>CM035170.1:0-1200000 GCA_020205615.1 Panax quinquefolius | reverse complement strand
GGTTAAAATCTTTTTATTATTCTGTTGGAACATCCTCATGCATGTGTTTTACACCCGACTGGTTCCGCTTTTATCATTCTGTTGGAATATCCTATCTGTGTGTTTTACAGGATCGCAGTTCCATCTTTATTATTACATTGGAACATCCTGCTTGGTGTGAATTTCACGACTGGTTCCGTTATTTATTATTACATTGGAATAACTTTGCTGTCTTGATCTATCGCATGCATGGTGATTTCTTTTGTTATTCCATTCTTTATTATACCTAGTTGGTTAAAACTTTGACTTCTATACTCCATGAAATTAGTAGAATATCCTTGATATTTGTGTTTCATCCAAATATCTTTTCATGAAAATATTCTTACGATCATTCTTGAATTTTACTCTACAAAGCGATGTCATGTTGACAGTTTGGATGTTATTAGTTCTGAATAACTTAATTCTTGAACTTGTTTTATTGAATTCTTATATCATTGTCATCATCCTCATGTTTTTTTAAAGTCATCTGTGGCTGTAGAGCACGGATGGACTTGGTATGATTATGACGAGGATTATTCGGTGTAATCATGGCCGTAATGTTACAAATGATGTGGTAAAAGTCCTCGATTAGTAGTAGTGCATTGATGGGCCGGTTGTGACGCCCCAAAATTAGGTATCGTCACCCATCTTGGGTCGCCACTTACATGGTACATAAATTCAAATACAACTTACTAATATAACTGTAGTGTATAATACGACATAAAGCGTGAGTTTGAATACAAATATTGTCTACTAGATATTATACAAACTCAAAAGGAGTCCTCATTACAACTATTATCACACTATTTCACGAATAGTGAGGACTACTAATGCTATCCTCTGGACCATTACTTCGTTCCCAGGCTCGTCCCAATTATATGTTCTCATTTCACGAAGAGAACGGTGAAAGAAAGGGTGAGCTCAACTAGCCCAAGAAGAAATATTTTGACTAAGATAATGCGAAATAAATTATCAATAGTCTTCAACAATGTTAAACGATAAAATACAATAGACAACGGTTTAAGCTGCGGCGAATATCTAATCCATTAAAAGAGTCAAGTAGAGAATAAAGTCTACTATCTTTTAGGTTTTAAAGGTTTTCATCAATTTTTATCATTTGAGACTCGACAATAAATAAACCACCACATCTAATCATCCCCGTACTTACTTGGCCAAGGATTTTCATCAAATTATCAATGGTCATGACTATACCGAATCACCCACGTCATAATCATACCAAAAACTATCCATCAACGCATTACGAATACTCGAGGACTTTTGTCACATCATTTATATCAAGTCATGATTATACCAAGATGATCCTCGGTCATAATCATACTAAGTTCATCTATGCACGTAAGCCAAAGATAACATAATATAACATGAGGATGATGACAATGACATAATAATTCAATAAAACAAGTTCAAGAATTATTTAATCCATGAATTATTAACGTCCAAATTGTCAACATGATAATCTTTGTTTAAAGAGAGTAAAATTCAAGAATGATCGGAAGAATATTTCCATGAAAAGATCTTTGGATGAAACGCAAATATCAAGGATATTCTACTAATTTCATGGAGTATAGTATTCAAAGTTTTAACCAATGGGTATAATAAAGAATGGAATAACAAAAGAAATCACCATGCATGCGGTACTTGCATGGACGAAGTTATTCCAACAGAATAATAATAACGGAACCGGTCGTGAAATTCACACCCAAGCGTGATGTTCCAACGAGAATAATAAAATGGAACCCGGATCCGGTGTAAAACACACGTATAGGATATTCCACGAGAATGATAAAGATGGAACCAGTCCTGTAAAACACATGCATGTGATGTTCCAACAGAATAACAAAGATTTTAACCAGTCCTGTGTAAAACACACGCATGTGATGTTCCAAATGTATAATAGAAGAATGTCACCAAGTATAGGGTAAATCATGCGATATCAAAGTTATTCCAATGAATAATATGCAATGGAATAACATAAGGATTTCACCAAGTATAGGGTATCTGGCGTGATCAAAGGTTATGTATAGGGTATGCCACTTTTACGAAAGTTATTCCAACGAATAATAAGGAATGGAATAACATAAGGATTTCACCAAGTATAGGGTATCATGTATACAAAGTTATGTATAGGGTATGCCACTTTTTTACAAAAGTTATTCCAATGTAAATAATAGTGAATGGAATAATGAAGTTCTCTTCAAGAAGAAAGAATAACACCCCTTACACCGTAAAAGAACCTAATATAGAAGTAGTGAAGTAACGTAATACTCTTCTTCTTTCTATAATTTTCTCTCTATAGCTTCTCTCTATAATTTCTCTCTCTAGAGTTTGATGAATTCAATCGAAAAAATAATGAAGGATTGAGCTTCTATTTATAGGAAAATGGAATGCATAAGTAACTAATCCATGAACGGTCCAGATTGATTTACTTTAATCTGACTATCCATATTTAAAGAAAAATCTTTTAAATAAAATATAATATATTCTATTTATATAAAAACATTTTACTATGCAAACACTATGCAATACTATGCAAAACACTATGCAAAAATACTATGCAACACTATGCATAATAAAATATAATATATTCTATTTATAGAATAACTTTAATAAAGTATTCTATTTTATATAAAAGATGTTTCGCTTTTATTACGTTAATAATACGAATAAAACAAAACGTCACTATCGCTATAATAATTCATATTATTAATCGGCAATAATGGAATCAAACCGAGTGACTTTTCACATAAGCATCAATAATCAATACCGTAGCTACTATATGCAACCACACGTATTCGTGTATGCTTTTACTACCGAGTAGTTCAACAAGAACTACCAGTAAAACTTCCTACCGTTATTTCAATAAAATATTTTTGTCGCTTTTCTCAATCCGACAATAATTACGTTAGGGGTCCACCAATGATTGAGCCGTTGTATGCGAATATTCCTCGCTAAACCGAATATTCCCTTGAATCGAATATAATATAACCACTTGCATACTTTGCAAAATTTATAAATACTACCCACAACTATAATATTATCTCAAATTCACACCATAATATTAAAATTATTTCGACAAAATTTAAATCTTTATTGATAAAATATGGGGTCTCACAACAGTTGTTGGCATGATCATGACCATTAATGAATACACAACTATTCTTGGCCCGTAGTGCAGGAATAATTATGGTCGTGATACTAAAGAATATCCTTGGCCGTAGTAAGTGCGGGGTGATTCGATGATGTGGATTATTTATTAAAGCTGAGTCTCAGCTATAACAGTGATGAAAAACCTTTTAAATCATAAAAGATAGTAGATTTTATTTTCTACTTGACTCTTTTAATGGATTGCTTGTTCCGCTGCAGTTAAACTTGATATTTATTATATTTTATCAGTTTAACACTGTTGAAGGCTATTGATAATTTATTCTGCATTATCTTAGTCATAATATTTCTTACTGGGCTAGTTGAGCTCACCCTTTCTTTCACTGTTCTCTTCAGGAAATGAGAACATAGCTGGGACGAGTCGGGGAACGGAGTAATGGTCCAGAGGATAGCATTAGTAGTCCTCACTATTCTGTGAAATAGTGTGATAATAATTGTAATGTGGACTCCTTTTGAGTTTGTATAATATCTAGTAGATAATATTTGTATTCAAACTCACAGTTTATGTCGTATTGTACACCGCAGCTTATATTAGTAAGTTGTATTTAAATTCTGTACCATGTATCTGACTACCCAAGATGTGTGATGTATACCTAATTTTGGGGGCGTCACATACATAGTGCCTGCATAGTGTTTGCATAGTAAAATCTTTTATAAAGTTATTCGTTTTATTAGATTATAAATAGAATATATTATATTTTATTTAAAAGATTTTGCTTTAAATATGGACCGTCAGATTAAAGTAAATCAATCTGGACCGTTCATGGATTAGTTACTATGCATTCCATTTTCCTATAAATAGAAGCTCATTCCTTCATTATTTTCTTACGAATTCACTGAAACTCTAGAGAGAAAAAATTATAGAAAGAAAGAAGAAAAGATTTCTGCTACTTAACTACTCTTATATTCAGTTATTTTACGGTAAGGGGTGTTATTCTTTCTTATTCATGAAGAGAACTGTTGTTATTCCATTTCTTATTATTCTGTTGGAATAACTTTGTATACGCCATGGTCTACCTATACTTGGTGACATTCTTCTATTATTCTGTTGGAACATCCTCATGCATGTGTTTTTTACACCTAACTGGTTCCGCTCTTTATTATTATTCCGTTGGAACATCCTCGTCATGCATGTGTTTTACACCGGACTCGGTTCCGCTTATTATTATTCTCGTTAGAATAACTTTGTCTGGCAATCACCGCATGCATGGTGATTTCTTTTGTTATTCCATTCTTTATTATACTCGGTTGGTTAAAGTTTTGACTTCTATACTCCATGAAAATAGTAGAATATCCTTGATATTTATGCTTCATCCATAGATCTTTTCATGGAAATATTCCTCTGATCATTCTTGAATTTTACTCTATAAAACAGTATCATGTTGACAATTTGGACGTTAATAATTCCTGGATAAAATAATTCTTGAACTTGTTTTATTGAATTCTTATATCATTGTCATCATCCTCATGTTTATATTTTATTGAAAGTCATTTGTGACCTGTAGTGCATAGATGGACTTGGTATGATTATGACCAGGGATTATTCGGTGTAATCATGACCGTAATGTTACAAATGATGTGGTAAAAGTTCTCATTGGCCCGTAGTGCATTGATGGACAGTTGTTGGCATGATCATGACCATTAATGAATACACAAATATTCTTGGTCCGTAGTACATGGATAATTGTGGTCGTGATACTAAAGAATATCCTTGGCCAACGTGGTAGCTGACGCATTGAGTAGAAGATCGTATGCAAGTACGAGTGCGTTATTGTCAACGCAAAGGCCCATTTTGTGTGACTTGCAAAGGATGGAGATAGAGTTAAAGACTCGTGGACGCGTGTGATGATAGCCAATATCTGAGTAGAACCGACTTTAATCGATAAAGTTAAAAGTCGCTCAAGCTACGGACACTGGAGGCGATGCGTATGAGGAAGAAAGTCTGCAAGAGGTGCTATCTTAGGAAGCAAGAATCGATGAAGAAGGAATACTTGAGTCAACTCCGGACTTTGTGTTCCTAACGACCACGATTTAAAGTATAATATCATGATGGAGGCGCACAACACACCATTTGCAATCCATCTCAGGAGTACCAAAATGTATCATGATATTATTCGCATACATTTTGGTGGAAGCAATATGAAGGGAGAGATAGCATTGTTTATCTCAAGGTGTCTAACTTGTCAACGAGTTAAAGCGAGCTTCAAGTACCAAAAGGTCCATTGCAACCACTTGAAATTCCGAATGGAAGTGGGAGCACATTACCATGGATTTCGTTCTGGCCTTCCTAAGGTTTCTCAAGGCATTGATGCGATTTAGGTCATTATTGATAGATTGACCAAGTCTGCTCATTTCTTACCGATACGAGAAACTTATACACTTGAACGTCTTACTCGTATGTACATAAACGAGATTGTAAGACTGTTGAAGGCTATTGATAATTTATTATGCATTATCTTAGTCATAATATTTCTTACTGGGCTAGTTGAGCTTACCCTTTCTTTCACTGTTCTCTTCAGGAAATGAGAACATAGCTGGGACGAGTCGTGGAACGGAGTAATGGTCCAGAGGATAGCATTAGTAGTCCTCACTATTACGTGAAATAGTGTCATCATAATAATTGTAATGAGGACTCCTTTTGAGTTTGTATAATATCTAGTAGACAATATTTGTATTCAAACTCACGCTTATGTCGTATTGTACACAAATGCTTATATTAGTAAGTTGTATTTAAATTACATACCATGTATCCGACTACCCAAGATGGGTGATGTATACCTAATTTTGGGGCGCACGGTTGGTATCGAGCTTAGGGATATGATCCTGGCTAAGATGTGAGAAAAGTACTAGGAGGGAGGCAGGGGAATACCTTCGCTAGTATGACCTACCTAAGTTTATGTGCTATTTTATTGGTCGGACGAGAATATAAAGATAATTTGTTACATGTCAATTAACCTTTTGTTTTGTGGCGATTCTGAAAATGACATCCGAGAATGTTGAGAATAGCAATGGAGCACACGAGCGATCGTTGATTCACCACATATCAATAATCGTGATAATGTGCATCGAAGGCGACAATCCTCATGCAAAACAACAACACCGACCAAATGATGAATGATCAAATGTTCGGAGGCTTTATGCAATTTATGCAACAAAGAAAGCGAGAAGCGACTCTGTCCAAAACGTAGGTGGAAACACGGAAAACTCTCAAGGCGGTCCGCTAAACAATTCAAGGAGCTGGGACCACCGGAGTTTAAGGGAGAGCCAAAACCACTTGGCTAAGCATGGATAAAGCAGATTACCAAGATATTTGATGTCTTGGGATGCTACGAGAGCAAAAGGTTCCTTTTGCCGCCTTTATGTTATTGGAGAGAGGCGATTCTTCGGTGGGAATCGGTAAAACGTACTCAACTCGCTATATCAAGATATCTTGGGAGAAGTTCCAGAGTCGTTCAACGACAAATACTTTCCGAAAGTATTCGCCACATGAAGGAGGTGGAGTTTATCAAGTTGGAACAAAACAATATGACCAGTCGCAATACGAGGCAAAATTTGCGAGTTATCACGGTTCCATATCCCCTCTGGTGGATAATGAAGAGAGAATGGCGCGAATGTTTTTAAGAGGTTTGAAGTCGTAGATACATCAACATCTTATTTCTCATAAACCGTGTTTGTATTCAGATGTTGTAAATAGGGCTCGATTAGTGGAGCGCGATAACGAGTCAGTCAACTTGAACTAAAAAGAGAGCAAATGAAAAAAGTTATAATACCAATGAGAGTAGTCATCGAGCGGTGACAACAAGCGTGGAGGGAATCAACGGGCCGATATCACAGTAACCACTTCGGTGGTAATCGAGGCCAAACAATAAGAATGGACATTTCAAGAAACGGAGATTCAACAATGATGGAAAGATGTCAAAGACCAAAGACCCGTTGTTAAGGAAGGAGAAAGACCACCTATCATATGCTTCAAATACGGAAAGAGGGACACATCGGTCCGAATCGTGCCATGCCATCCAAAGCATGTTATAATTGTGGAAGAGAAGGTCACTTAGCTCGATTTTTGTCGTTTATCAAGACAAATTCAACTAGGATGGAGGCACCAAAGGTCATCCCGAAAAAGTCAAACCGGTAGTCTGAGGAGAAGCGTTTGTTGTGACCTCCCAGAGAGCAAGGAACCCGAATGAGGTCATCACGGGTAAGCTTATCATAAACTCTAATGAAGTCTATACTTTATTTGATACCTGGTTCTACCCATTCTTTTATTTCTCCTACTTGCGCTCATCGATTAAATTTGACTCTGAGAAATTAGACTTTGACTTATCTCGTGGAAACTCCGTTGGGAGAAACCTTCATTACATCCACTTTGCTTATAAGTCTTGTTTGGTTCAAATCGGTACCTCACATTACCTCGTCAATCTTATTTCATTAAAAATACTTGCATTTGACGTGATTCTAGGATTGATTGGTTAACTACTTATCATGCAAAAATTGATTGTTTTCGTAAGGTTGTTAGCTTTCATATTCCTAATCAACCTATTATGCTAAATTCAAACGACCAAACCATTAAAATCAATCACGGTCATCTCAAGCCATAAAGCTATTCATTTATTGAAAAATGCGGATGTCAAGCTTTCTTAGCTCATGTCACGATTTAAACAAAAATACGCCGGTTTTGAGCGATATTTCTATTGTTAATAAATTTCTGACGTATTCCCGTAAGAACTTCCTGGCCTACCCCGGGCGTGAAATTGAATTTTGTATCGACCTTGAACCCGGTACAAAACCTATTTCCAAAGCCCCATATCGAATAGCTCTATTGAACTTCGTGAGTTAAAGACCCAACCGCAGGAATTGTTAGACATTGGCTTTATTCGTCCTAGTACTTCTCCTTGGGGTGCTCCTGTTCTATTCGTGAAGAAGAAAGATGGGAGTATGCGACTTTGTATTGGTTATCTGGAGTTGAATCATGTCACCATCAAAATAGGTATCCATTGCCACGTATTGATGACTGTTTGACCCGATTCTGAAGGAGCCAAATTCTTTTCAAAGATTGATCTTAGCTCGGATATCACCAATTGAAGATTAGAACCGCTGACATTCCAAAGACAGCTTTCAGAACTCGGTATGGGCATTATGAATTCCTAGTCATGTCCTTTGGATTGACTAATGCTCCTGCTGCCTTCATGGATATGATGAACCGAGTATTCAAGGAATATTTAGATCACTTTGTGGTCGTCTTTATTGATGACATCCTTATTTATTCCAAAAGCCGTGAAGATCATGAGCAACACTTGAGGCTGACAATCCAAAAGCTTCGTGAATATAAGCTTTATGCCAAGTCATGGAATATCTGTTGACCCAACAAAGATTGAAGCTATTCAAAGCTGGGAACAACCTAAATCAGTGACCGAAGTACGTAGCTTTCTCGGTTTAGCTGGTTATTATCGGAGATTCGTGGAAGGATTTTCTCGAATCGCTACTCCATTGACTCAGCTGACTCGAAAAAATACAAAGTTCGGTTGGAGCGAAGAATGTGAGAAGAGTTTTCAAGAACTCAAGAAGAGACTTGTTTCAGCACCTGTTCTGACAATACCATCTCGCTCAGAGGGATTTATCATCTACAGTGATGCTTCGGGCAAAGGGTTGGGATGTGTTCTCATACAACATGGAAAAGTTATAGCCTATGCCTCGCGACAACTCAAAGAATATGAGAGGAATTATCCTACTCATGATCTGGAGTTGGCAGCTGTTGTCTTTGCACTTAAAATTTGGAGGCATTACTTGTGTTCACTCAAAAGGAACTCAACTCCAGATCATGTAGTGCATAGATGGACTTGGTATGATTATGACCAGGGATTATTCGGTGTAATCATGACCGTAATGTTACAAATGATGTGGTAAAAGTTCTCATTGGCCCGTAGTGCATTGATGGACAGTTGTTGGCATGATCATGACCATTAATGAATACACAAATATTCTTGGTCCGTAGTACATGGATAATTGTGGTCGTGATACTAAAGAATATCCTTGGCCATAGTGCAGGGGTGATTCAATGATGTGGAATATTTTTAAGTTTGAGTCTCAAATGATAATGATGATGAAAAACCTTTTTAATCATAAAAGATAGTAGATTTTATTTTCTACTAGACTCTTTTAATGGATTGTTTGTTCCGCTGCAGATAAACTTGATGTCTATTATATTTTATCAGTTTAACATTGTTGGAGACTAATGATAATTTATTCTGCATTTTCTTTGTTATAATATTTCTTACTGGGCTAGTTGAGCTCACCCTTTCTTTCACTTTGTTCTCTTGGTGAAATGAGAACATAGCGAGGGACTAATCGAGGAAACCGGAGTGACGGTCCGAGAGGATAAGATTAGTAGTCCTCACTATTCGTGAAATAGTGTGTTAATAATTGTAATAAGGACTCCTTTTGAGTTTGTATAATCTCTAGTAGACAATAATTGTATTCAAACTCACAGTTATATTTTGTCGTATTGTACACGACAGTTGTATTAGTAAGTTATATTTGAATTTTGTACCATGTATCTGGCGACCCAAGATGGGTGATGTATACCTAATTTTGGGGGCGTCACAGAATTGTTGATGAATATCTTTGGCCCGTAGTGCAAAGATGACCTGTTGATGAATATCTTTGGCGTGTAGTGCAAAGATGGTCTGTTGATGAATATCTTTGGCCCGTAGTGTAAAGATGAAATTGTTAGTATGATTATAAATAGGAACTGTGATTTGGTATAACCATGATCTTTGATGTTTCAGGTAAAGACATGTGATGAAAATTATCTTCGTCCTGGGTACGAAGAGGAATTTAGAATCACAATTATGATTATAAGATATTCATATGATTGTGGAAAGGAATTGTTGATTGATGTTACAGGGATAAAACATTGTTGGTGGATTTTTAACATGGAGAAGATAATAGACTTTATAGTCTATTTAACTCTTCTAATGGATTGCTCGTTCCACTGCAACTATGGTTGAAAAGTTTTATCATCTACCATATGTTCTAAATCTCTGATTTATTACTGATGAAGGCTATTGATAATTTAATTATCTTTAGTCATGATATTCTTTACTGGGCTAGTTGTGCTCACCCTTTTGCTTCATAATTCCTTTTCAAGTAATAAGAGTGTAGCTGGGTCGAGCGAGGGTAACGGGAAAATAGAACGGTGATCTCTAGCTGTGGAGGTTCTCCCTAACCAGTATAGAAAAGTGTTGTATACATCATTTAGTAGTTATATTTAGTGAATCAAATAGGGTGAGGCGAACCCAACGTTGGAAGGGTGTTTTGCCACTATCATACAAGATGTCTAATGACATACAACCTCGTGTCATCATAAGACAGGGATGTGCTCATCCACTTGCTGAGTATATTTACGAGCACTACCTATATAATCTTGGTGTTTGTTTGAAGTATAATTCTCAATTAGAGATAATGGAGATAATGATATGACAAGAGAAGACTCGCCATTGAGAAGAATATGATAGTAATCTTCTCATTTTTCTTTGGGGTCTATTGGGTCAACCAAGGATAATTCTGTGGCCATATGATATCTATCATAACCTAGAAGCATGGCCTCCCATGTACGAAGGTTTCCTTGAGCACTTCCCAAAGATTCTAATTTCTAAAACAGTTTTTGACTATACCTTTATGTAAGATGTCATTGTGAGGTGCTGTCCATGGTTGGGACATGAGTCACATTTGGTATATATTTGTATCCAAACTCACAGCATATGTGTTGTTGTATTTTGCACGACAATGGTTGTAATAAAGTTATAGTTGTTTTCTGTACCATGTATTTGGCGACTCAGAATAGGTTGGATGGAATGGACCTATTTTGGGGTTGTCACAATCATGGGGGTGATCTTGAAGTTATAAGGTCGATATGAAGGAGTGAATCCTTGTAAAACACCTTGATGTGATGATCTAGATTTATCCTTAAGAGTTTAGTATCCTAGGTTGATGCACATTTTAAATTGTCTGGAGTAGAAACTTACTTCACCCTTTCTGAGGCAATTTAGAGTTTCTTTTCGTTGTTGGGTGGTTGTGCCCCATTTCCTTGTGCTTTTGATTCGCAACCCGGCTAAACTAATGACCTGAGTGCCACTGACATCCCTGGAGGGTGCAGCCCGTTCTTTCACTGCCCAGATTTGAACTTCGGTGTAGAGGCCTCGACTTGTGAGGACTTGATGCAGGTTGACACATTTGATGGTAAGGATTTCATTTGATAGACCTTGTCGGTAAGGCGTCTGTTTTTGAGTTAAAGACCCTCTTGAGAATTTTTTTCCCTTCTTTTGTCAGGGCAAGCTTGTGTCGCTGTTATTTCTTTTAGGAATTCTCCTCTTTCTTTTGATGAGAAGTTTGATCCCGCCTTAGACTCTTTCCATTCCTTGGAATCATAAAATACCCCAGTCCTTTCGTATGTCATTGCCAGAGATTCATATAAGAAACTCTCTTTGTTGACTAAATCGCAAGCGAGCAATATCCTGCATATCAAAAGAACAAAATGCACCAAAAGCTTGATGGCTCGGCCGTCAGGATTAGTACACTTTGGTGAATAAGGCATTTGAAGTAAAAGTTATGATATCGCAAGGAAATTTTGAAGCATCCATGGTCATTGTTCATGGTTAGTGTTGGGTCTCCAACTTTTAGTTTTAGTTTTATTTTTATGATACCAATAATTAGTAAATAAATGAATTAAAAGGGTAGAATCTTCTCCATAGGATTTTTATTATAATTATTTTATTTATCTTATTTACTTTGACCAAAAATATTTTCTAAATCTTATTTAATTGATTTTCTTGATCTTGATATTTTAAAGTATTAAATCAATTGGGTCAAGCATTGTGGAACAAAAATTATATGTTGATCATCAAATGCTTGTTTGACCGAATTTGGAAAGAAGATGAAGATTTTGATTAAATCATTTTTACTTATGGACATTTTCTATTTTATTATTTAAAATCTCAAAAAATTATTTTATTTCAAAATTGGGTAAAATTATTTTATTATATATATATATATATATGCGTGTGTGTTATCAAGTATATATAATTGTAATCATTAATTGATATAATAAATATATATCTTATATTATAGAACATGCAAACAGATTTTGTAATATAATGTGTTGACAAAATGTTGTGTCATTTAGTTTTGGACAAAAACCGTGTATAGCTTGCATACATTAAACATATGTAGTATCTAAAATGCATGCATATGCTTTAATAATATACTCCCTCCGTCCCAGGATAAAAGTCCTGGTGAATTTTTCACGCATATTAAGAAGATGAATAAAATGATAAAATTGTCCATAATAATGTCATTAAATATGGAGAGAGAATTAGAATAAGAAAAGTATGAGATATTTAATGCTATGGGTATACTAGAAAAATATGTGTAAAAATTTGGTTATTAAAGGAAAATGGACATTTAACATGAGACTACCCAAAATAGTAATAAGGACTTTTATCATGGGACGGAGGGAGTAATATATATCATACACATATATTAAGCATGATATGCTGGCATGTTCAGACCTTTATTATGGGACATTAATAAACCGCGTGAATATGCTGGCAATTGTTTTCTTCAAAACACGTGGTCAACTTGAACAAATAAATGCACTACTTTGAAAAAGGCCCGGGCGGAATTTGATCTTCTACCGCGTAAAAGCTTGCTTTAATTTGGACCGTTCAATTCAAAAATTATTTATCCAAACCGTGCATTCAAAATTAAATTTTCTAAATTATCTTTTTACCTCTGACCTCAAAAATCTATAAATAGGAAGCTTTCCTTTCATTTCCAATTTGCCAATTCACTTTCAAGAAAAGCTTATTTCTCTCCTACATACTCTCTCTCTCTATGAAGTTTTCCCTCTCTTCTTATAAAAGTTCTAATCATTTGAGAAGAAGAAATTGGTCTAAGCAAATTGAGATAAGTGGTTTGATTTATTTTATTTGAATTATCCCTTGCTTATTTATATTTATAGATATACGAATATAAATTTTTATACACAATCCTATATATCTATATTTCATCTATTTATCAAATAAAATGATACTTGAGCGCCGCAAGGCTACGAAGATACACCTCTACGGAGAGGAATTCAAACCGTACGATTCCTTATAGTCTTCAGTAACCTTTTATTGATATTATTTATATAAATATCGTAAAATAGATACGACACTTAATAGCTCAAAATGACACTGAGATACTACTCCAAAAAGAGTAGTCATCCGAACTGGATTTGAGAATCGTAGTGATCTATTGAAAATATTTATATAAATATCAATTGTGAAAATTATAAATTTTGTCGCTTTTGGACGCCGCAAGAGCTACTTTAGATACACATCTACCAAGAGAAATTGAACCGTCATTTATTCCTTTTAGTACTAAGTGACATTATCTATAAAAGTTCACATAATAGATAAAATATTCTTATATATTATTTGAGTGAAACAATAATATTTGTTATATCAAGTATTGCTTAACTTATTTATTTATTATACTTGATATCTGTCATCACAAGTATTTGTTCATAAATTTATTTGTTCATAAAATACTTGTTGCATAATATAAAAGTTATTTAAACTTTTATTTCACAAACTTAAGTGAATATATCTCGCTTAATTAGAAGCATATTTGATTCAAAGATTAAAATAACTTATTTGCTTACTCGTAATCATTTTCACTCTAAAAGTTATTTAAACTTAAAGTGACTTTTCTTTACTCCATAAAGAATAAATAATTCTTTATAAATTTTCATTAAATTATATATCCGCTTAAACAGAAGCATTTTTGAGTAAAAGCTAAAATTGATCTATTTACTTATTCATGAAGCACTTTTTCACATAAAATATAAAAGTTATTTAAACTTTTATAACAGTGCATAATTTACATATTTGCTTACACTGAAGCATTATTTGATCTAAGCACAAATTACTATCTGTTTACAAAGAAACATAATTTCTCAAGTATAAAAGTCTTTGAACTTTTATAAATATATTTGCTCTTTAATTGATATTTGCTTATTTGAGAAGCATCAATCCGTACTAAATTATATTTGCTTATTTAAGAAGTATCCATCTGTACTAAATTCTTATCTGCTTATTTAAGAAGTATATTGTTGTAAAACCATTTGTAAAAGGAGAAAAGGTCAGAGTTAGTTTATTTTATGTACCTGTGAGAAAGACGAGTAATTCTTCGACTAAGACCAGAGTCTTAGAAAGGTCAGCGGGAAGTTGGGTCTCTAGTGTACTTGTGAGGTGACGAAGAGGATGTTGTTTCAAGACCAGATCATAGAATAGAATTGAACTTAAAAGAAGTACAACTAAGCTTGAGGAGGGAGCTGGGAGCTTGCTGTCCAAGATTGATTAGTTGGGAACAGTTGAAAGTTTTACTATAAAACTTTGTAAAGGCTTCTCCGCCTATTGAATGAGTATTTATTACTGATAGTAATAGGATCTCAAGTCCTGGAGAGGACCTTGAGACTGGACGTAGCAGCATACCCAGGATGTATGTTGTGAACTAGACAAATCTTTGTGCATTGTGTGATCGAATTTTTACTGTCTTGCATATTAATTTCTAACACTGCAACTTAATTATCCAAAAATTCAAAAAGGCCTAAGATAATTTTTTTAATCGGTAATAATCTATTCAACCCCCCCTTCTAGATTATTATTGGACTTTCAGGTAGGATTAGATTCAAAAGACGTATCTCCCTATATAATAAATACTTCATCTTTTCTCTAGACGTTATTAATATTCTTCTCATAATGGATTTCATATGGCACACGCACTATGAGTGACGCAACTCTTAGCAAGGGTTTTATTTCTATGCCTTCACAAATTTTCCTTGATTCTAATTTTCTTTTCTCTCGCCTAACTTGTCTCGTTTACTTAGGCTATACAGAATTACCCATGTAACGAGTTTTGGACCAATGACTCCTAAACCGAAGGGCCTTAGGGCATTAAGTGTTAAGAGACCCCTTCGAGTTTTACTGGCTCGAGTAATAATGGCCACACTTCGAGACGATTCACGCGATCACTCTATTTTCTTGATTTTTTTGATATTTACATGCATGAAAAATAAAAGGTATAACAAAGAAAATGATATTGTCCCAACATCTCTTGGAACTAACAACTTTATCATCTAGATCTACATCTTCTTGGCTAGCTGAGGCCTAATAGTCCAGTTGTCAGTGGTTATGTTGCCTTCAAGGCTCGCAATAGAGGTTACCTCTTAGTCATGAATATCTTTGATTATTTTCATAACTTGACCACCTCCTAATTCGCTATATCCCTCAGGGATGTTCAAACTGGTCCCATCGCAAAAAGGTATGAGCTCTTGATTCCTTGATGGGTTGGCTTCCCCGATAACCTTACCACCTTTATTTTCATCTGTTCCTTCATCTTTTTCATGGGTTTGAGAAAATTTGATTATGAAATCTCCCTCGAATTGTTGTTGTATTTTTCGCAAGGAACATTTCTTTTTGGCTTTTTATTCCTTGGAAAGGATCAGTATTTCCTCCTCTTCATCCAAGATGATAAAATCAGGAACGTGGTTGCTATTTTTGGGCCACAGGATGTTTGATGTTGGAGGAATCTCCTTTGGGGACTCTCTTGTCTCCTCTGTTACTCCTAGCATTAGGATCAGTCCACCTTGTGTTCTGTCAGGATTGGTGCTTATAGTCGTCACCTCCTTTGAATTGCCTTTCTCGAGTGGACATTTTAAGCTTTTTATTTCTTTTTCGCCTTTTCTGGTCATGGGGAATTCTATCTTCAGTCCATTTTCAATGAGGTCCTGGATTTTATACTTCAAAGACCAATATTCCTCAGTTGCATATCCAGGTGAGTTAGAATGGTAGAGACATATCTTGGTGCATGGAGTCATAACTTTTCATCTCGGGGTTTACATGAGGCAGCAACTCAGTAATCCTACCTTCGCTTATGGTTGTGGGTGTTCGAGTCTAGCGAGATGGATTTCATGCCCGCAGGTGGCCCGACCCTTTTTGATGCCTTATTTTGCATAATATCGCCAAAACGATTTTCAAATCAAGATAACGAAGATCTTATAAAATACAAAATCGCTTCGGGTTAGACTTGCGGATAAAAGCAAGCGATAAAGATAAAGCAAAAACACCAAATTTTCTAATACCTCATCTCAAAAGGCTTTTTCATCAAAGCTCAAATTAAAATCAATCAATTGCACTCCTAGAATAAAACAAGGCTTAAAGCAACTTATACAATCAAGGCACTTAACACAATTCAAAAATATCAAAGGCTTTCTCAATATCACGCACACACTTCACACTTAGGAAAACAATGAGATACTGTGACGCCCTCAAAACAGGTATACATCACCCATCTTGGATCGCCTAATACATGGTACAAAATTCAAATACAACTTAATTATACAACAGTCGTGTAAAATACGACAAAACATAATCTAAGAGTGAGGACTACTAATGCTATCATCTGGATCGTCACTCCGTTCCCCGACTAGTCCGGGCTACGTTCTCATTTTCTGAAGAGAACAGTGAAAGAAAGGGTGAGCTCAACTAGCCCAGTAAGAAATATTATGACTAAGATAATGCAGAATAATTTATTGTTAGCCTTCAATAGTGTTAAACTGATAAAATATAACAAACATCAAGTTTAACTGCAGCGGAACAAACAATCCATTAGAAGAGTCAAGTAGAGAATAAAATCTACTATCTTCTATGATTTAAAAGGTTTTCATCACTTTTATCACCGAGATTCAAATTTAATAAATAAACCACATCATCCCCGCACTTCTGACGAATGATATTCATTAGTATCACGACCACAAATTATCCATGCACTACGGGCCAAGGATATTCATGTATTCATCAATGATCATGATCATGCCAACAACTGTCCATCAATGCATTACAGCCAATGAGGACTTTTACCACATCATTTGTAACATTACGGTCATGATTATACCGAATAATTCCTGATCATAATCATACCAAGTCCATCTATGCAATACAGGCCACAGATGACTTTCAACATATTATAAACATGAAGATGATGACAATGATATAAGAATTCAATAAAACAAGTTCAAGGATAAATTTGTAAAGATTTATAATTTAATTTATCCAGAAATCAATAACGCCCAAATTGTCAACATGATCATTGTTTTGTGGGAGTAAAATTCAAGAATGCTCAAGAATATTTCCATGAAAAGATCTTTGGATGAAGCGCAAATATCCGTGATATTCTAATAATTTCATGGAGTATAGAAGCCAAAACTTTAACCAACCGAGTAAAATAGAATATATGAAATCTGCAAAATGGATTTTTTGCCCGCCATGCGGTAATCCACGTGAGCGGATCATTTCCATAATTTAATAAGAAATGAATACGAAGGATCATTCACCATGCATGCAGTAATCCACATAGACGGTGTTATTCCAATGTAATAATAAAGAATGGAATAACATAAGAAATCACCAAAGCGTATGTAATCCACACCGACAAGTTATTCCAATGTAATGATAAAGAATGGAACCAGAATTAAAACCCGTAACCCGCATTGATACGATATATTCCAACAAAATAATAAAGAATGGAACCAGGTCATGCGTAATCCGTACAAACAGGATATTCTAACAGAATTCACCAGGCATGCGATAGACCGCACAGACAGGTTATTCCAACAGAATAATAAAGAATGAAATAACAGAAGAATTTCACCATATATGCGATACTTAGCATAAACAGGTTATTCCAACATAATAATAAAGAATGGAATAACAACCCTTATTAGTATTGAAAGAAAATAACCTTCTTCATGAATACGAAAGAATAATACCCCTTACCTTAGAAGAAGAATGGATACTGGAATAGTGAGGTAGCAGACTTTTCTTCTTCTTTCTCTCTATAATAATTACTCTATAGCTTTAGTGAATTGGTGAGAAATGAAGGAAGAATGAGCTTCTATTTATAAGAAAATATAGTTTCGATAATTGCACGTTTTGGGGCTCAAAATATTACAGTATAATACCTTCCACTTTTTCTTCATTTTTAATTTAGTTCTGCAAGTATTATCAAACTTGCACCGCCTCCCCTAATAGTAAATAATGTGGATCAATAGTTCAATCATGTGACTTAATAGTATAATCATGTGAAAAAACTAATTATAGTATAGTATCTTCATCTATACCTTTATTTTTAATTTAGTCATGCAAGTATTATCAATCTTGTACCATCTCCCCTAATAGTACATGAATGTGAATCAATAGTACACACATGTGAATAAATAGTTATAAGCATGTGAAATAATAGCAATTAATTGCTCATTTATCCGGTTAATTATCCGATTGGTCAACATAACCTCCAGACATCAATTATTATCAAAATAAATGTCGATTTTCACTAACACTAATAATTCCAACACAATGGAACTATCCATTTCATCTTTAATCAACATGAACTTATTCATCATTAATATTATAATTCACAATATTTAACAACCAGGTTGTTCCCGTGAAAGAGGGGCTTTTCAGATAAGGATTTCTCCTTATTGGCGGCGCGAATTAGGTGGCCAAACCTCTCCTTGTGTAACTTCAGACATTGTCGATATTGCAAATAATAATATGAATAACTTTGCCGTCTCAAATATTAATTTAATAATATAACATATTATGCAGATGATACTGTGACAATAATTGAATCAATAATATTAGAGATGTGATGCAGCAATTACTGTAGCAATAATTAAGTATAACTAAGTGACTTCTCACGTAAGCATCAATAATCAATACCGTGTGCTACTATGCAACCACACGTATTACTGTACTTTACTACCGGGTAGTTCAACAGTTTTAACGATAACACTTTCGCCGTTATTTTTATAAAAACATAATTTTGTCATTTTCTAACTACGACAATACTTTCGTTGTGGGGTCCACCAATGATTGTGCCGTCGTACGAATATTCCCTCTTAAAACGAATATTCCCCGACCAATCGAATATTATATAACTACTTGCTTTCTTTGCAATATTACCCACAACTATAACATTATATCATAACCACACCATAATATTCAAAAATATATTTCGAAAAAATTTAATTTTTATTTATAAAAGGTAGGGTCTTACAACCTCCCCTTCTTATGAAATTTTGTCCTCGAAATTAGGGTGCGTACCTGGTATGTCGAAGAGGTGAAGATACCTTGACTTCATTTCAGATTCTAACTCCCAGGTCATTTCCTCTACATCGTGGTTTTTCCACAAAACTTTGACTTGAGGTATAACCTTGGAGCGTAGAATATGATCCTTCTTATCCAAGCTTTTAACAGGTACCTCCTCATACGTTAAATCTTCCGCTATCTCGTCCGGTTCTAATTCAATAATGTGTTTCGGGTATTTCACATATTTACGTAACATAGATATGTAAAAAATGTTATGAACACGAGACATACTTGGCGGTAAGGCGAGTCTATAGGCCACAGTTCCTACTCGATCGAGGATTAAAAATGGGCCAATGAATCAAGGATTGAGCTTTCCTCTCTTTCTAAATCTCGTAACTCCTTTCCATGGAGCAACACGTAACAACACATGATTTTCAATATTGAATTCCACGTCCTTTCGATGAAGATCAGCATAACTCTTTTGTCGATCTTGTGAGGTTTTTATAGGTTGTCGGATCGTTTGAATCTTTTTCATAGTCATATGTATCAACTTCGATCCCAACAACGTTGCTTCACCCACCTCATCCCAGCATACTGGAGAACGACACTTTCTTGCATACAATCCCTCAAATTGAGTCATGCCAATACTTGCTTGATAACTGTTGTTGTAGGAAAACTCCACTAATGGTAAGAACTTGTCCTAACTTCCTTTGAATTCAAGGACACAGAGTGTTAATAAATCTTCAAGAGTTTGAATAGTCCTCTCCAACTGCCCGTCCTTTTGAGGATAATATGCCGAACTAAATCGTAAATTCGTGCCCATAGCTTTTTGCAAACTAACCCAAAATCTTGAAGTGAATCTTGGGTCTCAATCAGAAACTATGGATCTAGCATACCATGCAATCTTACAATCTCGTTTACGTATATACGAGCAAGATGTTCAAGTGTATAAGTTTCTCGTATAGGTAAGAAATGAGCCGACTTGGTCAATCTATCAACAATGACCCAAATCACATCTATGCCTTAAGAAACCTTGGAAAGATCGGTAACGAAATCCATGGTAATGTGCTCCCACTTCCATTCTGGAATTTAAAGTGGTTGTAATGGACCTTTTGGCACTTGATGCTCCGCCTTGACTCGTTGACAAGTTAGACACCTTGAGATAAACTCCGCGATCTCTCTCTTCATATTGCTCCACCAAAATGTATGTCGAAGATCATGATACATTTTGGTACTCCTAGGATGGATTGCAAATGGTGTGTTGTGCGCCTCCAATTTGATTTTATACTTTAAGTCAGAATCGTTAGGAACACAAAGTCTAGAGTTGACTCAAAGTATTCTTTATTCATCAATTCTTGCTTCTGAAATAGCACCTTCTTGCACTTTCTTCCTCATACGCGTCAGCTCCAGGTCTGTAGCTTGAGCAGCTTTAACTTTATCGATTAAAGTCGGTTCTACTCGTATATTCATCATCATCACATAGGTCCCTGGAGTCTTGAACTCTATCTCCATCCTTTATAAGTCATATACAATGGGCCTTTGCGTTGACAATAATGCACTTGTACCCGCATATGATCTTCTACTCAATGCATCAGCTACTACGTTCGCTTTTTCAGGATGGTATTGAATGGTATGATCGTAATCTTTCAATAGCTCAAGCCATCGTCGTTGTCGTATGTTAAGTTCCTTTTGAGTGAAGAAATATTTGAGGCTTTTATGATCCGTATAGATCTCCACCTTCTCTCCATACAAGTAATGCCTCCAAATCTTAAGCGCAAGCTGCGACAAATGCTAACTCTAGATCATGAGTAGGATAATTCCTCTCATATTCTTTGAGTTATCGTGAGGCATAGGCTATGACTTTCCCATGTTGCATGAGAACACATCCTAACCCTTTGCACGAAGCATCATCAGAGATGACAAATCCTCCGGCGCCGATGGTATTGTCGAGCGTCTTTGAAATAAACTTCTTCTTGAGTTCTTGAATACTCTTCTCATATTCCTCGCTCCAATCAATTTTTATCTTTCCGAGTCAGCTGAGTTAATGGAGTAGTGATTCGAGAAAACCCTTCTATAAATCTCCGATAATAACCAGCTAAGCCGAGAAAGCTACGTATTTCGGTCACTAACTTAGGTTGCTCCCAGCTTTGAATTGCATCAATCTTTGTTGGGTCAACAGATATTCCATGATTTGATATCACGTGCCTAAGGAATGCTACTTCCTCAAGCCAGAACTCGCATTTCTTTAACTTGGCATATAACTTGTTTTCACGAAGCTTAGTATCAGCCTCAAGTGTTGCTCATGATCTTCATGTCTTTTGGAGTAAATGAGGATGTCATCAGTAAAGACGACCACAAAGTGATCCAAATATTCCTTGAATACTCGGTTCATCATATCCATGAAGGCAGCAGGAGCATTAGTTAATCCAAAAGACATGACTAGGAATTCATAATGCTCGTACCGAGTTCTAAAAGCAGTCTTTGGAATGTCATCAGTTTTAATCTTCAACTGATGATATCCGGAACGAAGATCAATCTTTGAAAAGAATTTGGCTCCTTACAACTAGTCATACAGGTCATCAATGTGAGGCAACGGGTACCTATTTTTGATGGTGACATGATTCAACTCTCGATAATCAATACAAAGTCGCATACATCCATCTTTCTTCTTCACGAATAGAACAGGAGCACCCCAAGGAGATGTACTAGGACGAATGAAACCGATGTCTAACAATTCCTGTAGTTGGGTTTTTATCTCCTGAAGTTCAATATGAGCCATTCGATATGGGGCTTTGGAAATGGGTTTTGTACCGGGGGTAGGCCAAGAAGTTCTTCGGGGAATACATCAGGAAAATTATTAACAATAGAAATATCATTCAAATCTGACGTATTTTTGTTTAAATCGCGATGACGAGCTAAGAAAGCTTGACATCCATTTTTCAATAAACGAATAGCTTTATGGCTTGAGATGACTGTGATTGATTTTAATGGTTTGATCGCTTGAATTCACATAATAGGTTGATTAGGAATATGAAAGCTAACAACCTTACGAAAATAATCAATTTTAGCATGATGAGTAGTTAACCAATCAATCCCTAGAATCACGTCAAATGCAAGTATTTTTAAGGAGATAAGATCGACAGGTAACGTGTGGTTACCGATTTGAATCAAACAAGACTTATAAACAGTGGATGTAATAAAGGTTTCTCCCAACGGAGTTTCAACAGATAAGTCAAAGTCTAATTTCTCCGGAGTCAAATTTAAACGTTGAGCGCAAGTAGGAGAAATAAAAGAATGGGTAGAACCGGTATCAAATAAGGTATAAACTTCGCTAGAGTTTATGATAAGCTTACCCGTGATCACCTCATTCGGGTTCCTTGCTTTCTGGGAGGTCACAACAAACGCTCTCCCTTGAACTACTGGTTTTGACTTTTCTGGGACGGCCTTTGTTGCCTCCATCCCAGCTGGACTTGTCTTCGGTGCACGACAAAATCGGGCAAGGTGACCTTATCTTCCACAATTATAACACGCTTTGGACTGCATCGCGCAGTTTGGACTGATGTGTCCCTCCCCACCGCATTTGAAGCATATGATAGGTGGTCGTTCTCCTTCCTTAACAATGGGTGTTGGTGTTGATATCTTTCTATCATTGTTGAATCTCCTCTTCTTGAAATGTCCATTCTTATTATCTTGGCCATGATTACCACTGAAGTGGTTACCATTTCTGGTATGTTGATTCCCTCCACGTTTGTTGTCACCGCTGATGACTGCTACCACTGGTATTATCATTTTGCCGGCTGCTTTCTCTTGGTTGGGTTAACTCTTTATCGTGCTCCAATAACTGAGCCCTATTTATAACATCTGAATACAAACACAGTTTACGAGAAATTAGATATTGACGTATCTCGAGTTTCAAACCTCTTAGAAACATCCGCGTCATTCTCTCCTCATTATCAACCAAGTGAGACGCAAACCGGGACAACTCAGCAAACTTAGCTTCATACTGTGACACGGTCATATTGTTTTGCTCCAACTTGATGAACTCTACCTCTTTCATGTGACGAATACTTTCAGGAAAGTACTTGTCATTGAATAGTTCTAGGAACTTCTCCCAAGACATCTTCAGTGCGGCAGGTTGAGTACGCTTTACCGATTCCCACCAGTAATCTGCCTCTCCTTGTAACATAAAGGTGGCAAATGGAACCTTTTGCTCCTCGGAGCATCCCATGACATCAAATATCTTGGTGATTTGCTTTATCCACGCTTCCGCCTTAAGTGGTTTTGGCTCTCCAATAAACTCCGGTGGTCCCATCTTCTTGAACTGTTTAGCGGTGACCGTTCGAGAGTTTCCAGTGTTTCCACCTATATTTTGGACAGGAGCCGCTCTCGTCTGATATTGCATGAATTGCATAAAGCCTCTGAACATTCTATCGTTCATCATTTGGTCAGTGTTGTTGTTTGCATGAGGATTGTCGCCTTCCTGATGCACATTATCCTAATTATTGATCTGTGAAGACTCAACAGTCTCCTGTGCTCCATTGTTATTCTTAACATTCTCGGATGTCATTTTCAAATACTGCAACAAAACAAGGGTTAATTGTAATGCAACATATTATCCCTATACTCTGACCGACCAATTAAATACCAACTAAACTTAGGTAGGTCATACTAGCCAAAGAATTCCCCGTTTCTCCCCTCCTAGTTCTAGTCTCACATCTTAGCCAGGGATCATATCCCTAAGCGTTGATACCAACTGTGACGCCCCCAAAACAGGTATATATCACCCATCTTGGATCGCCAAATACATGGTACAAAATTCAAATAAAACTTAATTATACAACTGTCGTGTAAAATACGACAAAACACAATCTAAGAGTTTTAATAAGAATATTGTCATCTAGACAATATCCACACTCAATGGAGTCCTCATTACATTTATTGTCAAACTATTTAACAGAATAGTGAGGACTACTAATGCTATCATCTGGACCGTCACTCCGTTCCCCGACTAGTCCCGGCTACGTTCTCATTTCCTGAAGAGAACAGTGAAAGAAAGGGTGAGCTCAACTAGCCCGGTAAGAAATATTATGACTAAGATAATGCAGAATAATTTATCGTTAGCCTTCAACAGTGTTAAACTGATAAAATATAACAAACATCAAGTTTAACTGCAGCGGAACAAGCAATCCATTAGAAGAGTTAAGTAGAGAATAAAATCTACTATCTTCTATGATTTAAAAGATTTTTCATCACTTTTATCGCTAAGACTCAGCTTAATAAATAAACCACATCATCCATGTACTACGGCCAATGATATTCATTAGTATCACGACCACAAATTATCCATGCACTACGGGCCAAGGATATTCATATATTCATCAATGGTCATGATCATGACAACAATTGTCCATCAATGCACTACGGCCAATGAGGACTTTTACCACATCATTTGTAATATTACGGTCATGATTATACCGAATAATTCATGGTCATAATCATACTAAGTCCATCTATGCACTACAGGCCACAGATGACTTTCAACATATTATAAACATGAGGATGATGACAATGATATAAGAATTCAATAAAACAAGTTCAAGGATAAATTTGTAAAGATTTATAATTTAATTTATCCAAAAATCAATAATGTCCAAATTGTCCACATGATTATGTTTTTGTGGAGTAAAATTCAAAATGCTCGGGAAGAATATTTTCATGAAAAGATATTGGATGAAGCGCAAATATCCGGGATATTCTACTAATTTCATGGAGTATAGAAGCCAAAACTTTAACCAACCGAGTATAATAGAATATATGAAACTAAATGAATGGATTTTTGTTAGTCATGCGGTAATCCACGTGTATGCATCATTTCCACAATTTAATAAGGAATGAATACTGAAGGATCATTCACTATGCATGCGATAATCCACATGTAGACAAGAGTTATTCCAATAGAATAATAAAGAATGGAATAACGAAGAATTCACTAGCCGTGCGTAATTACGCATGAACAAGTTATTCAAATGAATGATAAAGAATGGAACGAGGTCACGTGTAACTTTTGCATGCATGGGATATTCCAACGAATAATAAAGAATGGAACCAGTCTTACGTAATCCATACAGATGGGATATTCCAATGTAATAAAAAAAGAATGGAATAACAACGAAATTCACCAGGGCATCGATAGATCAGCACATACATGTTATTCCAATGAATAATAAAGAATGGAATAACGAAGAATTTCACCATGTATGTGGTACTTGGCATGACAGTTATTCCAATATAATAATAAAGAATGGAATAACAACCCTTACGAGTATTGAAAGAAAATAACTCTCTTCATGAATACGAAAAAATAATACCCCTTACCTTAGAAGAAGACCGGATCTTTGAAATAGTGAGGTAGCGCGGACTTACAGTAAGACCCCAACTTTTATAAATAAAGATGAATTTTCTATAAATATTATTTTTGAATATTATGGAATAAATTTGATATAATGTTATAGTTGTGGGTAATATTTATAAATTTTGCAAAAGTAAGCAAGTTGTTATAAAATATTCATTTGGTGGGGAATATTCTTTTTATCGAGGAATATTAAATGCGACGGCTCAATCATTGGTGGACCCCATTAACGAAAGTATTGTCGTAGTTAGAAAAAAGCACAAAATTATCTTTCTATAAAAATAACTACGGAGGTGTTACCGTTAAAACCGTTGAACTACCCTTAGTAAAAGTACGATGTCTGGCGTGGTTGTATATAGTAGCACACGATATTGATTATTGATGCTTTACGTGAGAAGTCACTCATTATGCTCAATTATTACTACTGATAATTCTTTGCATCATATCTCTTATATTATTGATTCAATTATTGTCACAAGATCATCATCGTATAATATGTTATAGTATTAAATCAATAATTGAGACGACAAGTTATAATAATTGTTGAAAGATTAAATATGTGTTGATTAAAAATAAAATGATTTGTGGTAATATTTATTCAATCCTTGATGTATATAAAGAGTCTCATATGAGACGTTTGTGGTAAGTTTGATTATTTTATGGGGGCCATATGTCATCATCTAAGAGTCTCTTCGTCGATAAGTAATTACCTTCGTCAATATAGTAATTACCTTTGTGAATAGTAATTACCTTCGTCATAGTAATTACCTTTACCGACGTCGAACCACTTGTTGTTTCACATTACAAAAGGTCGAACCACTTGTCGTTTCACATTCTGAGCGCCGAACCACTTGTCGTTTCACATTACAGGCGTCAAACCACTTTTCTTTTCACATCACTAGTCATCAAGCCACTTGCCTTTTCACATGGCAGGTGCTAAGCTAGAAATCTTCTATAAATAGAGGCCTGGTGCTTCATTATTTTTCACGAATTCATTCAAGCTATAGAGAGAGAAAGTATAGAGAATAAGAGAGAAAGAAGAAGAGTATTTTGTTACTACACTACTGCAGTATTCAATCTCCTACCAAAAGTAAGGGGTGTTATTCTTTCTTATTCATGAAGAGAACTGTTGTTATTCCATTGCTTATTATTCTATTGGAATAACTCAGATACGCTGATTTACCTATACTTGGTGACATTCTTCTATTATTCTGCTGGAACATCCTCATCATGTGTTTTACACCGACTGGTTAAAATCTTTATTATTATTCTATTGGAACATCCCATGCGTGTGTTTTACAGGACTGGTTTAAATCTTTTTATTATTATTCATTGGAACATCCTGTCTCATGTGTTTTACGCCGGACCTGGTTCCATTCTTTATTATTCTGTTGGAATATCCTATCTGTGTGTTTTACGCCGGACCTGGTTCCGTTATTTATTATTCTGTTGAAATAACCTACCTGTGCGGTCTATCGCATGTATGGTGATTTCTTTTGTTATTCCATTCTTTATTATACTCAGTTGGTTAAAACTTTGACTTCTATACTCCATGAAATTAGTGGAATATCCTTGATATTTGCGCTTCATCCAATATCCTTTCATGGAAATATTCTTCTCGATATTCTTGAATTTTACTCTACAAAGCGAAGATCATGTTGATTTTGGATGTTATTGGTTCCTAGATAAATTAATTCTTGAACTTGTTTTATTGAATTCTTATATCATTGTCATCATCCTCATGTTTATATTATTTGAAAGTCATCTGTGGTCCAGAAGCATAGATGGACTTGGTATGATTATGACCGAGACTATTCGGTGTAATCATGGTAGTAATATTACAAATGATGTGGTAAAAATCCTCGATGGTAGTAGTGCATTGATGGACGATTGTTGGCATGATCATGACCATTAATGAATACACAAATATTCTTGGCCAGTAGTGCATGAATAATTGTGGTAGTGATACTAAAGAATATCCTCGGTAGTAGTGTGGGGTGATTCGATGATGTGGAATATTTATTAAAAGTTTGAGTCTCAAATTTATAATAAAGGATGAAAAACCTTTTAAATCATAAAAGATAGTAGATTTTATTTTCTACTTGACTCTTTTAATGGATTCTTTGGTTCCACTGTAGTTAAACTTGATGTCCATTATATTTTATCGCTTTAACATTTGTTGTGAGGCTAATGATAATTTATTCGCATTATCTTAGTCATAATATTTCTTCTTGAGCTAGTTGAGCTCACCCTTTCTTTCACTTTTTCTCTTGTGAAATGAGAATATAGCCGGGACGAGTCGGGGAATGGAGTAATGGTCCAGAGGATAGCATTAGTAGTCCTCACTATTCTGTGAAATAGTGTGATAATAATTGTAGTAAGGACTCCTTTTGAGTTTGTATGATCTCTAGTAGACAATATTTGTATTCAAACTCACAGTTTATGTCGTATTGTACACGACAGTTATATTAGTAAGTTGTATTTAAATTCTGTACCATGTATCTGACTACCCAAGATGGGTGATGTATACCTAATTTTGGGGGTGTCACAACTTCTCTTCTTCTTTCTCTCTATAATTTCTCTCTATAATAATTGCTCTATAGCTTTAGTGAATTGGTGAGAAATGAAGAAAGAATGAGCTTCTATTTATAGGAAAATATAGTTTCAATAATTGCACGTTTTGGGGCTTAAAATATTGCAGTATAATACCTTCCTCTTTTTCTTCATTTTTAATTTAGTCCTGCAAGTATTATCAAACTTGCACCACCTCCCCTAATAGTAAATAATGTGAATCAATAGTTCAATCATGTGACTTAATAGTATAATCATGTGAAAAAACTAATTACAAAGATATAGTACCTTCATCATACCTCCATTTTAATTTAGTCATATAAGTATTATCAATCTTGCACCACCTCCCCTAATAGTACATGAATGTGAATCAATAGTACACACATGTGAACAAATAGTTATAAGCATATGAAATAATAGCAATTAATTGCTCATTTATCCGGTTAATTATTCGATTGGTCAATATAACCTCCAGACATCAATTATTATTGAAATAAATGTCAATTTTCACTAACACTAATAATTCCAACACAATGGAACTATCTATTTCATCTTTAATCAACACGAACTTATTCATCATTAATATTATAATTCACAATATTTAACAACCAGGTCGTTCCCAGGAAAGAGGGGGCTTTCCGATAAGGATTTCTCCTTATTAGCGCGCAATTAGGTGACCAAACGTCTCATTGACAGAACTTCTAGACATTGTCAATATTGCAAATAATAATATGAATAACTTTGCCGTCTCAATTATTGATTTAATAATATAACATATTATGCAGATGATATTGTGACAATAATTGAATCAATAATATAAGAGATATGATGCAGCAATTACTGTAGCAATATGTGACGACCCCAAAATAGGTATACATCACATATTCTGAGTCGCCAGATACATGGTACAAAATACAAATACAAACTTTAATATACAACATGAGCTGTGAGTTTTAATACAAATATTGTCTTCTAGACAGTATTCAAACTCAAAATAAGTCCTCAATACATTTATTATCACACTATTTCACAGAATAGTGAAGACTACTAATGCAACCATCTGGACCGTCAATCCATTCCCCGACTAGTCCTAGCTATATTCTCATTTTCTGAAGAGAACATTGAAAGAAAGGGTGGGCTCAACTAGCCCAGTAAGAAATATTATGACTAAGATAATGCAGAATAATTTATCGTTAGCTTTCAACAGTGTTAAACTGATAAAATATAACAAATATCAAGTTTAACTGCAGCAGAACAAACAATCCATTAGAAGAGTCAAGTAGAGAATAAAATCTACTATCTTCTATGATTTAAAAGGTTTTTCATCACTTTTATCGCTGAGACTCAGCTTAATAAATAAGGAGAAATCCTTATCGGAAAGCCCACTCTTTCCTAGGAACGACCTGGTTGTTAAATATTGTGAGTTATAATATTAGTGATGAATAAGTTGTGTTGATTAAAGATGAATTTGATAGTTCCATTGTGTTGGGATTATTAGTGTTAGTGGAAATCAACATCTATTCTGATGATAATTAATGTCTGGGGGTTATATTGATAAATCGGGTAATTTATCGGATAAATGAGCAATTAATTCCTACTAATTCACATGATTATATAATTATTTTTTCACATATGTGTACTATTGAATCACATTCTTGTACTATTAGGGGAGTTGGTACAAGATTGATAATACTTGCATGACTAAGTTAAAAATGGAGGTGTAGTTGAAGGTACTATACTGTAATTAGTTTTTTTCACATGATTATACTATTGAGTCACATGAATGAACTATTAATTCACATTATTTACTATTAGGGGAGGTGGTGCAAGCTTGTTATTACTTGCAGGACTAAATTAAATATGAAGAAAAAGAGGAAGGTATTATACTGTAATATTTCGAGCCCCAAAACGTGCAATTATCGAAACTATAATTTTCTATAAATAGAAGCTCATTCTTTCTTCATTTCTCACCAATTCACAAAAGCTTTAGAGCAATTATTATAGAGAGAAAGAAGAAGAGAAGCATGCTACCTCACTATTCCAATATCCAATTTTTCTAAGGTAAGGGGTATTATTTCTTTCGTGTTCTTGAAGAAAGTTATTGTTATTCCATCCCTTATTATTATGTTGGAACATCTTGTCTGTGCGAATTACGCATGACCTGGTTCCGTTATTTATTATTCTGTTGGAATAATATGTCTATCAAGCAATCTTATAATACATGGTGAAATTCTTACATTATTCCATTCTTTATTATTACATTGGAACATCACATGTCTGTGTATATTACGCGCAACTTTGGTTCCATTATTTATTATTCTATTGGAATAACATGTACATGCTGATTACATCGCATACATGGTGAATTCTTCATTATTCCATTCTTTATTATTCATTGGAATATCACATGCGTGCATTTACGCACGACACGGTTCCATTATTTATTATTACATTGGAATAACCTATTGCATTTGGTCTATCACATGCCTGGTGAATTCTTTTTTTATTTCATTCTTTATTATACTCAGTTGGTTAAAGTTTTTGCTTTTATACTCCATGAAATTAGTGGAATATCCTTGATATTTGCGCTTCATCCAGTATCTTTTCATGGAAATATTCTTCTGAGCATTCTTGAATTTTACTCCATAAAGCCGTATCGTGTTGACAATTTGGACATTATCGGTTCCTGGATAAATTAATTCTTGAACTTGTTTTATTGAATTCCTATATCATTGTCATCATCCTCATGTTTATATTCTGTTGAAAGTCATCTATGGCACATGAGTGCATAGATGGACTTGAGTATGATTCTCGACCGGGGATCATTCGATATAATCATGACCGTAATGTTACAAATGATGTGGTAAAAGTCCTCATTGGCCCGTAGTACGTTGATGGACATTTGTTGGCATGATCATGACCATTGATGAATACACGAATATCCTTGGCCCGTAGTGCATGAATAATTTGTGGTCGTGATACTAATGAATATCCTTGGCCGTAGTGCAGGGATGATGTGGTTTATTTATTAAGTTGAGTCTCAGCGATAAAAGTGATGAAAAACCTTTTAAATCATAAGAAGGTAGTAGATTTTATTCTCTACTTGACTCTTCTAATGGATTGCTTGTTCCGCTGCAGTTAAACTTGATGTTTGTTATATTTTATCAGTTTAACAACATTGAAGGCTAACGATAAATTATTCTCGCTTTATCTTAGTCATAATATTTCTTCTTCTTGGGCTAGTTGAGCTCACCCTTTCTTTCAACATTCTCTTGGAAATGAGAACGTAAATGGACTAGTCGGGGAATGGAGTGACGGTCCAAATGATAGCATTAGTAGTCTTCACTATTCTGTTAAATAATGTGACAATAAATGTAATGAGGACTCCATTGAGTTTTTATATTGTCTAGAAGACAATATTCTTATTAAAAACTCTTAGATTATATTTTGTCGTATTTTACACGACTGTTGTATAATTAAGTTGTATTTGAATTTTGTACCATGTATTTGGCGACTCAAGATGGGTGATGTATACCTGTTTTGGGGGCGTCACGGGATTTTCCAACAGAATAATAAAGAATGGAATAAAAGAAGAATTTCACCATGTATGCGGTACTTCGCATAGACAGGTTATTCCAACATAAAAATAAAGAATGGAATAACAACCCTTACGAGTATTAAAAGAAAATAACTCTCTTCATGAATACGAAGGAATAATGCCCCTTACATTAAAAAGAAGAGTATTCTGACGGGTAGTGCGGGGATATACTCGAAGAAAACTTGCACTATTTTCTACGCTCAAAGCTTTCTTAAACTCTAAAGAAATACACTCAATATTATAAAAGAAGAATTCTCTAAACTTCTGGTGTGATTTTTAATTCTCACTAAGCATCCTATTTATAGGAGAATGGAAAGGATATTATGCTGCACTATGCAATAAAATATAATATATTCTATTTATAATCAAATAAAATAAGATTAACAAAAAGTATTCTATTTTATATAAAAAGTTTTTACTATGCAAACACTATGCAGGCACTATGCAAACATTATACATAATAAAATATAATATATTCTATTTATAATCAAATAAAACAAAACTTTATAAAAAGTATTTTGTTTTATATAAAAAGTTTTTACTTTGCAAACACTATGCCGGCAGTATATATAATATATTCTATTTATAATCAAATAAAACAAAACTTTATAAAAAATATTTTGTTTTATATAAAAAAAATTCTATTTTATTACATTTATAATAATAATAAAACAATATTTATCACCATTATTATAATTCACAATATTAATCGACCAGGTCGTTCCTAGGAAAGAGGGGGCTTCCCAATAAGGATTTCTCCCTATTGGCGCGCAATTAGGTGACCAAACCTCTCCTTGACAGAACTTCTAGACATCGTCAATATTACAAATAATAATATTAATAACTCTATCATCTCAATTATTGATTTAATAATATAAAATATCAACAATAATTGAATCAAATAATGTGAGATACTATGCAATAATTATTGTAGCAATAATTGAACAAAACTGAGTGACTTCTCACGTAAGCATCAATAATCAATCTGAGGTATTACTCTTATGCGATACAGCGTATTATTATTACTTTACTAATGAAAGTAGTTCAACAGTTTTAACGGTAAAACTTCCGCCGTTATTTTCATAAAAATATTTTTGTCGTTTTCTCATTCCGACAAAAATTCCGTTGTGGGGTCCACCAATGATTGTACCGTAGTACGGATATTCTCTAACAAAAAGAATATTCCCCGACCAATCGAATATTATACAACAACTTGCATACTTTGCAAAATTTGTAAATATTACCCACAACTATAACATTATCTCAAATCCACACCATAATTATGAAAAATATTTCGAGAAAATTAAATCTTTATTCGTAAAATTTGGGATTTTACAATCTCCCCTCCTTATGAAATTTCTCCCTCGAAATTTACGTATGTACCTGGTATGTCGAACAAATGAGGACACTTTGCCAGATTCTAACTCTTGAGGTATAACCTTTGAGCGTAAAATATATTTCAAGATTTTAACAGGTACATCTTCATACGTTAAATTATGCATTATCTTGTCCGGTTCTTAAATTAATAATGTGGTTTGGGTCGTCCATATATTTACGTAACATCGATACGTTAAAAATGTCATGAACATGCGACATACTTGGTGTAAGACCCCGAATTTTATGAAATAAAAGTATTCAATTTTTCTTATAATTATTATTCAGTAAATGGTTAAATTGATAAAAGTTAAAGTTAAGGGTGATATATGAATTTTTTTTTTCAAAATACGCAAGTGGTTATAAAATATTCATTGTTATCGGGGAATATTCGTTTAGTCGTGGAATATTCTTTACGTAGGGAATATTAAATGCAAACAAGTAGCCCATTTGTGGGCCCCCATAATGTAATAACCGCATCGGATGAAGAAAATGACAAAATTGAGTTTTTATAAATAAGCTAGGCGTAGTTATTCTGAATTAACAACATTGGAATACCCGTTGGTTAAAATACGATAATATGCGTGGTTGCCAAAGATACACCTAGTATTACCTGATATTGTTGAATTATTGATTCTTACGTAAAGAAGACACTACTCAATAATTGTTACAGTAATTACTATTCAATATTTTATATTATTGTTGTTTTAATAATTGTCACTGCACAGTATCTCCATTATCAGATCAATAATTCATATTATTTGAATAATATTATTAGATAGCATTATTGGCAATGTCTAGAAAGTTACATCAATGAGAGGTTTGGTCACCTAATTGCAGCCAAGAAGAAGGAGAAATCCTTTATCGAAAAGCCCCTCTTTCCCTCGAACCGTCATCGGTTGTCATTATTGTGATTACGTAATATTATTTGTGAATAATTAATTATTGATTTATATGATAAGGGAAATATTTATTTAATGTGGATATAAATGATGGATTTATTTATGTGGTTATAAATGAAGGAATTAATGTTGAGGTGTTTTATTAGTATTTTATCGGATTGGAGGTATTAAAAGATCAAATCGGTGTTCTTACAACTTTATTGTGTGAGTTATAATATTTAATCCGACCGTTGGATCGTTATGATTTTTGGATATGTTATACATATATAAGTTGAGTATATGTCCATAAATTTTGAACCGTTAAAAATTAACGTATAATTTGTTATGAATTTTAAGAGGTGACTGATTCGAAAATTAGGTTTATAAATGATTTTGGTGGAAAATTCTAGAAATGGGTGGGCCCCACTTTTGGTTGTTGGGGAAGATGGCTGATTTTTGGTGGGTGGAATAGTAGCAGATAAAGCCATCAGGTAGCAGGTCAAGTCTGCTTCGGCGTGCTAACATTTTCCTATAAATAAAGGGCTAAGTTAGAATTGAAAAACACACCAGAATTCATAAGTTTTCTCTCTTTTTCTCTCTAGATTATCGAGTGTATTTTGTGAGTATTTAGATACTTGGTGAGTTGTTATTCATCAGTGCAAGTTTCCTTTAGCGTCATATCTGATATCCAGTCAGAAGTGCTGCTCTTTTGAGGTAAGGGATTTTAAGGGTTGTTATGTTTTTTTAGTTTTGTAATTTTCTGACCTTCAAAAATTCTGGAAAATTTTGAAATGATAATTTGATGAGTTTTCTAGATTGTGTCCAAAAATGGCGATTTTTGGATGTATAGATTATGAGTAAAGAATTTTATGAGAAAAGACTATTTTAAAAAGTAAACCCTTATAACTCCTTGTGGTTAACTCCAAAATTGGTGAAAATTTTATTGGGAGTACATGGATATAACAGAAGTATACTCTGTAAATATAGGAATTTTTGGACAAAAGAACAATTTTTGATAAATATCTAAATATTCGGCTATTTTGGCCATATGAAAAATAGTAAATGACTTTTAAAAATTCCAGGAAAAATATATGTTCAATATTAGACTATATTCTGCTAAATCCCAGAAAAGAAAAATTGTTTATATTGATTTGGTATTTTTCATGAAAATAGACTAGTTATGAGTAAATGAATTAAATATGTTATGTGAATTAGAAAATTAGAAAATAGGCTTGAGAATCCTATATGAGGTATATGCAGTTTTTTTATGAGGGTTTTGGTTATTGGTGATGAAATCTTATGAGTTTGGCATTTTAGAATGATTAAATGCATTATTTAGTAAAGTGTAAACAATTAAAATAAATTGTTTATAAATTTAAGAAATATTATTCTTTCAATATCATTATACCGAAATATTGGTATGGATTTTATTGTGGAATTTCTACCTTTTTGTGTCGGGGTTACTATTCATGAGTTACTATTCACGAGTTACTATTCATGAGTTACTATTCACGAGTTACTATTCATGAGTTACTATTCACAAGTTACTATTTACGACAAAATTAGTTTCTTTTTTCGACCAAATTATAGTTGATTTATGAATATTACTCTTGAAATTAAATCCATATTTTGATCATATTGTTTTTATTATCATATATAACATTTTTATAACCCTGATGTTGAAATTCTCTTTCACTTGAGTGTAAAGGGTGGGTAGATTGTTGGTATGATCATGACTATGGGTTCTCTTTGGCCAAGAAAGTCAAAGTTGAATTGTTGACTGGTATGATCATGACCATTGAATTTATAACTGAATATCTTTAGCTTAAGTGCAAAGGTGAATTGATCAACATGGTTATAATTATTGTTTATATAATTCTGAATTGATTATATATTTCTTTGAGATATTAATATATTTGGCCTGTAGTGCAAATATGAACTGTTGAGGAATATCTTTGGCCTGTAGTGCAAAGATGAATTGTTGATGAATATCTTTAGCCTGTAGTGCAAAGATGACCTGTTGATGAATATCTTTGGCCTGTAATGCAAAGATGGTCTGTTGATGAATATCTTTGGCCCGTAGTGCAAAGATGAAATTGTTAGTATGATTATAAATAGGAACTGTGATTTGGTATAACCATGATCTTTGATGTTTCAGGTAAAGACATGTGATGAAAATTATCTTCGTCCTGGGTGCGGAGAGGAATTTAGAATCACAATTATGATTATGAGATATTCATATGATTGTGGAAATGAATTGTTGATTGATGTTACAGGGATAAAACATTGTTGGTGGATTTTTAACATGGAGAAGATAATAGACTTTATAGTCTATTTGACTCTTCTAATGGATTGCTCGTTCCACTGCAACTATGGTTGAAAAGTTTTATCATCTACCATATGTTCTAAATCTCTGATTTATTACTGATGAAGGCTATTGATAATTTAATTATCTTTAGTCATGATATTCTTTACTGGGCTAGTTGTGCTCACCCTTTTGTTTCATAATTCCTTTTTAGGTAATAAGAGTGTAGCTGGGTCGAGCGAGGGTAACGGGGAAATAGAACGATGGTCTCTAGCTGTGGAGGTTCTCCCTAAGCAGTATAGAAAAGTGTTGTATACATCATTTAGTAGTTATATTTGGTGAATCAAATATGGTGAGGTGAACCCAACGTTGGAAGGGTGTTTTGCCACTATCATACAAGATGTCTAATGACATACAACCTCGTGTCTAATGGAGGCACTATCTATATGGGGAGAAAGTGGAGATATATTCAGACCATAAAAGCCTTAAATATTTCTTCACTCAAAAAGAACTCAACATCTTGGCAATGACGTTGGCTCGAGCTATTAAAAGACTACGACCACACTATTCAATACCATCCTGGTAAAGCGAACGTGGTAGCTGACGCGTTGAGTAGAAGATCATATGCAGGAACTAGTGCGATGATGTCAAGTATACGCATAAAGCCAACTTTAATAGAAAAAGTTAAGGTTGCTCAAGTCACCGATCTTGGAGGCGATGTGTATGAAGAAGAAAGTACAAGAAGGAGCTATTCCTAAGGCGAGAATTGATGAAGAAGGAATACTTGAGTCCACTCTAGACTTTGTGTTCCTAACGACTCGATTTGAAGTACAAGATTATGATGGAGGCACACAATACACCATTTGCAATCCATCATGGAAGTACTAAAATGTATCGTGATCTTGACATACATTTTGGTGGAACAATATGAAGAGAGAGATTGCAAAGTTTATCTCGATGTGTTTAACTTACTAACGTGTAAAGGCGGAGCATCTTGTACCTAAGGGTCCGTTGCAACCACTTGAGATTCCGGAATGGAAGTGGGAACACATTACTATGGATTTCGTTCTGGGTCTTCCTACGGTTTCTCAAGGCATCAATGCTATTTGGGTTATTGTTGATAGATTAACCAAGTCTGCTCATTTTCTTGCCGATCACGGAGACTTATTCCTTGAACGTCTTGCTAGTATATACGTGAATGAGATTGTGAGGTTGCATGGCATGCCTGTATCCATAGTTTTCGGATCGTGACCCAAGATTCACTTTAAGATTTTGGGTTAGCTTGCAAAAAAGCTATGGGCACAGTTTGCGATTTAGTTCGCATACCATCCCCAAACGGACGGACAATCGAGAGGACTATTCAAACTCTTGAAGATTTATTAAGACTACGTGTCCTAGACTTCAAGGCGGTTGGGATAAGTATTTACCATTGGTGGAATTCTCCTACAACAACAGCTTATCGTGCAAGTATAGGTGTGGCTCCATTCAAGCATTATATGGACGAAAATGTCGTTCTCAATATGTTGGGATGAGGTGGGTGAAGCAACATTGTTGGGACCCGAGTTAAAATACGTATGACTCACCGAAAAGATCCAAATGATTCGACAACGATATACAAAGCGGCACAAGATCGACAAAAGAGTTATGCGGATCTTCATCGAAAGGGCGTGGAATTTAGTGTAGGGGATCATGTATTGTTGCGAGTTGCTCCATGGAAGGGAGTTACAAGATTTGGGAAGAGAGGAAAGCTCAATCCACGATTTATTGGTCCATTTCAAATTCTTGACCGAGTAGGAAATGTAGCCTATAGACTTGCGTTACCTCAAAGTATGTCTAAATGTTCATAATGTGTTTCACATATCATGTACTTAAATAAATATGTGAAAGACCCGAACCACGTTATTGAGTTAGAACCGGACGAGATAATAGAAAGACTTAACGTATGAGGAGGTACCGTCAAGATCTTGGATAGGAAGGAGCATGTCCCACGCCACGCAAAGGTCATACCACAAGTTAAAGTTTTGTGGAGGAATCATGCTATAGAGAAATGACACGGGAATTGGAAGCGAAAATGAAAGCGAGGTATCCTCACCTTTTCAAACACCAGTATCGTCGTCCAATTTCGAGGACGAAATTTCATAAGGAGGGAGGTTGTAAGACCTCAAATTTTTAAATAAAAGGAATTTCCTTTATTTATTATTTTGAAATAGTAAGGGTTGATTTGATTAATGTGGATAGTTAAGGGTTAAATACGCAAATATTTCAAAATAAGTAAGTGGTTATAAAATATTCATTATTGTTAGGGAATATTTGTTTGGTCGTGGAATATTAAATCTCGCTCGGGAATATTAAATGCGACGACGCAAAACCATGTGTGGGCCCCATAACTGGAAAGCGATTGGATAAAGAAAACGACAAATATAAGTTTTTTTTTTAATAACTTGGCGTATTGTTCTTGAGATTATCTTGTTGGAATACCGGTGGTTAAAACACACTAATCTGGCGTTGTTGAAAGCGATTTACACCGGTATTGCACCAATTATTGATTCTTACGTGAAAGGCCTTTACTCAATAATGGTTACAGTAATTCTTTATTCAATTATTTTATTTTATTGATTCAATAATTCTTTGCGTTGATATTTTATATTCTTTTTGTTTGATAATTGTCATTACACAAGATTTTTCATTATCGAAGCAATAATTCATATTATCTGAATAATATTATTAGATAACATTATTGGCAATGTCTAGAAAGTTACATCTAAGGAGAGGTTTGGTCACCTAATTAATTGCCTTGCCAGGTAAGAAGAAATTCTTATTGAAAGCCCCTCTTTCTGAGGCTGCTGGTTGTCAATATTGTGATTACTGTAATATTATTATTGATTCATATGATGAGAAAATATTGATTTTATGTGGATATAGATGGAGAAAATTTTTATAGTGATAATTATTGAAAATTGAAATTTTATCTTTTACGATAAAATAATTCATTTAAATATATTATTTTAATAATATATTAACTATGATATTTTTACAATGAATGTGGGATATATGAGTATCGAGGAGGAAGAGTATTTTTGTTGCAATAAATGTTTAAAACATGTTAAACATGTCGGTGGACCCCATTTATTGACTAAAATTTGATTATAGCACAATAAAATCGCCTGGTTGTGGATTTCGGTCGATTTCTGTTTGGAATTTGGAAAAACTTTCTTACTGTAAAGTTGTAGAGAATTGAATTTCCTATTAAAACTCATGAGATTCGAATTTTCTCGATGAAAGGGCTATTTATTATGAATTATTGAAGCTCGAAGTTACGAAATAATTAATTTTTGGAAGTTTTAATTGTTTTATTTAAGAAAAACGTTTTTGCAATCCCACATGTGATACAAATGTGCTGAATTCAGTTGGTCTAAGGTGGGCTTGAATTTGTTTAATTATATTATTATTTTATTAAATTTTACTAACTTTTGGTGTTCAGCGCGTTTTCCTATAAATAGGGTCTTTAGGTTAGAATTGAAAATCACACCGAAAGCGAAGTTTTCTCTCTCTATATTATCGGTATTATTCTTGTGAGTATTTTAAGTATACTTTGAGTATTGCTAGGCGGTGCAAGTTCCTTCAAAGACTATATACAGATATTCTAGCTAAAATCTTGATCTTTCGAGGTAAGGGATATTATTTTTTTTCGTAATGATATTATTTCTTCATATCATTATCTTTGAAATATTGATCTGAAGTTTTTATCAAATTTGGAACTTTTTCATGTCGGGGTTACTATTCATGGGTTACTTATTCATGAGTTACTATTCACGAGTTACTATTCATGAGTTCTTATTTACGAGTTACTATTCACGAGTACTTATTCATGAAGTGTGAAGATGTTTTTGTGGAATTTCTATCTTTTGGTGTCTGAGTTACTATTCACGTATACGACACTATTCATTCACGTATCTGACCACTATTCACGTGATACGGTACTATTCAATAGAAAAATAAAATTTCTTCTTTTAGTCCAAAACATCTATTCGGATACTAACTCGATTGTATACATGTTTTGATCATTCTTGAATTTTACACCACTATGATTATTTTTGAGGTATTTTTGGACGTGGATAAAACCAAGTACGAATCCTTAATCCTTAATCCTTGTCATTTTGTTTCACTTTGGATTCGTTTCTTTAAAAAAAATATCTTTCATCATCCTCGATCTTAAATGATGATATTATGGAATATCTTTGGCTTTGTAGTGCAAAGATGAATGATTTCTTAAGAATATCTTTGGCACCAGTAGTGCAAAGATGAATGATTTCAAGAATATCTTTGGCGTAGTGCAAAGATGAGCAGTGTTTAAATGAACATGACCCATGATGAATATCTTTGGCACATAGTGCAAAGATGAATATTTGATTCGGATGTATATTGATTGATGTTACGAGGATAAAAGATAGAGCGATGAACTTTTAAATTTATACATAGAAGATAGTAGTTTGCATTCTCTACTTAACTCTTCTAATGAATTATTATTTCATTGTGAATATTGATTTAAAATTTGTTGTCTATTGTATTCTATTATATTTTTCCTGTTGAAGACTAACGATAATTTGTTGTATATTATCTTAGTCATAATATTCTTTATCGAGCTAGTTGAGCTCACCCTTTTCCTTTTGTTCCATTTTTCTCGGGAGGCGAGAATATAAGCGAGTACGAGCTCGGGGTATGGAATGAAGGTTTTAGAAAGGATTGTTTAGTAGTCCTCACCATTTTTGTAAAATAATGTATCAATAAATGTGATGAGGATTTATTTGAGTATAGATATTGTCTAGAAGATAATATTTGTATTCAAACTCACAGTTTTCTTGTTGTAATAATAAAGTTGTAGTTGTTTACGTACCATGTATTGACAACTTCGGAATGGTGATGTATACCTATTTTGGGGGCGTCACGAGTTAGTATCGAGCTTAGGGATATGATCTCTGGCGGAGATCGGGGAATAGAACTAGGAGGGAGAGACGAGTAAATCCTTAGCTAGTGTGTCCTACCTAAGCTTATTTGTTAGTTGGTCGATATATAGGGATATTATGTGATATATTGATTTCCTTAATTAACCCTTGTTTTATGGCGGTGTTGAGAATGTCGTGAGAATATTAACAATGGAAATGAGGCCGTGGAGATGCTGTACTCACCAACGAGGAGAGAACGTACTGCAACAGTGGCAATGTTCCTCCCCATGAACAACACCATTGAAGCGGATGATGAGCGAGGGATGTTTAGAAGTTTTTGCGGTTCATGCAAAATCGAGAGGAAACTTCGTGTTCAAAATCTGAGGAAGAAATGATAGCAATTCACGGGTTGTCACGGCCATGCAGTTCAAAGAGTTGGGACCACCGAATTTAAGGAAAGCCGAGATCCGATCATGGCGGAAACATGGGTCAAACAAATTACCAAGATATTCGATGTCTTGGGATGCACGGAGAACGAAGGTTCCATTCGCCACCTTTATGTTCCGTGGCGAGGCGGGACTCATTGGTGGGAGTCTGTGAAGCGTATCCATCCAAATTACACTCAAAGATGTCTTGGGAGGCGTTTGAAGCTATTTAATGACAAATACTTTCACGAAAGTGTTAAATCATATGAAGGAAGTGGAGTTCATCAGATTGGAACAAAACAACATGGCGGTGTCTCGATGCGAGGCAAAGTTTGCGAGTTATCGAGTTTGCACCTCATTTGGTGGAGAATGAGGAGCGTTATGCGCGGATGTTTCTTAGAGGTTTGAAACCCGGCGTACGTCGATATCTCATTTCCATAAATTTTCTCTTTATTCGATATGTTGTAAATGAGGGCTCAATTATTAGAAGCGAGATAACGAGTACGGTCGGTTGAGGACCACAACCGGGATCGTGTCGAGATAGCGATCAGCGAATAATGATAACTGCGGAGAAAAGAAATAGACGGACAGAAAATGGTAACCACTCTGGTGGTAATCATGGCCATGAAAATAGAAGAAGCGAGTCGGGAGGAGATTTTAAAAAGAGGAGATTTAACAACGACTATGTGAAGACGCAGTCTTCGTGGCAAAGAATCGGTTCTAAGGGAGGAGAACGACCACCGGTCATATCTACTAAATCACGAGAAAAGAGGGACATATCGGTCCAAACCGCCCACAACAGTTTAAGGTATGCTATATAGTTGTGGAAAGGAAGGACATATCGCTTTCGAGATTATGCGATAGCGAAACCTAGTTCAATGAGGGACGGTGACTCGAAAAACATCCCCGAAAAGTCAAAGTCAACGATTAGGAAGAGTGTTTGTTGTGGTTTGGTCATAATCGAGGAACCCAAGCGAGGTGATCACGGTAAGCTATTTATAAATTCTTGCGAAGTTTATACCTTACTTGATCTGGGTGCTACCCATTCATTTATCTCTCACGCATGTGCTCAACGTTTAAACTTGACTCCAAAAAATTAGACTTTGACCTATCTGTGGAAACTCAGATTAGGAGAAACTTTCATCACATCCACTTGTTTATAAATCTTGTTTGATTCAAGTTGGCACCATTACCTTACATTGACCTTATCTCTTTAAAGATACTTGCTTTTGATGTGATTTTAGGGATTGATTGGTTAACTACTCATCATGCCAAAATTGATTGTTTTCGTAAGGTTGTTAGTTTTCATATTCTAACCAACCACATTTATGCAATTCAAGCAACTAAACCATTAAAATCAATCATTTGTCATATCTAATCATAAAGCTATTCGTTTATTGAAAAAGCGGATGTCAAGCTTTCTTAGCCCATGTTATGGATTTGAATAAAGACACGTCAAATTTGAATAATATTCTGTTGTTATTGACTTTCTGGCGTATTTCCAGAAGAACTTCTGGTCTACCCCGAGCGTGAAGTTGAATTCTTTATTGATCTTGAACTGCATACAAAGCCCATTTCTAAAACCCCATATCGAATGGCTCTATTGAACTTGAGGAGTTAAAGGTCCAACTACGAATTGTTGGACATCGGTTTCATTAGTCTAGTACATCTCCTTGGGGTGCTCTGTTTTATTTGTAAAGAAGAAAGACGGGATTATGCGACTTTGTATTGACTATCGGAATTGAACCATGTCACCATCAAGAATAGGTATCCTCTACCTCGTATTGATGACTTGTTTGACCCGATTCTGCAAGGCAACAATTCTTTCAAAAATCGATCTTAGTTACGGATATCATCAATTTGAAGATTAGAATGAGGATATTCAAAGCGCCTTGAGAACTTCGGTATGGGCATTATGAATTCTTAGTCATGTCTTTCGGACTAACTAATGCTCCTCATGACTTTCATGGATATGATGAATCGAGTATTCAAGGAATATTTGGATCAATTCGTTGTTGTCTTTATTGATGACATCCTCATATATTCCAAAAGCGTGAAGATCATGAGCACCATTTGAAATTTGGTACTCGAAAGGCTTCATGAAAACCAACTATATGCCAAATTGAAGAAATGCGAGTTACGGCGAGAGAAGTAGCATTCCTTGGGCACGTGGTGTCGAAACATGGAGTATCTGTTGATCCGTGAAGATTGAAGCAATACAAAGTTAGAACAATAGAAGTGTCGGTGGTTGAAGTCGTAGCTTTTGGGCTTAGTGGTTATTATCGGAGATTAGTGGAAGGGTTTTCTCGAATCGCTACTCCATTAACTTCAACTAACTTTCGGAAGGATACAAAATTCATTTGGAGCGAAGAATGCGAGAAAAGTTTCCAAGAGCTTAAGAGGAGACTTATTTGACTGTTCTAACAATACCATCTGGTTCGGATGGATTTGTTATCTCTGACGATGCTTGAGCAAAGGGTTAGGATGTGTTCTCATGCAACGTGGGAAAGTCATAGCCTTTATGCCTCGCGACAACTTAAAAAGTATGAGAGGAATTATCCTACTCATGATCTAGAGTTAGCGGCGTGATCGTTTCAGCTAAAAATATGGAGGCACTATCTATATGGGGAGAAAGTGGAGATATATTCAGGACCATAAAAGCCTTAAATATTTCTTCACTCAAAAAGAACTCAACATGCGGCGCCGACGTTGGCTCGAGCTATTAAAAGACTACGACCACACTATTGATACCATCACGGTAAAGCGAACGTGGTAGTACGCGTTGAGTAGAAGATCATATCTTGCGAGGAGCGAGTGCGATGATGTCAAGTATACGCGTAAAGCCAACTTTAATAGAAAAAGTTAAGGTTGCTCAAGCCATGGGCCGAGTGATGTGTATGAAGAAGAAAGTACAAGAAGGAGCTATTAGGGCGAGAATTGATGAAGAAGGAATACTTGAGTCCACTGAGACTTTGTGTTCTAACGACTCGATTTGAAGTACAAGATTATGATGGAGGAACACAATACACCATTTGCAATCCATCATGGAAGTACTAAAATGTATCGTGATCTTGACATACATTTTGGTGGAACAATATGAAGAGAGAGATTGCAAAGTTTATCTCGATGTGTTTAACTTGCCAGCGTGTAAAGGCGGAGCATCTTGTACCTAAGGGTCCGTTGCAACCACTTGAGATTCCGGAATGGAAGTGGGAACACATTCCTATGGATTTAGATTACGGGTCTTCCTACGGTTTCTCAAGGCATCAATGCTATTTGGGTTATTGTTGATAGATTAACCAAGTCTGCTCATTTCTTGCCGTCTGGGAGACTAATTCCTTGAGCGTCTTGCTAGTATATGCGTGAATGAGATTGTGAGGTTGCATGGCATGCTGTATCCATAGTTTCGGATCGTGACCCAAGATTCACTTCAAGATTTTGGGTTAGCTTGCAAAAAGCTATGGAGCGCAGTTTGCGATTTAGTTCGGCATACCATCCCCAAACGGACGAGACAATCGAGAGAGGACTATTCAAACTCTTGAAGATTTATTAAGACTCGTGTCCTAGACTTCAAGGCGGTTGGGATAAGTATTTACCATTGGTGGAATTCTCCTACAACAACGATTATCGAGCAAGTATAGGTGTGGCTCCATTGAAGCATTATATGGGCGAAAATGTCGTTCTCCAATATGTTGGGATGAGGTGGGTGAAGCAACATTGTTGGGACCCGAGTTAAATGCGATATGACTACTGAAAAGATCCAAATGATTCGACAACGTATACAAACGGCACAAGATCGACAAAAGAGTTATGCGGATCTTCATCGAAAGGACGTGGAATTTAGTGTAGGGGATCATGTATTGTTGCGAGTTGCTCCATGGAAGGGAGTTACAAGATTTGGGAAGAGAGGAAAGCTCAATCCACGATTTATTGGTCCATTTCAAATTCTTGACCGAGTAGGAAATGTAGCCTATAGACTTGCGTTACCTCCGAGTATGTCTCGTGTTCATAATGTGTTTCACATATCTCATACTTCAGTAAATATGTGAAAGACCCAACCACGTTATTGAGTTAGAACCGGACGAGATAATGAATAGAAGACTTAACGTATGAGGAGGTACTGTCAAGAGATCTTGGATAGGAAGGAGCATGTCCTACTGTATGAAAGGTCATACCACAAGTTAAAGTTTTGTGGAGGAATCATGCTATAGAGGAAATGACACAGGAATTGGAAACGAAAATGAAAGCGAGGTATCCTCACCTTTTGAAACACCAGTGTACGTCGTCAATTTCGAGGGACGAAATTTCATAAGGAGGGAGGTTGTAAGACCAAAATTTTTAAATAAAAGGAATTTCCTTTATTTATTATTTTGAAATAGTAAGGGTTGATTTGATTAATGTGGATAGTTAAGGGTTAAATACATGAATATTTCAAAATAAGTAAGTGGTTATAAAATATTCATTATTATTTGGGAATATTAGTTTGGTGCGTGGAATATTCGATGCTTGTCGGGGAATATTAAATGCGATGGCCAGCGACCGTGTGGAGCCCATAACGAAAGCGATTGGATAAAGAAAACGAAATATAAGTTTTTTTTAAATAACGGCGTAGTTGTTGCAGAATTATCTTTGTTGGAATACCCGGTGGTTAAAACACACTAATACGCGTTGTTGAGCGATTGCTTGCGGTATTGCACCAATTATTGATTCTTACGTGAAGGCCTTTACTCAATAATGGTTACGATAATTCTTCATTCGATATTTTATTTTATTGATTCAATAATTCTTTGCGTTGATATTTTATATTCTTTGTTGTTTCAATAATTGTCATTACACGTTATTTTCATTATCGAAGCAATAATTCATATTATCTGAATAATATTATTAGATAACATTATTGGCAATGTCTAGAAAGTTACATCTAAGGAGAGGTTTGGTCACCTAATTGCTTGGCGCCAATGAAGAAGAAATTCTTATTGAAAGCCCTCTTTCCTGAGAGCGCACAGTTGTCAATATTGTGATTACGTAATATTATTATTGATTCATATGATGAGAAAAATATTGATTTTATGTGGATATAGATGGAGAAAATTTTTATAGTGATAATTGTTGAAAATTGAAATTTTATCTTTTTACGATAAAATAATTCATTTAAATATATTATTTTAATAATATATTAACGGTGATATTTTTACAATGAATGTGGGATATATGAGTATCTGAGGAGGAAGAGTATTTTTGTTGCAATAAATGTTTAAAACATGTTAAACATGTCGGTTGGACCCCATTTATTGACTAAAATTTGATTATAGCACAAAAAATCGCCTGTTTGTGGATTTCGGTCGATTTCTGTTTGGAATTTGGAAAAACTTTCTTCTGCAAAGTTGTAGAGAATTGAATTTCCTATTAAAACTCGTGAGATTCGAATTTTCTGATGAAAGGGCTATTTATTATGAATTATTGAAGTTCTGAAGTTCCGAAATAATTAATTTTTGGAAGTTTTAATTGTTTTATTTAAGAAAAACGTTTTTTGCAATCCCACATGTGATACAAATGTGCTGAATTCAGTTGGTCTAAGGTGGGCTTCAATTTGTTTAATTATATTATTATTTTATTAAATTTTACTGCTTTGGTGTTCTAAGCGTTTTCCTATAAATAGGGTCTTGGGTTAGAATTGAAAATCACACCGAAACTCAAGTTTTCTCTCTCTATATTATCGGCGTATTCTTGTGAGTATTTTGAGTATACTTTGAGTATTGCTAGGCGGTGCAAGTTCCTTGACCTTATACGGTATTCTAGCTAGAATCTTGATCTTTCGAGGTAAGGGATATTATTTTTTTCGTAATGATATTATTTCTTCAATATCATTATCTTTGAAATGTTGATCTGAAGTTTTTATCAAATTTGGAACTTTTTCATGTCGGGTTACTATTCATGGGTTACTATTCATGAGTTACTATTCACGAGTTACTATTCATGAGTTCTTATTTACGAGTTCTTATTCACGAGTACTATTCATGAAGCGTGAAGATGTTTTTGTGGAATTTCTATCTTTTGGTGTGAGAGATTCTTATTCACGTATCTGACTATTCACGTGATATCTGACACTATTCACGTATCTGATCTTATTCAATAGAAAAATAAAATTTCTTCTTTTAAATCTAAAATATCTATTACGGATACTAACTCGATTGTATCCATGTTTTGATCATTCTTGAATTTTACACCACTATGATTATTTTTGAGGTATTTTTGGGCGTGGATAAAACCAAGTACGAATCCTTAATCCTTAATCCTTGTCATTTTGTTTCACTTTGGATTCGTTTCTTTAAAAAAAATATCTTTCATCATCCTCGGTCTTAAATGATGATATTATGGAATATCTTTGGCTTTTGTAGTGCAAAGATGAATGATTTCTTAAGAATATCTTTGGCTGTAGTGCAAAGATGAATGATTTCTGAAGAATATCTTTGGCCGTAGTGCAAAGATGAGCAGTGTTTAAATGAACATGACCAATCGATGAATATCTTTGGCACATGTAGTGCAAAGATGAATATTTGATTCGGATGTATATTGATTGATGTTACGGATAAAAGATAGAGCGATGAACTTTTAAATTCATACATAGAAGATAGTAGTTTGCATTCTCTACTTAACTCTTCTAATGAATTATTATTTCATTAGCGAATATTGATTTAAAATTTGTTGTCTATTGTATTCTATTATATTTTTCCTGTTGAAGACTAACGATAATTTGTTGTATATTATCTTAGTCATAATATTCTTTATTGAGCTAGTTGAGCTCACCCTTTTCCTTTTGTTCCATTTTTCTCGGGAGGCGAGAATATAAGCGATGCAGTCGGGTATGGAATGAAGGTTTTAGAAAGGATTGTTTAGTAGTCCTCACCATTTTTGTAAAATAATGTATCGATAAATGTGATGAGGATTTATTTGAGTATAGATATTATCTAGAAGATAATATTTGTATTCAAACTCACAGTTTTACTGTTGTAATAATAAAGTTGTAGTTGTTTCTGTACCATGTATTGACAACTCAGAATAGGTGATGTATACCTATTTTGGGGGCGTCACAGTGGGGATACCTCTAATCACCAACCAAGATAATGTGAAGTCAGGCGAAGAAGGAATTAGAGATATCCATGTGGTGAGTGAAGAATTGATAGTTGCACCCGAGATAGTCGCAGAGGTAACAGCTGAGAGTGAGGAAGAAGAGGAAGAATATGTACCTGAGGAGAATTTATTAGATGTATTATATGATCAAAATGTAGAATTACAAAATCGTATTCATGAGTTAGAAGAGCAGGCTGAAGAACGACAGGCGGTTGTGGAACAAAAGGATGCAACAATTCAAGCTTGTGTTACCCGATATGTGATGCTTGAACAGAAGCATTCTTTGGCAGAGTATAAGATGATAAAGATGGAATCTGAGCTAAAAGAAGAAAAAACTAAACGAGTGAGAATAAGTGATGCATGGGCAAAAGCCGCACAACACGTGGATATTGTGGAAAGAGATGTCCAATCTAAGAAGGCTAAAATAGATTATATGAATTTCTCTTTGTGGAAAGTAATTGGGAGAACCCAACATCGAGTTTTGAATTACCCTGTAAAGAGCGGTCAACCTGAATTCGATATGGATCGAAGATTGATGATTCAGATCATGAATCAGGAGTACGACGAGGCAGTTGAGGGAGGAATATGCCCTATAGAAAAGTATATTCCAACGGTAGTGATGACGCCAAATGGTGCCCCAGACAAGTCAAAGTCGGGTAGTTAAAGGGAGAGCGGTTGTCATGACTTCCCAACAAGTGAAGAACCCAAATGAAGTTATCATGGGAGATGAGAAATGGAGAAATCATGATGACCCGGGAGGTAGAATCTGAAATGAAAGCAAGGTATTCTCAACTTTTGAAATACCGAATACGTAAATTTGGGGACGAAATTTCATAAGGAGGAGATTGTAAGACCGAAATTTTATGAAATAAAAGTATTCAATTTTTCTTATAATTATTATTCAGTAAATGGTTAAATTGATAAAAGTTAAAGTTAAGGGTGATATATGAAAAAAAAATTCAAAATACGTAAGTGGTTATAAAATATTCATTGTTGTCGGGGAATATTCGTTTAGTCGTGGAATATTCTTTCTGTTGGGGAATATTTGTACGTCGGTGCAACCATTTGTGGGCCCCATAACAGAATAACTGTCGGATGAAGAAAATGATAAAATTGAGTTTTTATAAATAAACGGCGTAGTTGTTACCGTTAACACTGTTGGAATACCCGGTGGTTAAAATACAGTAATATGCGTGGTTGCACAGTAGCACACGGTATTGCACAGTATTGTTGAATTATTGATTCTTACGTGAGAAGACACTACTCAATAATTGTTACAGTAATTACTGTTCAATATTTTATTTTATTGATTCAATAATTGTTGAGTTGATATTTTATATTATTGTTGTTTTAATAATTGTCACTGCACAGTATCTCCATTATCAGATCAATAATTCATATTATTTGAATAATATTATTAGATAGCATTATTGGTAATGTCTAGAAAGTTCTGTCAAGGAGAGGTTTGGTCACCTAATTGCGCGTCAGTAAGGAGAAATCCTTATCGGAAAGCCCCCTCTTTCTTAGGAACTGCCTGGTTGTCATTATTGTGATTCTGTAATATTATTTGTGAATAATTAATTATTGATTTATATGATAAGGGAAATATTTATTTAATGTGGATATAAATGATGGATTTATTTATGTGGTTATAAATGAAGGAATTAATGTTGAGGTGTTTTATTAGTATTTTGTCAGATTGGAGGTATTAAAAGATCAAATCGGTGTTCTTACAACTTTATTGTGTGAGTTATAATATTTAATCCGACCGTTGGATCGTTGTGATTTTTGGATATGTTATAAATATATAAGTTGAATATATGTCCACAAATTTTGAACCATTAAAAATGAACGTATAATTTTTTATGAATTTTAAGAGGTGACTGATTCGGAAATTAGGTTTATAAATGATTTTGGTGGAAAATTCTAGAAATGGGTGGGCCCCACTTTTGGTTGTTGGGGAAGATAGCTGATTTTTGGTGGGTGGAATAGTAGCAGGTAAAGCCATCAGGTAGCAGGTCAAGTTTGCTTCGACGTGCTAACATTTTCCTATAAATAGAGGGCTAAGTTGGAATTGAAAAACACACCAGAATTCATAAGTTTTCTCTCTTTTTCTCTCTAGATTATCGAGTTTATTTTGTGAGTATTTAGATACTTGGTGAGTTGCTATTCATCAGTGCAAGTTTCCTTTAGCGTCATATCCAATATCCAGTCAAAAGTGCTGCTCTTTTGAGGTAAGGGATAGTAAGGGATTTTAAGGGTTGTTATGTTTTTCGGGTTTAATAATTTTTCCGACCTTCAAAATTCGGAAAATTTTGAAATGATAATTTGATGAGTTTTCTAGATTGTGTCCAAAAATGACAATTTTTGGATGTATAGATTCTGAGTAATGAATTTTATGAGAAAAGACTATTTTAAAAAGTAAACCCTTATAACTCCTTGTGGTTAACTCCAAAATTGGTGAAAATTTTATTGGGAGTACATGGATATAACAGAAGTATACTCTGTAAATTTCGGAATATTTGGACAAAAGTACAATTTTTGATAAATATCTAAATATTCGGCTATTTTGGCCATATAAAAAATAGTAAATGACTTTTAAAAATTCTGGGAAAAATATATGTTCAATATGAGACTATAGTCTGCTAAATCCCCGAAAGAAAAATTGTTTACATTGATTTGGTATTTTTCATATATTCGTTATCTTCGCGTAGTTTGTATATTCGTACTCGTAAATGCATACGATCTTCTACTCAACGCGTCAGCTACTGTGACGCCCCCAAAACAGGTATACATCACCCATCTTGGATCGCCAAATACATGGTACAAAATTCAAATACAACTTAATTATACAACAATCGTGTAAAATACGACAAAATATAATCTAAGAGTTTTTAATAAGAATATTGTCATCTAGACAATATACAAACTCAATACAGTCCTCATTATATTTATTGTCACACTATTTAACAGAATAGTGAGGACTACTAATGTTATCATCTGGACCGTCACACCGTTCCCCGACTAGTCTCGGCTACGTCCTCATTTTCTGAAGAGAACAGTGAAAGAAAAAGTGAGCTCAACTAGCCCAGTAAGAAATATTATGACTAAGATAATGCAGAATAATTTATCGTTAGCCTTCAACAGTGTTAAACTGATAAAATATAACAAACATCAAGTTTAACTGCAGCGGAACAAGCAATCCATTAGAAGAGTCAATTAGAGAATAAAATCTAATATCTTCTATGATTTAAAAGGTTTTTCATCACTTTTATTGCTGAGACTCAGCTTAATAAATTAACCACATCATCCTAGCACTACGGCCAAGGATATTCATTAGTATCACGACCACAAATTATCCATGCACTACGGGCCAAGGATATTCATGTATTCATCAATGGTCATGATCATGCCAACAACTGTCCATCAACGCACTACGGGCCAATGAGGACTTTTACCACATCATTTGTAACATTACGGTCATGATTATACCGAATGATCCCTGGTCATAATCATACCAAGTCCATCTATGCACTACAGGCCATAGATGACTTTCAACAAAATATAAACATGAGGATGATGACAATGATATAGGAATTCAATAAAACAAGTTCAAGAATTAATTTATCCGAGGCGATAACGTCCCAAATAGTCAACATGATCTTTGCTTTGTGGAGTAAAATTCAAGAATGCTCGGAAGAATATTTCCATGAAAATATATTTGGATGAAGCGCAAATATCAAGGATATTCCACTAATTTCATGGAGTATAAAAGCCAAAACTTTAACCAACCGAGTATAATAAAGAATGGAATAACAAAAGAATTCACCGGGCATGCGATAGATCGCATGAGCGGTTATTCCAACGAATAATAAATAATGGAACCAGTCAAATGCGTAAATGCACGAGATAAGATATTCCAAATGAATAATAAAGAATGGAATAACGAAGAATTCACCATGTGTATGCGATAGACCGCATGCATGTGTTATTCCAATGAGAATAATAAATAATGGAACCCGTGTCAATGCGTAATGCATGCATGAACAAGATGTTCCAACAGAATAATAAAGGTTAGAATAACAGAAGAATTTCACCATGTATGCGGTACTTCGCATAGACATATTATTCCAACAGAATAATAAATAACGGAACCAGTCATACGTAATTACGCATGCATGGGATGTTCCAAATGTAATAATAAGGGATGGAATAACAATAGCTCTCTTCAAGAACACGAAAGAAATAATACCCCTTACCTTAGAAAAACTGGATACTGGAATAGTGAGGTAGCAAGCTTCTCTTCTTTTTTCTCTCTATAATTTCTCTCTATAATAATTGCTCTAAAGCTTTTGTGAATTGGTTAGAAATGAAGGAAGAATGAGATTCTATTTATAGGAAAATATAGTTTTGATAATTGCACGTTTTGGGACTCAGAATATTACAGTATAATACCTTCCTCTTTTTCTTCATTTTTAATTTAGTCCTGCAAGTAATAACAAACTTACACCACCTCCCCTAATAGTAAATAATGTGAATTAATAGTTCATTCATGTGACTCAATAGTATAATCATGCGAAAAAAACTAATTACAGTATAGTACCTTCAACTATACCTCCATTTTTAATTTAGTCATGCAAGTATTATTAATCTTGCACCAACTCCCCTAATAGTACAAGAATGTGATTCAATAGTACACACATGTGAACAAATAGTTATATAAGCATGTGAATTAGTAGCAATTAATTGCTCATTTATCCTATAAATTACCCGATTTATCAATATAACCCCCAGACATCAATTATCATCGGAATAGATGTCGATTTCCACTAACACTAATAATCCCAACACAATGAAACTATCAAATTCATCTTTAATCAACACAATTTATTCATCATTAATATTATAACTCACAATATTTAACAACCAGGTCATTCCCAGGAAAGAGGGGCTTTTCGATAAGGATTTCTCCTTATTGGCGTGCAATTAGGTGACCAAACCTCTCCTTGATGAAACTTCTGTACATTGTCAATATTACAAATAATAATATGAATAACTTTGTCATCTCAATTATTGATTTAATAATAATAAATATAATGCGAGATGATAATTGTGACAATAATTGAATCAATAATATGAGAGATATGATGCAAAGAATTACTATAGCAATAATTGAGTATAACCGAAAGTGACTTCTCACGTAAGCATCAATAATCAATACCATGTGCTACTACTTGTCGACCACGCCAGACATCATTCTTTCTTTTACTACCGGGTAGTTCAACAATGTTAACGGTAACACTTTCGCCAGTTATTTTTATAAAAAAGATAATTACATCATTTTTCTAACTACGACAATACTTAGTTGTGGGGTCCACCAATGATTGTGCCATTGCATTTAATATTCCCCTGCTAAAAAGCGAATATTCCCACCAATCGAATATTATATAACCACTTGCTTACTTTGCAAAATTTATAAATATTACCCACACCTATAACATTATATCAAATCCACACCATAATATTCAAAAATATATTTTGAAAAAATTATTCTTTATTCATAAAAGTTGGGGTCTTACAGCTACCACGTTCGCTTTTCCACAATGGTATTGAATGGTATTATCGTAATCTTTCAACAGCTCGAGCCAACGTCTTTGGAGCATAATACGTTTGTTTTAGTTGAAGAAATATTTAAGGGTTTTAGAAATGGGGTTTTGTACTGGGGTCAATACAAAATTCGATTTCACGTTCTAGGGGTAGGCTAAGTCTTCAAGAATACGCCAGGAAATTAATTAACAATAGAAATATCATTCAAAACTTTGACCCTCATCCAAGACTTGGATAGCACGTCACATTGATACCTATCAACTTTCCACCGTTATTTACGACGTCTCCTACGGAAAGTCTGGCTTCGGTGCATTCCACACAAAGAAGTCACCAGATAAAAGCCCGGGGCTCTTTACTTATGGCTTGATATAACAGTGATTGACTTTAGTGGTTTGGTTTCTTGAATTCGTATAACAGGTTGGTTAGGAATATAAAAGATAACAACCTTACGAAAATAATCAATTTTAGCACGATGAGTAGTTAACCAGTCGATTTCTAAAATCACGTCAAAGGCAAGTATTTTCAAAGAGATAAGATCGACAGGTAACGTGAAAGTGTCGATTTGAATCAACAAGATTTATAAACAGTGGATGTAACGAAGGTTTCTCCAAACGGAGTTTCAACAGATAAGTCAAAGTCTAATTTCTCCGGAGTCAAATTTAAATGTTGAGCGCAAGCAAGAGAGATAAAAGAATAGGTAGAACCGGTATCGAATAAGGTATAGATTTCGCAAGAGATTATGATTAACTTACCCGTAATAACCTCGTTCGGGTTCCTTGATAAACGCTCTCACTTAAACTACCGGATTTGACTTTTCTATAGAGTACATTCCACCCTTACTTGCTTCGTCACATTCTTGATCCATGATTTGAATCATTACTCTACGATCTATATCGAATTGGGGTTGACTGCTCTGCACAGGGTAATTCCGAATTCGATGTTGGATTCTCCCAATTGTTGTCCAAAAATCAAAATACATTTCATCTATTTTGGCCTTATTGGATCGGACGTCTTTTTCTACAATATCTACGCGTCGTGCGGCTTTTACCCATGCATCATCTATTCTCCTTCGTTCAGTTGTTTCTTCTTTCATCAGAACTTTGATCATAGCATTTTCAGATTTCAGCTCTAATATCTTATACTCTGCCAAAGAGTGCTTCTGTTCAAGCATCGCACATCGGGTAACACAATTTTGAATTGTTACATCTCTTTGCTCCACAACCGCCTGCCGTTCTTCAGCCTGCTCTTCTAACTCATGAATACGATTTTCAAATTCTAAATTTTGATCATAAAATTTTTCTAATAAATTCTCCTCAGGTTCCTCTTCTAATTCATCTTCTTCCTCTTCTTTCTCGCTCTGAGCTGCTACCTCTACAACTAGCTCGGGTGCAACTATTAGTTCTTCACTCGGCACGTAGATATCTCTAATTTCTTCTTCTTCTGACATCACATTAACCTGGTTAGTGATTAAAGGTGTCTCAACGGTCTCATTCACTCCATTGTTAACATTTTTAGCTGCCATTTTCAAACACTGCCACAAAATAAGGGTTAATTATCATATCACATATTATCCCTATACTCTGACCAACCAATTAAATACCAAATAAACTTAGGTAGGTCATACTAGCAAAGGAATTCTCCATCTCCCCCTCCTAGTTCTTGTCTCACATTTCAGCCAGGGATCATATCCCTAAGATTTGATACTAACTGTGACGCCCCCAAAATAGGTATACATCACATATTACGAGTCACGGATACATGGTATGTAATATAAATACAAACTTAAATATACTGACATGAAATGTGAGTTTTAATACAAATATTGTCTTCTAGACAGTATTCAAACTCAAAATAAGTCCTCAATACATTTATTATCACACTATTTCACAGAATAGTGAGGACTACTAATGCAACCATCTGGACCGTCAATCCATTGATCCCCGACTAGTCCCAGCTATATTCTCATTTCCTGAAGAGAACATTGAAAGAAAGGGTGAGCTCAACTAGCCCAGTAAGAAATATGATGACTAAGATAATGCAGAATAATTTATCGTTAGCCTTCAACAGTGTTAAACTGATAAAATATAACAAATATCAAGTTTAACTGCAGCGGAACATGCAATCCATTAGAAGAGTCATGTAGAGAATAAAATCTACTATCTTTTATGATTTAAAAGGTTTTTCATCACTTTTATCGCTAAGACTCAGCTTAATGAATAATCCACATCATTAAATCATCCCTGCACTACAGACCAAGGATATTCTTTAGTATCACGACCATAAATCATCCATGCACTACGGGCTAAAGATAATCGTATTTTCATCAATGGTTCTGATCATGCCATAAAACAATTCATCTTTGCACCCTTGGCCGAAGAGAATCCATAGTCATAATCATACCAAAATCTGTCCATCAATGCACTACGGGCCAATGAGGAATTTTTCCACATCATTTGTAACATTACGGTCATGATTATACCGAATAGTCCCTGGTCATAATCATACCAAGTCCATCTATGCACTACAGGCCACAAATGACTTTCAACATAATATAAGCATGAGGATAATGACAATGATATAAAGAATCAATCAAATGAGATAAAGGATAAATATTAAACATTTATAATATAATTTATCCAGCGTTCAATAATAACCAAATGTTATCAATCACTTAATAATATCATAATCTAATATCATTAATATTATAACAATATTTTAATCATTTCTTAAACTTATAAATAATTTATTTTAATTGTTTACTCTTTACTAATTAATGCATTTAATCATCCTAAAATGTCAAACTCATAAGATTTCATCATCAATAACCAAAACTCTTATCACAAATCTGCATATACCTTATATAGGATTTCCAAGCCATAAAATTCTATTTTTCAATTGTGTTACTTCACATAATATATTTAATTCATGTACTCATAATTAGTTCATTTTCATGAAAAATACCAAATCAGTCCTAAAAATATTTTTTTTCTGAAATTTAGCAGAATATAGTCTTATACTAAACATATATTTTTCTCAAAATTTTATAAATTCATTTACTATTTTTCATATGGCCAAAACTGCCGCATATTTGGATATTTATCATAAATAGTACTTTTGTTCAAAAATTCTGAATTTTACAGGGTATATTCCTGTTATATACATGTACTCCTAATAAAAATTTCACCAATTTTAGAGTTAATCACAAGGAGTTATAAAGGTTTACTTTTAAAATAGTTTTTTCCCGTAAAATTCATAACTCTTAATCTATACATCCAAAAATCGCTATTTTTGGACACAATATAGAAAACTCATTAAATCATCATTTTAAATTTTTCCAGAATTTTTGAGGGTCAGAAAAATTACGAAACTACAAATGGATTTTTGCCCGCCATGCGATAATCCACGTAGACAGATCATTTCCACAAGTTAATAAGGAATGAATAAAAAGGGTCATTCACCATGCATACGGTAATCCACATAAATAGGTTATTCTAACATAGTAATAAAGAATGGAACCAGGTCATGCGTAATCCGCATGCATGTGATGTTCCAATGAATAATAAAGAATGGAACCAGTCAAATGCGTAATCGCACGCATGGGATGTTCCAAACGAATAATAAAGAATGGAATAACAGAAGAATTTTACCATGTATGCGGTACTTCGCATAGACAGATTATTCTAACATAATAATAAAGAATGGAATAACAACCCTTACGAGTATTGAAAGAAAATAACTCTCTTCATGAATACGAAGGAATAATTGTGACGCCCCCAAAATAGGTATACATCACCTATTCTGAGTCGTCAAACACATGGTACAGAATACAAATACAACTTAATTATACAACTGTCGTGTAAAGTACGACAAAACATAAGTTGTGAGTTTTAATACAAATATTATCGTCTAGACAATATACAAACTCAAATTCAATATTATTACATTTATTTTCCAATATTTCACCGAATAGTGAGGGACTACTAATGCTATCATCCGTCCGTCACTCTGCTTCCCCGACTAGTCCTCGCTACGTTCTCAATTCACAAGAGAACAATAAAAGTAAAAGGTGAGCTCAACTAGCCCAAGAGGAAATATTATGACTAAGATAATGCGAATATATTATTGTTAGCCTTGAACAAAGTGTTAAACGTCTACAATATAACAACAATCAAGTTTAACTGCAGCGAGAAAAAGCAATCCATTAAAAGAGTCAGTAGAGAATAAAATCTACTATCTTTTATGATTTAGAAGGTTTTTCATCACTTTTATCGCCGGGACTCGACAATAAATAATCCACATCATCGAATCACCCCCGCACTACTACTGACGAGGATATTCTTTAGTATCACGACCATAATTATCCATGCACTACGGGCCAAGAATATTTGTGTATTCAATAATGGTCATGATCATGCCAACAACATTCCATCAATGCTCTACTGGTAGATGAGGACTTTTTCACATCATTTGTAACATTACGGTCATGATTACAATCAATAATCCTCAGTCATAATCATACCAAGTCCATCTATGCACTATAGGCCACGATGACTTTCAACAAAATATAAACATGAGGATGATGACAATGATATAAGAATTGATAAAACAAGTTCAAGAATTAATTTATCCGAGAACTAATAACGTCCAAATTGTCAACATGATCTTTGCTTTGTAGAGTAAAATTCAAGAATGCTCGGAAGAATATTTCCATGAAAAGATCTTTGGATGAAGCGCAAATATCAAGGATATTCCACAAATTTCATGGAGTATAGAAGTCAAAACTTTAACCAATTTGAGTATAATAAGGAATGGAATAACAAAAGAAATCATCGAGGTATGCGATAGACCCAGATAGGCGAGTTATTCCAAAAGAATAATAAATAACGGAATCAGTCCCACGTAAATGCATAGACAGGGATATTTCAACAAAATAATAAAGATTTTAATCGAGTCCCATAAAATGCATGAACATGTGATATTCCAATAGAATAATAAAGAGCGGAATCGGTCCCAAGAAACGCATGAGATAGGATGTTCTAACAGAATGATAAAAAATGGAACAACGTAAGAATTTCACCAAGTATAGGGTAGCTTCAGCGTATCTGAGTTATTCAATGAGAATAATAAAGAATGGAATAACGAAGTTCTCTTCATGGATAAGAAAGAAATAATACTCTACCTTAGAAAAAGCTGATTCTTTGGAATAGTGAGGTAAATAGACTTCTCTTCTTCTTTCTATAATTTCTCTCTATAATAATCGCTCTAAAGCTTTTGTGAATTGGTGAGAAATGAAGGAAGAATGAGCTTCTATTTATAGAAAAATATAGTTTCGATAATTGCACGTTTTGGGGCTCGAAAAATTATAATCTGATACCTCCAACTTTTCCTTTATTTTTAATTTAGTCATGGAAGTATTATCAAACTTGCACCACCTCCCCTAATAGTAAATAATGTGATTCAATAGTAAATTATGTTAATCAATAGTTCTAGACATGTGAAAATACGAATTACAGTATAGTACCTCCATCTATACCTCTATTTTTAACTTAGTCATGCAAGTATTATCAATCTTGCACCAACTCCCCTAATAGTAACAAGAATGTGAAACAATAGTATACACATGTGAACAAATAGTTATAATTATGTGAAATAATAGCAATCAATTGCTCATTTATCCGGTTAAATACCTGATTGGTCAATATAACCTCCAAACATCAATTATTATCGAAATAATTATCGATTTTCACTAACACAAATAATTCCAACACAATGAAACCATTTTTATCAAAAATATAAATTTTGAAATTTCAAAGTTTGACTTTTCCCAAAAAAGTCAACTATTGACTTTTTGACCAAATAGTGAATTTCGAAAAATTTTGTGTTTATAGACTATTTTACTAATTTCATCGTTCCCACTCAAATATCACGTCCAGCGTCTCCAAATTCAACTCCGAACACAACTTCAATTTTAATAACATTCATCATTAATATTATAACTCACAATATTTATCAACCGTGTCGTTCCGGGAAGAGGGGGCTTTCATATCTGATTCTCCCTATTAGGCGCGCAATTAGGTGACCAAACCTCTCCTTGATGAACTTCTGACATTGTAAATATTGCAATTTAATAATATGAATAACTTTGTCGTCTCAAATATTGATTTAATAAAATAACATATTATGCGAGATGATACTATGACAATAATCGAATCAATAATATGAGAGATATGATCGAAGAATTCTCAGTAGCAATAATTGAGTATAATTGAGTGACTTCTCACGTAAGCATCAATAATCAATCTGTGTATTACTACGCAACGACCCAGACATCGCATACTTTTACTACCGAGTAGTTCAACAGTTAACGGTAAAACTTTCGCCGTTATTTTCATAAAGTATTTTTGTCGTTTTCTCAATTCGACAATAATTCCTTTGTGGGGGTCCACCAATGATTGTGCCGTTGTACGAATATTCCCTGTTAAAACGAATATTCCCCGACCAATTGAATATTATATAACAACTTGCGTACTTTGAAAAATTTATAAATATTACCCACAATTATAACATTATATCAAATCCACACCATAATATTCAAAAATATATTTCGAGAAAATTTAATCTTTATTCAAAAAGTTGGGGTCTTACAACCTCCCCTTCTTATGAAATTTCGTCCTCGAAATTAGGGTGCGTACCTGGTATGTCGAAGAGGTGAGGATACTTTGATTTCATTTTAGATTCTAACTCCCAGGTTATTTCCTCAACATCGTGGTTTCTCCACAAAACTTTGACTTGAGGTATAACCTTGGAGCGTAGAATATGTTCCTTCTTATCCAAGATTTGAACAGGAACTTCTTCATACGTAAAATCTTTCGCTATTTTGTTCGGTTCTAACTCAATAATGTGGTTTGGGTCTTTCACATATTTACGTAACATGGATATGTGAAAAATGTTATGAACACGAGACATACTTGGCGGTAAAGCGAGTCTATAGGCCACAGTTCCTACTCGATCGAGGATTAAAAATGGGCCGATGAATCGAGGATTGAGCTTTCCTCTCTTTCCAAATCTCATAACTCCTTTCCATGGAGCAACACGTTGTTAGGTTTGTAATATTCATGTGCGCAATCAAATTGCAAAAAAATGCAGAAGCGTGTAAAATCAGAGTTTAAAATTTTACAAACCATATACCCGGATCACCCTTTATGCTCAATTATTAATTAAACGAAAAGATAAAGAATAAAATCATACCCTTGAAGATCGAGCTTCCTCAGGTACAAGTTCACCTCCAAATCTTTTCGCGTTCAACTTGAATCCACCGGGGTTTTGTACCTTCCTTTGATCAACGTTAGCCACCCATATGTTTGGCCTCTAGAGGTGATCCACCAAGGAATAATAATGATTCAAGAAAAAGGGTGGTTGGCTAAACCCTAGTTTTTCTATCTCTATAGAAAGGGTGTACTCTCCCAACAATTGGAATTATGTCGTATGTTGAAAAAGTCAACAACCCCCTTCACCCATAATAAGACTCCTCTTATTTATTGATGTGGGCAACCCTCCTTAACAATTAAGAAATTGGGTTTTATTTAATTAATTAAATTCTTTTAATTAATTAGGCTCCCTAATCTTATTAGGGATAATTAATTAAACTCTTTTAATTAATTTAACCTCCTAATCTTATTAGGAATAAATGAGAGTACTTATATTAAATTAATTCCTAAACTCTTTTAGAAATTAAAATAATAATAATTGTAATAATATTAATAAGACTCCTCTTATTAATTTATATTTAATATTTCTAAAATATTAAATAATAAATATTAAGCTATTTAATTTATTCTATCACCATAGATTATATTAAATATACATAACATATTATTACGATTATGCCATTAACTTCTTAAATAATTATTCTTCCTTTTTATGGTGCTGACCCTTTAGGTTCTCCATATTAAACCTATTGTGAATAAATCAATTAGAACAATTCTAATCTTATTTAAATAAATAAATTAAACAATTAATTTATTTAAATAAATAATATTTATTCTACAATAGGGATAAGCTCCCTAGCGATCAACGACTTTCCGGATAATATAGATTTCAACATTAATCATTAAAGAACCTTTGAGTAAATAGTTACTGACAATTCAATCCTTCCACCATACAATGTCCCAATTAAATATAAGACATGGAATTACTTCACAAGTCTTATTTTATTTAATTATATGTATTTCGATCCTTAAATGCACAACACCAAATAATGCAAATTAGAAACTCCTTTCTAATTTCATTCTCGCCTAACCCAAGGACTCTTTGGGTTGTCATTTATCGAATCACATAGGACATTTCTCTTCTTTTATTAGAAGTGGTAGATTCTTTATTGATCATACATTATCTCCATGTACAACTTATTATACCCAAGCATGCCCTTGATATACCCTAAGGGTCTTAAGGAATAAGTCAAAGTATAACTCATCATACACAAGATACTATGATGATCTCAAGTCCAAGGATTACTTGTCTTACTATCACTACAGAAATTCCTATTGACAGCAAATAAAACTCCATTAGGTATTCCTTAGCGAGCCACGTTCAAATGAACTTATTCTCTAATAAGCACCTACATACTTGCTTTAGTGTCTCTCCACACAAATGATCAAGAGATCAATCATCCTCATCCAATGAGCAAGCAACGACGTATGTACCAATCTATCCGGATTCACTAATCCCCAATTTAGTAATCCAATGATTGGGAACTATTTTAGTTTTAAGCTTTCTAAGAATTTAGATCTCATTAGAATGATCATCATCATTATTCTAAAAGCATTGCTTAAAACTATGGGTTTATCACATATTATAAAACAGCATCATGTAGATAATTAAAAGCCTTTAATAAATTAATACTTTTTATTAATAAATGAATAAGATTGTTACAAAGTATATGCTTTATCATCAAACATGATTGGCTTGTGTGCATACTACTTTCACACGTAACAACACATGATCTCCAATATCGAATTCTACATCCTTTCGATGAAGATCAGCATAACTCTTTTGTCGATCTTGTGAGGTTTTTATACGTTATCGGATCATTTGAATCTTTTTCGTAGTCATACGTACCAACTCTGGTCCCAACAACGTTGCTTCACCCACCTCATCCCAGCATACTGGAGAACGACACTTTCTTCCATACAATGCCTCGAATGGAGCCATGCCAATACTTGCTTGATAATTGTTGTTGTAGGAAAACTCCACCAATGGTAAGAACTTGTCCCAACTTTCCTTGAAGTCAAGGACACAGAGTCTTAATAGATCTTCAAGAGTTTGAATCATCCTCTCCGATTGCCCGTCCGTCTGAGGATGATATGCCGAGCTAAATCGTAAATCCGTGCCCATAGCTTTTTGTAAACTAACCCAAAATCTTGAAGTGAATCTTGGGTCTCGATCAGAAACTATAGATACTGGCATACAATGCAATCTTACAACCTCGTTTATGTACATACGAGCAAGACGTTCAAGTGTATAAGTTTCTCGTATCGGTAAGAAATGAGCAGACTTGGTCAATCTATCAACAATGACCCAAATCGCATCTATGCCTTGAGAAACTTTGGGAAGACCGGTAATGAAATCCATGGTAATGTGCTCCCACTTCCATTCTAGAATTTCAAGTGGTTGCAATGGACCTTTTGGTACTTGATGCTCCGCTTTAACTCGTTGACAAATTAAACACCTTGAGATAAATAGCGCTATCTCTCTCTCTCTTCATATTGCTCCACCAAAATGTATGACGAAGATCACAATACATTTTGGTACTCCCAGGATGGATTACAGACGGTGTGTTGTGCGCCTCCATCATGATTTTATACTTTAAATTAGGGTCGTTAGGAACACAAAGTCTGGAGTTGACTCAAAGTATTCCTACTTCATCGATTCTTGCTTCCGGCATAGCACCTTCTTGCACTTTCTTCCTCATACGCATCAGCTCCGGATCTGTAACTTGAGCAACTTTAACTTTATCAATTAAAGTCGGTTCTACTCATATATTTGTCATCATCACATGGGTCCCTGGAGTTTTTAACTCTATCTCCATCCTTTGCAAGTCACACAAAATGGGCTTTTGTGTGACGCCCCCAAAATAGGTTTACATCACCCATTTTGAGTTGTCAATACATGGTACAGAAACAACTACAACTTTATTATTACAACAGTAAAACTGTGAGTTTGAATACAAATATTATCTTCTAGAAAATATTTATACTCAAATAAATCCTCATCACATTTATTGATACATTATTTTACAAAAATGGTGAGGACTACTAAACAACTCTCTATAGAACATTCATTCCATACCCACACTGCATACTCGCTATATTCTCGCCTCCCGAGAAGAAAAATGGAACAAAAAGGAAAAGGGTGAGCTCAACTAGCCCAAAAAGAATATTATGACTAAGATAATATACAACAAATTATCATTAGTCTTCAACAGGAAAAAAAAATCTAATAGAATACAATAGACAACAAGTTTTAAATCAATATTCATGGTGAAAATAATAATTCATTAGAAGAGTTAAGTAGAGAATGCAACTACTATCTTCTATGTATGAATTTTAAAGTTCATCGTCTATCTTTTATCCTGTAACATCAATCAATATATATCCGGAATCAAATATTCATCTTTGCACTACTGTGCCAAAGATATTCATCGATTAGTCATGTTCATCTAAACACTGCTTCATCTTTGCACTACTGACCAAAGATATTCATCGAAATCATTCATCTTTGCTACTACAGGCCAAAGATATTCAATAATATCATCATTTAAGACCGAGGATGATGAAAAATATTTTTAAAGAAACGAATCCAAAGGAAACAAAATGACAAGGATTAAGGATTAAGGATTCGTACTTTGTTTTATCCATGTCCAAAAATACCTCAAAATAATCATAGTGGTGTAAAATTCAAGAATGATCAAAACATGGATACAATCAAAGCTAGTATCCACAATAGATATTTTGGGACGAAAAAAAAAATTTTCATTTTTCGATGAATAGTGGTCGATTCGTGAATAATTGTCGATATCGTGAATAATGTCAGTATCGTGAATAAAGAATCAGACACCAAAAGTTCCAAATTTGATAAAAACTTCAGATCAATATTTCAACATAATGATATTGAAGAAATAATATCATTACGAAAAAATAATATCCCTTACTTGAAGATCATCAAGACTTCTAAATTAAAACACCTGATATAAAGCTATGACTTGAACTTGCACCGTATAGCATTACTCAAAATATACTCAAAATACTCACAAGAATACGCTCGATAATATAGAGAGAAAACTTCAGTTAAAGTGTGATTTTCAATTCTAACCTAAGCACCTATTTATAGGAAAATGCTTAGAACATCAAAGCGAAAAATTTATTAAAATATTAATTTATTAATTTTTATTCCTACGCCCACATTTAGAGATCTGAATTCAGCCACTTCTAACACATGCAAGACCCACAATAATGACAAAAACGTTTTTGTCATTTTAAATATTTTATACTTCCAAAAATCAATTATTTGAGCTTGAAACTTCAATAATTCACAATAAATAGCCCTTTTGTCGGAAAATTCAAACTCATGACTTTTTATAGGAAATTCAATTCTCTACAACTTTGCGTAAGAAATTTTTTTCCTAATTCCAAACAAAAAATCGAATCAAATCCACAAACCAAGCGATTTTACAAAGCTATAATCAAATTTCGGTCGATAAATGGGGTCCAATTATTACATGTTTAACATGTTTTAAACATTTATTACAACAAAAATACTCTTCCTCCTCGTATACTCATATATCCCATATTCGTTGTAAAAATATCACCATTATTATATTATTAAAATATAATAATATATTTAAATGAATTATTTTATCGTAAAAGATAAAATTTTAATTTTCAACAATTGTCACATTAAAATTTTCTCCATCTATATCCACATAAAATCAATATTTTTCTCATCATATGAATCAATAATTATTTATTCACAAATAATATTATGAGAATCACAATATTGACAACTGCATAGGTTCAGGGAAGAGGGGCTTTCCAATAAGAATTTCTCCTTATTGGCGCATAATTAGGTGACCAAACCTCTCCTTAGATGTAACTTTCTAGACATTGCCAATAATGTTATCTAATAATATTATTCGAGATAATATGAATTATTGCTTCGATAATGAAAAATACTTGTGTAATGACAATTATTGAAACAACAAAGAATATAAAATATCAACGCAAAGAATTATTAAATCAATAAAATACTTGAATAAGAATTATCGTAACCATTATTGAGTAGTGCCTTCTTACGTAAGAATCAATAATTGGTGCAATACTGGTAATATTTCTTCGTGTTTTAACCAATTTAGTATTTTAACAAGATTAATTTGAAATAACTACGCTGTTATTTTTAAACAACTTATATTTGTCGTTTTCTTCATCCAATCTCTTTCCGTTATGGGGCCACAAAAGACTGCGCCGTCGTACGAATATTCCCCGACAGCAAGAATATTCCACGACCCAACGAATATTCTCCGACAACAATGAATATTTTATAACCACTTACTTATTTTGAAATATTTGCGTATTTTACCCATAACTATCCACATTTAATCAAATCAACCCTTACTATTTCAAAATAGAAAATTAAATTTCATTAATAATAAGTTGGGGTCTTACAACCTTCCCTCCTTATGAAATTTCGTCCTCGAAATTGACGTACGTACCTGGTGTTTCGAAAAGGTGAGGATACCTCGCTTTCATTTTCGTTTTCGATTCCCAGGTCATTTTCTCTATAGCATGATTCCTCCACAAAACTTTAATTTGTGGTATGACCTTTGCGCGTAGGACATGCTCCTTCCTATCCAAAATCTTGATAGGTACCTCCTCATACGTTAAGTCTTCGGCTATCTCATCCGGTTCTAACTCTATAACGTGATTCGGGTCTTTCACATATTTACTGAAGTACGAGCATGTGAAACACATTATGAACACGAGAGACATACTCGGAGGTAACGCGAGTCTATACGCTACATTTCCTACTCGGTCAAGAATTTGAAATGGACCAATAAATCGTGGATTGAGCTTTCCTCTCTTCCCAAATCTTGTAACTCCCTTCCATGGAGCAACTCGCAACAATACATGATCCCCTATACTAAATTCCACGTCCTTTCGATGAAGATCCGCATAACTCTTTTGTCGATCTTGTGCCGTTTATATACGTTGTCGAATCATTTTGATCTTTTCCGTAGTCATACATACCAACTCGGGTCCCAACAATGTTTCTTCAACCACCTCATCCCAACATATTGGAGAGCGACACTTTCGTCCATATAATGCTTCAAATGGAGCCACGCCTATACTTGTCTGATAACTGTTGTTGTAGGAGAATTCCACCAATGGTAAATACTTATCCCAACTGCCCTTGAAGTCTAGGACACAGAGTCTTAATAGATCTTCAAGAGTTTGAATAGTCCTCTCGATTGTCCGTCTGCTTTGAGGATGGTATGCTTAACTAAATCGCAAAATCCGTGCCCATTGCTTTTTGCAAGCTAACCCAAAATCTTGAAGTGAATCTTGGGTCACGATCCGAAACTATGGATACAGGCATGCCATGCAACCTCACAATCTCATTCACGTACATACTAGCAAGACGTTCAAGGGAATACGTCTCCCGTATCGGCAAGAAATGAGTAGACTTGGTTAATCTATCAACAATAACCCAAATAGTATTGATGCCTTGAGAAACCGTTGGAAGACCCGTAACGAAATCCATGGTAATGTGTTCCCACTTCCATTTCGGAATCTCAAGTGGTTGCAACGGACCCTTAGGTACTAGATGCTCCGCCTTTACACGTTGACAAGTTAAACACATTAAGATAAACTTTGCAATCTCTCTCTTCATATTGTTCCACCAAAATGTATGTCGAAGATCACGATACATTTTGGTACTTCCAGGATGGATTGCAAATGGTGTATTGTGTGCCTCCATCATAATCTTGTACTTCAAATTAGAGTCGTTAGGAACACAAAGTCTAGAGTGGACTCAAGTATTCCTTCTTCATCAATTCTCGCCCTAATAGCTCCTTCTTGTACTTTCTTCTTCATACGCATCGACTCCGCCTCGGTGGGCTTGAAGCAACCTTAACTTTTTCTATTAAAGTTGGCTCTATGCGTATACTTGACATCATCGCACTCGTTCCTGCATATTATCTTCTACTCAACGCGTCAGTTACCACGTTTGCTTTTCTAAGATGGTATTGAATAGTGTGGTCTTAGTCTTTCAATAGCTCAAGCCAACGTCGCTTCCGCATGTTGAGTTCTTTTTGAGTGAAGAAATATTTAAGGCTTTTATGGTCTGAATATATCTCCACTTTCTCCCCATATAGATAGTGCCTCCATATCTTTAAGCAGAAAACGATCGGGCCGCTAACTCTAGATCATGAGTAGGATAATTCCTCTCATACTCTTTAAGTTGTCATGAGGCATAGGCTATGACTTTCCCACGCTGCATGAGAACACATCCTAACCCTTTGCACAAGCATCGTTGTAGATAACAAATCCATCCGAACCAGATGGTATTGTTAGAACAGGTGTCGAAATGAGTCTCCTCTTGAGCTCTTGGAAACTCTTCTCGCATCCTTCGCTCCAAACGAATTTTGTATCCTTCCGAAGTTAGGCGAGTTAATGGAGTAGCGATTCGAGAAAACCCTTCCACGAATCTCCGATAATAACCAGCCAGACCCGTAAAGCTACGTGATTTCGTCACCGACTTTGGTTGCTCCCAACTTTGTATTGCTTCAATCTTCGCGGGTCCACTTGATACTCCATGTTTTGACACCACATGCCCAAGGAATGCTACTTCCTCGCCGTAACTCGCATTTCTTCAATTTGGCATATAGTTTGTTTTCACGGCCTTTGGAGTACCAAATTTCAAATGGTGCTCATGATCTTCACGACTTTTGGAATATATGAGGATGTCATCAATAAAAACAACAACGAAACCGATCCAAATATTCCTTGAATACTTTCGGTTCATCATATCCATGAAAGCCAGCAGGAGCATTAGTTAGTCCGAAAGACATGACTAAGAATTCATAATGCCCATACCGAGTTCAAGGCAATCTTTGGAATATCCTCGATTCTAATCTTCAAATTGATGATATCCGAGCGAAGATCGATTTTTGAAAAGAATTGTGCCCCTTGCAAATCGGGTCAAACAAGTCATTAATACGAGGTAGAGGATACCTATTCTTGATGGTGACATGGTTCAATTCCCGATAGTCAATACAAAGTCGCATACTCCCATCTTTCTTCTTTACTTAATAAAACAGAGCACCCCAAGGAGATGTACTAGATTTATGAAACCGATGTCCAACAATTCTTGTAGTTGGACATTTAACTCCTGAAGTTCAATAGAGCCATTCGATATGGGGTTTTAGAAATGGGCTTTGTACCAGTTCAAGATCAATAAAGAATTCAACTTCACGCTCCTGGGGTAGACCGGGAAGTTCTTCAGAAATACGTCGAAAAGTCAATAACAACAGAATATTATTCAAATTTGACGTGTCTTTATTCAAATCCATAACATGGGCTAAGAAAGCTTGACATCCGCTTTTCAATAAACGAATAGCTTTATGATTAGATATGACAAATGATTGATTTTAATGGTTTAGTTGCTTGAATTGCATAACAGGTTGGTTAGGAATATGAAAACTAACAACCTTACGAAAACAATCAATTTTGGCATGATGAGTAGTTAACCAATCAAACCCTAAAATCACATCAAAAGCAAGTATCTTTAAAGAGATAAGGTCAATGTGTAAGGTGATGGTGCCAACTTGAATCAAACAAGATTTATAAACAATTGGATGTGATGAAAGTTTCTCCTAACTGAGTTTCCACAGATAGGTCAAAGTCTAATTTCTCCCGAGTCAAGTTTAAACGTTGAGCACAAGCAGGAGAGATAAATGAATGGGTAGCACCCCAGATCAAGTAAGGTATAAACTTCGCAAAATTTATAAATAGCTTACCCATGATCACCTCGTTTGGGTTCCTCGATTATGACCAATACAACAAACGCTCTTCCAGAACCGCTGACTTTGACTTTTACGGACGATCTTTTGAGTCACCGCCCCCGCTGAACTAGGTTTTGCTACTGCATAATCTCGAAAGCGATATGTCCTTCCTTTCCACAATTATAGCATACCTTGAACTGTTGTGGGACGGTTTGACCGATATGTCCCCCTCTTTCCGCATTTATAGCATGTGACCGGTGGTCGTTCTCCTCCCTTAGAACCAGATTCTTTTCAAGACTGCTGCCTTCATATGGTCGTTGTTAAATCTCCTTTTTAAAATCTCCTCCCGACTCGCTTCTTCTATTTTCATGGCCATGATTACCACCGTAGTGGTTACCATTTTGTCCGTCTCTTTTTTTCTCCGCCGGTTATCATTATTCTGCTGATCGCTATCTCCGTACGATCCTCGTTATGGTCCCTCAATTGAACATACTCGTTATCTCGCTCTAACAATTGAGCCTCATTAACAACATCCGAATAGAGAGAAAATTTATGAGAAATGAGATATTGTTGTATGTCGAGTTTCAAACCTCTCGTAAACATCCGCCATACATCGTTCCTCATTCTCCACCAAATGAGGTGCAAACCGGATAACTCTGCAAACTTTGCCTCGTCTTCGAGACAAATCATATTGTTTTGTTCTAATCGATGAACTCCACTTCCTTCATATGACGAACACTTTCGTGAAAGTATTTGTCATTAAATAGTTTCAAACGCCTCCCAAGACATGTTTTGAGTCGAAAAGTACCGGATGGGTACGCCTACGACTCCCACCAAGAGTCTCGCCTCGCCACGAAACACATAAAGGTGGCGAATGGAATTTTCTGTTCCTCCGCATCCCAAGACATCGAATATCTTGGTAATTTGCTTGACCCATGTTTCCGCCGTATGATCGGATCCGCTTTCCCTTAAATTCTAGTGGTCCCAACTCTTTTTGAACTGCTTGTTTTTGTGACAACCCGTGAATTGCTATCATTTCTCCTATATTTTGAACACGAGTCTCCTCGTCGATTTTGCATGAACTGCAAAAAGCTTCTAAACATCCCTCGCTCATCATCTCGCCAAAGTGGTGTTGTTCACGGAAGGAACATTGCCACTGTTGCCGACGCTCTCCTCGTTGGTGAGTACAGGGCGTCTCCACGGTCTCATTTCCATTGTTAATATTCTCAATGACATTCTCAAATACCGCCATAAAACAAGGGTTAATTAAGGAAATCAATATATCACATAATATCCCTATATACTTGACCAACTAACAAATAAGCTTAGGTAGGATACACTAGCGAAGGATTTACTCGCCTCCCCCTCCTAGTTCTATTCCCCGATCTCCGCCAGAGATCATATCCCTAAGCTCGATACCATTAATCATGACGCCCCCAAAATAGGTTTACATCACCCATTTTGAGTTGTCAATACATGGTATGTAAACAACTACAACTTTATTATTACAACAAGAAAAGCTGTGAGTTTGAACACAAATATTATCTTTTAGACAATATCTATACTCAAATAAATCCTCATCACATTTATTGATACATTATTTTACAAAATGGTGAGGACTACTAAACAACTCTCTCTAGAACCTTCATTCCATACCCCACTAATTACTCGCTTATATTCTCGCCTCCCGAGAAGAAAAATGGAACAAAAAGGAAAGGGTGAGCTCAACTAGCCCAATAGAAGAATATTATGACTAAGATAATATACAACAAATTATCATTAGTCTTCAACAGGCAAAAAATCTAATAGAATACAATAGACAACAAGTTTTAAATCAATATTCGCAAATGAAATAATAATTCATTAGAAGAGTTAAGTAGAGAATGCAACTACTATCTTCTATGTATGAATTTTAAAGTTCATCGCTCTATCTTTTATCCCCAGAACATCAATCAATATATATCTCGATCAAATATTCATCTTTTTTGCACTACTACAGCCAAAGATATTCATCGATTAATTCATGTTCATCTAAACACTGCTCATCTTTGCACTACTACCAAAGATATTCATCGAAATCATTCATCTTTGCACTACGGTGCCAAAGATATTCAATAATATCATCATTTAAGACCGAGGATGATGAAAAATATTTTAAAAAACGAATCCGATGAAACAAAATGACAAGGATTAAGGATTAAGGATTCGTACTTTATTTTATCCATGTCCAAAAAATACCTCAAAATAATCATAGTGGTGTAAAATTCAAGAATGATCAAAACATGGATACAATCAAAGCTAGTATCCACAATAGATATTTTGGGACGAAAAGGAAAATTTTCATTTTTTGATGAATAGTGCCGTATTCGTGAATAGTGTCGTATACGTGAATAGTGCCGTATACGTGAATAAGTAACTCACACACCAAAGTTCCAAATTTGATAAAAACTTCAGATCAATATTTCAACATAATGATATTGAAGAAATAATATCATTACTGAAAAAATAATATCCCTTACTTGAAAAGATCAAGATTTAAATGAAACACCTGATATAGGTTATGACTTGAACTTACAATCAGAGTATAGCAATACTCAAAATACTCACAAGAATAATCCGCTCGATAATATAGAGAGAAAAACTTCAAATTCGTGTGATTTTCAATTCTAACCTAAGCACCCTATTTATAGGAAAATGCTTAGAACACCAAAGCAGAAAATTTATTAAAATATTAATTTATTAATTTTTATTCCTATGCCCACATTTAGAGATCTGAATTCAGCCACTTCTAACACATGCAAGACCCACAATAATGACAAAAAATATTTTTGTCATTTTAAATATTTTATACTTCCAAAAATCAATTATTTCGGAGCTTCAAAACTTTAATAATTCACAATAAATAGCCCTTTTGTCGTAAAATTGAAACTCGTGACTTTTTATAGGAAATTCAATTCTCTACAACTTTGCGTAAGAAAGTTTTTTCAATTCCAAACAAAAATTGACCAAAAATCCACAAACCAGACGATTTTACACAGCTATAATCAAATTTCACCAATAAATGGGGTCCACCGACATGTTTAACATGTTTTAAACATTTATTACAACAAAAATACTCTTCCTCCTCGTATACTCATATATCCCACATTCGTTGTAAAAATATCACCATTATTATATTATTAAAATATAATAATATATTTAAATGAATTATTTTATCGTAAAAAGATAAAATTTCAATTTTCAACAATTGTCACATTAAAAATTTTCTCCATCTATATCCACATAAAATCAATATTTTTCTCATCATATGAATCAATAATTATTTATTCACAAATAATATTACTGAATCACAATATCGACAACCGCAGCCTCCTGTGAAAGAGGGGCTTTCCAATAAGAATTTCTCCTTCTTGGCGCAATTAGGTGACCAAACCTCTCCTTAGATGTAACTTTCTAGACATTGCCAATAATGTTATCTAATAATATTATTCGGATAATATGAATTATTGCTTCGATAATGAAAAATACTTGTGTAATGACAATTATCAAAACAACAAAGAATATAAAATATCAACGCAAAGAATTATTAAATCAATAAAATAATGAATAATAATTATTATCAGAACCATTATTGAGTAGTGCCTTCTTACGTAAGAATCAATAATTGGTGCAATACTGCAAAGCTTCTTGTGCTTTAACCAATAGAGTATTTTAACAAGATTAATCAGTAACATAACTACTACTGTTATTTTTTTTAAACAACTTATATTTATCGCTTTCTTCATCCAATCTCTTTCCAAGCATGGGGGCCACAAAAGATCGCTACGGTCGTACGAATTTAATATTCCCGACAAAGAAAGAATATTCCACGACCCAACGAATATTCTCCGACAACAATGAATATTTTATAACCACTTACTTATTTTGAAATATTTGCGTATTTTACCCATAACTATCCACATTTAATCAAATCAACCCTTACTATTTCAAAATAGAAAATTAAATTTCATTAATAATAAGTTGGGGTCTTACATTTTGTGTTGTGAATATTGCACTCGTACCCGCATATGATCTTCTACTCAATGCGTCAGCTACCACGTTCGCTTTTCCAGAATGGTATTGGATGGTATGATCATAATCTTTCAACAGTTCAAGCCAACGTCGTTGTCGCATGTTGAGGCTTTTATGATCCGTAAAGATCTCCACTTTCTCTCCATACAAGTAATGCCTCCAAATTTTAAGTGCGAAGACAATAACTGCCAACTCTAGATTATGAGTAGGATAATTCCTCTCATATTCTTTGAGTTGTCTTGAGGCATAGGCTATGACTTTCCCATGTTGCATGAGAACACATCCTAACCTTTTGCTTCAAGCATCACCAGAGATGACAAATCCCTCCGAACCAGATGGTATTGTCAAAACAGGTGCTGAAATGAGTCTCCTTCTGAGTTCATGAAAACTCTTCTCACATTCCTCGCTCCAACCGAACTTTGTATCTTTCCGAGTCAGCTGAGTTAATGGAGTAGTGATTCGAGAAAATCCTTCCACGAATATCCGATAATAATCAGCTAAACCGAGAAAGCTACATACTTCGGTCACTGATTTGGGTTGCTCCCAGCTTTGAATAGCTTTAACCATTGTCGGGTCAACGGATATTCCATGACTTGATACTACGTGCCCAAGGAATGCTACTTCATCAAGCCAGAACTCGCATTTCTTTAACTTGGCATAAAGCTTATATTCACGAAGCTTTTGGAGTATCAGCCTCAAGTGTTGCTCATGATCTTCACGGTTTTTGGAATAAATAAGGATGTCATCAATAAAGACGATCACAAAGTGATCCAAATATTCCTTGAATACTCGGTTCATCATATCCATGAAGGCAGCGGAGCATTAGTCAATCCAAAAGACATGACTAAGAATTCATAATGCCCGTCTGCAGAGTTCTCGGCGCCTTTGGAATATCCTCGCTTTTAACCTTCAAATTGATGATATCCAGAATCGAAGATCGATCTTTGAAAAAATTGTGCTCCTTGTAACTGATCAAACAGATCATCAATACGTGGCAATGGGTACCTATTTTTTATGGTGACATGATTCAACTCCCGATAATCAATACAAAGTCGCATACTCCCATCTTTCTCCTTCACGAATAGAACAGGAGCACCCCAAGGAGACGTCTTGGGACGAATGAAACCAATGTCTAACAATTCCTGCAATTGGGTCTTTAACTCCTGAAGTTCAATAGAGCCATTCGATATGGGCTTTGGAAATGGGTTTTGTACCGGGTTCAAGGTCGATACAAAATTCAACTTCACGCCTCTCTGGGGTAGCCGGAAGTTCTTCAGGGGAATACGTCGGAAATTTATTAACAATAGAAATATCCTTCAAATCGGCGTATTTTGTTTAAATCGGGGACATGAGCTAAGAAAGCTTGACATCCGCTTTTCAATAAATGAATAGCTTTATGGCTTGAGATGACCGTGATTGATTTTAATGGTTTGGTCACTTGAATTCACATAATAGGTTTATTAGGAATATGAAAGCTAACAACCTTATGAAAACAATGAATTTTATCATGATGAGTAGTTAACCAATCAATCCCTAGAATCACGTCCAAATGCAAGTATTTTTAAGGAGATAAGATCGACAGTAACGTCATGATTCTGATTTGAATCAAACAAGACTTATAAACAAAGGATGTAATGAAGGTTTCTCCTAATGGAGTTTCAACAGATAAGTCAAAGTCTAATTTCTCCGGAGTCAAATTTAAAAGTTGAACGCAAGTAGGAGAAATAAAAGAATGGGTATAACCGGTATCAAATAAGGTATAGACTTCACTAGAGTTTATGATAAGCTTACCCATGATAACCTCGTTCGGGTTCCTTGCTTTCTGGGAGGTCACAACAAACGCTCTCCCTTGCACTACCGGCTTTGACTTTTCTGGGACGGCCTTTGGTGCCTCCATCCTAGCTGAATTTGTCTTCGGTGAAAGACAAAATCGAGCTAAGTGACCTTCTCTTCCACAATTATAACATGCTTTGACTGGCATCGGCGCTTTGATCGATGTGTCCTCCCCTCCGCATTTGAAGCATATGATGGGTGGTCGTTCTCCTTCCTTGACAAATGGTGTTGTTGGTCTTGACGTCTTTCCATCATTGTTGAATCTCCTCTTCTTGAAATGTCCATTCTTATTGTCTTGTCTATGATTACCACCAAGTGGTTACTATTTCGCATGTTGATTCCTCCACGCTTGTTGTCACTGCTTTCACGATGCATACCCACGAGGATTTTCATCTTTGTACCACGCTTTCCTTGGTTGCGTTGACTCGTTATCACGCTCCAATAATCGAGCCCTATTTACAACATATGAGTACAAACACAGTTTATGAGAAATAAGATATTGACGTATCTCGGTTTCAAACCTCTTAAAAACATTCGCGTCATTCGCTCCTTATTATCGACCAAATGGGATGCAAACCGGATAACTCCGCAAATTTAGCCTCGTATTGCGACACGGCCATATTATTTTGTTCCAACTTGATAAACTCCACCTCCTTCATGTGACGAATACTTTCGGGAAAGTACTTGTCGTTGAATAGCTCTTGGAACTTCTCCCAAGACATCTTGAGTCGGCCAGTCAAGTACATTTTACAAATTCCCACCAATAATCTGCTTCTTCACGCAATACATGAAGGTGGCGAAGGAACCTTTATCTCTGAGCATCCCAAGACATCAAATATTTTGGTGATCGACTTTATCCATGCTTCCTCCTTAAGTGGTTTAGGCTCTCCAATAAACTCAGGTGGTCCCAGCTCCTTGAACTGTTTAGCGGTGACCATCCGAGAGTTTTCAGTGTTTCCACGTACATTTTGGATGAGAGCCATTCTCTACTTTGATGTTGCATGAATTGCATAAAGCCTCCGAATAGTCCATCATTCATCATTTGGTCGAGTTGTTGTTGTTTGCATGAGGATTGTCGCCTTCACGATGCATTCTCCTCGATTATTGATATGTGGAGACTCAACGGTCTCTTGTCCTCCATTGCTATTCTCAACATTCTCGGATGTCATTTTCAGATACTGTCACAAAACAAGGGTTAGTTGACATGTAACATATTATCTCTAAACTCTGACCAACCAATTTAAATACAAAATAAATTTAAGTAGGTCATACTAGCGAAGGAATTCCCCGTCTCTCCCCTCCTAGCTCTAGTCTCACATCTTAGCCAGGGATCATATCCCTAAGCTTTGATACCAACTGTGACGCCCCCAAAATAGGTATACATCACCTATTCTGAGTAGTCAAATAGATGGTACAGAATACAAATACAACTTAATTATACAACTGTCGTGTAAAGTACAACAAAACATAAGTTGTGAGTTTTAATACAAATATTGTCGTCTAGACAATATACAAACTCAAATTCAATATTATTACATTTATTTTCCAATATTTCACTGAATAGTGAGGACTACTAATGCTATCATCCGTCCGTCACTCCGCTCCCCGACTAGTCCTCGCTACGCTCTCGCCTCAAGAAGAGAACAATAAAAGTAAAAGGGTGAGCTCAACTAGCCCGAAAGAGGAAATATTATGACTAAGATAATGCGAATATATTATTGTTAGCCTTCAACAAAGTGTTAAACCGATACAATATAACAACCATCAAGTTTAATCTGCAAGCAGTAACAAGCAATCCATTAAAAGAGTCAAGTAGAGAATAAAATCTACTATCTTTTATGATTTAGAAGGTTTTCATCACTTTTATCATTGACTCAACAATAATAAATAATCCACATCATCGAATCACCCCTCGCACTACTACCAAGGATATTCTTTAGTATCACGACCACAATTATCCATGCACTACGGGCCAAGAATATTTGTGTATTCAATAATGGTCATGATCATGCCAACAACCGTCCCATCAATGCTCTACGGGCCAATGAGGACTTTTTTCACATCATTTGTAACATTACGGTCATGATTACCTTCAAATAATCCTCGTCATAATCATACCAAGTCCATCTATGCACTATAGGCCACATGACTTTCAACAAAATATAAACATGAGGATGATGACAATGATATAAGAATTCAATAAAACAAGTTCAAGAATTAATTTATCCGAGGAACTAATAACGTCCAAATTGTCAACATGATCTTCGCTTTGTAGAGTAAAATTCAAGAATGCTCGGAAGAATATTTTCATGAAAAGATCTTCGGATGAAGCGCAAATATCAAGAATATTCCACTAATTTCATGGAGTATAGAAGTCAAAACTTTAACCAACGGAGTATAATAAGGAATGGAATAACAAAAGAAATCAACAGTCATGCGATAGACCAAGCATACGTGAAGGTTATTCCAATAGAATAATAAATAACGGAATCAGGTCCGGCGTAAAACGAAAAGACAGGATATTCCAACAAAATAATAAAGACGGAATCAGGTCCGACGTAAAATGCACGGACATGTAGGATATTCCAACAAAATAATAAAGACTAATCGGTCCGCGTAGAAATGCATGAACAGGATATTCCAATGGTAATAATAAAGATTTTAACCAGTCCCACCGTAAACGCATGCATGGATGCTCCAATGAATGATAAAGAATGGAACAACGTAAGAATTTCACCAAGTATAGGGGTAGCTCACAGATATCTGATTATTCCAATGTAATAATAAAGAATGGAATAACGAAGTTCTCTTCATGGATAAGAAAGAAATAATACTCCCTACCTTAGAAAAAGCTGATAATTGGAATAGTGAGGTAGTAAACTTCTCTTCTTCTTTCTATAATTTCTCTCTATAATAATCGCTCTAAAGCTTTTGTGAATTGATGAGAAATGAAGGAAGAATGAGCTTCTATTTATAGAAAAATATAGTTTCGATAATTGCACGTTTTGGGGCTCAAAAAATTATAGTACAATACCTCCAACTTTTCCTTTATTTTTAATTTAGTCATGAAAGTATTATCAAACTTTCACCACCTCCCCTAATAGTAAATAATGTGATTCAATAGTAAATTATGTGAATCAATAATTCTAGACATGTGAAAAATACGAATTACAAAGATAAGTACCTCCATCTATACCTCCATTTTAACTTAGTCATGCAAGTATTATCAATTTTACACCAACTCCCTAATAGTTACAAGAATGTGAAACAATAGTATACACATGTGAATGTATACTTATAATCATGTGAAATAATAGCAATCAATTGCTCATTTATCCTAGGTTAAATACCCGATTAGTCAATATAACCTCCGGACATCAATTATTATCTAAATAATTGTCGATTTTCACTAACACAAATAATTCCAACACAATAAACCATTTTTATCAAAATATAAATTTTGAAATTTTGAAGTTTGACTTTTTTCTAAAAAGTCAATCATTGATTTTTTGACCAAATAGTGAATTCCAAAAATTTTGTGTTTATAGACTATTTTACTAATTTCATCGTTCTGGACTCAAATATCACGTTCAAGTCTCCAAATTCAACTCCAAACACAACTTTAATTTTAATAACATTCATCATTAATATTATAACTCACAATATTTATCAACCAAAGTCGCTTCCTAAGAAAGAGGGGCTTTCAATAAGAATTTCTCCCATCGACGCCGCAATTAGGTGACCAAACCTCTCCTCGATGTAACTTCTAGACATTGTAAATATTTCAATTTAATAACATGAATAACTTTGTCGCCTCAATTATTAATTTAATAAAATAACATATTATGCGGATGATCTTATGACAATAATCGAATCAATAATATGAGAGATATGATCGCAAGAATTATTGTAGTAATAATTGAGTATAACCGAGTGACTTCTCACGTAAGCATCAATAATCAATACTGGTGTTACTACTATGCAACCACGCCAGACATCAGATTTCTTTTACTACTGGGTAGTTCAACAGATTAACAGTAAAACTTCCGCCGTTATTTTCATAAAGTATTTTTGTCGTTTTCTCAATCCGATGATAATTCCGTTAATGGGGGTCCACCAATGATTGTGCCAGTTGTACAAATATTCCCTGTTAAAACTAATATTCCCCACCAATCAATATTATATAACAACTCACGTGCATTTTTTGCAAAATTTATAAATATTACCCACAACTATAACATTATATCAAATCCACACCATAATATTCAAAAATATATTTCGAGAAAATTTAATCTTTATTCAAAAAGTTGGGGTCTTACAATAATATCCCTTACCTTAAAAAGAAGAGTATTCCGGCGGGTAAGGCGATGATATACTCGAAGAAAACTTGCACTATTTTCTACGCTCAAAGCTTTCTTGAACTCTAAAGAAATACACTCAAGATTATAAAAGAAGAATTCTCTGAACTTCTGGTGTGATTTTTAATTCTAACTAAGCATCCTATTAATAGGAGAATGGAAAGGATATTATGCTGCACTATGCAATAAAATATAATATATTCTATTTACAATCAAATAAAATAAAACTTTATAAAAAGTATTCTGTTTATATAAAAAGTTTTTACTATACAAATACTATGCAGACACTATGCAAACACTATGCATAATAAAATATAATATATTCTATTTATAATTAAATAAAACAAAACTTTATAAAAAGTATTTTGTTTTATATAAAAAGTTTTTACTATGCAAACACTACGCAGCACTATGCAAATACTATGCATAATAAAATATAATATATTCTATTTATAATCAAATAAAACAAAACTTTATAAAAAGTATTCATTTTTATATAAAAAGTTTTTACTATGCATAATAAAATATAATATATTCTATTTATAATCAAATAAAATAAAACTTTATAAAAAGTATTCTGTTTTATATAAAAAGTTTTTTATTTTATTACATTTATAATAATAATAAAACAACATTTATCACCATTATTATAATTTACAATATTAATCGACCAGGTCGTTCCCAGGAAAGAGGGGGCTTTTCAATAAGAATTTCTCCATATTAGCGCGCAATTAGGTGACCAAACCTCTCCTTGACAAAACTTCTAGACATCGTCAATATTAAAAATAATAATATTAATAACTCTGTCATCTTAATTATTGATTTAATAATATAAAATATCGACAATAACTGAATCAAATAACGTGAGATACTATGCAATAATTACTGTATCAATAATTGAACAAAACTGAGTGACTTCTCACGTAAGCATCAATAATCAATACCGTGTGCTACTATGTAACCACGCGTATTACTGTACTTTTACTACCAAGTAGTTCAACAGTTTTAACGGTAAAACTTCTGCCGTTATTTTCATAAAAATATTTTTGTCATTTTTTCAATCCGACAATAATTCCGTTGTGGGGTCCACCAATGATTGTACCGTCGTACGGATATTCCCCGATAAAAAGAATATTTCCCGACCAATCGAATATTATACAACAACTTGTATACTTTGCAAAATTTATAAATATTACCCACAACTATAACATTATCTCAAATCCACACCATAATTTTGAAAAAATATTTCGGGAAAATTAAATCTTTATTCGTAAAATTTGGGATTTTACACAATAATTGAGTATAACTAAGTGACTTCCCACGTAAGCATCAATAATCAATACCGTGTGCTACTATGCAACCACGCCAGACATCGATTTTTTTACTTACTAGGGTAGTTCAACAGTTTTAACGGTAACACTTTCGCCGTTATTTTTATAAAAAGATAATTTTGTCATTTTCTTACTACGACAATACTTTCGTTGTGGAGTCCACCAATGATTGTGTCGTCGTATGAATATTCTCTATTAAAATGAATATTCTCCGACCAATCGAATATTATATAATCACTTGCTATGTTTGCAAAATTTATAAATATTACCCACAACTATAACATTATATCATAACCACACCATAATATTCAAAAATATATTTCGAAAAAATTTAATCTTTATTTATAAAAATTGGGGTATTACAGATATGGTAACTGTGTTTTTACGGAAGTCGAGGGTGCCTAACACCTTCCCCTCGCTTAAGCAAGCCCCGAATTTTATGAATCTCGAGTTCCAGACCAATTTTATAGAGTCGGCCATATTGCGAAAACCTCAAACATTCAGATGAGTTGATATATCCATTTAAACTTATACCAACTGGTTGCTCTGTCTAATTCGGCCCAATTATTAAAATCAATCTTTTCAAATTCGTCAGCATTTATGTCGGTCTTTTCCTAAAATTTCACCATTTAAATAAATTAATCAACATAGCGAAATAAGAAGGGTAAAAACACCATAACACACACTAGGAAAATTTAATTTTCGGCGTCGACATAGCCTCTACGTGAACTAATTGAGTTTAGCGTGAGGGCTCCCGCACAGTTTTCTTTAGAAGGGTAGATGTCTCTATGTTGGCCCTAACGAGTTTAATATAGAGCTCTCGCATTGCAAGTAAACTCATCAGTCGCACGATCCGTCAACTAAACGTTTACTAGTTTTTGGTTTAAGCTATTTTTGGCAAATGTAATGATTACGTCGTCCGCGCCATGAGTGAGTAGGAGATGTTGGATTTTGAGTATCCAAATGGTACTCCTATAGAGGGTCCAATCCATTTAATTTGTTAGTCAATTAACCAAATCAATATTTTAACCGGGAGTTGAAGAGAAATTAGGGGAAGTGGTTTTAACCATTTACACCATAATATACTCACATCTGGAATTATGAGATTAATGAATCAATCTTGAGAATTACAGACAGAGAGAGTAAAATAATATATCGTTATGCGGACATATAATTAGATACGAGTATTTTATAATTCCATCTATTTATATTTTTGTCCCGATATAAATAGATAAAATTATAAAATACTCGTATCTAATTTTCTTGTTCAAAAATTATCATGTCAAACAATTAGAATTCAAAATTCTATATTAAAATTTCAAAAAACTACTCCGTTCCTTTTGACACATGGATTAAAGAAGTGTCATTTACCAAATAAAATTTGTTTAAAATTTCATCACTACCCCTTTATGAAAAATTGAAAATTATTAATACAAGGGAGAGAATTTCTTGGGACAATGAGAGAAGGTATGGGTAATATAAAAAAATAAATAATTTATTCTCTTCGAAAGTTGTAAACGACAAACTTTTTGAAACAAATTTTTTCTCCTAAAACAACAATCTTTTAAGAAAAGAGGGAGTAATTGATAAATAAATATACAAATCTAATTGATAAATACATACATTCATGTATATTTTTATGTATAATCAAATAAAAGGAATTGAGATTCATACATCTTCATGCTCTTGAACAAAATGTTGAAAAATTCAAGTTAGTGTAATACCAACCTTTATATCACCAGACCAAGTGATGAAATAAAGATGAAAAGAGAAAAGTGTTTCTATAGATGAAGATAATATTACAGTCTCTCCAGATTCGAGTCCAAGTCCAAGTCCAAATTCTTGTTAGGAGGTGATAAAACAAGAAGGGATGGGCTGCAGCTGCTGCAGCCACAACCATAAATCATAATACAGGGACTGAAATTAAGACACAAAACAACTTGAGCTAAAAAATAAATAAAAAAAACTAGTCTAGGATTCACAGTACAGTACGTTCATATAAAACACCAACATTACTTCCAGAGCTTAACAAACTTGTCATGGCTCGCTGAAGCAACTAAACCGGACAATGTTGACACGGCCAAGCCAGCAATCAGTCCATCATGTGCTGAAAGAGTCATTGTCTTGTTCTCGGACATGTTCCAAAGCTCCAAAGACTGCCACAAAAGCAACATTACACCATAAGCTCAAAACCAAGTCCGTAAATGGTTTTAAAGTTGTCAATTTCAAATTTATTTAATAACGTTTATTGGATGACATGGATACGTGTAGAAACACTTGCACACACAAGCAACACAGACCTACATGACTAAAACCACAGACGTATAAGATTATCAAGGCGATAAACAACAGGATGAGACGCTACGTAACAATACAAGGACAAGGTTAAAAACATTGTTGATCACTTTTTCCACCATTTCTAAGCAACCAACTTGATCTACCCAGTATTTTATGTGCAAAATAGATTTTCAAGGCAAAAGGTATTATTGCTACTAACAACTTACAGTAAAAGTAGCAATAGAAGTAGCAATCTCTTTAGTGATTGGTACCACCACTAAAGAGATGGACACAAGCTCCTTAAAATTTGATATATTCATATGACATGGACTCTTTGATCGATGTCAACAGTAGGTATATATGAGTCTATGCTCTCTATACCTTCAATCTACAAATCCAACAATATAGGATACAATATATTCATTTTATATTATTTCGTTCTGTGTGTTACATTGAAACCGTGATCAGTAATTCAGTATATATTCATTATGGGCACTTCCCTTCATCATGGAGCAAGTACGTACTGGTTCAAAATATTTTATTATTGATTAGTTATCAGGTGTGCTTGAAATTATAAACATGCATATATCACACCTATACTCAAGCTACAAAGGGTCAGGCTATTAACACATATTAACAAGAATCCATGTGAAATTAAGTTCCCTTCTTATAGAGATGCTATGCATGCAATAAACTATCAGGAAAAAAATAAACATTTAAACAAAGAGTTGCAAATAATAACTTGCCTGGTAACAGCCAATGACCAGTAGCGAAGAATATGTAGGATGGAAAACACAGGAGTGGAACTTGTTGCCATTACAACTTAGCTCATGCACACATTCCCCTTCACCTCCTGATCCCAGTGTCCAGACTCTAACAGAATCCTCACTAACAGATGCCAACAACTCACCAGATGGGTCCCAGCAAACAGAATGAATCGGTTTCGTATGCCCCTACAATAAAAAACACAAGGTACAAGGTCAGCCATGCCACAAAAAGGGAACATAGTGAAGAAGGGGGGAAAAACTTAATAAGGATATCAGAACACATTTTCATTAGAAAAAGAATTAATACATGAGAATACTGAAAGACACCACAACCCTTTCTTTCTCTATTTACCAAGTGTTGCTTCATGTATGTATACCAAACAACAAATCAGTATATCTACTCTTTTTCACAATTTCCTTCCAAGCCACGACCTCAACCAGCCACTAACCATTGCATGACTAAGGTTCCCATTGGCCATATCCAGCTCGCTCAACTTGGAATAATAAATGTGAGTCGTGCAAATTTTGTATTGGGAGGGTTTTGTGACTTCCAATCGCCTACTATATATTTTTAATCTTAATGTTTTTACTTTTAATATTAAAAATATATATACACTTTGTAATTGTGTATAAACATAAGTTTGACATAGAAGTTGTGAATTCATAATATTTCTATTTATAAATGCTAAAGTGTCATTAAGCTATTAAAATCCTTATAAATTCACTGTCACCTCGTAACGTCGGCTATCTGTTAACATAAATTATTGTTTGAAATACTCTTAGGAGCCAGGGTCTGGAAGCCCAGTAGTTGCACTTGCACAAGCTTGGCAAGGTCAAACCCAAACCATGGACAGCCCCTAGCATAATACCCAACAATAAACCTACCAGGTCAATGAAAGCCCACCATACACACATAACTTGTTCCTCAATCAAATCCTTATGCACACACAGATGAAACACACATTATAAACAAAAAAGAGAGAGACCCAGATGGATGGATGTAATATGGCAATGTTGACTACCAAAAGGAGTTATATGTCAGAAGAGAAAATTACAAGTTACCAGCAGTCGAGGCAAATACCACAGAGAAAAGGTTTAAATCTGTCCAAGTAAAAGCCAACCTGTAATGTGTGCCGGCAGACTTGTGTCTCCACATCCAGTATAGAAACTACATTCTCTGCAGCTGCAGCAAGAAATCTTCCATGACGTGGTTGAAATCTCATCTGTGTCGTGCCACCCTGATTATAAGAGAGCAGGTGAGATCAATTAACAAACTGCATCGACACGTCTCACTTCCCTCAGCCAACAAAAATAACAGTAGAAAACAGGAAGAAGTATTAAAATAGGTAAAAAAGAAAACAATACCAATGGTTCATGTTTCATTACCTTGAATACACGTGAACAGCTACCATTGTTAATGCTCCAGTATCTTATTTCACCATCCCCGTCACAGGAGCAGATAAGATCATCCTTATTTGGATGAAAGTCTAGTGACATAACAGATGCAGAATGTCCAGTGAAGGTACGAAGAGAGTAACCAGGCTGTAGTAGTCATAAATTAGGTCAAAGAGATATTTAAGCAAGCGTCACAGCACAAAACAAAAAATAACTTTATTAGACTGCCCTCAAGGGAAACAAATGATGTAAACATGAAAGATTAGACGATAAAAGTTCTGGGGTCAATTGAAAATAAAGGAGGATAGAGGATATAAATTCCTAATAGACCTCTCATCATATTAAAACCTGGGAACAGTGAGAATAAATGTACGATTTGCATGTTTACATTTTCTTCCATTTGATTATGTCAAGATAAAAGCACCACATCTATAAGACTACAAAAATATTATCATGATAGCATGAAATTAAATGATGTATAAAACAAGTTTAATACCACATTTCTACCTTGTATATAAAAATATTAACACTATTAGAGAATGGATAAACATTATGCAAGTAAAGAGCTGAAAAATGACAACTTACATTGTCAGCATCCCAAACCCTGACAGTCTTATCAAAAGAAGATGTTGCAAGACGCGGCATACTGTGACTGAATCGAACATCAGTAATTAATGAGGAATGTTCTTCAAGTGTTGTTTTTGGCTTTAGAGTATCTGTATACCACAATACAGCCTGCATCACAAAGTCAACACAAGAATAAGTTCACATTACTTTTTCTGAAGATACTATTCAACAGCAAGTGGCACTGAAGGCTCCAGCAACTTAAATTTTTGCTCCATTAGCTTGATTGTCATAAAATTCCATCACATGATACTCACCTTTTTATCATGACCACCACTTGCAAGCAGTTTACCATCCGATGAGAAGTGACAACAAACAACTTTGCTGGCACTAGCACGAACAGAGCTGACTTCTGAAAATGTGAACCCTAATAAAACCAAAAATTTATCAAATTCCAATTCAAAATAAAACAGCTTCCAAATCTGATTTAAGGATAATTTACAGCTTTTGTGTAGCCCAATGAAAAAAACAAAATAGTGTATAAATTGCAGTAGCCAAAAAAGCATGCGCACTCATTTCAGATATTCAAAATAGATGTATAAACAGTGGAATATAAATACAGTATGAAACTAGAATAATCATAATAAAGTAATACAATGTCAAACGGGGACCCCTCAAGTCATTCAGTGTATATTTTCATTGAATTTGTACAAACTTTTTCTCTATAATTTTTTAAAACATGTAACGAATTAAGAAAGTTTAATTTTCCATATGAAGCATTGACATATGAAAACAGATGTACACACTGTGCACTGATATGCAATAAATTTTACACAAAAGGTAATAGCACATGTTATTACCCGTTAGAGTATAATTATATAGCACCATCAGTGTACAGAAGTTTAATTGTATAAGAAATTTATTTCTCCTTTATGTAAATGAACTGTAGGCTATAAAATTAAAGTAGAAAAAATGAAGCGGAAAGAATAAGATTATGATCACACTATTACAGCGGTATGGTTCACAAACTTTGAGATCAGCAAACGCTTGTAAAAGCAATACATATAGAATTTTAAATAACAGGTGATATTTAAAGCAATCAAATGCAACAAAAAGCCACCATTCTATATGAGAATATAAAATAAACACAAATCGGGATTTTTGGACATTTGGAAGACTTTGCTTCTTCGAGTCGACAACCAAATATCATCGGACTAACCTTTGCTCACATCCATACAACGACCTACTGTATCTCTAGGATCTGTATCATCATGAGATAAAAAAGACTCAACATTGTCATCAAGAGATCCATCTTCCACAAAACGATCCATATCAGCCTGCACTATATCTTTTTCATCCCACTGCCAAAATGCAATGCCAATGAGCATGCAAGTGAAAACAATTTCTTACAATTTGCAAGAAGAAAAATAAACTACCCACCAATTGAGTTGACGGTGATGTAAGAGTGCCAGTACCATCAGTGCCAAACATCATCACTTGCTTCGAAGAACTACCATTATGTGCCAAAGCAGGCATTGATGAGATCACATCTCCTAGTGTATGGGTTGACGGTGTTGAGGGTGCCGAACTTGGGGAGGGCCCTGCTGTATTTGCAGTTCCTGAGCTATTAGCTGGTCCTGAAGATGACACAGGCTGCTTTCTTTTTCTTCCAGTCTGGTTTTTTGAAGCCTTAAATGCATTAGAAACCATGTTAGGAACCTAATGAACAGTTCAAATCCATGAAGTACTGAAGTTCAAATTCATATCATCCACAACTAACATCTTAATAGATTTAATTGTCTGGTTGTCCAATTTTATGATGGCAACACCTTTTACCTGGCTCAAAAATTCTGGAAAGATATTGTTATTAACATAATTCAGACTCCTATCACAGAGAGTATTACAAAACTTAGAGAATTTGTTAAATGGTAGTTACACTGACTTTGGAAGAGATGCAACCATTCATACCCCCAATAGAGTTGCCTTAGCAAACAAAGAAATCACTTACGCTAAACCAAATGATATAGATAGAATACTGAAGGGGTAAACATTACTAAATAGAGCTCTTTTTCAAAACTAGCAGAAGAAACCAGACCTGATCATTTCCTCGAAAGGAATTTGACATGCTACCATCTCCTGTTACATTACCAGCGCCTACAATTTTGTCTTGCTGAAGATTGTGAGTAGAATTCTGAAGGTGCTGACCAGAAAGAGTATGCTGCTGAAGATGCTGCTGATTACTGTTCTGTTGTTGCTGCTGCTGCTGCTGCTGCTGATGTAACTGAGCCATTTTTAACTACACACAAGAAAAAAAAACACAAGCATTGGAAAATCCTTCATACCAACACAAAGCAGTAAACTAAGAAACAATAGCTAGAGATTCAAACAGAGATGTAGGCAACTGGCAGAGGAGGAAATCAGGAAACACCTTGAGTAACATATCCGGATCCCGGGGCAAAGCAGGGTGTTGCAAAGGTGATCCAACATTTGGAACTACATCACCAACTGAATTTGAGAGGCCATCCTTTCCCAGACTCATGCTTCTGCTGTTCAGGAGCATTCTCAGTCTTCTGCTCTCTACATCATTGGCAGATGGTGATGTCAAATTTTGCTGTGCTAGCATAAGCTGCTGCTGATGTTGTGGTGTTAACATCTGAAGTTGATGAAAGGACTGAGAACCCTGCATAAATGACTTCTGCTGCTGGAGAAGCCCAGAGCGAAGCTGATCAAGACCCTAACACGAGGCATAGCATAAAACCATAAGATAAAAATAAATATAAGTGGGGTGAAATAACTTTTTTTTTTCTAAAGCCCAAAAGCATAATGAAAGCCAGTACAAGCATTTTGTAAGGTAAAGTTTCTGAGGTTTATGACAAGTACCCCATGACAACGAAGTTTGAATCAGAACTACTTGCTCAATATGCAAGACGAGACTAAAGAATCACCAATCATATATTTTAGCAAAAAAACAGAACCGTCAATCAAGTATCTTTGCATAGGCTGTTGCTCAAATATTGATAGTGAAGTGACAGCGTAAAAGATAGGATATGACAAAGAATAGGATATATGGGAAGCAGTTTATATGCAGAGCCAACTTCACCAAAAACTTCAATGAGACTATCAAGAACTGATTCAAATAATTGTGCTTACCCTACCATTCAACAGAGAGCCGTATATGGCAGCTTTGGTTATTATCGAGCTAGTCTTCAACTAAAGACAGCCCTGAATATGTATGCAGCCTAGTTAAACAAGATCTATGTTGCCAATTACTAGCACGAAATAATGAATCATAAGCTACTAGCACGAAAGAATGAATCATAACTCATAAGACACATTAGGCGTGGTCTACTTCGTAAACTGAATTTTAACCAAGCTGGTTACAATGTGAGCTACTAGCACGAAAGAATGAATCATAACTCATAAGACGCATTAGGCGTGGTTTACTTCGTAAACTGAATTTTAACCAAACTGGTTACAATGTGGGACTAAGGTATTAAAACAAATCAATTGGAGTAACTAAGCAAAACAAGTCAAGCCAAGTTCCTACGACCTAATGCTGCAATTCAAGAAAATAGCAAGCTAATCTCTCCAAATAATTATTTATGTAAAGGGTTATGCATTTAGTTCGGAAAGATAAAAAGGGAAAAGGTCAGATTCAAGTTATCATACAACTCAAAAAACTTGTAACTTATAATATCGAAAATTCCTTTGGTAGGTGAAAGTTCTGAATTTATTCTCCTCCCTAAATTTCCTTTCTTCTCCTTTCTTTTCTCTCCATTTTAGAACACACAAACAGAGTGTAAAACTTTTAACTGTCATCTATATATCTAAAACAATAAGCAACTCCATTCCTAGTACAACATATTAGGAGGAATGTTTTGCTACTAAAAAGGACTCAATAAAGAGGTTTTTCACTGTGATGCTAAAATCTAACATTGTAAATTAAGCATTAAATCAGAATTCATTTCTTTAAGGGTGGCATCCCTCTCTAGTGCCTTTCTAGATAAAAATTTACTTATCTGAATATTGTACAATATATGTTACAACCGTACAGACAGTAACAAACTTACAGTGAGAGGCCATCCTTTCAGAGTCAAATTGTTTCCAGCTTGATTTGATCCTAAAAGAAAAACATTTTTGGTTACAAGTCATAAGACAAATAAGACAAATAGACGAAAGATTAGTCTACCAATTTAATGATCACAAGTCATAAGACAAATAGACGACAATGATTCGAAAAGGAAGGATCAAACCAATAATACCAGGAATTCCAATCAGTGATCCTTCTGGGCCTGCAGCTCTTGGATTCAAAATTGGATTCATCTCAGTCTTCATGTCCTATAAACCCAAAGATTGAAATAGATGATTAATAAATAGAATAAACTTACCCAACCTAAGAAAATTTATTATTCTAGCAAATAAATAAAAAAGAAAAACAATATATAAGAGAAGACTACTGACTGGCGTAGACCCTGGAAGCTGCTGGTTTCGAGGTTGAACTTGTGCGGACATACCTCCAGCTGTACCATGCAACACTTGCCTGAAAATTGGGAGTTTTTAAGTGCTGATAACAGGCATCATATAAAATTCTATATTTTTACAAAAGAATATTTCAGACAAGAGCATTTTGTGTCTGCAGAATTTGCAGACATAAAAATTCAAAAAGGGAGTGCTTACACACAGAAATTCATGCATCATAAAATACTAATAGAAAACTGGAAAAAAGAGAACCAAATTTTTCTTACTTAAAAAATTTAAAACTATCTTAAACATGGCTAGAGTCGATGCTAAAGTTCTCACTCAAATTAAATAGAATAATACTATGCTACATACAATAAATTTTTCCTAATTATCTCCAATTTGACATGTCAAGTTTAGTTTCAGTTTTGTGATGACGACGCGATAAAATAATGTCATACTTTTATCTCCTCATAATTACAAGTAAATGATTTTTTTTTAGAAGTGATAAAGAAAAGTACCCAGAAGGCTGACCAGACGCAGCAGCCGATTTCAATATTGAGGCATGATTGGGATCCAGAAGCTGGCCAACATTATCACCAAATCTTTGCTGTAAGAGTTGCATAGTTAAAAACTGGAAGGAATTGGTTTTGGATGATAAAAAACTATGAAGAAATTTTTATTTTCAGAACCTAGAAGGTTATACCTTCATAGCTGCATCATCCATTGAGTCCCTCTGAAGTGGCAGTTTTAGTCTTTCCTCATACATCTTTGTAGCAATGGCATTAGCAGTTCCTGTATTTTGCCTCATAAGAGGATCATTTCCAACAAGCCCATTAGATGTGCCATTTAGAAGGTGGGCCCCATCTCTACGCTGCTGCTGTTGCTGTTGCTGCTGTGCTTGTTGCTGTTGCTGCTGCTGCTGCTGTTGCTGCTGTTGCTGCTGCTGCTGCTGCTGCTGCTGCTGCTGTTGCTGTTGTTGCTGCTGCTGTTGCTGCTGCTGTTGTTGTTGAGCCTGCTGAGCATGCCTCTGCAATAAGAGCTGCTGCATCTGTAATTGTTGATGTTGTTGCTGCTGCTGCTGTTGATGTTGTGGGTTCTGTGGTTGTTGGGGTTGCTGCTGTTGTTGCTGCTCTCTCGCTTTAATTAATTGAGTCTGCATTTTCAATTCTATTAATTAACATGGTATATGCAAAATCACTAACACATACACATACACGTACACACTGTGGCAAGACCCGAGGTTTCTATCATCTACTATAATCACAAAGTGATGGCGAAGAAAAATCTAGGTGGGTACAATTTTCATATATAAAAACATATTATATCAACATTTTCACTAGAAAATCCCTAGGCCATAATACAACCAGCAAAAATCTTAGTACAAATCCAAGTAAAACTAAAAAACGGTTGATCTTGAATAAAAGTTTACATCAATAAAACCTCATAAACTAAGCAAGGGATACCAGCATTGTGCCAGAAGTTAAATTCCCTTCTTTTATTATTAACCTGTATCAGCAGTAAGGTTTTCTTGCAACTACTTTCCCGCATAGAAGATGCACAGACAAACTCGAATTTTACTGCATTTATCCAAAGTTTAAGTTCAGGTATTATCAATATTTAAATGGCAGAAAAGAAAATGACATAGAAAATAACAAGGGGAAAGAAAAATAGCCCGTAGTCAGGAGTATTGGTGAAAATGCTGGAGAGAATTGATTATACATTTGTAAAATTCAAAGTTTCACATTGGAAGGAAAATGGGGGCAAAGGGGTGCTTCAGGCTGAGCAGTCTCACCAATCAATTATCAAACCTAGGCAACAGTTATGTACTTGAAGTCTTGAAGATATAGAAGAGAAGCAGGTACTGAAAGATTTCCAGTGAATTACAGAGAAATCCAAAATGAAGTCACAATCACAAACATTGAATCCCTAATCATTATTCCTCGCGTAGAATTAACAGGGTGGATGAATTGGCAAAGGCCCTGAGGAATAATTTCAAGATTTCTGTTTCCAATCCACATGCTTGAGGCCAAATTACCTTTCAAAAAATACAGTAATATTTTTAATGCATTTGTCTATAATAATCACAATGTCATTACTGTTTCATATATAAGTAGAATTTGCAACCAGGATAACAACTATAACATTATTACAGAAAATGAATTCTGAAAATAAAATTAGAGAAAAGGAAGTAGAAATAAGCAACAGAGAGATTTAAAAAATTAAGGATGGCAAATAAACATTGGTTCACTGATGTGACATGTAAGTAGAAAGAGAAAAACGGTCGAAGTTTGTGTAACTTGTGATGCTACAAGTTTCATATTAAATTCACTGGACCAAGGTTTAGAGTACAATTGCTTTCAAAATTTAAGGAAAAAAGGAAAACAGAAAGGTCCAAATAGTGTATATTCTTACTGATATAGAACAACTACGTGCAACTAAATGTAGCATAAGGGAAACAATTAAATACAAAAAAATAGACAAAGTTTGATGCCAAACCAACCTCAATGTAAGATGCAGCAACTTCTGAGTGCTTCTCATTAGTTCTAGCAATAAATATATCCCAAAACACTGACCACCATTCAAAGAGAAATCCACCAGGAGCATCAATAGCTGAAATTGCCCATGCCCAAATATTTCAAATTCAAATAGAAAATTAAATGCATATGAAAAGCCTTTTTCTCCTCCACATACTATCCATATAAAATCTTACCAACAGGATCAGAAGATACTTTTCCTTCCTCTTGAAAAGCCTGAGCAGAAGCCTTTAAGTCCCTCTTTACTAAATAATCATGTATATACACATCTAGCCTGTTATCCAAAACAAAAGAAATGACAATATACAACCACATATCAGCAGAAAGATTGAAACTTTACCAAGACTGAGCAGCTAAAAGAATAACGGCAAAGTTTGTGCACTCCATATACATATAACCCCCAAAAAAATTGGGAGGAATACATATAAAAAAAACTGGTTTTAAGGACATAATGAAAAGCCTAAAAGATTTCAAGCCAAACTCCATTACAAGAAAATCCAGCAACTACGATTGTAAACTGAAAAAACCACACAAAAGATTATAACACCTCCTCATTTCAGAACAATAAAACCAACCCAAATCAACATTTTCATAAAGATATGAAGAAATTAATATTACAAAATCCAACCACAAACCCTAGAAAAAACCCAAAGTGGGTGAAAACAATAACAAATATACCTCTTGAGAAATGAATGGCAAAGCATAAATTGAAAGATACCCAGAAGGTAAATCAATCGGAAACTGTTTGGAGGAGTAAACAAAATGAAAAAGATAAGTAAAAACAGATGAAAAGTAGTAAAAAGCCCACATTTTATCAGCTTCCCAGTTAGTTTGTGACATGCTGCCCAATCCAACAGGTCGCAGAAAAAAATTACTAGATCCTGAGCTTATTCTCTCTTCCTTCTGCTTCTTCGGCTTCTTTTCACTATATATTTAAAGTTCATCACATCACATCACATCACATCCAGAAAAATAAAAAACAGAATTGGGAATACTGTAGAGAGACAAATATATAAAGGAGTAGAAGTAAAGCCGAGTGGGAACTGGAATCTGGAAATACAGAATATAAATAATACTAGTACTATTACTATCAAATGAAGAAAAGAAACAGACTTTATCTCATCCTTTTTTTTCTTTTTTCTTTTTTTTTTTTCTTTTTTCTTTTTTCTTTTTTTTAATAATTTTATATTATTAATTGTCGTACCACTCGGCCATAGATCACTCGTTATTTTATTTTTTTCACTCCCATAGTCTTTTAATTTATCCTTATTATTGTATCCATTCTCACACGTTTCTTCCATAAATATTTGAACTTTTATATTGTAAAAGAGTAATTTTTATCAACTTGTCATTTATCTAACAAAATACAATTGATTTTAAATTTTTCGTTCATCTTAATAAATCATCTGAACCGTCCAAAGTTTATGATAAATCTCACCGTCCATATAGTGCCAGAGGCACGGAACACAGCTAGTTCATATATATAATATAAGTTAAAAATATCTTAAATGAATATAAGATAAAGTATTGAAATTACTTTTAATATAATATTATTTAATTGTTAATTAATAATCTAATAGTGTGGATGTAATGATCATACAAAAATATGAGATTATACAAAATTTTATTTGATTTAAGACATCTGAATATCATTTTTATAATACAAGTATATATTTTGACAATTCTGATATTAGTAACTTATATTGTTTTAAAGTTGTTGATGTATAAATTTAATATAATCTCATATTTTTATATACTCATTAAATTAAATACAGTTAAATTATTAAATTAACAATCAAATAAAGTTATATTGAAAGTGATCTTAGGTTGATTTAAAATGTCTTTTACTATATATAAATATATATAATTTAGAATTTTAATAATCAAATTATTTAAAAAATTTATTTCTTCTCCTCAATTTCAATTCATGACAATAAAAAAAATCAAAAATCATAAAAACACACGTGTCCTCTCTTTCTTTGAACTTTTGTTCTTTGGAACCCATACCAAATGCAAATTGATATAAAATAATAATAATAATAATAATAATAATAATAATAATTTTTAGTTTATTTATAAATGACTTATAAGTCATTTTTAATAAGTTAGTTTGACCAAAAGTAATGTTCATTTTTCCTTTTTCTATTTTACTAAATTACATCTTTATCCTCCCAATTACTTAATATCTAATTTCTTCTCCGACATAAATAAACATGTAATAAAAAATGTTAAGACAAAAATTTTGTCACCCATGTAAATATAAAAATATGTTAGTAATTAATCCGGTTAGAACCTGTAGATCATGGACATCCACTTGGATGTGGATATTGGATAACCCAATATATAAGGATTGGAAGAGTCCCATATCACTTGGAAGTATTTTAAATAATCCGTGATATGGTTATGACTCTATATGAGATAATTCTCCTGATTTAGTCAGTTGTAATTAAAGAAAAAATTAACCTATTATTTTTCTCATACAGTTTCTCTTTAAATTTTCTCTCTAGTATTTCTAAGCTTCCATCAATAAGCTTGGGTGTATTTGGTGTGAACACTTAAGACTAGATCCAAGGAATAACGTACATATTTGTTATTGTTAATAGAAATAAAACGAACAAGTTTAGTGGTATGATAGAGGGTTTGATATATATGGTCTCCAAAAGCTGGTGAGGGAAATGACAAAAGTAGTGATGAAATCATTGTATTCTAGTTCTTGCATTGCAATCAGGGTCCTCATTCTGATTTTTATGGGAGTACAGCTTGTGTTGGAATTATTAGGAACAAGAAAGCTGTTGTTGCAAATGCTGGTGATTCTCGTTGCGTAATATGTAGGAAGGGTCAGGTAATTTAAACGGTTTGAGCTAGAAATGTTTTTCCTGCATGCAGATGGTATGTAGCTGACTAGCACTCCAAGATGCTAATTTGGATTAGAAATGAACAGATGGCCATGGTATTTAATTTGAAAAATTAATCATAAAGATGCCAAGCATCTGTCTTGTTAAGGAAAATATATTAGTAATATTTAGAGTTAGTTTGACTCAAATGAGTCATGAGGGTCTTGTTTATGTAGGCATACAATCTTCCCCGAGACCATAAACCTGAGCTTGAAGTTGAGAGAGGTGGTTTCATCCATGCAGGACGAGTGAATGGCAGTCTAAATCTTGCACGAGCTATAGGCCGGTACTATACAGACTAATTGGCTGTAAGTTTTCATTTTTACCTATCTGCTAACTTCCGTAAGATGCATTTAATTACTGGGTACAAGTCCATGATTCTTGGTTTCCATACGGGAGAGGGGCGAATATTGTACTTTCCAAGTTTCATTTCTTGTTTTTACTTGCTACAGAAGAAAGATTGGTGTTTTACTGGCGTTGCTGACTGGTGCATATTTCTGAAGCGCATCCTTTTTTCATTTGAAATTATAATTATAATCTAATTTAACTTCATTCAGGATTACAACATATCCTTCTCAAGGTTTCCATCAGGGTCCAAGACCTAAAAGTTGTGGACGCACGCACAGCCACTGCCAAGTTTTGAAGCCTACTACTATCAAGAAGCTCCCTGGGTTAGAGTTCTTTTAGGCTCCTGTACTGGTCAAATTGCATTTGAAGTTTATGCAGCTAATTAATTGTACTAGTACAGACCCAAGGATACAAATGCCAGCCAATTGTACTAGTAGCAACTTCGTTGAAAATAATTATCCTTGCAACAATTTCTTCACTAGAAATACAGGATTTCCATATACACTCTCTGCAAAAGATCAGCAGGGGTATCAATGAACATTTGCAAGCATTTTACACTTGTGCAGTAACCATTCTGGATTATATGCAATCCAGTTAGAGAGATGAGCATTAATATGCATCAAACTGAACACAGACTGATCATGCAATATGACGTATTGAAAAATAACAGTAGAAACAGATGATTAAGAATTTAACACCACATCATTATGTGAGGTATGGAGAGCATGAAATGTCAAAAGCTCAAATTTTATCACCTTCATAAAAATGACATAATCTACAGACGAGCAGAAGAAAGTAGTAGTATAAAAGCATCTTCATCCAGGAATTGATAAACTCTAGGGGAGAGTCCAACCAATTAAATCATGGATCTCGAATAACGTCAAGCTTTTTCTTTCTCCTGTAATTTACATTTTACAGGAACAGATCTATAAAGGAAGGTTTGGACCAACCAAAAAAATAGATTTAAAGAAAAAATTGCACAATCTCTTTGTTTTTTTGATTCTGCCTTGTATATTATTTTCTGCAGGTAGAAAATAAAATACATGAATTGTGACGGACCTATTGTATGTGAATGAACTGAAAACAAAGAGTCATCACCACAAGATAGATATGTGAGCTTAAACCTTCAAAGTTAATGGATCTTGCCAAGAAATTTTCTTCTTGCTCTCGCTTTTGTCATCAATAAAGTAACCTTTAGATGGCTTCTTTGCTTTGAACATTTTCCTTAAAATTTCTTCTCTCCTTAAAACTTGTTTTTCTTCTGCTTCCTTCTCCTCGTTATCTATCTGTAGCACAAAGAGAGAAATCAACATAAATCTGAAACTAGTAAAACCAGTGTATAATTCAAAGTTCTTGGGACTTCGAAGAGGGGAGGGGGGTCCAATCAATTACCATATTTGGATTAGACACCAAAACTGGATACTGATTTCTCAATTCAGATCCATAGGGACTTTGGCACCTTTCATTCTTCAGCATTTTTCTCTCTAAATCTGAATTCGGTGGATGAATAACATCTCTATCCAATCCTGGTTTGGAAGACTGGGTTTTCAATAAATATTTACGCCTTCGCCTCAAGAATCTGAAATTCATCAAAGAAAACAGTGAAAAAACCCAGTTGCTAGTATGTGTCTTCCTTATTCAATACGCAAGATATTAAATACTCCCACATTCCCAAATTAGAGCCACATTTAAAAAACAACTACTTCTAAGAAAAAATTATTTTACCAAACATATTTCTAACATTGTACTAAAATTATAGTAGTGGTGACTTGATAGTTATTCAATCCAAGTAGAGTATAAGTAATGAACGAGCTTCATGTTACTTTATATAGTGTAAAATTAGTTATCTATCTCTAATTTTGAAACGAACTAAAAAGCAAATTTTATCTTTAGTGAAAAGAAGAATGCATCTATATTTTTGGAAACAGAATGCATACAGGATTTCAGACAAAAGGATATCCCTCTTCTGCTTCGTACTCTGCAGTTTCTTCTTCTTTGAAACAAATTCCTATATATGATCAAGATACAAGATGAAAGATAATCAGAATAAAATCAAGACCAATAAAATTTTTAAACTTATCAAAGCCCCGATCAACAAGCATAAACAACCACCAAATCATTCACTACTAGAATAAAGGATTATAATGTAAGGAGCAAGCTGATAATTAAGCTTAACCCAAACAGAAGATGCAACTTAATGAATTAAGTTGTAAAGAACAACTGATAATCACAGTGTTACCACTGTAATTCAATGAGTTATGTATAATATTATGAACAGAATTACATCGAGAGTTTCAGAGAGAAAGGGGAGGAAAGCTAGAAGAGGATAGAGAAAAGGAATATTCATTCAAAATCAGCTCCTCAATACATCGATGTTTGCACCCTTATACCCAGCATGCACGCACCTAGCAACAGATTTCATAACAGAATTGAAATAGGAAAAGACTAACAAGACCTCAACTATTATAGGCCCAGACTAAACTACCCTTGCCTTACTATAACAGTCAGTTAATGACTAACTATCAGCTAACTGAAATTATTAATAGAAAGTGCTCTTAACCAAAGGTACACTAGGATCTGGAACAAGTGAATGCTTTACAATCCCTCCCTCTTGACAGCATCCTTGTCCTCAAGGATGGAAATGGGGAAACCTGCTGTGGAAATTGTCCCAATCCTCCCAAGTTGCATCAGAAGGAAGTGTGTTAGACCACTGCACTAACACTTCCACAGCTGCAGCATTATTTTTTTTGACCATCTTCCTATCCAGTATAGCTACAGGTTCCACCAAAAATTGCCCTTGATCATTGACTGAAGGTAGTGTAGGTGAGCTGGAAGAATTTATGCCAATACATTTTTTCAATAAAGAAACATGAAACACTGGATGTATCTTAGCCGTCCCTGGAAGCTGTAATTTATAAGCCACATTGCCAATTTTCTCCAATACCATGAAAGGCCCAAAGTACTTGGGACTTAATTTCCCAAATCTGGTGTGTGTTAAACTGGTTTGCTGATATGGTTTAATCCTCAAGTAAACCAAATCTCCCACCATAAAAGACCTCTCAGATCTTGCTTTGTCAGCATAATGTTTTATCCTAGCTTGAGTCTCAATCAAATTCTGTTTAAGCAACCTCAAAGAATCAGTCCTGTCCTTGCAAAAACTTCTAGTGGTTTGATCATGTAATCTTCCTTGTTGATGAAAATTAAAATATGGTTGTTTATAACCATAAAGGGCTTCAAATGGGGAAGTTTTTAACCCACTGTGATGGTGGGTGTTATACCACCATTCTGCCATAGAAATCCAGTTGGTCCACTCCATTGGTTTTTATGTCACCATACACCTCAAATAACATTCTAATACCTGGTTCAACCTTTCAGTTTGACCATCCGATTGGGGGTGATAGGCTGAACTCAAGTGCAGTTTAGTTCCCACCAGCTTGAACAAGGATTGCCAGAACAAGCTAATAAAAACTGTCCCTATCAGAAATAATTGTAGAAGGAAAGCCATGCAGCCTATAAATCTGAGCAACATATGTATGAGCCAGGGGTCTTGAGCTGTGAAAGGATGCTTGATTGTGATGAAGTGAGCATACTTGGTGAGCCTATCCACCACTACCCTAATAGCAGTGTAACCTTTAGAGTTAGGCAACCCCTCTATGAAGTCCATAGAAATGTCTGTCCACGGCATTTCAGGCACAGCTAATGGTTGAAGAAGACCAGGATTGGCCACTGTCTCATGCTTCTGTTTTTGACATACATCACAACCTCTTACCCACTGAGTTACATCAGCTCTTAAACTAGGCCAAAAGAAATACTTGCTAATTCTTTCATAGGTCCCTCTTATGCCTGAATGACCCCCTAAAGGTAAAGCATGGAATTCTGCTAGTAGTTTATTTCTGAGTACCGGAGTAGGTCCCACCACTAGTTTATCCCTAAACTTTAGTCTGCCATTATTGTAGGAATAACCTGGTAGAGCTTGAGGATCCAGGATAAGTTGAGTTATCAAATCCCTGAGGCCATCATCAGCCTCCCAAGTAGAGGCTAGTTCTGAGATCCACTGAGGAATAGATGCAGAGATGGCTGAACAATAAGGATAGTTAGAATCCTCACCTGCTGGCCTGGATAAACAGTCTGCTACTACATTTTCTTTCCCCTTTTTATAGATAATCTCAAAATCCAATCCTAATAGCTTGGTGACCCATTTTTGTTGGTTCACAGAAGAGACTCTTTGATCTAATAAATATTTTAAGCTTTGATAATCAGTCTTTATATGGACCTTATTCCCCAGTATGTAGTGTCTCCATTTGCTTACAGCCTGCACTAGAGACATAAGCTCCTTCTCATAAGTAGACCATCCCAGGTGCTTGGGGGCTATGGTTTTACTCATGAAAGCTATTGGTCTGCCCTGCTGCATGAGGACTGCTCCTAGTCTAGAGTATGAGGCATCAGCTTCTATCACAAAAGGTCTTGAAAAGTCTGGCATTGCTAGTACTGGAGACTTGGTCATTGCCTCTTTAAGAGCCAAGAAAGCTTCTGTGGCCATTGGAGTCCAAATGAATTTGTCTTTCTTTAACAGCTTTGTATGAGGCCTACTTATGGTCCCATAGTTTCTTACAAATTTTCTATAATAACCTGTTAAGCCCAAAAATCCCCTTAAACTTTTAAGATTTTGTGGTTGGGGCCATTTGACCATACACTATCTTGTCTGGATCAGTTGAGACCCCTTCATGAGATATGATGTGTCCAAGATACTTGACCTGTTCCATCCCAAAAGTGCACTTACTTCTTTTAGCATACAACTGGGTAGTCTCCAACAATTGTAATGTCATTTTAAGGTGGTTGATGTGGTCTTCCCAGGTCTTGTTGTACACCAATATGTCATCAAAGAAAACCAAAATGAACTTTCTGAGGAAGGGCTTAAAAACTTCATTCATAAGAGACTGGAAAGTTGCGGGTGCATTTGTGAGGCCAAATGGCATAACCAAGAATTCAAAGTGGCCTGAGTGAGTCCTAAATGCAGTCTTTTGTACATCAGGTTCATGCACTCTGATTTGGTGATAACCAGACCTCAAGTCCAACTTTGAAAACCACTTTGCTCCATGCAGTTCATCTAATAGTTCATCAATGGCAGGGATGGGAAATTTATCCTTAACAGTTTGCTCATTTAAGGATCTATAATCTACACACATCCTCCATGTACCATCATGTTTTTTGACTAGCAGAACTGGAAAAGCATAAGGGCTGTTGCTTGGTTGTATGACACCAGTCTGCAGCATCTCATTTACAATTTTCTCAATTTCTTCTTTTTGCACATGAGGGTATCGGTAAGGCCTCAGATTTACAGGTTGACTTCCTTCCTTCAAGTTGATATGATGATAATGATTCCTATTAGGGGGTAATTGTTTAGGTTCCTTGAAGACCTTAGTAAATTCTTCAAGCAAGCCATCTAACTCATGGTCTTTTGGAATTTCATAATTTTCTTTTCCTCCAGAGTCATCCCTGCTGCCAGTAGTGTCATCCTTAACCTGGTTATCATAAGCCATTGCAAATAAATAACCAAAATATCAATGTGTGGTGGTATTAAGGATGTTGTTGAATTCTCCAGAGGACATGATTTGAACAGTGGGAGTCACAGAATCAGATTCCCCTTGCAACACCACTGACTTGCCATTCTTGATGAAGGATAGTGTTAACTCCTTGAAATCAAATGTAGTAGGATTAAAATCCCTTAACCACTGCACTCCAAGAACAGCATCAATCCCTCCCAAGGGTAGGATCTTAAAGTCATTGCTAAACTCCTCTCCTTGTGCTGTCCAATGAAGGCCCACACACTACTGATTACTAATAACCTTAAATCCATCAGCTACAGACACAGTTATTGGTTTGGTAGACTGCATTGTGGCTCTCAATCTTTTGGCAGATTCTGGATCCATGAAATTGTGAGTGCTTCCACTGTCAATTAGTATCTTGAGAAACTTCCCATTAGCCATTTCCAAAACTCTGATTGTATTATTCTTACTGTGTCCAGACAAGGCATGTAAGGTTAAATGAGCTTCCTGGATACCCCCCTCATCTAGGGCCTCCTTGGTTTCTAATTCAGCACTTACTTCCTCCTCACACTCCTCAATTCCCACCTCAGAAGGTAATAACATGAATAAGTGTGGGGTCTTGCATTTGTGACCAGGAGTATATAGTTAGTTCATCACAGGAAAAACACAGCCTCTTCCTTCTTTTCTCAGCAATTTGCTCATTAGTCAACCCTCTGATAGGAAGTGACTTGCCATACTCCAACTGCTTAAAGGGGAATAACTAAGTTTGTGCTACCAGTCATTAGTGGAGGCCTAGCTGAAATTTGCACTGGATTTTTCTGTGTAATTCCCACTGTACTGTATTTAGTACTCAACCTACTCCTTTTCACCCAAGCCTCAAACTTAGCTTCCTCTACCCTAGAAACCCTGATTAGCTCCTTTAAACTAGAGACCTTCAACTCCTGTATACCCAATCTGATCTCCTCCTTAAGTCCTCCAATACAACAGTCCATGAAAAAGGATTCATTGAGGGTAGGATTCTTTAGTAGAGCCCAGCCTTTCAACTCCTCAAATTTCCTTCTGTACTCATCTACAGTTCCTCCCTAATGTAAGTTTTTGAGTTCACCAATTGGATTAGACTGTGCCTCAGGACCAAATCTAGCTAGAATCTCATCCACCAAGCCAATCCAAGTTAAAGTCACCCCTTCCGGAACAAATCCTGCATACCACTCCTCAGCCTCACCCTCACCCTCCAGATTTAAGGTAGCTAGATACAATTTTTGTTCCTCATCCACAACATGATGTGCAAACAATTTATTACACCTTCTAATCCAAGATCTAGGATTAGTTCCATCAAATTTGGGGAACTCAAATCTGATAGATTTAAAAATATTATTGCTATTACCACTGTTATTGCTACTCCCATCATGTCCATTATTACCACCATTATTCATAGAGCCTAATATTGAACCAAGGGAATCATTGTGGTTACCTGTTCGATTCTGTTCAACTGGCATCCTCAGTGTTAACATGGCTTCGAACCCTTTCATCATCTGCTGCAATTTTTGATCCATCTTCACATCAATATCCTGCTTGAATTCATTCATTTGAGCACCGAAATCATTTTTGAGGCTACCTATCTGCTCTTCCAAATTACTTAGGTGTTGGTTGTTAGTAGCTATGGTAGGATTGACAGGCTCTGATACCAATTTGTAAGGAACAAGCTGATAATTAAGCTTAACCCAAACAGAAGATGCAACTTAATGAATTAAGTTGTAAAGAACAACTGATAATCACAGTGTTACCACTGTAATTCAATGAGTTATGTATGATATTATGAACAGAATTACATAGAGTTTCAGAGAGAAAGGGGAGGAAAGCTAGAAGAGGATAGAGAAAAGGAATATTCATTCAAAATCAGCTCCTCAATACATTGATGTTTGCACCCTTATACCCAGCATGCACGCACCTAGCAACAGATTTCATAACAGAATTGAAATAGGAAAAGACTAACAAGACCTCAACTATTATAGGCCCAGACTAAACTACCCTTGCCTTACTATAACAGTCAGTTAATGACTAACTATCAGCTAACTGAAATTATTAATAGAAAGTGCTCTTAACCAAAGGTAAACTAGGATCTGGAACAAGTGAATGCTTTACATATAAGCACATGATTTAAATTTCTTAGATTATCAAAAAATTAAATTAAATAAATAAAAGCACATGATTTCAAGCCCTGCCATCAATTGAAAATTTTTTTTAAAAAAAAAAAGAAAAAAGAAAAAAGAAAAACGGAAATTGGACGAGAGGAAAGGATATATATTAAAGATCGAACCTTTTGCAATTCCAAGTACTCTTGCAGTAGTGTTTGATGCTTGAGTCGCACCCTGACTTTGTCAGATTGATGGAAATCCCGGGAAGCCCTTTTCATCTTCTTTACCAATACTCAATGAATAGCCAGATCCAGATCCAGATCGAATGGTCTGAGAGATGAGAGAGAGAGAGAGAGAGAGAGAGAGAGAGAACAGGAAAAGGGTATGCGGGACTGCTGGTGTATTCGGTATTTGTTTTCTCTCTCTAGATTCTTGAAGCTTTGATTGCCGGATACAGAAATAACCCCATATGGAATGGAAAGGCTGGGGGAAGAGGGGTAGGTAATAGAGGGGAGTGAATGTGGTGGGAGGATATAAGAAAGACATATTTGTTGCTTGATTTCTTTTCATCTTTCCATATATTAATTTTGGCCCAGGCTGGGCCATTAGAGCCAGGGAAAGAGAGAAAGTGAATTTTATACAAAGGACTGATTGACTTCTTTGTTTCTTGGAGAGTTAGGATTTGGTGCAGAAAAGAAAAAGGCAGGAGGTAAATGATTTCTGTTTTGCTCATGGCTTGCACTTGCAGGCCAGAGGTGGCTGCTAACCTTATAATTGACTTTGGAATGGAATGGTGGCCAAGAGAAGAGGTTCAAATACCCTCCCTCCTCTAGTACCGTTTCTTCTTCTTCTTTTATTTTTTTTTTTAAAAAAATTTATTTTTATTTTTATTTTTATTTTAAGAAAATGAATATAAAGTATTCATTACAAATTTCATTGCCTCAGATGGTATCACATTATAACTGCACCTTTGCATAGTATTTGGGAGTTATTTATTTTTTAACTTATAAGTTTATTTTCAAGTAAAAAATAAGTAATTATTTGTGATTTATTTTAAAATAATTTATAAGTCATTTTAAATAAGCTAGTTTGACCAAATGTAATTTCTATCTTTTCTCTCTTTTATTTTGTCCCTCTTTTTATTTATGTATTTTTTAATAATCTTTACATTATTTTAATTTTTAAGTTAAAGCCGAACACCTTCCTACCTTATTTTAACTTAATTTTTGACTTATAAGTCAAATTGATACCGAACATTTTTATTTATAAGTCACAACTTAAACCAAATTATAAGTCAACTTATAAATCATTTAAAATAAACAGTTCCCGAACAGGCAATTAATAGTACCAAAAAAAGAAGAATAATTTCGTATAAAATTGAAATAAGCTCCTTTTTTTCAAATTCACTTGGATGACATACTCGAGTTCACCTCAAAGAAGTTGGACTCTTTATGTTAGTTTCAAAATTTTCTCCATTAAAGTTGTACATTAAAAGTTTAAGCATTTGCTCCACATGAAATCACATATTAACACATAATTTTGTCACAAATTATATGGCGACGCACTACAGACAGCTAGAAAAAGAAAGAGAAAGCCTGATCTGATCATATGTATGTTACTAGAGAAACTTGATCGACTTTGATCTAAAGTTGATTATAAAGTTACCGAAAGGTGATTGGACATCTTCATTGTTTATGGTCAAATTAAAATTTAAAGGGTAGTTTTGTAATTTGGATCGACTTGATTTAGGGGGTGTTTGATAAAAATTGAATAAATCTGAATCTGAATGAGCTGAATTTGAATCTGAATGAAAAAAACTGTTTGATAATTAACATGTCTGAAACATCTGAATGACAAAACTTTATTATTTTACCCCTCTGAAAAAATTCAAAATTGTTGTAAATTTATTTAATATTACTTAATATAATAGTTAATATTTTTTTTTACTTCATTTAGCCATTCAACTAAAAAAAATTGACTTAACCATTCAGCTCGTCCATCTTACTGATTCAACTATACAGACCAAAACAAACGCACTAACCGATTCAGTCATTCAATCATTCGGTCATTCAGCTCCATTCAACTATAAACAAACAGCCCCTTAAGCTTCCAACTAATGTCAAACCACATACACTGAAACAGAAGAGGTCTCGGGCTCTCGGCAGCAGAACTTGCAGTTTCACTTCAAGCAATCTCATTTTCCTTTTTGTACATATGCAGGTCAATCATCTGAAAAAAAAAAAAAATCAAAACCCCAGTTATCTAAGTGGTTACAAATTTTAATATGAAATTACTTGGTAATAATTTGTTCCACAAAAAGTCTATGACATAATATGTGACGCCCCCAAAATCGGTATACATCACCTATTCTGAGTCGTCAAATACATGGTACAAAATTCAAATATAACTTAATTATATAACAGTCGTGTAAAATACGACTAAACATATGCTGTGAGTTTTAATACAAATATTGTCACTTAAACAATATACAAACTCAATGGGGTTCTCATTATATTTATTGTCACACTATTTCATAGAATAGTGAGGACTACTAATGCTATTATCTGGACCATCACTGTTCCCCGACTAGTCCCCTCGCTACGTTCTCATTTCCGAAGAAACAATGAAAGCAAATGGGTGAGCTCAACTAGCCCAAGAAGAAAATATTATGACTAAGATAATGCATAATAAATTATCATTAGCCTTCAACAAAGTTGTTAAACCGATAAAATATAACAAACATCAAGTTTAATCTGCAATGAACAAGCAATCTATTAGAAGAGTCAAGTAGAGAATAAAATCTACTATCTTCTATGATTTAAAAGGTTTTTCATGACTTTTATCACGAGACTCGACTTAATAAATAATCCACATCATCCTCGCACTACTACCAAGGATATTCATTAGTATCACAACCACAAATTATCCACGCACTACGTACCAAGGATATTCGTGTATTCATCAATGGTCATGATGATCATGCCAACAACTCGTCCATCAATGCACTACGGGTCAACGAGGACTTTTTCCACATCATTTGTAACATTACTACGGCCATGATTACAATCAATAATCTCTCGGTCATAATCATACCAAGTCCATCTACGCATTACAGCCACGAGATGACTTTCAACATAATATAAACATGAGGATAATGACAATGATATAAGAATTCAATAAAACAAGTTCAAGAATTAATTTATCCAGGAACTAATAATGTTCAAATTGTCAACATGATACTTCTTTGTAGAGTAACACTCAAGAATGCTCAGAAGAATATTTTCATGAAAAGATACTGGATGAAGAGCAAATATCAAGGACTAATTTCATGGAGTATAGAAGTTAAAACTTTAACCAACTGAGTATAATAAAGAATGGAATAACAAAAGAAATCACCAGTACATGTTATAGTAATCGCATGCATGAGTTATTCCAATGTAATAATAAATAATAGAACCAGATCATGCGTAAATGCACCGACAAGATATTCCAACAGAATAATAAATAATAGAACCAGGTCATGCGTAAACGCACCAACATGATATTCCAACAGAATAATAAATAATGGAACCAGTCATGCCTAAACGCACGCATGACGGATGTTCCAATGTAAATAAACAAACAACGGAACCGTGTCACGCGTAAATGCATGCATACGTAATGTTCCAAATGTAATAATAAATAATGGAATAACAGAAGAATTTCACCAAGTATAGGGTATCCCGCGTATACAGGTTATTCCAACAGAATAATAAAGAATGGAATAACAAAAGAATTTCACCAATAAGAAAGAAGGAATACCCCTAATGAGTACAACAAATAATATCCCTTACCGTAAAAAAGAGTATTTTGACCGGGTAGAAGCGAGGATATACTCAAAGAAAACTTGCACTACGCCAAAGCTTTCTTAAACTCTAAAGAAATACGCCAAGATTATGTAAGAAGAACTCTCTCTAGAGTTTCAAATGAATTCGTAAGAAATAATGAAGGAATGAGCTTCTATTTATAGAAGAATGGATCGTGATAAGAATTCTAATTCATGAACTATCCAGATTGATTTACTTTAAATCGGACGATCCAGTTGGTTTACAATAAAATACAATATATTCTATTTATAATCTAATAAAACGAATAACTTTATAAAAGTATTCTTTTTTATATAAAAAAAATTACTATGCAAACACTATGTATAATAAAATATAATATATTCTAATTATTGTCTAATAAAACAGATAACTTTATAAAAGTATTCTGTTTTATATAAAAAGATTTTACTATTAGTCTAATAAAACGAATAACTTTATAAAAGTAATCTGTTTTATATGAAAAGCTTTTCTGTTTTATTACATTAATAATACTAATAACACAAAACTCATCATCATTATTATAATTCACAATATTAATCGACTAGATCGTTCTCAGGAAAGAGGGGGCTTTCCAATAATGATTTCTCCCCATTGGCGCACAATTAGGTGACCAAACCTCTTCTTGATAGAACTTCTAGACATCGTTAATATTGCAAAAAATAATATTAATAACTTTGTCATCTCAATTATTGATTATAAAATATTGATAATAATTGAATTAAATAACGTGAGATACTATGCAGCAATTACTGTAACAATAATTGAACAAAACTGAGTGACTTCTCACGTAAGTATCAATAATCAATACCGTACCACTACGCAAGTAACTACGCCAGATTCATCGCATTTTTAACACCGGGTGTTTTAACAGTTAACGGGAAAACTTCCGCCGTTATTTTTATAAAGTATTTTTGTCGTTTTCTCAATCTGACAATAATTCCGTTGTGGGGTCCACCAATGATTGTGCCATTGTACGAATATTCCCTATTAAAACGAATATTCCCCGACCAATCGAATATTATATAACAACTTGCGTACTTTGCAAAATTTATAAATATTACCCACAACTATAACATTATATCAAATTTATTCCATAATATTCAAAAATGATATTTATAGAAAATTCATCTTTATTCATAAAAGTTGGGGTCTTACAACCTCCCCTTCTTATGAAATTTTGCCCTCGAAATTAGGGTACGTACCTGGTATGTCAAAGAGGTAAGGATACCTTGATTTCATTTCAGATTCTAACTCCCAAGTTATTTCCTCAACATCGTGGTTTCTCCACAAAACTTTGACTTGAGGTATAATCTTGGAGCGTAGAATATGTTCCTTCTTATCCAAGATTTGAACAGGAACCTCTTCATACGTCAAATCTTCCGATATTTCGTCCGGTTCTAATTCAATAATGTGGTTCGGGTCTTCCACATATTTACGTAACATAGATATGTGAAAAACGTTATGAACACGAGACATACTTGGTGGTAAAGCGAGTCTATAGGCCACGCTCCTACTTGATCGAGGATTAAAAATGGGTAATGAATCGAGGATCGAGCTTTCCTCTCTTTCCAAATCTCGTAACTCCTTTCCATGGAGCAACACGTAACAACACATGATCTCCTATATCGAATTCCACGTCCTTTCGATGAAGATCAGCATAACTCTTTTGTCGATCTTGTGAGGTTTTTATACTTAGTCGGATCGTTTGAATCTTTCCGTAGTCATACGTATCAGCTCCGGTCCCAACAACTTTGCTTCACCCATCTCATCCCAGCATACTGGAGAATGACACTTTCTTCCATACAACGCCTCAAATGGAGCCATGCCAATACTTGCTTGATAACTGTTGTTGTAGGAAAACTCCACCAATGGTAAGAACTTATCCCAACTTCCCTTGAAGTCAAGGACACAGAGTCTTAATAATTCTTCAAGAGTTTGAATAGTCCTCTCCGACTGCCCGTCCGTCTGAGGATGATATGCCGAAAATTAAATCAGAATCATGCGCTCATAGCTTTCGTAAACTAACCCAAAATCGTGAAGTAAATCTTGGGTCTCGATCGTAAACTATGGATAATTTGCATACCATGCGCCTTACAATCTCGCTTATGTACATACAAGCAAGACGTTCAAGTGTATAAGTTTCTCGTATCGGTAAGAAATGAGCAGACTTGGTTAATCTATCAACAATGATCCAAATCGTATCTATACCTTGAGAAACCTTAGGAAGACCGGTAACGAAATCCACGGTAATGTGCTCCCACTTCCATTCTGGAATTTCAAGTGGTTGCAATGGACCTTTTGGTACTTGATGCTCCGCTTTAACTCGTTGACAAGTTAGACACCTTGAGATAAACATCGCTATCTCTCTCTTCATATTGCTCCACCAAAATGTATGACGAATATCATGATACATTTTGGTACTCCCAAGATGGATTGAAAACGGTGTGTTGTGCGTCTCCATCATGATTTTATACTTTAAATCAGGGTCGTTAGGAACACAAAGTTTGGAGTTGAGTCGAAGTATTCCTCCTTCATCGATTCTTGCTTCCGGCATAGCACCTTCTTGGACTTTCTTCATCATACGCATCAGGTCCAGGTCTGTAGCTTGAGCAGCTTTAACTTTATCATTTAAAGTCGGTTCTACTCGTATATTCACCATCGTCACATGGGTCTCTGGAGTCCTTAACTCTATCTCCATCCTTTGCAAGTCACACAAAATGGGCCTTTGAAAGTAATATGCACACAAGCCAATCATGTTTGATGATAAAGCATATACTTTGTAACAATCTTATTCATTTATTAATAAAAAGTATTAATTTATTAAAGGCTTTAATTATCTACATGATCTTTGTTTTATAATATGTGATAAACCCATAGTTTTAAGCAATGCTTTTAGAATAATGATGATGATCATTCTAATGAGATCTAAATTCTTTGAAAGCTTAAAACTAAAATAGTTCCCAATCGTTGGATTACTAAATTGGGATTAGTGAATCCGGGATAGATTGGTACATACGTTGCTTGCTTTCATTGGATGAGGATGATTGATCTCATGATCATTTGTGTGGAGACACTAAAGCAAGTATGTAGGTGCTTATTAGAGAATAAGTTCAATTGAACGCCACTCGCTAAGGAATACCTAATGGAGTTTTATTTGTCCATTAATAGGAATTCTGTAGTGATAGTAGTCAAGTAATCCTTGGACTTGAGATCATCATAGTATCTTGTGTATGATGAGTTATACTTTGACTTATTCCTTAAGACCCTTAGGGTATATCAAAGGGTATGCTTGGGTATAATAAGTTGTACATGGAGATAATGTATGATCAATAAAGAATCTACCACTTCTAATAAAAGAAGAGAAATGTCCTATGTGATTCGATAAATGACAACCCAAAGAGTCCTTGGCAAAGGCGTAATGAAATTAGAAAGGAGTTTCTAATTTGCATTATTTGGAGTTATGCATTTAAGGATCGAAATACATATAATTAAATAAAATAAGACTTGACAAAGAATTCCATGCCTTATATTTAATTGGGACATCAGATGGTGGAAGGATCAATCAGTCGAGAACTATTTACTCAAAGGTTCTTTTATGATTAATGTTGAAATCTATATTATCCGGAAAGTCGTTGATCGCTAGGGAGGCTTATCCCTATCAGAGAATAAATATTATTTATTTAAATAAATTAATTATTTAATTTATTTATTTAAATAAGATTAGAATTGTTCTAATTGATTTATTCACAACCTTTAATATGGAGAACCTAAAGGGTCACACCATAAAAGGAAGAATAATTATTTAAGAAGTTAATGGCATAATCGTAATAATATAGTTATGTATATTTAATTTAATCTATGGTGATAGAATAAATTAAATAGCTTAATATTTATTATTTAATATTTTAGAAATATTAAATATAAATTAATAAGAGAGTCTTATTAATATTATTACAATTATTATTATTTTAATTTCTAAAAGAGTTTAGGAATTAATTTAATATAAGTACTTTCATTTATTCCTAATTAGATTAGAGATAAAATTAGTTAAAGGAGTTTAATTAATTATCCCTAATAAGATTAGGGAGCTTAATTAATTAAAAGAATTTAATTAATTAAATAAAACTCAATTCCTTAATTGTTAAGGTGGGTTGCCTACATCTATAAATAAGAGGAGTCTTATTATGGGTGAGGGGTTGTTGACTTTTACAACGACGTAATTCCAATTTGTTGGAGAGTACTTTTTTTCATGAGATAGAAAACTAGGGTTTAAGCCAATACCCCTTCTTCTCGAATCTTTATTTTTCCTCATGGATCACCTCTGAGGCCCAAACATATGGGTGGCTAACGTTGATCAAAGGAAGGAACCAAACCCGGTGGATTCAAGTTGAACGCGAAAGGATTTGGAGGTGAACTTGTACTGAGGAAGCTTTCGATCTTCGAGGGTATGATTTTATTCTTTATCTTTTTCGTTTAATTAATAATTATGCATTAAGGTGATCCGGGTATATGGTTTGTAAATTTTAAACTCGATTTTTCACGCTTCCGCACTTTTATACGCAATTTGATTGTCACATATGAATATTACAAACCTAACAAAGGTATCGAGCCAAACCTTTATGCGAATTATTAATTGTTTTAATTTGATATGTATATTGATATGTGTTTAGAAACAATTTTTTAAGGCATAATTTTGTTGTATAAAATTTAAAAAAAAAAAACCGAAATCATTTTAATGAAAAAACCGACTGTTTACATGTAATGCTTGATTGAAATCGGCAGTACTTATTTTATTTTATTTTTTCGATGCAAAGCACGATTTTCAAGAAAATAAAGGAAGTCTGCAGGCATTATATATATATATATATATATATATATATATAATATATATATATATATTATATTATAAAACAATTGCTTTTATATATATATATATATATATATATATATATTCTATTATTTTATTATTTTATAATATATTATATATATTATATATATATATAATATATTATTCTAATAATAATTTTATAATTAAAATAATATTTATTTTAATTTTAAAATTAAATTTCATCTTAACTAATTAGAGTTGGAATTGGATTCCATAATAACTAATTGGAGTTGAAATTGGATTTTATTTTTCCTAAAATAAAAGAGTTTATTTGGGAATAGGGAAGTAAATCCATCTTTCCTTAAATAAAAGAGTTTGTTTAAATATGAAATAAGATTTCATTTTATTCAAAATAAAGGAGTTTATTTGTGAATAGGAAAGAAAATCCGTGTTTCCTTAAATAAAGGAGTTTATTTAAATATGAAATAAGATTTCATATTATTCAAAATAAAGGAGTTTATTTGTGAATAAGAAAGATAATCCGTGTTTCCTTTAATAATTTTTTTTTTACATGGAATTGGATTCCATAATTAATTAAAATAAAAGAGTTTATTTTAATTAAAGATTTTTTTTATATGGAATTGATTCCATAATTAATTAAAATAAAGGAGTTTATTTTGATTAAAGATTTTGATTAAAATAAAATAGTTTATTTTATTCAAAATTGGATAAATTAAAATAAAATAGTTTTATTTTAATTTAAATTTGGATTAAAATAAAGGAGTTTATTTTAATTCAAAATTAGATTTTATACAAACTAAATTTGCCCATTAAATGATATCAATGTATATATATTAAATGTTTATTATTCATAAGATGAATATTATTTATTGATGCATATGGTGATGTGTATGATAATAAATGGGATTGATTATGACTATCAACCAATATGATTGGATTTTATTTTAGTTGGATGCATGAATGTATGAGTTTTATTAAATGGGGTCTGCAGACCTCGCCTTCTCTAATTTTTCTTAATATAAATTCTATCTCCTCCTATGTACTTCCCCTCGATCACGATCAAGGTTTCTATTTATTTTAAATAGTTTTGTAATAGGAATAGTTAGAATTAATTTTGAAGAATTGGAGATCAAGGAACAAGGAGCGTTTGAAGACCCGTTTGTAATGGAGCCCAAGTTTAAATGTAATAGTTATATTTAAATGTTATTTCTTGCACCCCTAGGGTTTGACCTTTTTAGTTCACTTGGTGGCTCTAGTGAACCAAACTAGAATAAAAGTCCATAATCAATCCGAGTAGAATATAGTATTCTATATGTGCATGCTTATACTATATATATTATATATTATGCAAACATGTCGCATGTTCATTAATATATTGACGTATTATATATATATATATAAATGCACGCTTAAACAAGATGAGACAAATTAATAACAAACCCCTCAATTTTTATATTAAGTCCTAAGCGTTCAAAGATATTTGGAATATCGAACGTCAAGCTTTCTAGCATGATAAAATTAATAGAGTATTAAATATTTAATATGAGTTTGTTGTGTCACCACAAGGCAAGTATTAAGTATTTAAGATGTTAATTTATCACATTTGATGCTTATAAAGAAAATTGAACAATATTGTTTTGTTGTGTCACCACAAGGATGATATTTTTCTTTTTGAATATACGGAGTGCTAGGTCGGACTTTAACTTGGATAATTTTGATTCTGATGTGCCACCACTTGATCAAAATAATCTAAGAGGCAAAAGAAAAGGAGTTGCATAGTTGATGTAATTGACAAAAGTTGTCTACCTATTTATTTATATATAGTTTGTTGTGTCACCACAAGGCTATATACATTTGAAATGGGATCCTTATTCTCACTAGCAAATCTTTAATTAGATTTTGCCAAACTATATAAGTGAGGGTAATATAGTTTAAAGAAAATAGTGGGAGATACCAATTTAAAACAAGACCTAATTTATTTTGGTAATTAATAAAAGAATGTATGTTAAAATGTTGTTAATTACATATTCATTTACAGATTTTTACAATGTCTAAATTACTATCACTGCGAAACATATTAGATGTTATTTAATCGGACCAAATTAAACGGATTGGTTAAGAAAATTGAGAATAGTTCTCACGGCTAAAAAGCTATCTTATATCCTTAATATGCCTATCACTGCAATGGTTGCAGATAATGCCTCTGAGGAAGAGATTGCTACTTTTAGAAAGTGGCAAAATGATGCACATTGGCTCAATGCATCATGCTCTCATCTATGAAAGTAACGAGCTTCAAATACGGATGAAACTATGGATGCTTCTACTATATTCCCCGCACATCAAGTAGTTGATGATGAGGAAAGTAGGACCGATAGATATCGACATATCTAAGGAGCTCTTCCGATCTAGAATGGCCAATGGCACTATAAGATGCGGAAAAAGTCCTTAACATTATCAATTTGATTGATCAATTAGGACAACGAGTTTTGTCATGGATGGAGTGTTGAGCCAAGATTTGATCTTGCACTCACTCCCTACTCCTTTCACAATTGTTGTGAATTTTTCATATAAATAAGCTAGATATCGCCTTCGTTGATTTGCTTAACATGTTGAAAAATGTTGAGAGTCACTTTCCAACCAAGAAAGACCATGTCTTCTTGGTAGGGGCCAAAGGATCTTCCGAAAAGAAGAACGATTCAAAGAAGGTAAAATGTAAAAGGCGTAAACAAAGGATAATAAGAACAAAACCGATACGGATAAAGAAAGGAGTTTACTTCCACTACAGTAAGCCTGGACACTGGAAAGAAATGCAAGAAGCATCTTGCAGAGGCTAACCAAAGAAGCTTAGTGAAGTTTTGGTTACAAATACAGTTTTGTTCATGATTGAAATAAATTTTTCTTTAAGTCAAGGTTCTACTTGGGTATTGGATACCGACTTTGGTTATCATAAATATAGATTTATGAAGGGACCAAGCAGAAGTAGAAAGCTAAATAAATATAAGTAATCCTATGTGCAGGAAATGTAGCAAAGGTTGCCACATTAGCCATAGAAACTTATAAGATAAAGAATGCCTACTAGCAAATCTATTAAGTCAATAAGTTGTTATTGTATTCCAGCTTCTTGTTAGAAACATTATTTATATTTTGTTGTTGGACAATAAAATCTTTGGTATTATATTTAAGAACAATTGTTGTTCTATATATATAATAATAATGTTTTGTATAGAACCGAATATTACTTAATAAATTTTGTATACTTGACTTACATGAAAATAATTTTGCATATTGAACAAATTAGTATGAGAAAAGGAGATGATCATTCAAAGTGTTGAATGTGTGTATTTGTTGAATACAAGTGTGAATTATTTGAAAAGTTCAAAGAATTCATAAGTGAAAACAAATTGATAAAGTATTAGAATTCTTCGATCGGATCAAGGAATAAATACTTGTGCAATAAGTTTCTAGATCATCTCAAATGGTTTTCTCATAATGGACACATCTTGATACTGTGATAATTGATTGATGTATCCGAATGAAAAATCGTACCTTGTTGGACATAGTGCGGTCCATAATGATTTTACCGACATTCCAAAGATCCTTCCGGATAATGTCCTAGAAATGACTACATATCTACGAAAATGGTAACCTCAAAATCCGGCCCCATGACTCCATAAAAGTTATGGACAGGGAGGATTCCTAATCTTAAGTTTGTTAAGATAAGGGGTTCCAACTTATGTGAAAAGGTTTCAAAAGGATAAGCTTGGGACAAGATTTGACAAGTGTCGATTTGTGGGACATTCTAAAGTAAGTTTAGGGTATATGTTCTATAATTCTACTTAGCAAAAGGTGTTTGTTGTAAAACACGCTGCCTTCTAAGATAAATGTGTTTATTATTGAAGGGCTAGTGGGAGGATAATAGATCTTGAAGAGTTCAAGAACCACAAAACACTATAAGTCAAATAAGAGGAACTCGTAGATGTACTTCCATTGCACTCACAAATCGAATCATAAATCTGGAATAGTATTGAAGATACCTAGGAGGTATGGATTCATCATGGATGATGATGATGAGGTACGCATCATAGAAGATGATGATCCAGAGTTACATGCGATGATGTAAGAGTTCTAGTGTGTACAAAAGGGTTAGTGGGAGCATCGTGACATTCCTAGTACTATATGTTGATATACTACGGATAAGGAATGACATACCAATGTTACAATCAGTAAAGATAAAGTTGTCTAAACATTCCTCCATGAATTGTGAGACCCCAGATTTTATCAATAAAGATTTAAATTTTGTTGAAATAATTTTTTTAATATTATGGTGTGAATTTAAGATAATATTATAGTTGTGGGTAGTATTTATAAATTTTGCAAAGTATGCAAGTGGTTATATTATATTCGATTGGTCGAGGAATATTCTTGGTTTAGCAGGAATATTCGTACAACTACTCAATCATTGGTGGACCCCATTAACAAAATTATTGTCGGATTGATCGAAAAAACGACAAAAATATTTTATTGAAATAACGGCGGAAGTTTTACCGTGGTTACTGTTGAACTACTCGGTAGTAAAAGTACAGTAATACGTGTGGTTGCATAGTAGCACACGGTATTGATTATTGATGCTTATGTGAGAAGTCACTCATTTTTGATTCCATTATCAGTCGATTAATAATATGAATTATTATAATGATAATGACGTTTTTGTTTTATTCGTATTATTAACGTAATAAAAGCGAAACATCTTTTATATAAAATAGAATACTTTATTAAAGTTATTCTAAAATAGAATATATTATATTTTATTATGCATAGTATTGCATAGTGTTTTGCATAGTGTTTTTGCATAGTATTGCATAGTGTTTGCATAGTAAAATGTTTTTATATAAATAGAATATATTATATTTTATTTAAAAGATTTTTCTTTAAATATGGACCGTCGATTAAAGTAAATCAATGGACCGTTCATGGATTAATTACTATGCATTCCATTTTCCTATAAATAGAAGCTCATTCCTTCATTATTTTCTTACTTAATTCATTGAAACTCTGTAGAGAGAAATTATGAGAGAAGCTATAGAGAGAAAATTATAGAAAGAAGAAGAGTATTCTATTACTTCACTACTTCTATATTCGGTTCTTTTTTACTAGAAGGGTGTTATTCTCATCTTCTTGAAGAGAACTTCATTATTCCATTCATTATTATTCTCATGGAATAACTTTTAAAAGTGGCATACCCTATACATAACTTTTGTATACGCTTACATACCCTATACTTGGTGAAATCCTTATGTTATTCCATTGCTTATTATTCTCATTGGAATAACCAAAGATACGCATGACCCTTACCTATACTTGGTGACATTCTTCTATTATTCTCATTGGAACATCCTGCATGTGTGTTTTACACCGGACTGGTTCCGCTTTTTATTATTACATTGGAACATCCTCATCATGTGTTTTACAATTTGGACTGGTTCCGCTCTTTATCATTCTTGCTGAATATCCTATCTGTGTTTTACACCGGATCCGGTTCCATCTTTATTATTCTCGTTGGAACATCCCGCCGTTGTGAATTTCACCCGACACGGTTCCGTTATTATTATTCTCGTTGAATAACTCGCCTATCTAAGCACCGCATTTATGGTGATTTCTTTTGTTATTCCATTCTTTATTATACCCAATTGGTTAAAACTTTGACTTCTATACTCCATGAAATTAGTAGAATATCCTTGATATTTGCGCTTTCATCCAAAGATATCTTTTCATGGAAATATTCTTCTGATCATTCTTGAATTTTACTCTACGAAACAGTATCATGTTGACAATTTGGACGTTAATAATTCATGGATTAAATAATTCTTGAACTTGTTTTATTGAATTACTATGTCATTGTCATCATCCTCATGATATATCATGTTATCTTTGGCTTACGTGCATAGATGAACTTAGTATGATTATGACCAGGGATCATTCGGTATAATCATGGCTTGTTATAAATGATGTGATAAAAGTCCTCAGTGGCCTGTAATGCAGTGATGGATAGTTTTTGGTATGAATATGGACCGGGGTGATTCGGTATAGTCATGACCATTGATAATTTGATGAAAATCCTTGACCGTGGTACAGGAATGATTAGATGTGGTGGTTTATTTATTAAGCTGAGTCTCAGCGATAAAAATTGATGAAAACCTTTTAAAACCTAAAAGATAGTAGACTTTATTTTCTACTTGACTCTTTTAATGGATTGCATATTCCGCTGCAGTTAAACTGGTTGTCTATTGTATTTTATCAGTTTAACATCATTGAAGGCTAATGATAATTTATTCGCATTATCTTAGTCATAATATTTCTTCTTTGGGCTAGTTGAGCTCACCTTTCTTTCACCGTTCTCTTCGTGAAATGAGAACATAGTGGAACGAGTCCTGGGAACGGAGTAATGGTCCAGAGGATAGCATTAGTAGTCCTCACTATTCTGTGAAATAGTGTGATAATAGTTGTAATGAGGACTCCTTTTGAGTTTGTATAATATCTAGTAGACAATATTTGTATTCAAACTCACAGTTTATGTCGTAATGTACACGACAGTTATATTAGAATAATGATGATGATCATTCTAATGAGATCTAAATTCTTTGAAAGCTTAAAACTAAAATAGTTCCCAATCGTTGGATTACTAAATTGGGGATTAGTGAATCCGGATAGATTGGTACATACGTTGCTTGCTCATTGGATGAGGATGATTGATCTCATGATCATTTGTGTGGAGACACTAAAGCAAGTATGTAGGTGCTTATTAGAGAATAAGTTCACTGAACGCGACTCGCTAAGGAATACCTAATGGAGTTTTATTTGCCTGTCAATAGGAATTCCTGTAGTGATAGTAGTACAAGTAATCCTTGGACTTGAGATCATCATAGTATCTTGTGTATGATGAGTTATACTTTGACTTATTCCTTAAGACCCTTAGGGTATATCAAAGGGTATGCTTGGGTATAATAAGTTGTACATGGAGATAATGTATGATCAATAAAGAATCTACCACTTCTAATAAAAGAAGAGAAATGTCCTATGTGATTCGATAAATGACAACCCAAAGAGTCCTTGGCGGCGGCGAATGAAATTAGAAAGGAGTTTCTAATTTGCATTATTTGGAGTTGTGCATTTAAGGATCGAAATACATATAATTAAATAAAATAAGACTTGACAGTAATTCCATGTCTTATATTTAATTGGGACATTGTATGGTGGAAGGATTGAATTGTGCAGTAACTATTTACTCAAAGGTTCTTTTATGATTAATGTTGAAATCTATATTATCTGGAAAGTCGTTGATCGCTAGGAGGCTTATCCCTATTGTAGAATAAATATTATTTATTTAAATAAATTAATAGTTTAATTTATTTATTTAAATAAGATTAGAATTGTTCTAATTGATTTATTCACATCCTGTTTAATATGGAGAACCTAAAGGGTCACACCATAAAAGGAAGAATAATTATTTAAGAAGTTAATGGCATAATCGTAATAATATGTTATGTATATTTAATTTAATCTATGGTGATAGAATAAATTAAATAGCTTAATATTTTATTATTTAATATTTTAGAAATATTAAATATAAATTAATAAGAGGAGTCTCATTAATATTATTACAATTATTATTATTTTAATTTCTAAAAGAGTTTAGGAATTAATTTAATATAAGTACTCTCATTTATTCCTAATTGGATTAGGAGAGAAAATTAGTTAAAGGAGTTTAATTAATTATCCCTAATAAGATTAGGGAGCTTAATTAATTAAAAGAATTTAATTAATTAAATAAAACCCAATTCCTTAATTGTTAAGGTGGGTTGCCCACATCTATAAATAAGAGGAGTCTTATTATGGGTGAGGGGGTTGTTGACTTTCACAACGACATAATTCCAATTTGTTGGAGAGTACCCTTTTCTATAGAGATAGAAAACTAGGGTTTAAGCCAATACCCCTTCTTCTTGAATCTTTATTTTTCCTTGGTGGATCACCTCTAGAGGCCAAACATATGGGTGGCTAACGTTGATCAAAGGAAGGAACCAAACCCGGTGGATTCAAGTTGAACGCGAAAGGGATTTGGAGGTGAACTTGTACCGAGGAAGCTCGATCTTCGAGGGTATGATTTTATTCTTTATCTTTTCGTTTAAATAATAATTATGCATAAAGGGTGATCCGGGTATATGGTTTGTAAATTTTTAAACTCTGATTTTTCACGTTTCCGCACTTTTATGCAATTTGATTGCGCACATGAATATTACAAACCTAACACCTTTGTGTTGACAATATCGCACTCGTACTTGCATATGATCTTCTACTCAATGCGTCAGCTACCACATTCGCTTTTCCAGGATGGTATTGGATGGTATGATCATAATCTTTCAATGATTCGAAGCCAACGTCGTTGTCGCATGTTGAGTTCCTTTTGAGTGAAGAAATATTTGAGGCTTTTATGATCCGTAAAGATCTCCACCTTCTCCCCATACAGGTAATGCCTCCAAATTTTAAGTACGAAGACAACAACTGCTAACTCTAAGTCATGAGTAGGATAATTCCTCTCATATTCTTTGAGTTGTCTTGAGGCATAGGCTATGACTTTCCCATGTTACATGAGAACACATCCCAACCCTTTGCTCGAAGCATCACTGTAGATGACAAATCCCTCCGAGCCAGATGGTATTGTCAGAACAGGTGCTGAAATGAGTCTCCTCTTAAGTTCTTGAAAACTCTTCTCACATTCTTCGCTCCAATCGAACTTTGTATCTTTCCGACTCAGCTGAGTTAATGGAGTAGCTATTCGAGAAAATCCTTCCACGAATCTCCGATAATAACCAAAAGTTAGCCGAAAAGCTACGATTTTCGATCCATCGATTTATGTTGCTTCCAGCTTTGAATTGTTTCAATATTTGTCGGGTCAACAGATATTCCATGACTTGATACTACGTGCCCAAGGAATTCTACTTCCTCAAGCCAGAACTCACATTTCTTTAACTTGGCATAAAGCTTGTATTCACGAAGATTTTGGAGTGTCAGCCTCAAGTGTTGCTCATGATCTTCACGGCTTTTGAATTAAATAAGGATGTCATCAATAAAGACGACCGCAAAGTGATCCAAATATTCCTTGAATACTTGGTTCATCATATCCATGAAGGCAGCAGGAGCATTAGTCAATCCAAAGGACATGACTAGGAATTCATAATGCTCGTATTTAGTTCTGAAAGTCGTCTTTGGAATGTCATCGGTTCTGATCTTCAATTGGTGATATCCGGAACGAAGATCAATCTTTAAAAAGAATTTGGCTCCTTGCAACTGGTCAAATAGGTCATCAATACGTGGCAATGGGTACCTATTTTTTACGGTGACATGATTCAACTCCCGATAATCAATACAAAGTCGCATACTCCCATCTTTCTTCTTCACGAATAAAACAGGAGCACCCCAAGGAGACGTACTAGGACGAATGAAACCAATGTCTAACAATTCTTGCAATTGGGTCTTTAACTCCTGAAGTTCAATAGGAGCCATTTGATATAGGACTTTGGAAATGGGTTTTGTACCGGGTTCAAGGTCGATACAAAATTTAATTTCACGCTCTTGGGGTAGGCCAGGAAGTTCTTCAGGGAATACGTCAGGGAATTTATTAACAATAGAAATATCATTCAAAACTGACGTATTTTTGTTCAGATCCGTGACATGAGCTAAGAAAGCTTGACAACTGTTTTTCAATAAACGAATAGCTTTATGGCTTGAGATGACCGTGATTGATTTTAATGGTTTGGTCGCTTGAATTTGCATAATAGGTTGATTAGGAATATGAAAGCTAATAACCTTACGAAAACAATCAATTTTAGCATGATGAGTAGTTAACCAATCAATCCCTAGAATCACATCAAATGCAAGTTTCTCCCAACCGAGTTTCCACAGATAAGTCAAAGTCTAATTTCTCCGGAGTCAAATTTAATCGTTAAGCGCAAGTAGGAGAAATAAAAGAATGGATAGAACCGATATCAAATAAAGTATAGACTTCGCTAGAGTTTATGATAAGCTTACCCGTGATAACCTCATTCGGGTTCCTTGCTTTCTGGGAGGTCACAACAAACGCTCTCCCTTGCACTATCGACTTTGACTTTTCTGGGACGGCCTTTGGTGCTTCCATCCTGGCTGAACTTGTCTTTGGTGAATGACAAAATTGGGCTAAGTGACCTTCTCTTCCACAATTATAACATGTTTTGGACGGCATCGCGCAGTTTGGATTGATGTGTCCTCCCTCCGCATTTGAAGCATATGATAGGTGGTCGTTCTCCTTCCTTAACAACGGGTCTTTGGTCTGACGTCTTTCCATCATTGTTGAATCTCCTCTTCTTGAAATGTCCATTCTTATTGTTTTGGCCCTGATTACCACCGAAGTTATTACCACTTTTGGCCTATTGATTCCCTCCACGCTTGTTATCACCGCTTCGATGACTACTCTCACTGGTATTATCATTTTACCGGCTGCTCTCTTTTGGTTGCGTTGACTCGTTATCGCGCTCTACTAACTGAGCCCTATTTACAACATCTGAATACAAACACAGTTTATGAGAAATAAGATGTTGACGTATCTCCGGCTTTAAACCTCTTAAAAACATCCGCATTATTCTCTCTTCATTATCCACCAAGTGGGACGCAAACCGAGACAACTCGGCAAGCTTATATTTATACTGCGACACGATCATATTATTCTGCTCCATTGCTATTCTCAACATTCTCGGATGTATTCTATACATCATTTAGTAGTTATATTTAGTGAATCAAATAGGGTGAGGCGAACCCAACTTTAGAAGGGTGTTTTGCCACTATCATACAAGATGTCTAATGACATACAACCTCGTGTTCTCATAAGATATGGTTGTGCACATCCGCTTACTGAATATATCTACGAGCACTACCTATATGATCTTGGGGTTTATGTGAAATATAATTTTCACTTGGAGACAACGGAACGAGGATGATTGTAAGACCCCAACTTATTATAAATAAAATCAAATTTTCTCTAATTATTATTATGAATAATAAGGTATTAATTTGATATAATTCTCTTGTTATGGGTGAAATGTGAAAATTTTGCAAAATATGCAAGTGGTTATAAAATAATCATTGTTGTCTGGGAATATTCGTTTTGTCGTGGAATATTCTTGTTGTTTGGGAATATTAAATGCGATGGCGCAAATCGTTTGTGGGCCCCATAATGTAATAACTGTCGAATGAAGAAAACGATAAGTTTGAGTTTTTATAAATAACTGGCAGTAGTTATTCTGAATTAACAACGTTGGAATACCCGATGGTTAAAATACAAGATGTACGCGTGGATGAACAGTATTGATGAATTATTGATCCTTACGTAAGAAGGCACTACTCAATAATTGTTATAGTAGTTCTTGCTCAATATTTTATTTTATTGATTCAATAATTCTTTGCGTTGATATTTTATATTATTGTTGTTTCAATAATTGTCAACGCAAGATATTTCCCATTATCGGATCAATAATTCATATTATTTGAATAATATTATTAGATAGCATTATTGGTAATGTCTAGAAAGTTCTGTCAAGGAGAGGTTTGGTCACCTAATTGCGCGTCAGTAAGGATAAATTCTTATTGGAAAGCCCCTTCTTTTCTAGGAACGGCCTGGTTGTCATAAATGTGATTCTGTAATATTATTTGTGAAAATTAATTATTGATTCATATGATAAGGAAATATTTATCTTTGATTGTATCCATGTTTTGATCTTTATTTTTGAATTCTGCTTCACAATTGGTTATTATGAAGTATTATTGATCTTGGATAAACTGTTATACGAATACCTACTATTTGTTCTTTTATCTCACTGGATTCGTTTTCTTTAAGATATTTTTCATCATCCTCAGTCCTAAATGATGATATTACTGAATATCTTTGGCTTTGTAGTGCAAATGAATGATTACCTAATGAATATCTTTGGCCCGTAGTGCAAAGATGAACAGTGTTGAAATGAACATGACCAACTAGTGATCTGAAATGAATATCTTTGGCTTGTGAGTGCAAAGATGAATATTTGATTAAAGATGTATATTGATTGTTGTTACACGGATAAAATATTGATGATGGACTTTTAAATCTTAGAAGATAGTAGAACTCATTCTCTACTTGACTCTTCTAATGGATTGTTATTTCCGCTGCAGTTGTTGATCTAAAACTTGTTATCTATTATATTTTATCAGATTTTTCCCTATTGAAGACTAATGATAATTTGTTGTATATTATCTTAGTCATAATATTCTTTACTAGGCTAGTTGAGCTCACCCTTTTCCTTTTTGTTCCATTTTTCTTCTCAAGAGGTGAGAACATAGCAGGATCTAGTCGGGGTATGGAGTGATGGTTCTAGAAAGATGTTTTAGCAGTCCTCACTATTTCTGTAAAATAGTGTTTGAATAATTGTAATGAGGACTTATTTGAGTGTGGATATTGTCTAGAAGACAATATTTGTATTTAAACTCACAGTATGTGTTGTCATATTTTGCACGACAATTGTATTATTGAAGTTGTAGTTTGCTTTCTGTACCATGTATTTGGCGACTCAGAATGGGTGTTGTATACCTATTTTGGGGGCGTCACAGTTGGTATTAAAGCTTAGGGATATGGTCTCTGGTAGAGATTGGGGAATAGAACTAGGAGGGGAGAGATGAATAAATCCTTCGCTAGTATGTCCTATCTAAGCTTATTTGTTGGTCAGTTATAATATAGGGATATTATGTGATATGTTAATTTGTTTAATTAACCCTTGTTTTATGGCAGCATTTAAGAATGGCTACTGAGAACGTTAACAATGGAGTGTATGAGACTATGGAACAACCTTTAGTCACAAACCAGGAGAACATACAACAGGAAGACAATATTCCTCCTGTAAACAACACTACCGAGCAAACGATAAATGATGGAATGTTTAGGAGCTTTTTGCAGTTCATGCAAAATCAGACGAGGGAGACTCGTGTACAAAATACGGGTGGAAGTGATACCAACGCGCGGTCTGTCACAGCCAAGCAATTCAAGGAGTTGGGACCACCAAAATTTATTGGAAAGCCGGATCTGATCAAGGCGGAAACATGTGTCAAACAAATTACCAAGATATTCGATGTCTTGGGATGCATGGAGGAACAGAAGGTTCCATTCGCCACCTTTTTGTTCCGCGGTGAGGCAGACTACTGGTTGGAGTCTGTGAAGCGTACCCAGCCTGCTGTACTCAACATGTCTTGGGAAACGTTTCAGAAACTATTCAATGACAAGTACTTTCCTGAAAGTATTCGTCATATGAAGGAGGTAGAGTTTATCATACTGGAACAAAACAACATGACGGTGTCCCAGTACGAGGCGAAGTTCGCTGAGTTATCCAGGTTTGCACCTCATTTGGTAGAGAATGAGGAACGAATGACAAGGATGTTTCTGAGAGGTCTAAAACCCGAGATTCGTCAATACCTTATCTCTCATAAATTTTCTCTGTATTCAGATGTTGTCAATAGGGCTCAATTATTAGAGCGAGATAGTGAGTATGTTCAACCGAGGGACCACAACCAGGGTCATACCGGTGACAGCAGTCATCAGAGCGATGATAACCAACGAGGAGGGAAAAATACGAACAAAGGCGGTAACCACTCGGGTGGTCATCGTGGCCATGATAATAGGAGAGGTGAGTCAAATGAAAATTTCAGAAAGAGGAGATTCAACAATGACGGGAAGACATCAGCACCAGCACCAACAACAAATTCTAGGGGAGGAGAACAACCGCCAGTTAGATGTTACAAATGCGGGAAAGAAGGACATATCAGCCCAAACTGTCCACAACAATCCAAGGTATGTTACAACTGTGGAAAGGAAGGCCACATAGCTCGGGATTGTTCTGTAGTAAAACCAAGTTCAACGGGGATGGTAACTCCAAGGGCTATCCCGGATAAGTCGAAATCAGCGGTTCCTGGATGAGCGTTTGTCGTGATTGGCTAAAACGTGAGGAACCCGAACGAGGTGATTACGGGTAAGCTAATCTTAAATTCTTGCGAAGTTTATACCTTACTAGATACCGGTTCTACCCATTCTTTTATCTCTCCTGCCTGTGCTCAACGTTTAAATTTGACTCCGGAGAAATTAGACTTTGATTTATCAGTGGAGACTCCGTTGGGTGAAACTTTCGTTACATTCACTGTTTATAAATCTTGCTTAATCCAAGTTGGCACTATCACATTACCTGTTCATCTTATCTCTTTAAAGATACTTGTTTTTGATGTGATTTTAGGAATTGATTGGTTAACCACTCATCATGCTAAAATTGATTGTTTTCGTAAGGTTGTTAGTTTTCATATTCCTAACCAACTTGTCATACGAATTCAAACAACTAAACCACTAAAATCAGTCACTATCATATCAAGCCATAAAGCTATTCGTTTATTGAAAAATGGATGTCAAGCTTTCTTAGCCCATGTTATGGATTTGAACAAAGACAAGTCAGATTTGAATAATATTTCTGTTGTTAGAGAATTTCCTGATGTATTTCCTGAAGAACTTCCCGGTCTACCCCCAGAACGTGATGTTGAATTCTTTATTGACCTTGAACCGGGTACAAAACCCATTTCTAAAACCCCATATCGAATGGCTCCTATTGAACTTTAGGAGTTATTAGACATCGGTTTCATTCGTCCTAGTACATCTCCTTGGGGTGCACCTGTTTTATTCGTAAAGAAGAAAGATGAGAGTATGCGACTTTGTATTGACTACCGAGAATTGAACCATGTCACCATCAAGAATAGGTATCCGTTACCTCACATTGATGACCTGTTCGACCAGTTGCAAGGAGCACAATTCTTTTCAAAGATCGATCTTCGTTCTAGATATCATCAGCTGAAGATTAAAACTGAGGATATTCCAAAGACTGCCTTCAGAACTCGGTACGGGCATTATGAATTCTTTGTCATGTCTTTTGGATTGACTAATGCTCCTGCTGCTTTCATGGATATGATGAACCGAGTATTCAAGGAATATTTGGATCAGTTTGTTGTTGTCTTTATTGATGACATCCTCATCTATTCCAAAAGCCGTGAAGATCATGAGCACCATTTGAAGCTGATACTTGAAAGGCTTCGTGAAAACAAACTTTATGCCAAGCTGAAGAAATGGATGTTCTGGCTTGAGGAAGTAGCATTCCTTGGGCACGTGGTGTCAAAACATGGAGTATCTGTTGACCCGGAGAAGATTGAAGCAGTACAAAGTTGAGAGCAACCGAAGTCGATGGCAAATCAAGTGCACTTTACGGGCTTAGCTGATTATTATCGGAGATTCGTGGAAGGATTTTCTCGAATCGCTACTCCGTTAACTCAACTGACTCGGAAAGATACAAAATTCGTATGGAGCGAGAATTGCGAGAAGAGTTTCCAAGAGCTCAAGAGGAGACTCATTTCGGCACCTGTTCTGGCAATACCATCTGGTACGGATGGATTTGTTATATACAGCGATGCTTCAGGCAAAGGGTTAGGATGCGTTCTCATGCAACATGGGAAAGTCATAGCCTATGCCTCACAACAACTCAAAGAATATAAGAGGAATTATCCTACTCATGGTCTAGAATTGGCAGCAGTCGTATTCGCGTTGAAAATTTGGAGACACTACTTGTATGGGGAGAAAGTGGAGATTTATACGGACCATAAAAGCCTCAAATATTTCTTCACCCAAAAAGAACTCAACATGCGGCAACGACGTTGGCTTGAACTATTGAAAGATTATGATCACACTATTCAATATCATCCTGGAAAAGCGAACGTAGTAGCTGACGCATTGAGTAGAAGTTCATATGCGAGTAAGAGTGCGATATTGTCAATGCAAAGGCCCATTCTATATGACTTGCAAAGGATGGAGGTAGAATTAAAGACTCCAGGGACCCACATGATGATGGCGAATATCTGAGTAGAAACCGACTTTAATCGATAAAGTTAAAGTCGCTTAAGCTACGGACCGGAGTCGATCGTATGCGAAAGAAAGTGCAAGAAGGAGCTATTCCAGAAGAGAGAATCGATGAAGAAGGAATACTTAGATTCAACTCCAGACTTTGTATTCTTAACGATTCTGACTTGAAGCATAGAATCATGATGGAGGCTCACAACACCCCGTTTGCAATCCATCTTGGGAGTACCAAAATGTATCATGATATTCGACATACATTTTGGTGGAACAATATGAAGAGAGAGATCGCGGAGTTTATCTCGAGGTGTTTAACTTGTCAACGTGTAAAGGCAGAGCATCAAGTGCCAAAGGGTCCATTACAACCACTTGAGATTCTGAAATGGAAGTGGGAACACATTACTATGGATTTCGTTACAGGTCTTCCCAAAGTTTCTCAAGGCATAGATGTAATTTGGGTTATTGTTTATAGATTAACCAAGTCTGCCCATTTCTTACTGATACGTGAGACTTATTCCCTTGAACGTCTTGCTCGCATGTACGTGAATGAGATTGTGAGATTGCATGGCATGCCAAAATCCATAGTTTCGGATCGTGACTCAAGATTCACTTCAAGATTTTGGGTTAGCTTGCAGAAAGCTATGGGCGCGGATTTACGATTATTTCGGCATACCATCCTCAAACAGACGGCAATCGAGAGGGACTATTCAAACTCTTGAAGATCTATTAAGACTTTGTGTCCTAGATTTCAAAGGGAGTTGGGATAAGTACTTGCCATTGGTAGAATTCTCCTACAACAACAGCTTATCAAAGCAGTATAGGCATGGCTCCATTTGAGGCGTTGAATGGATGAAAATGTCGCTTCTCCGAAAGATGCTTGAGGGCGAGGTGGGAGAAAGCAACGTTGTTGGGACCGAGAATTAGTACGCATGACTACGAAAAGATCCAAATGATTCGACAACGTATTCAAACCTCACAAGATCGACAAAAGAGTTATGTTGATCTTAATAGAAAGGACGTGGAGTTTAATATTGGAGATCATGTATTGTTACGTGTTGCTCCATGGAAGGGAGTTACAAGATTTGGAAAGAGATGAAAGCTCAATCCACGATTTGTTGGTCCATTTGAGATTCTTGACCGAATAGGAAATGTGGCCTATATACTAGCATTACCTCTAAGTATGTCTCGTGTTTATAATGTTTTTCACATATCCATGCTTCGTAAATATGTGAAAGACCCGAACCATATTATTGCGTTAGAACCAGACGAGATAGCCAAAAATTTAACCTACGAAGAAGTACCTGTTAAGATCTTGGATAGGAAATAGCATGTCCTACGCACCAAGGTTATACCATAAGTTAAGGTTTTGTGGAGAAACCATGCTATTGAAGAAATGACCTGGGAGTTGGAATCAGAAATGAAAGCGAGGTATCCTCACCTTTTCGAAACACCAGGCACGTAAGTCAATTTCGAGAACGAAATTTCATAAGGAGGGGAGGTTGTAAGACCCCAACTTATTATAAATAAAATTGAATTTCCTCTAATTATTATTGTGAATAATAAGGTATTAATTTGATATAATTCTCTGGTTATGGGTGAAATGTGCAAATTTTGTAAAATATGCAAGTGGTTATAAAATAATCATTGTTGTTTGGGAATATTATTTTTGGTCGTGGAATATTCTTATTGTTTGGGAATATTAAATGCGATGGCGCGCGATCATTTAGGGGCCCCATAATGTAATAACATGTTGGATGAAAAAAGCGATAAGTTTGAGTTTTTATAAATAACTACGTAGTTATTCTGAATTAACACTTGTTGGAATACCCGGTGGTTAAAATACGATGTCTGGCGTGGATGAGCAGTATTGATGAATTATTGATCCTTACGTAAGAAGGCACTTTTCGATAATTGTTACATGAGTTCTTGTTTAATATTTTATTTTATTGATTCAATAATTCTTTGCGTTGATATTTTATATTATTTTTGTTTCAATAATTGTCACTGCACAGTATTTCCCATTATCAGATCAATAATTTATATTATTTGAATAATATTATTAGATAGCATTATTGGCAATGTCTAGAAAGTTTTATCAAGGAGAGGTTTGGTCACCTAATTGCGCGCCAGTAAGGATAAATTCTTATTGAAAAGCCCCTCTTTTGAGGAACTACTGGTTGTCATAAATGTGATTCTGTAATATTATTTGTGAATAATTAATTATTGATTCATATGATAAGGAAATATTTATTTTATGTGGATATAAATGTTGGATATATTTATTGTGGTTAAAAATGAAGGAGTTAATGTTGAGGTGTTTTATCAGTATTTTTGTCGGAATGGAGGTATTAAAAATTAAACCAGTGTTTTTGAGATATATTGCGTGAGTTATAATTTTTAATCCGATCGTTGGATCGTTGTGATTTTTGGATATGTTATACATAAATAAGTTGAGTATATTTTCACAAATTTTGAACCGTTAAAAATGAACGTATGATTTGTTATGAATTTTAAGAGGTGACTGATTCGGAAATTAGGTTTATAAATGATTTTGGTGAAAAATTCTAGAATTGAGTGGGCCCCACTTGTGGTTGGTGAAGAAATGTGCCGAATTTTATTTCAAATGTGGTGGGTGGCAATAGTAGCAGATAAAGTCATCAGGTTGCAGGTCAAGTCTGCTTCGGCGTGCTAACACTTTCCTATAAATAGAGGGCTAAGTTAGAATTGAAAATCACACTAGAAACATAAGCTTTCTCTCTTTCTCTCTCTATATTATCGAGCGTATTTTGTGAGTATTTAGATACTTTGTGAGATTATATTTTTCAGTACAAGTTTCTGTCAGCACTATATCCGAAATTCAGTCAGAAGTACGGTTATTTTGAGGTAAGGGATGTTATTTTCTTCATAAATGATATTATTTCTTTCGATATCATTATTCCAAAATTTTGGTTTGAACTTTTTATCAAATTTGGAACTTTTTGTGTCGGGGTTACTATTCACATATATGGCACTATTCACGTATACGACACTATTCACGAATACGGCACTATTCACCGAAAAATAAATTTTTTTCTTTTTATCCAAGATGTCTATTATGGTTACTATCTTTGATTGTATCCATATTTTGATCTTTATTTTTGAATTCTGCTTCACAATTGGTTATTATGAAGTATTATTAATCTTGGATAAACTGTTATACGAATACCTACTATTTGTTCTTTTATCTCACTGGATTTATTTTCTTTAAGATATTTTTCATCATCCTCAGTCCTAAATGATGATATTACTGAATATCTTTGGCCTGTAGTGCAAAGATGAATGATTACCTAATGAATATCTTTGGCCCGTAGTGCAAAGATGAACAGGTGTTGAAATGAACATGACCAACTAGTGATACAAATGAATATCTTTGGCTTGTAGTGCAAAGATGAATATTTGATTAAAGATGTATATTGATTGTTGTTACACGGATAAAATATTGATGATGGACTTTTAAATCTTAGAAGATAGTAGAACTCATTATCTACTTGACTCTTCTAATGGATTGTTATTTTCGCTGCAGTTGTTGATCTAAAACTTGTTATCTATTATATTTTATCGATTTTTTTCCTATCAAGAGACTAATGATAATTTGTTGTATATTATCTTAGTCATAATATTCTTTACTTAGGCTAGTTGAGCTCACCCTTTTCTTTTTGTTCCATTTTTCTTCTCAAGAGGTGAGAACATAGCGAGGATCTAGTCGGGGTATGGAGTGATGGTTCTAGAAAGATGTTTTAGCGATCCTCACTATTTACGTAAAATAGTGTTTGAATAATTATAATGAGGACTTATTTGAGTGTGGATATTGTCTAGAAGACAATATTTGTATTTAAACTCACAGTATGTGTTGTCGTATTTTGCACGACAATTGTATTATTGAAGTTGTAGTTTGCTTTCTGTACCATGTATTTGGCGACTAAGAATGGGTGTTGTATACCTATTTTGGGGGCGTCACAATGATAGTAATCTTCTTGTTTTTCTTTGGGGACTTTTGGGACAACCAAGGATAATTCTGCGGACATATGATATCTATCATAACCTAGACACATGGCCTCTCATGTACAAAGGTTTCTTTGAGCACTTCCCAAAGATTTTAATTTCTAAAACAGTTTTTGACTATACTTTTATGTAAAGTATCATTATAAGGTTGTGGTCGAGGTACCATGAGAGTTACATATATTTGTATTAAAACTCATAGTTAACTGTGGTCGTATTCTATACGACAACTAAATAGTTGTATAAATGAAGTTGTATTTGAATTTTGTACCATGTATCCATGCGACTCGAAATGGGTGATGTATACCTAATTTTGGGGCGTCCACGGTTGGTATCGAGCTTAGGGATATGGTCACATGGCGGAGGTAAGAGTCTAGAACTAGGAGGGAGAGAGTTATATATACTTCGTTAGTGTGTGACTTACCTAAGTTGAAATTGTTTACTTGATAAGTTGACAAATTGTGATATGTCAATTAACCTTTGTTTTGAAGATATATTCTAGAATGATATCTGAAATATAGGAGATGAGCAATGGAAAAATCATGATATAAAGGATATAACCGAGAATGTACAATCCAAAAAGAAAGCAAGGTATTCTCATCTCTTCGAATATCAGGTACGTACGTAAATTTCGAGGGCGAAATTTCATAAAGAGGGGAGATTGTGAGACTCCGAATTTTATGAAATAAAAGTATTCAACTTTTTTCTATTTTGGTAAATAGTTAAATTGATAAAAGTTTAAAGTTAAGGGTGATATGTGAAAATTTTTCAAAGTAAACAAGTTGTCATAAAATACCCGGTTACTATTTACTCTAGTATTGTTCACTCGAGTATTTGGGGCACTTTTTGTGTCGGAGTACTATTCACGAGTTACTATTCACCCGAATACTATTCACTCTAATATTATTCACTCGGATATTTGGGACACTTTTTGTGTCGGGATACTATTCACTAGGTACTATTCCTGAAGTACTATTAACCCGAAAAATATATTTCTTTTCGGTCTAAATCATTTTTGGGTACAATATTATTCCATGAGGAGATGTGCTAATTTTTCAGACCGTTGGTTGAAATTATAATAGTAAATCAATATGGATCGTTGGTTTAAAGTTTTAATAGTAAAATATTTTTATATAAAACAAAATACTTTTATAAAGTTATTCTATAAATAGAATATATTATATTCTATTATGCATAGTATTTTGCATAGTAAAATCTTTTTATATAAAAAGAATACTTTTATAAAGTTATTCTATAAATAGAATATATTATATTTTATTATGCATAGTGTTGCATAGTATTTTGCATAGTAAAATCTTTTTATATAAAACAAAATATTTTTATAAAGTTATTCGTTTTATTAGATTATAAATAGAATATATTATATTTTATTTAAAAGATTTTGCTTTAAATATGGATCGTCCGATTAAAAGTAAATCAATCTGGATCGTCCATGAATTAGTTACTATGCAATCCATTCTCCTATAAATAGAAGCTCATTCCTTCATTATTTCTTACGAATTCACTGAAACTCTAGAGAGAGAAACCATAGAAAGAGTTCTTCTTCTATAATCTTGAGCGTATTTCTTTAGAGTTTAAGAAAGTTTTGAACGTAGTACAAGTTTCTTCGAGTATATCCTCGCCCTACCAGTCGGAATACTCTTCTTTCAAAAGTAAGAGATATTATTTGTTGTACTCGTAAGGGATATTATTGTTGTACTCATAAGGGATATTATTTGTTGTACTCGTAAAGGATATTATTTGTTGTACTCGTAAGGGGTATTATTTCTTTCGTATTCATGAATAGAACCTCTGTTATTCCATTCTTTATTATTATGTTGGAATAACCTGTATATGCGAAGTACCGCATACTTGGTGAAATTCTTCTGTTATTCCATTCTTTATTATTATGTTGGAATAACTTTTGTCTATCTGAATCTGCATCATACACGGTGAAATTCTTCTCGTTATTCCATTCTTTATTATTCATTTGGAACATCACGTACATGCGTTTCACGCATGACTGGGTTCCATTATTTATTATTCTGTTGGAATATCTTGTCACGTGCGTTCGCACGACTGAGTTCCGTTATTTATTATTCTCGCATTGGAATAACTTTTGTATCACGCTGGCTACCCTATACTTGGTGAATTCTTCATTACTTCATTCTTTATTATTATGTTGGAATAACTTTGTTTTATCAAGAATCTTTGCATACATGGTGAAATTCTTCTAATATTCCGTTCTTTATTATTGTGTGCCGGAATATCCTCATGCACGGCGCGTTCTGGCGGACTGGTTCCGCTTCTTTATTATTGTGTGAATATCACGTGCGTGCGCTTTATCTTAGGACTGGTTCCATTCTTTATTATTCTATTGGAATATCTTGTTTGTGTGTTTTACGCCGGACCTGGTTCCGTTATTTATTATTCTGTTGGAATATCCAATCGGTCGTATTACGCTGACACGGTTCCGTTATTTAGTATTCATTGGAATAACTTGTCTCTCAAAATCTGCATGCATGGTGATTTATGTTGTTATTCCATTCTTTATTATTCTGTTGGAACATCCATCTTGGTGCGAATTTCGCTTTGACCGGTTCCGTTATTATTATTCTCATTGAATAACTTTTGTATCTGCAATCTGCGCATGCATGGTGATTTCTTTTGTTATTCCATTCTTTATTATACTCAGGTTGGTTAAAGTTTTGACTTCTATACTCCATGAAATTAGTGGAATATCCTTGATATTTGCGCTTCATCCAAAGATCTTTTCATAGAAATATTCTTCCGAGCATTCTTGAATTTTACTCCACAAAGAAGTATCATGTTGACAATTTGGACGTTATTAGTTCTGGATAAATTAATTCTTGAACTTATTTTATTGAATTCTTATATCATTGTCATCATCCTTATGTTTATATTATGTTGAAAGTCATCTCATGGCACAGTAGTACATAGATGGACTTTGTATGATTATGACTGAGGATTATTCGGTATAATCATGGCCGTAATCTTACAAATGATGTGGAAAAAGTCATCCGTGGCTGTAGTGGTGTATAGATGGACTTGGTATGATTATGACCGAGATTATTATTAAGTATAATCATGGCCGTAATGTTACAAATGATGTGGGGAAAAAATCCTCATTGGCCCGTAGTGCATTGATGGACAGTTTTTGGTATGATTATGGCTATAGATTCTCTTCGGCCAAGGGTGCAAAGATGAATTGTTTTATGGCATGATCAGGACCGTTGATGAAAACACGATTATCTTTGGCCCGTAGTGCATGGATAATTCGTGGTCGTGATAATTCGTGATCAGGTGAAGATAGGTGATGAAAATTATCTTCGTCCTGGGTGGTGCGAAGAGGAATTTAGAATCACAATTATGATTATGAGTTATTCATATGATTGTGGACATGAATTGTTAATTGATGTTACAGGGATAAAATATTATTGGTGGACTTTTAACATGGAGAAGATAATAGACCTGATGATCTATTTGACTTTTCTAATGGATTGCTCGTTCCGCTGCAACTATGGTTGAAAACTTTTATCATTTACCATATGTTCTAAATCTCTGATTTATTGATGATGAAGGCTATTGATAGTGTAAATTAGCTTTAGTCATGATATTCTTTACTGGGCTAGTTGTGCTCATCCTTTCTGCTTCACAATTCCTTTCAGGTAATAAGAGTGTTGCCGGGTCGAGTGGGGATAACAGGGGAATAGAAGCGTGGTCTCTAGTCATGGAGGTTCTCCTAAACAAAGATAGAAAAGTGTGTTGTATTCTATACATCATTTAGTAGTTATATTTGGTGAATCAAATAGGGTGAGGCGAACCCAACTTTGGAAGGGTGTTTTGCCACAATCATACAAGATGTCTAATGACATAAAACCTCGTGTTCTCATAAGATATGGTTGTGCACATCCACTTACTGAATATATCTACGAGCACTACCTATATGATCTTGGGGTTTATGTGAAATATAATTTTCACTTGGAGACAACGGAGATATTTATATGTCAAGAGAAGACTCACCATTGGAAAGAAGATGATAGTAATCTTCTTGTTTTTCTTTGGGGACTTTTGGGTCAACCAAGGATAATTCTGTGGACATATGATATCTATCATAACCTAGACGCATGGCCTCCCATGTACGAAGGTTTCCTTGAGCACTTCCCAAAGATTTTAATTTCTAAAACAGTTTTTGACTATACTTTTATGTAAAGTATCATTGTATGGTTGTGGTCAAGGTACCATAAGAGTTACATACATTTGTATTAAAATTCATACTTAACTGTGGTCGTATTCTATACGACAACTCAATAGTACTATAAATGAAGTTGTATTTAAATTTTGTACCATGTATCTGGCGACTCAGAATGGGTGATGTATACCTAATTTTGGGGGCGTCGCAAAGGGTGAAAAGATGAATTGTTTTATGGCATGATCAGGACCGTTGATGAAAACACGATTATCTTTGGCCCGTAATGCATGGATAATTCGTGGTCATGATACTAAAGAATATCATTAGCCTGCAGTGCATGGATGATTTGATGATGTGGATTATTTATTGAGCTGAGTCTCAGCGATAAAAGTGATGAAAAGCCTTTTAAATCATAGAAGATAGTAGACTTTATTCTCTACTTGACTCTTCTAATGGATTGCTTGTTCCGCTGCAGTTAAACTTGATGTTTGTTATATTGTATCAGTTTAACACTGTTGAAGGCTAACGATAATTTATTCTGCATTATCTTAGTCATAATATTTCTTACTGGGCTAGTTGAGCTCACCCTTTCTTTCATTGTTCTCTTCAGGAAATGAGAATATAGCTGGGACTAGTCGAGAAACAGAGTGATGGTCCTAGATGGTGCATTAGTAGTCTTCACTATTCTATGAAATAGTGTAATAATAAATGTAATGAGGACTCCATTGAGTGTGGATATTGTCTAGATGACAATATTTGTATTAAAACTCACAGCTCATGTTGTATATTTAAGTTTGTATTTGAATTCTGTACCATGTATTTGGCGACTCAAGATGGGTGATATATACCTATTTTGGGGCGTCACAACAGTATCAAAGCTTAGGATATGATCCCAGTGAGATGTGAGATAAGAACTAGGAGGGAGAGCGAGAATTCTTTCGCTAGTATGACCTACCTAAGTTTATTTGGTATTTAATTGGTCGATCATAGTATAGGGATAATATGTGATATATTAATTAACCCTTGTTTTGTGGCAGTGTTTGAAAATGGCAGCTGAAAATGTTAACAATGGAGTGAATGAGACCGTTGAGACACCTTTAATCAATAATCAGGTTAATGTGATGTCAAACGAAGAAGAAATTAGAGAAATCTACGTGGTGAGTGAAGAACTAGTAGTTGCACCCGAGCTAGTTGCAGAGGTAGCAGCTGAGAGCGAGGAAGACGAGGAAGAAGAGGAAGAAGAGGAACCTGATGATAATTTATTAAAAGAATTTCATGATCAAAATTTAGAATTACAAAATCGTATTCATGAGTTAGAAGAGCAGGCTGAAGAACGGCAGGCGGTCGTGGAACAAAGAGATGTAACAATTCAAAATTGTGTTACCCGATGTGCGATGTTTGAACAGAAGCACTCTTTGGCAGAGTATAAGATATTAGAACTGGAATATGAGAATGCTATGATCAAAATTCTGATGAAAGAAGAAACAACTGAACGAAGGAGAATAGATAATGCATGGGTAAAAGTCGCACGACGCGTAGATATTGTAGAAAAAGACGTCTGGTCCAATAAAGCCAAAATAGATGAAATGGATTTTTCTTTTTGGACAACAATTGGGAGAATCCAACATCGAATTCGGAATTACCCTGTGCATATCGGTCAACCCCAATTCGATATGGATCGAAGAGTAATGATTCAAATCATGGATCAGGAATGTGAGGAAGCACTTAAGGGTGGAATGTACCCTATAGCAAAGTCAAATCCGGTAGTTTAAGTGAGAGCGTTTGTCGAGAAATCCGAACGAAGTTATTACGGGTATGTTAGTCATAAACTCTTGCGAAGTCTATACCGTGTTAGATACCGGTTCTACTTACTCTTTTATTTCACCTAGTTGTGTTCAATGTTTGAAGTTAACTCCGGAGAAGTTAGACTTTGATATATCTGTTTAAACTCAGTTCGGAGAAACCTTCGTTACCTCCACTATTTATAAATCTTGTTCAAATCAACACTTTCACGTTACGTGTCGATCTTGTCTCTTTGAAAATACTTGTCTTTGATGCGATTTTAGGAATTGATTGGTTAACTACTTATCATGCTTTTCGTAAGGTTGTTAGCTTTCATATTCCTAACCAACCTATTATGCAAATTCAAGCAACCAAACCACTAAAGTCAATCATTGTCATATCAAGCCATAAGTAAAGAGCCCCCCCGTCCCTTTCGTTGTTGACTTCCTTGTGTGGAATGCACGAAAGCGGACTTTACAGAGGCGACATCGTGAATGACGATGACAAGTTGATAGGTATCAATGTGACGTACTATCCAAGTCTTGGATGAGGGTCACAATTTTGAATGATAATTCTATTGTTAATAAATTTCCTGACGTATTTTTGAAGACTTCTTAGCCTACCCCTAGAGCGTGAAATCGAATTTTGTATTGACCCCAGTACAAAACCCATTTCTAAAACCCTCAAATATCTCTTTACTTAAAACGAACGTAACATGCGCCAAAGACGTTGGCTCGAGCTGTTGAAGATTACGATCGTACCATGAAATATCATCGTGGAAGTGCGAACGTGGTAGATGACGCGTTGAGTAGAAGATTGTATGCGGTTACAAGTGCGAATATACGAACCCACGTGAAGATAACGAATATATGATTAGAATCGACTTTAATCGATAAAGTTAAAGCCGCTCAAGCTACATACTCAGAGCTGATGAATGTGAAGAAGAAGGTTCAAGAGGGCGTTATTCTAGAAGCAAGAATTGACGAAGAGAAGAAATCTCAATCCTCGATTTAATTAGCCCATTTAAAATCCTCGATCGAGTAGGAACTGTGGCTTATAGACTCGTTTTACCGCCAAGTATGTCGCGTGTTCATAACGTTTTTAACGTATCGATGTTACGTAAATATGTGGATGACCCGAACCACATTATTAATTTAGAACCGGACGAGATAGAAGAAGATTTAACGTATGAGGAGATACGTGTTAACATCTTGGATAAGAAGGATCATATTCGACGCACAAAGGTTATACCTCAAGAGTTAGAATTTGAAGTGAAGTCAAGGTATCCTCACCTCTTCGACATACCAGTATGCGTCACGTAAAATTTAGAGGAAATTTCATAAGGAGGGAGATTGTGAGACCCAGATTTTATGAATAAAGATTTAATTTTCTCGAAATATTTTTTTAATATTATGGTGTGGATTTGAGATAATGTTATAGTTGTGGGTAGTATTTATAAATTTTGAAAAGTATGCAAGTTGTTGTATAATATTCGATTGGTCGGGGAATATTCTTTTTGTCGGAAAATATCCGTACGACGGTACAATCATTGGTGGACCCCACAACGGAATTATTGTCGGATTGAGAAAACGACAAAAATATTTTTATGAAAATAACGACGGAAGTTTCTACCAGAAAACTATTGAACTACTTTCGTAGTAAAAAAGTACAATAATACGCATCATTGTTGCATAGTAGCACACGGTATTGATTATTGATGTTTACGTGATAAGTCACTCAGTTTTGTTTTATTAGTATTATTAATGTAATAAAACAGAAAAGCTTTTTATATAAAATAGAATACTTTTATAAAGTTATTCTATAAATAAAATATATTATATTCTATTATGCATAGTGTTTTACATAGTAAAATCTTTTTATATAAAACAGAATACTTTTATAAAGTTATTCTATAAATAGAATATATTATATTTTATTATGCATAGTGTTGCATATTACTGCATAGTGTTTTGCATAGTAAAATCTTTTTATATAAAATGCAGAATACTTTTATAAAGTTATTCGTTTTATTATATTATAAATAGAATATATTATATTTTATTTAAAAGATTTTGCGTTAAATATGGACCGTCAGATTAAAGTAAATCAATCTGGACCGTTCATGAGTTAGTTACTATGCAGATCCATTTTTCTATAAATAGAAACTCATTCCTTCATTATTTCTTTTAATTCAATTGAACTACTGAGAGATAAACTATAGAGAGAAAGAAGAAAAGTATTCTGCTACTTCACTACTCATATATCCAGTACTCTTTTTCGTAAGGTAAGGAAAATTATTTGTTGTATTCGTAGGGGATATTATTTGTTGTACTCGTAAGGGGTATTCTTTCTTTCTTATTCATGAAGAGAACTTCTGTTATTCCATTCTTTATTATTCTGTTGGAATAACATGTATACACGGGATACCCTATACTTGGTGAAATTCTTCATTATTCCATTCTTTATTATTATGTTGAATAACCTTTTATGCGAATCTTCGCATATCATGGTGAAATTCTTCTAATATTCATTTCTTTATTATTCTCGCCGGAATATCCCGCTTCGGTCGTATTACGCTTTGACACAGTTCCATTAATTATTACATTGGAATAACCATGTCATGCGGTCTATCGCATGCATGATGATTTCATTGTTATTCCATTCTTTATTATTCTCATTTAATATCCATGTCATGCGTTTATCTTGGGACTGGTTCCATTATTTATTATTACATTAGGAATAACACATGCATAGCCTCTCGCATCCTTACACGGTGAATCCTCCTGTTATTTCATTCTTTATTATTACATTGGAATAACTTTTACATGTGGATTATCACATGCATGGTGAATGATCCTTTATATTCATTCCTTATTAAATTATGGAAATGATCTGTATACGTGGATTACCGCATGGCAGGCGAAAAATTTATTTGCAGTTTCATATATTCTCTTATACTTAGTTGGTTAAAGTTTTGGCTTCTATACTCCATGAAATTAGTGGAATATCCTTGATATTTGCGCTTCATCTAGTATCTTTTCATGGGAATATTCTTCTGAGCATTCTTGAATTTACTCTACAAAGAAGTATCACGTTGACAATTTGGACGTTATTGGTTCCTGGATAAATTAATTATTGAACTTGTTTTATTGAATTCTTATATCATTGTCATCATCCTCATGTTTATATTATGTTGAAAGTCATCTGTGGTCTGTGGTGCATAGATGGACTTGGTATGATTATGACTAGAGATTATTCGGTATAATCATGACTGTAATGTTACAAATGATGTGGAAAAAGTCCTCATTGACGTAGTAATGCATTAATGGATAATTTTGGTATGATTATGGCTATGGATTCTCTTGACCAAGGGTGCAAAGATGAATTGTTTTATGGCATGATCGGACTAGTTGATGAAAAAAACGATTATCTTTGGCCGTGGCGCATGGATAATTAATGGTCGTGATACTAAATAATATCCTTGGCCGTAGTGCGGGGATGATTTGATGATGTGGATTGTTTATTGAAATGAGTCTCGTGATAAAAGTGATGAAAAACCTTTTAAATCATAGAAGATAGTAGACTTTATTCTCTACTTGACTCTTCTAATGGATTGTTTGTTCACGTCGCAGCTTAAACTTGATGTTTGTTATATTATATCGGTTTAATCTTGTTGAAGGCTAACGATAATTTATTCTGCATTATCTTAGTCATAATATTTCTTCTTTGAAATTTAGTTGAGCTCACCCTTTCTTTCATTGTTCTTCTTGAGAAATGAGAACGTGGTGAGACTAATCGGGAACGCAGTGATGGTCCTAGATGGTGCATTAGTAGTCTTCACTATTACGTGAAATAGTGTAATAATAAATGTAATGAGGACTCCATTGAGTGTGGATATTGTCTAGATGACAATATTTGTATTAAAACTCACAGTTCATGTTGTATATTTAAGTTTGTATTTGAATTCTGTACCATGTATTTGGCGACTCAAGATGGGTGATGTATACCTATTTTGGGGGCGTCACAAAAAATGTATTCAAAAATTCAAATTACATCATAATATTTTAAAATTGATATGATTTTAAATATTAATATTAAAAATTACTAAAATAATCATAATACTCCAATTTTGAATTTTAAAAATATTATTTAGTATTATGATTTTAGTAATTTAAAATTTTTATATCAATTATTATTTAGTATTATAATTTTAGTATTTTAATGATGTAATTTGAATTTTTATTGTTTTGATTAATTAAAAAAAAAATAATTTGAATTTTAGTATTTTTAGTATTTTTAATTTGATTTTTTAGTATTTTTAATTAGTATTTTAGTATTTTTTTAATTAGTATTTGATGTAAATATGTTGTGTTTTTTGAATTTTAGTATTTTGATAAAATGATGTAAATATGTTATACAACTTATTTTATTTAATTAATTGTTTTGATTAGTTAACAAAATAATTTAAATTTTATTATTTTGATTAAATGATGTAAATATGTTATGTTTTTTTTATTTTGAATTTTAGTATTTTTGTTTTGATTAAATGATATATCTTGTTTTATTTAGAATATATTTTATATTTAAATCCGCTTAATGTCATCACATTTTAACCACGTTTGTCTTTTGTTAACGGCAAGGGCACGGGCGACCCAAAAAATGTAACGTTAAGGGTACTTTTGGAAAAAAATTAGTTTAGGGTGCAAGTGAGACATCGGGATAAATATCAAGAACATTTTTGACCCTTTGCCCCATAATATCCTCAACTACTAAACTAAACACTCATTATATTCAAAAATAAACACGGATTTAGCATAAAAATGTAAAAAAGAAACTGAGAATCACTAATAAGGTTTATTTGCGATTTAACGAAATGTACCACAATTAAGAATAGTTATCAGATAAACTCTCTTCCCTTTCCATTCTATGAAAACCTATAGAAATTCACATAATCCATATATAGGAAAAAATTGTCTCAAACTATCCCAGCAAACCACAAAACAAAATCAGTATGTATGTACATATGATTGTGAAACAAAATTAAACTCACTAAAAATAAATTGACTTCAGAAAATCAAAATGAGATCTTGCTTTAGAAAGTGTTGATAAGTACTATTTATATTGCCTTAATTTCTTACAAAACCTCCAACATGAAGGGGCCTTCAGGTGTCATTTTGATGAATGAGGAACATGATCACCTGCCAGAGGGAGTTGTTTTCACACCATTTAGTACATGTGAAAGATCGACTTCTGAACTAAGTTTCATGTAGCCGTGAACAGACATAGTATTGATGAAACCCAATGAAACTCGTCTTAGATCCACCAGGAAGCTGACCATCACAAGTTTTCTTTTGTTATTGTAGGGAACAGGCTCCTGAAAATTTAGTAGTTCATAGATAAAAAGGGAACAGAAATGGGGGAACTCAAATACCTCGTCTCTAAAAAAGGTCTGAATGTAGATACAAGATAAGGGCAAAATGCTCATAACTGCCAAATCTAGGAATATAAAGGAATTGAGGCCCATTCCTTGTGAATCTGATTAAACTGCATTCTTACACAGAGGGTGATGCTTATGACTACCATGGTAGTAACGAGCTTGTCTATCTATGCTCATGAGCAAAAGATGGCAATGAACCAGCAACAATGTAGCTTCTGCAAAATTGTGATGAGGCTGGACTCTTGGAGGCATCTCGAACAACATAACCCGCTTGCCAAGGAGCAACAGCTAAGCCATTTACAACTCAACGAGAACATTACAGTCACAAACAACAGAAATCAACTGCAGTACTAATTGTCTGCAAAGCTTCAACTCTGTTAGTCGTGCCAGTCTCTCAGCTCTTGTACCTACTCCGTAGAAGAAAGAAAAGGCAAAAACCATCTTTCCTTTAGAGTTTCTAATAAATGCTGCAAGGTCTCAGCTCAAGTATATTTAAAAGAACATTCACATACAATAGATAATTGGATTACCCCCAGGTATAGTAGGCATCCAGGTGCAGCAACAGTGATGCAGGAACCATTTTTTGGATCACATCCCTATTATCAGTAAAAGTGGCAAGGGGCATAAGATTTGGGGTTTAGTATTTGCACGAATTACACTTGGGGCTTAGGATCAAGGAATAGGGATAATAACTTTAAATGTTCAGGGTATGGCTTTGGAACCTTGAAAAGTTTATATTGTTTTTGGGTGGGTCGAGGGTTGATAGCAATGTTCGAAAAAGCTAAAAACGGTACGATGCGTTTTTCTCCGAACGAGGCGAGGCGTAAGCTTCGAGGCGGAGCGAGGTGGAAGCCTCGATTTGAAGACCTAAAAGTCCCCAAAAAATTAAAAAAATATGCTAATAAAATCATAAAATAATCCATCATTATAATTAAGTTCATAAAAGACATAAATAACCAACGCCACGTTAATGTATCATTACAAAACATCAAAACAACATAATATCATCAACTACTTATATAGTGATCATCCCTCCTCTACAAATTTTCTTACAAAAATTGCATTCCACATATAAATGAGATTTATTAACTCCAAGAGCTTCGGTGCCATATTTTCAAGCTGGATCTTTCTTACCCATAATAACAATTCACTGTAATAAAAAAATTACCTAAATCATTTATTGAAATTTTAAAGCATATGATTGTTAATTCAAAGTAATGTTATTACTGTATATATATACATATGATTGTTATATATATATATAATTGTAATTTAAAAAAATTGCCTAAGCTCAATAATTTCAACAATGCCGGTGACTAATAAAAAAAGTAATTGCCTTTATACTGTATATACATATGATTGTTTTTATTAATATATAATATATATTCAACACCAACTTATCAGATATAATATATATATATATATATATATATATATGATTGTTTTTATTAATTAAGTACCTAAGATCATTAGCCAGTTGAAGAAGAAGAAGAACGAGAGAGAAGAACTCAAGAAGAAGAGAGAGAAAGAAGAAGAAGAGCATACATGTCGAAGTCGCACGACCTGCTCACCTGGAACTGTCGAACTGAAGTCGGCGAGCTGAATTGAAGTCGCAAGAAGAAAAGAGAGAGAAGTGGATCTGTCGAACTGAAGAAAAGAAAAAAAGGTTACTGTCGAGCAGATCTAGGATTTTTTAAGTCAAACTAAGGCGTAGGCCTTGGTACGCCTCGAGGCGTAAGCCTCAGGCAAATAAGGCGCGAGTTTCTGATTTTTCATTAAAAGCGTCAGCCTCGCCTTAGCCATCTTCCGCCTCGCTTTGAGACGCGCCTCGAACGCTATTTCGAACCATGGTTGATAGAGGAATGATTGGGCTCATAATATATGATATTTAATGGAAGAACAAGATTATAGATCTGAGCAGAAATTAGAAAGAAGAAAGAAAACCATAGTCAGATCAAAAATCAAAATATTCATTAGTGGTAGCAAGGTTATTTACCTATGGTTAATGAGTTAAAATACACTTGACTTGATAATCTTGTCCAAAATGTGCGAATATTTTTTTAACTTGTTTGACTGTTTGAAATGGCTTCATACTTTAGTGGTAGCATAAATGCATTTATAACCCATCCTTGATGAGTTATAAATGCATTTCACTCTGACAATAAACCAAGTACAGTGGGTATGAGGGAGTAGCTCTTTCGTCTATTTAGTCAGTTTCTGGATTAAAGGGTTTTGTTTATAACAATTTTCCCCCCTTCACAAAATGCATATGTTCCTGGAAGATATTTCATTTGAAATTTTGATTAGTGTTGGCATCCGTAGGGGAGAGAACCGACAAAAATTTGTTACCCTATCTACAGCTGCAGAGTATGAGGCAGAATTAGTCAAGCATATAGGCCAAAGCTTTTGGTTTTCTGCAGTTGAGGTACTGCACATTTCTCTATCACTTGATATCTGTTCCCATTCATTCATGTGAGTTGCAAGAGTTTGTCATTTGAATATTATTGTTACTTCAACATTCTTGTCATATTTAAGGCCAAAAATAGAGGAGAAAATAAAGGCTGCTCATGACGAGGCCATGTTTGGAGTTCTGTCACTTTTACCATCTTTTGATTACAGACAGAGAAGTGGAAGAGGACAATAACAAAAAGCAAAGCACTGAAAGTGCCTCTGCTACAAGTCTCATAACTGATCAGGTGAGAAATCATAAGTATGTTATCATTGTTATATATAATTACAATGCAACAAGGTCTCGAGAGTTTCAGTTATTTCTTATACTAGGTACTGGCAATGTAACAAGGTTCTTGGCGTGATCGCGCTCACAATGTATGAATCAACTAGTACGAGATGCATTTGGGAAGCCACATGAGCAATTTCACCAACTGGACGACTTAATAGGAAACTCTAATGCAATTAACTTTACCAGATAACTATTGATATATGAAATTAGATGACATGTTAATCAAAAGATAAAAATCAAGGTTATGCATTCAATAAGCAAGTTTTACTCAAGACAAATTGTAAAGCTCAGTGAGTGACAATCTACGCCTGAGGATTCAACACATGTATAACAAGATATTATTTGCACGTGCAATGTGTGTTACATTTAATGACTAATACTTACATATATATATAATAGTTCGCTTAGCATTTGAGGACAGCTCATCAACTACAAGGGACTAAAACTTGGAGGACATAAATTCACCTTATAATTAGCCTATTCAGTCCAGCTAGAACATTTGGAAGAAGCCATCATTCTCGCTACCGACCTTGCAGATGCATTTAGGGCGGCAATGGATAGAAATGACAGCCTTGAAAGTACATACAATGCCTTCTGAGAAAAGTTAAAGTGAATCAAGCCGATTAGTACCTAGGGAGAAAAGGATATGCAAAACTAAGTAATGGAAAGACCAAGAAGAAGTTGAAATTAGTGAATAACGATGTCCAAACTGTTAGAAAAATGAAAACAGGATGATGCTCTACCTAGAAATTAAACGAATTGGTAATATATAAAAAAAAAGATTCAGAAAGAAGCTACACCAAGTAAGCCTCGAGTACAGATATCACAAATAAGTGAGAGACAGCCAATTAAGAACCTCAAAAGCGGTCAAGATTGATTAGGAAGCTGAGCAAATGTTCCAGTATTTGGGCTGCAGCCCCCAACCATCATCTTCTCATACACTTCATATGCGCGATCAGGGTTTCCTGACAGGCTATAACCTCGAATTAGAGCGTTGTATGTAAATACATTAGGTTCAAGACCCTTTTGTTGAAGTTCTTCATACATCTTTCCTGCTTCTTCTATCATTCCAACAATTCCAAGATTGAGAATCAGACAATTGTAGGTATAGAGGTTAGGAGTAATCCCTCTGTTCCGCATCTCATCAAGAAGAGATAGTGCATCCTCCATTCTCCGAGATCTTCCAAGGCCATTAATCATAAGGTTGAAAGAGATCAAATCAGGATCAAGGCCAGCTGACTTCAATTGCTCAAAGTAATGCATAGCATCCCTCACTTTCCCCACCATGCAGAGGCAATCAACAAGTATTGTGTAGGACTTCAGATCTGGTCTTATTCCCTCTTTAACCATCTTATCAAATAACTCGAGAGCTGTCTCCACATCACCTGTTTTCCCAAATCCATTTATAAGAATATTGTAGATAGCAGAGTTTGGTCTGCATCCATAATCAATCATCTCCTCAAAGAAATTCTTTGCTTCATCCAATTTTCCCAGCTTTAGGAGACCATCTATAAGAGGACCATATGTGCAAGGAGTGGGAGAGAAACCTCCACTCATAAGATCATAGTATAAATCTATGGCTTTCTCTATATTATTAGACTTTACAAGGCTAGAGATGAGTATATTATGAGTTATGGTGCTACGTTTACACCCCCTGTTGATCATCTCTTCATATAGTTCAAAGAGTTCATTAACCCTCCCAGACTTCCCAAGATCGGCAAGCAACAAGTTGTAGATGGAATGATCTGGAGCACAACCAGCATTCTTCATCTCCATAAAAAGGCCCCAAGCCATTTCCTTGAGATGAATATCAAGAAGACCATTAATTAAAGGGTAATATGCTTCTACAGTTGGCTTAATTCTATAATGATCAGTGAACTTTATAAATAATTTATGAGCATCAAGGGCTTTCTTTTGCTTGCACAAAACCTTAATAAGAGGTATCATTACTGAGTCGTCGCTGCAAGTTCCATCAGAAATTAATCCCTCAGCGAACAAAATGGAATGATCTAAAGCTGCTTCACCTGAAATCCCTTCCATCAAATCAGTCCAAAAAGGGCTGCCAAACTTAGTTTTAAAGTGATTTGCAAAATTCTTTGTGATTTTCAAAGCATCACCAACCCGCCCATCTTTGACAACACTAGGGAGGAGGGTGCACAAGGTGACATAATCAGGGTAGAGAATTTTCCTCAGTTGATGGAAGAACCAGAATGCATCACAAACTCTGTTTTCTTTAGCCAATCCATAAATAAGAGTATTATAAGTAAAAACGTCAGGGTAGCAATTCATATTTGTCATTTCAAACAGCATCTTCAATGCCAAATCAACCTCGTCGTTCTTGCAAAGGCAGTCCAAAAGTGTGTTGTAAGTAATTGTGTTTGGATGTAACGCATGTGAGGTCATGCTCTCAAATAACTGAATGGCATCTTGTACTCTACCCTCCTTCCGTAATCCAGCCAACAATGTGTTGTAGGTCACAACTGTAGGAGCAAGTTTCATCTCCTTCATTCTGAAAAACAATGCCCATGCCTCATCTACTCGATCAGCTTTGTAAAGAGTATCAATCAAAGAATTGATAATCATGACATCGGGCTCGCATCCAGTTTCCATCATCTCAGAAAGTAACTGAATGGCTTCATCAATCTTCCCCGCCTTACTATAGCACTTCATCATCATGTTATAGGTAATAGAATCTGGAGCAAGTCCACTCCTTTTAAGTCCATGAAATATATTTTTTGCCTCTCAATCCTCCCCAGTTCTGCAAGACTATACAAAGAAGCATTGCAGGAAACAACATTAGAGCAATTCCACGAACTTTCATCTTCTCAAAGATCTCAAGAGCTTTATCAGGCTCTCCTAGCTTTCCATAGTAATCAATGAAAAGTATGTATGTGTAAGCAGTAGTTTCAATACCAAGAGAGCCCAATCTATCAAATAGCTCTAGTGCCTCCTCTAACCTTTTAACTCTTAAAAGGCCACAAATTACTGTATTATAGGTCTGAAGATTCGGCAAGATCTCTTTCTTTCTCATGGCATCTAATGTAATAAATGCTTCGTCAATTTTCCCAACTTTGCATAAAGCATCAATGAGTATAGTGAAAGTAACAACATCTGCTGCATAACCATCAGCCTCCATCTCACTCCAAAATTCTTTTACGGAGTCCAAATCCCTGCAGTCACTAAACTTATCCAACAAAGTGATGTAAGTTACACGGTCAGGTTTGTGGTTGCTAGCTTTCATCTTTACAAACACTTCCTTAGCGGTATCCAATTTGCCTGCATTACAAAGGGCATCAATGAGCACTGTATAAGTAATAACATCAGGGCCACAACCCTCGTTATTCATTCTCTTCAATATTCCATACGCCTCATTGATTTTCCCCGCCCTCCCAAGCACTCTAATGCATATCGTGAAGGTGTATACATTTGGCCTTAATCCCAAACTCTCCATTTCTTCTAATAAACCCATGACAGTTTCAGTATCCCTCCTCTTCCCAGATGCCACCATAAGTGCAGAGTAAGTCTTGAGACTAGGCTTGATCCCCTCGGACAACACTCTTCTATAAACCTCTAAAGCCTCTCTACAAAACCCCGATTGGAGAAGCAAATGAATTAACCCATTATACGAATACCCATTCAGAATAAACCCTGCCTTTCTCATCTGTTTCAGGGCAAATGGAGATCGGCGTATCCCTCCCCTTACATCAAGAACTTTGAATATTATCAAGTAAGTATTCATACTCCTATATATGATTTGCTTTTGCATCAAATCAAACACAACAACCATGCCATCAATTCTCCCATGGACCCTCAAGAGCTCAAGCATGTAATTACAGGTCTCTGTAGTGTGAACAACGCTAGGAAGCTCAGCGACAGATTTAAAGAAGGAAAAAGCTTGATTTAAATCAGAAATTGACTTAAGAACAATAATTACTTCCTCAGATGACATTTTCTTTTTAGCCGTCCCGTTTACCAATACAGAATCATTTGAACATTTCATTACAAATCCATAGTTACCCACAAGTTTTTTCCTATGTTTCTTCCAATTCACCATGGACCCAAATAGCAAAACCTTCATTTTCTCAAAGTTTCTTCCTCCATCATAACTTGAAGCATATAATTTACTATAATTTACATCGGAATGCTTGAAATCACTACAGCAAATGCTTGAGGAGGTGAGTATAATAACAGCCATACACGAAATATGCTTGAAATCAGAGGAATGTGTGATTTTGCATGCTCAGTGTTTGTATAATTGTTTAAGAGAAGGCAGAATGTAAAAGTTGAAGGTGGGTGTTGTTGGGTATTGTTATTATCTGCTTACCAGTGAGTCGATGATGCTCAGAAAGATTATCGGCTGAATGGGAATTTCGTGGTCGTAAACTTGAGTGCTCTTGGTTGGCTCCTTTTAGGACATATCTAATCCAACTGCTATACAAGGAGAGACATATATTTTTTTAGTTATGGGAAATGTGGTGAGGCCGAGGAGGGGAGGGGGTATATACAGTAACTATATAGTGTTCCTGTGCTGTAATTAATTCTAGTCCTTATTATTTGGAAACTGTTATAAAATTATAACATATATATTTATGGATGTCTAGATTTATATTTAATTGTAATGCTCTTTGGTATTTTAGAACTCCCAAGTTCATTAAGTAACTCCCATGTTCATTAAGTTTTAAACTCATGACTTTTGAGTTTTGAAACTTCCAAGTCCAATGTATCTATAAATAAGAGCGTGAAAGATTTGTAATAGATGATGATGGAGATATGAAAATATTATTATGAGACATGCCTCTTTCTCTAATCATTTTGTTCTTAATTTTAGTAATCTTTTATAACACGTTATCGGTACGAATTCTTCTCACATTCATCTTGAAGATAATCATATTTGATTTGAAGGAGAAGGTATGTTTATCAATTATATATATGGATACACAAATTTTTTTAGTATAACATAACTTGCATGTTATTCCATTCATAATCTATTATTAGAGTTTGTTGTTCTTGATTCTAGCATGCTTAATGACTTAAATACTCATATAAAGTCATCATCATCACACCACCCTCAAGTTGTCTTGTTATTAAACGGTGAAATATCTAACCTCAATTATTATGCGGTGTTTATTTTTATAGAAGTGTATTGTAATTTTGCATTTCTTCCAATCTAAATAAATCAAAAGGGATTCGATAAAATACATGATGTTTTAGTTCTTTTTAGTTCATGTACTAAAACAATCTTTTGATATATTTCTAATGATTTTGATATATTTCCTTTTGGCATGCATGATAGCATATTTGATATATTTCTAATAACCTTTTGATAAATTTTTGTATGAAGTTACAATGACAAATATGCTTAGTAATATTGGTTTGTTATTTTAGTGGACAAATTTAGTTTCGTGTTTTCTTGCATTTCTATAAATTGTTTCATTACAATTAAATCGAACATATATAATTATTTAATTTGATGGGAAATATGTTTAGTTATTTAATATTTAAATATTATAAATTTGAATTTGTTGCTCTTGATTTATATTGAGCAAGAATTATTTGTCATGTACTCTTAATGATGAGATTCATATAAAGGCAAAGAACCTTGGAGATACAATTGTAGTTGACAATCATGCATCCCTGCAGGATCATGCAAAATTAATGATTTTTATTCGCTATCATCTCCATGAAAAATTAAAAGTTGAGTACATTAGAGTAAAAGACTTACTTGTCTTATGAAATGATTTAAAGGAAAGATTTTAAAAGCTCATTATAATTGGTTTGCACTTTGAAGTTGCAAGATTTTAAAAGTGTTGAGTGAAAAACACTGATGAAGACATGTTGAGAAAATATTTATTATATTTCATGCCTCGAATATGCTCCTCGCGAGATAGCAATATCGAGAGCGTAAGTTTTCAAAATATTTTACTGAGCGATAAAGGAAACTATGTTCCCGTAAGTGATATTATGTCTTCTAATGGTTGTACAAAATAATGAGTTTTCATTTGAAAAACCAACAATCTAGCTCGATTGGATTTTATTACATTCCACAAGTGAATTGAACCTCATTTGATAATCATAGAGGAAATTATGGTTGTAGTTGTGGTAGTGGACTTGAAAAGAACAATCAATATATAAAAGGGAATGTACCCGTCGTACTCCTAAATATTTGGTAGATTTGTACCAAGACTCCATAAAAGAAAAAGAAATGGAATGATCCTGAAGATCCCATGAATTATTTTGACTTTTCAAATGGAGTGGATATAACTAATTTTGATATCTATGGTTTCCTTGATGATATGTTGATAGAAATGTTCATACCAATTAATTATTTTTATTTCATTATATTATGACATTATAATAAGTATTTTTATTATATGTTTTATTTATGTTTCAAGTAATAAAGTTAAATTTATGTTTTGCATATACGAAGTTGTATGGGCCAGAAGCTCATCAAACTTAATTAAAGGCTCTAGAAGAGCGATTATTCATCAAACATAATTGAAAGCTCTAGAAGAGTGATTATTCATCAAACTTAATTAAAGTCTCTGGAAGAGCGATTATAATGTTGTCAAAAGGGCACAAAACTTTGTATTGATGATTCTTTATATTCTTCTGAGGCAAGCAGAAATTTACTTAGTTTTAAGGATATCGTTATAATGGTTATCATATTGAAACCAACATTGAAGATAGTAAAGTAATTTCTTTAAATTACTTCAATACTATCGGGCCAGAAGCTCATATTAGAAAAAGCGTATATTTTCTCTTACGGGATATATTATACTAAAATGAGAATAGTTGAAACAAATGTTGTAATACACCGAAAGTGTATAATACACCGTGTGTTCGTATCCAAAAAGGTTTTATGATTTGACATTCCGGGATCAATAATGTTGCGTTTAATTATTGAAAACTCCCATGAACATCCCGTAAGAACCGAAAGATTCATTTACTTGTTGATTATATCAAAGTAAGTTAATTACCAATACATGCATGGGGTCATCTTATTCATAACCTCAATAAGTGATATTTTTAAGGTATAATTTGAGGATTGTTATTTTAATGAAACAGTCTTCCCACCATTAGGGGGAGAAAAGTCGTTACTGAAAGCGGACATTAGATCATTGCCTGAAGCACGACGGAAAATTAATTGGAATGTTTTGTTGCCTAAAGTACGACGTGAGATCGTTGCCTGAAGCACGACAGGAGATTAATTGGAATGTTTCAAATTGGAATGTTTCAACGTTATTTAATCCTGATTCTCATACAAATCAATATGAACTAGAAGTTCAAAGGATTATTCATTTGCAATGAATTGCAAATCAATTACCAGAATTATTCACCGATAATAAGAAAATTATGATATCTTACATTTTAGCTGCTAATACTCTAGAAGAGATTGAAGTCCTCAATAGGACAATCATTAATCTGACTGACAAATTGAATCAAAATCACACTTGAAACATGGAAGAATGATCGGTGTTAAAGATAAAATTTTCCAGAAGAAGAAAGTACAAGAAAAACAAGTTGCAGCCTATAAAGAGGCTATACCCATGAAACAGGCTACAAAAGTTATTGATCTATCCAAAACTTATGAACAAAAATCTCTTGTAAATAAAACTCTTGAAGAGTTATCTCCTAAAGAGGATGAGTTATCCCCTGAAGAGGATCAGGTACCTGAAAATAACGAGATCTCGATACATTATGTATATACAGGAGACGAATATATTGGATAGAAATAAAATTGTTGTCGACAACATATTTTTGTATAAAGTTGTTCTTGATATTACCAGAAGTAATGATCATGAATATGAACCACAAATTGTTGATGAATGTAGAAATATTTGGCCAATGTGAAAAAAGGCGATTCAAATAGAACTAAATTCACAAAGTAAACGTGAAATTTTTGGACCTGTAGACCGAACACCTGAAGGTGTAATACTTATTGAATCTGAATGGGTATTTATGCGAAATAAGAAAAATGAAATTATATGGTACAAAGCGCGACTTGTAGCACAAGGTTTCTCGCAGAGACACGGTATTAATTATGGAGAAACATATGTTCTGTAATGGGCGCATTATATTCAAATTTTAATTAGCTTGGTAGCAAAAAAAATTTGGATATCACGATTAATGAATGTTGTTACAACATATCTGTATGAATCATTAGATAATGATCATATATACATGAAAATCCCTGAAGGATATAAAATGCCTGAAGCATATAATTCTAAATCTCGAAGTATGTATTCTATTAAGTTACAAAGATCTTTATATAAGTTAAAGCAATCCAGATGCATATTGTGGAATAATCGCCTAAATAGATATCTTTTGAAAGAAGGATTTGAGAATAATCCAATTTGTGCATGCATTTTTATCAAAAGATCATAATATGGATTTGCTATTATTACTGTATTTATTGATGAAAGATCTTGCTCGAGAAGAGTTGAAAAAAAATAACAAATTTGAGATGAAAGACATTGGTAAGACAAATTTTTGTCTTGGCCTACAAATTGAAAGCCATGGAATTCTTGTTCATCAATCAACATACACAGAAAAAGTCCTGAAGTAACTTTACATGGATAATGTTAATCCTTTAAGTACTTCAATGATAGATTGGTTACTTGATATCAAGAAAGATCCGTTTTGATCACAAGAAAATAATGAAGAAACTCTTGGTCCGAAGTACCATATCTTTGTACAATTGGTGCTTTGATATATATTGTAAAATTTCTCATGACACGATATAGCATTTACGATTAAATTATAATTATGGATCAAAACCACGAGTTAGTTGGATCTCATTGATGCGAGAGATTATCACAATTTATGAAGTAAGTTGTGAATGTATTTAGTTGAGATCGATGTAATTCAACATATTTGTGTGAACTGTGGATGATCATCATAAATAGTCCAACGATATTATATGAAGATAATGTTGCTTGTATCACTCAAATTAGAGGATGCTATATCATGGGTGATAGAACCAAGCATATTGCACCAAAATTATTTTGAGCCCCAGAAGAATGGCGATATTGATATCAAGCATATATGATCATGTGATAATTTGGTTGATAGATTCATTAAGTCATTACCAACTATGATTTTGAAGAAGATTGTGCACAATATTGGCATACTTTGACTTAATGATATTTTTACCATGAATAATGGAAATTCTATGTACTTATGAAGGGGAGTAAAAAGGATATGTGCTGATTGTACTCTTTTTCTTTCGCTAAGGTTTTTTTTTTCCACTGGGTTTTCCTTTGCAAGGTTTTAATGAGGCAATCTCAAGGCACTAGAAGTTATACAAGAATATTGTACTCTTTTCCTTAGCCAATTTTTTTTTTCCACTGGGTTTTTATTTGGTAAGGTTTTTAACGAGGCATATTCTTAGAAAATTACTATAAAAGGACTCCATCCATTCTGTATGAAGACAATGCTGCATGTATAGCTCAATTAAAGGGAGGATACATCAAAGGAGATAGAAGAAAACACATCTCATCAAAATTCTTTTCACACATGACGACCTGATAAGTGTGGTGACATTGAACAATCTAGCGATTTGTTCGATGAAGGCATTATCAACTACAATGTTTGAAGGATTGCGTCATGATATTGGAATGCAAAAATGGAGGACTTAATGATACATTCACGGGGGAGCTTATACGCATGACTGCACTCTTTTTCCCTTAACCAATGTTTTTTTTCCCATTGGGTTTTTACTGGTAAGGTTTTTAATGAGGCAGTTTTCTATGCGTATGGTTATACAATAGACATCCAGGGGGAGTGTTATAAAATTATAACATATATATTTATGGATGTCTAGATTTATATTTAATTGTAATGCTCTTTGGTATTTTAGAACTCCCAAGTTCATTAAGTAACTCCCATGTTCATTAAGTTTTAAACTCATGACTTTTGAGTTTTGAAACTTCCAAGTCCATGTATCTATAAATAAGAGCATGAGCATTGTAATAGATGATGATGGAGATATGAAAATATTATGAGACATGCCTCTTTTCTCTAATCATTTTGTTCTTAATTTTTAGTAATCTTTTATAACAGAAACTAATATTTTCATATTTACAAATATGATATTTCAACGTAGTCCCTTCTTACACAAGAGAAAGTAAGCCTTATTTTATTATTTTTATGTGAGAGAGGAACATGTGAAAATATTAAAAAAAAATTTATCTAAGAAGAAAGTGGGTCCCACCTTCATGTGAGGGAGGACCATATAGAAATATCAAAAACTCTCCCACTAGAAGAAAGTGGATCCCACTTTCATATAAGAGAGGATCATGTAAAAATATCAAAAACTTACGTGAAAATAATGTTCCCTTGTTAGTTTCTCCTCCCATCATCTGATATTTTTATTTAGTAAATTGATATTTCTAAAACATTTTTTGATATTTTCATATGAAAAGTGTCGCTGAAAATCGCATCTATAAGATCTACAAGACTACAAAGACGATTTTTATATAAAAATATTATTTTTTATTAAGAAATTCAATAGTATTTGTTTAAGGTGAACGACCCATCACCTTGTGAAATTAGAGCATGACTTGGTATGTTATTTGTTTTGTAGTACCCCGCATAGTGCGTACATTAGTTTTGGTATTTGGTTATATACGTGGGGTCTCTTTATTTGATTTTATACATGGGCCTGCCTCACTTTATTTCATCTGTTCTGATTTGGGTCCAGCATAGGTTAGTTTCTCAATTTATAATTCCCGTCTTTTTTTTTTAAGTGGCGTTTTAGAAAAAATATACTTTCTCCGTCCCATAATAAAAGTCTTTATTATTATTTTAAATAGTCCCATATTAAATATTTATTTTCCTTTAATAACTAAATTTTTACACATATTTTTCTATTATACCCGTAGTATTAAATATCTCATACTTTTCTTATTCTAATTCTCTCCATTTTTAATGACATTATTATGGATAATTTTATCATTTTATTCATCTTCTTAATATGCGTGAAAAATCCACCAGTATTTTTATCCTGAGACGGAGGGAGTAATAAATTTGTTGTTTGATTAATTAAATGCAATATAAAATTATAATATTATTCTTTTAAATTTAAATACATTACTTTCAAATTTTAAAAGAAGGAGAGTATAGACACGTGTCATGAGACTAGACAAGCAATTGGCGCCACACGTCAAGACCAACAAAACGTGGCAACTCATTGCCTTAAATAAATAAATATGTCCAACCAACAGAACAAGTTATAGAAGTCGAGCAGTTGCAGTTTGAGAGAGAATGGGAGAGAGAGAAGAAGAGTGGAGGAAGATGGCGGATACACACAAGATGAGCCCAGAGGAAGTGAAAAAGTCAGGAGTGGAGTCCTTCAAAAGACCGCCGGGCCACAACCCCGGCGGCGTACTTCACCAGCGCCGCAACTTACCCTTCAGCCCTTACACCATGGCCCTCGGTGGTCTCCTCATCGCCGGTGCCATCGGTTACTTCACCTTGTACGCTAAGAAAAAACCAGAGGCCTCCGCTGGTGACGTCGCCAAAGTCGCCGCACCCGAAAACACTCACCCCCGCAACTAACTATCCTATGATCAATATATAGTAGTAATTTACTTGAGGATCGATCCATGGGAGGAGACGATGCTTCACTTTAATACTATATAGTCCTTTTAATTATATATTTATCTGTATATTTTATTTTATTTTTGTTTTCGAATATGTTGCTTTTTGGTTATTAATAATTAGTGAGGTACGTAGTTATGCATTTTAATTGGAATATTCTAATTTCATGTAAATTTAATTAATGTCCTTTTTAGCCACTCAAAAATCATTTTCATTTTTTAGATTAGACATGTGCACAAGAATTAAATAATTGATTTTATTTGTGAGCAAGTAAGTGGGTTTACTTGATATTAATTCAATTAGAAATTGGGTTAATGGAAACAATATTGGAATTGGAGATTTCATGAAAGGAATTTAAGTTGAAAAATGATTTATTTGTTAGAGTGGTTGGTGATCAAGACAAGGAGACGTGATCTCTAATTTGATTAGGAGAATAAATTATTTCTAATTCATAATAGGAATGGATTAAGAAGAGTACTATAAATAAGATTATGAGGGAGTCTTATTTGATACATGAGATGAGATAATTTTGGTAGTAAAAAGATACTAAAAGAATAAATTGAGAGAATTACAGTTTGTTGTTCGTGGGTATCCGCCATCATCTCTGTTCAATTGAAAGCTTGAAGACTTTATTGTTTGGAGTGTTTTTAGGTGGTGAAGTTAATTAGGTTTCTCAACTTAATTAAAGATAAATTTGTATTATCTCAATTAATTGTGTAACCTCAAGTTTTAGGGCATAAAACTTGAGAGGATTATTGTAAGTCCATTATTAGTGATATAGTGGAGATTCGGAGTTTGACCTGTGATTTTTACCTCTTAATTTTAGAGGGTTTTTCACGTAAATTTTGTGTCTTGCTTGTGGATGGTTATTTGTTATTTTTGTTCTCATAATTGGTTTTGTTGATTTCATATTTAATTGTACAAAGACGGAAAAGTAATTCCTGGGATATAGATTATTTTTGGCGTACTTTTCCCAACATAACTATAATATCAATTGTCTATAATACTCTTCACCACACTTATCTCATAAATATGGATCAAAAGATTAAGTGGAGTAATAAGGGGCAATTTGAAAAAAATAGTAATCAATTCTCTTAGATAATCACAAATGACAAATAATTAAGAATATAAAAAAAGTCTAAAACAACCTACATATAGGAATAGAGGGAGTATATGGTTAGGGAACTTAAAGCTTTAATGTGGAGAAAATAAAACGAAATATATTAGGGTACTTACTTTGATCTCGAAATCTGGAGGGTGTACTTCAAGCGTGGAACAGGATTATGAAATATCGATATCAACACACGATCGATGAAATCTTTTTTTTTTTAAATTATAAAAACTAATTAAATGAAATTATACAGTCCTTTTGGTTTATCATAGTTTCTGAATTGAGGATAATATAACTAAGAGGGGAGGGCGACCAATAATTAATGAGGAAACCTAACATATAAAAGTGCCTTCAACTTTAATGCCATTAATTAATAGTACATCTAATCTAATTAATTTCTTCAATAATCAAATATGAAAAGAATGTTATATAACTGAAAACTGGAAAGGCATGTGACCAACTGCAATATATATATATATATATATATATATATATATTGTCCGATCAGAATTCATGGGAGCAAACATTATAAATCCACACATACCAATGATCATGTGTTGTTGGTTTGTATTAATTATGAATTTTAATACACCCCACCCCACCCTATCTATCTCCTCAATAAGAAGAAGAAGTACCAACATAAATGAGCACAAGAAAATGATTACAACTTTTCTGCATGCAACAAATTAAAACCATCTAATTCAATACCCATTTTTACACTTGTATATAATTCCATGCTCCAGTCTTGGACGGCTAGCTACGTACCACCACCATTACTGAATGTAACACTTCCATGGTTATGGTTATGGTTATGGTTGAGATATATATAAACTAACCCAGTAACCCTACTACTTGTCTACTACGGGGTAGGGGGGGATATCGATAGAATGCCTCCTCCTCCTGTCTCTTGCAGAGGAACCACCACCTGATAACTTGGTCTCCCCTTGAATCATTGAAGTTGGACTCTCAGAACCAGACGTCCCAGAGCTCTTACTCTCGCCAACTCCCTCCTCTTTACCCACAACCCACAACTTATCAAAAATTCTGCGTGATCGAGATGGCAGCAGCAGCAACTGTATAATACCACTACTTCTCTTCTTAATCAACTTACCATTTTTCTCATCTATTCGACTAGTCTGTTTCTCAAGGGACTGCTCTGGCGGCTCGGACTTCTCCAAATCTTCATCCGTGTTGGTTGTGGAGCGCAACACATCTTCACTGCTGCTGTTACTGTTTTGAACAACAGCTGCTGCTCTAACCTGCTCAAAAAAGACAACTTGTACCACGACACGGAGCGGAAGCCGCTCGTTCTGTGCTGCATGCATGGATGAATCCGTAGTCAATTTCTTTACATCCATCAGCCCACATAACTTCTTCCTTTCCGATTTTGTCAAGCCTGGGTGCTCCTGCACATGCATTATTACTATTTTGTTCAATATCAAGTATAAAGGGTAGCATTTGTTAAAAGAGTTTGCATGGAGGATCACTGTTCAACACTTGATCTAACTTGGCACACTTGTAAAAGAACATATTCTGTTAGTTTAATTTTACATAGAATCCTCAGAAACTAGAAACCAAGTTTTACTGGGTTTCCCTCAATTGTCCCAAAGTCCTAATTTTAGTCTCTTAAAGAAATAAATGGTCTACGGTTTCGCATAGATTTGGAAAGTTTAGACATAATTATGCATTAGATCAATTTTCAGAGTATGGATTTAGGAAATAAAAGTTTATCCACCAATTGTGAATGCATTAAATCCATGTTGAAGATCTAAAAGACCTCTTTGATAAGAGGATGATGAAAGTATAAGGATCAACATCTATGATGGATAAGATTAAGGAGATGGAGGCATCCAAAAAAAGGTGCTCTTTATAGCTTGACTAATAAAAAGTAGAAAATAAATAAAGTGTACACGTGTGTGTTACGAAGACTACCTTCAGATAGATGTCAATGGCCCAATACAATGCATCATGAATTGGTCTTGCTGACACGGGAATTGACTGTGACAAGTCCATAAAACTAGAGAGTGTGAGATTTGGATCACGGGCTATCTCTGCAAGATACTTATCAATCAGTTTGCCAACATTCAACAAGCATCCATGCCCCAAGACAAAATCACCCGTGTTCTTCTCAACAATATTGAAATTCTGGCCAAAATTTTCATGCATCATAAATCGATCAACAAGGCAATGCACAAGTTCGACATCATAAATGGTAGTCTGTGGAGATCGTGCCGGGATCATTAGATCATTAACAGAAGCCTCATCCAGCTTAAAACTGATCCTCTTTACCAAATCTTCCCTTGATGAATCATCCGCTCCAACCAGAATAGCAACTTTCAATAATTTGAGCAAGAAGCTACAAGAGCAACCAACGCCCTTTTCAGAAGGCAATAAGCATATTATTGTTTCTACCAAAGATTTGTTTCTCCTCTGATGAACTTCAGACACCAAAGCATCCGCAGAATCTGATAACCATCTAATTGCATAAGTCTTCAATGCCTCCCCAATGACATTAGCGTCCATTCTTCCCTTTGATTTAACTGCAACCATAATTCGCCTATAGAGACCAATCTCAAGTTCACATATATCTTCAACCCACCAATCCTTTGGAACAGAATCAAATTTCTCCTGGAATTTCATTGTGTTTTCAATTATTTTATCTGGTAGGGCTAATTTCCTGTTATAAGTATAGGACCAGTTTATACTTGAGGGATCCACAGAAGTTTTAAATGCAATCGAATCAATGCATCTCCCAACCACCTTCAGATCTTCAGACCATGGTAGAAGAGAAGTAGTGGTTTGCAGAACAATTATAGAATCTTTCCAGATACGGAAAACACTGGAGTTGAGAAATACCTCAATTTTAAAAATTAGGTTTCCCCTGTCAACATCCTCGGTCATCTCAAGGTACTCTGCACCACAACGGGCAGCCACGACATTGTATGGATTTAGAGTTACTGTCATGCCATAGCAGAATTTGGCACAAATTTCAAATGTTTTTGGCCCTCCAGGAAAATCAGATAAGTTAATTTCATTAGAATCCTCTTCATTTACTTTCGATACTAGTTTCTGCAAGCAATTGCTCTTGGACAGGAGAGGAAACTGCAAGGTAAGAATTTAACAACGTATAATTGATCAGACAATAAAGCCAATAAAACTAAAGCAGCAGAAGATCAAATTTTAAGGCTAGATAGATAATTCTTCTAATGTAAATCAAGCCTTGAACAGTAGGACCCGTCTGGTATTATTAATTCTGAGAGTATGTTTCTGAGGTTTGTGCACAGAATAGGAGTAGAGATCTATACTATAAATTTATTTGGTATCTTGAAAATCAACAATCTTGAGTCAAAGAAATGACTTAAACTTTGTCCTGGCTGCTATATCTTCGAGCACCCAAATTAAATATAACTGAAACAAGGAATTTTCTCGTGCAGAAAAATAGAAATGTGTAAAATTCTCTATTCCAAATGGTCTAAGTACCTCCCATTGTTGATGTTTTGACGAAGCTGATCTAAGTCATAACCAGAGTTCATATGCAGAACATATATGCTTATGTTCTATAGATAAATTGAGCTCTTCTAACAATACACCAATTCACTGCTTAATCATGGAAGTGATGGAACACAAAGAATTTATATGGGGATCTAACCTTTTACTCTCTTTACCCTTAAAATTACATCTTAATATCTCTATAAATAAAGCAGTGACCCGCGCCGCTGGCATCAGCGGTATCACAACAATATTTCCCCCTTTTTACACCTTCAAGTTTAATTACATTACTATTTTGTCCTTAATTTGTAGTTTTATATCTTTCTATTTAGGCCTCTGAATTTCATAAAAAACTGAATTTTATCCCCGTGCTAATTACACACACAACGCATGTGCCAATGGGGGGCTATAGTGTACATAATGTGGAAGGATCTAACAAGAAAATTGTGCTGCCTTAAAAATCTACAAACAAGTTAGAAAGACAGTGTGGGTTGACATAACTGTAAATGGAGTAAACAGGCAGTCAAGCACAAAGAGTATTAAAAGATAGAGTGAAATTTCCTTCTATCACTACCCATTTCCTAAACAATAAAGAGTATAGAGGATACACTTACCACCACCTTAAGTCATTCCCAAACAGCTAAAATTCTGGTTGGCTGCCAGATCTATGCAGTACAAAAATGTTCCAAATCTTTTAAGGGTTTCTTTTGAGGTGATATTGTTCTGGCAGTCCCTTCATATTTGCACGGAAGTGCATAAAAAATGTAGATTTTACACTTAAACATTGAGGTCTACTGTATTAATTACTCCAAAAATCACCATGCATAGAATTGTTGGTAGCTACAAATTGATACAGAATTTAAATCAAACAGAGAAAAAAAGGTACTTGAGATCATAGAGTTATTTCACTTCATAAAACATTTTAACATGGATTACCTTGTGCAAATAAAACTTCACTTCGCCAACAATGATTGTAACATCTGTTGCCAAATCAGATGACACATACCTGCATGATTAAAAATATAATATTCTTAGTCCATCAAAAAACAGAAAAATACTGCAAAAGGTATAAAATCTTATCTACGAAATAAAGTGACGAAGAATTAAATACCCTCAGACTATCACTCCCAAATTCAAAATTTACATGAAAAAAACGGAGATGATAAAAGTCCCCGACTACAAATTTTCAAGTTGTTTGGCCAACAAGCATGGCTAATAAAGATAAGCTAGTTCAAAATGGTTATTGCAGTATGAGTGAACCATGAAATTGAGAATGTAGAAAAAGATAAGACATGATTATGGTTTATTTAGAGTTTTCAACATAAATATTATAGTTATTTGACATATTGCCAACTGTTGCAGCTGATAAAGATAAACTTGGTCAAGATAGTTATTTCATAAGTGTCGCCTACCAAAATTCCAAAGTAGAGATTCATATGCATAGAACCATTATACACTTGAATTTTAAATGTAAGTTATGCATGTCACAAATGTAATCATATATATGTATTGTCAGACATAATCCAATAACCAGAATTCACACATGCCCAGGTCCAGGGGCAAAACCATTCAACAAGTTAACTAGACATAGTTTTGGTCCTCACTGGTGATGATGGATAAGGAGCTAATCAAAATCGTCAAGTACCAATTCAACAAACACAAGAAGATGATTGTCAAAGATTTCTACACTAGTTGGTAGTTAACCATCTATGACGCCTCGTCAAATCTCTAAAGTTGACAGCCAAAAAACAAAAAGAGTACATCTTTAATCACCCTTATATTTAACAAGCACAAGAAGATGATTTTCAAAGTTTTCTACACTAGTTGGTAGTTCGCGGATCCGGTTACCATGAAATTAACTTCATGATAAGTTGGTCAATTGACAAATACAGTGTTAACAGTGCTAACACGCAGAGAGATATCACCTCCCGCCTACGTGTCGAGTCAATTGACCAAAGTTAACTTCATGGTAATAGTTCACCATCTATGACGCCTCGTCAAATCAATAAAGCGAACAGCCAAAAAAAAAAGAGTAAATCTTTAATTACACATATTTCTCACACCACCCTTCAAAAATGGCCTTGAATGACCCATCCATGGTTACAGAGATGCCTTGATGGGGGCGAACTTAGCAGCAGAACTCTAACTCAAAAAGTTCTATGTTTCGTATAATTTTTAATTTAATTTAATTTGTTTTGTTCGGGGTTTTTGGAAAATTGATACAGGTTATTTAACCACACTTTAGCATATCAACTCCCTAAAGCAAAGACGTAGACTCATAGAGGTAGTCAACCCAAAGAATGTTTGCTTGGAGTGTTTGTTATAATTAGTTTACTTGTACAAAAAAAAAGGAAAGGAAAAGGTGCGGTTCAAACAAATTTACACATTCAAAAGTCTTTATGGGCTCACTCAGTCACTGTAATGAATTGCAGCATCCACCTACATCAGGAGAAAAGAAAACCTGTTGCTCCCACAAGTGGAACTAACCTCTAGCTCCCAATGTAATTCAAGAACTTGTAGCTTAAGAGACAAGAAGTTGCTGAATAATGTGGCATCACATGATAGTTAAGGTGGGGTTAATTCATTTATACGGTTGGACCAAACATGGCAGCTAAAATCCCATACAGATTGCTGGATAAAATCACAAAATTTAAACAAAGGATCGATACCATAGGATGACAGCTTATGATTTACAAGAATTTAACAAAATTTCTTTCGTAAATTAAAACTCGGGCTTGGAATTATACATTTTTCAAGTGCCTTTCCCAACTAAGCTCAATTGGAGTATGGTCATTCAAAACATCAATGTGTGTAATACACACAGAAAGGGTAAGCTACATGAACAGACCTTCTCCATAATATGAACTAGCAACCAATTTAACTCTCTTTCAACTTTCAACCAATCATTTGATATTTATGCATCTATGGATACCCATAATCAAAAAGAAGAAATGGTCCCACAATGGTGGACAGCACCTGGAAAATACAGGCTCCGTTCCACAAAAAAAGTCCCATTTGTAAATTTGTAAACTTGAGTTTCTTTATGTACCAGTACTACTATCACTAAAAATTGGACTCTTTTGTAAAGTAGAACGCAGCCCAAAGTTAGAGAACGATTCTGATTCGATTCAAAAAAATACTGAAATGAGGCTCGGATTCGTTAATAATCAGTGTTCTAAAAATCCCCGCCTAGGCGCTAGGCCCCCCTTGGCGCCCCGCCTAGGCGCTAAGCCCCCCTAACGCCTCACCTAGGTCCAAGGCGGCAAAAAAATTCCTTCAGAAAATTAGGCGGGGCCTAGGTGGGGTCTAGGCGAAGAGTTTTTTTTTATTTTAATAACTACCCAAACCAGATCTTGATTTATTTATTTTTCTAATGATTTACCATATTTATAATACATGTTGTAGCATATCAAATCACAACGAGAAGTGAACAATATCAAGTCAAAATAGATAATTTTATTATAGTTGTAATTTTTTGAACTTGTATCAACTTCAAATTATATAAATGATGATACATTTGTAATATTTAGTTTAATTCAATATAATTCTTAAATTTATGTTTAATTTCTTTAGTTTTAATATTGAATTAAATTCATGAAATTTTAAATTTTATTATTTAATAGCAATCTTGTTTATGAATAAAACTAATACGTTAAAAATATGTTTGAACTTTGAACAATTGCATATTTGTATTTGAACTTTGACATTACCAATTATTTTGTTTTATATTATTTGTGACGCCCCCAAAATAGGTATACACAACACCCATTCTCGAAATCGCCAAATACATGAGATGTAAAACAACTACAACTTTATTATTACAACAAGAAACTCTGTGAGTTTGAATACAAATATTATCTTCTGATAATATCTATACTCAAATAAATCCTCATCACATTATTGATTCATTATTTTGCAAAATGGTGAGGACTACTAAACAACTCTCTCTAGAATCTTCATTCCATACCCCACTAAAATTTACGCTACATTCTCGCCTCCCGAGAAGAAAAATGGAACAACAAGGAAAGGGTGAGCTCAACTAGCCCGATAAAGAATATTATGACTAAGATAATATACAACAAATTATCGTTAGTCTTCAACAGGAAAAAATCGATAGAATACAATAGACATGACAAGTTTCGGATCAATATTCGCATATGAAATAATAATTCATAGAAGAGTTACGTAGAGAATGGAATCTACTATAATCTATGAATTTAACAGTCCATCATCAATATTTTATCCCTGTAACATCAATCAATATACATCTGGAATCAAATATTCATCTTTGCACTACAGGCCAAAGATATTCTTCAGAAATCATTCATCTTTGCACTACAGGCCAAAGATATTCTTAAGAAATCATTCATCTTTTGCACTACGGGCCAAAGATATTCAATAATATCATCATTTAAGACCGAGGATGATGAAAATATTTTTTTTTTTAAAGAAACGAATCCAAAGAAACAAAATGACAAGGATTAAGGATTAAGGATTCGTACTTGGTTTTATCCACGTCCAAAAATACCTCAAAAAATAATCATAGTGGTGTAAAATTCAAGAATGATCAAAACATGGATACAATCGAGTTAGTATCCGTAATAGATGTTTTGACGAAAAAGAAGAAATTTTATTTTTCTATTGAATAATCTTAGTATTCGTGAATAGTGTCAGATATCGTGAATAGTGCCGTATACGTGAATAGTAACTCCGACACCAAAAGATAGAAATTCCACAAAAACATCTTCACGCTTTACGAATAAGTACTTTCGTGAATAAGAACTCGTGAATAGTAACTCATGAATAAGAAACTCGTGAATAAGTAACCCCGACATGAAAAAGTTCTAAATTTGATAAAACTTCAGATCAACATTTCAAAGATAATGATATAGAAGAAATAATATCATTACAAAAAAAAAATAATATCCCTTACCTCGAAAGATCGGTGATTTACAGCTAGAATAATAGGGTATAGTCTTTGAAGGAACTTGCACCGCCTAGCAATACTCAAAGTATACTCAAAATACTCACAAGAATACGCTCAAAATATCGAGAGAGAAATAGAGAAAAAACTTGGCTTTACGGTGTGATTTTCAATTCTAACCTAAGCACCTATTTATAGGAAAATGCTTAGAACACCAAAAGCGTAAAATTTAATATAATATTAATATAATTATACAAATTTTCCTTAGCCCACCTTTTGGTCAAAACACCAGCCACACATGTTAATGATGTCCAAAAAATACAAAAAACGTTTTTCTTAACAAAAATAATTTAAACTCCCAAAATCAATTATTTGAGACTTGAACTTCAATAATTCATAATAAATAGCCCTTTCATCAGAAAATTCGAATCTCATGAGTTTTTATAGGAAATTCAATTCTCTACAACTTTGCAGAAGAAAGTTTTCCAAATTCCAAACAAAAATCGACCGAAATCCACAAACGGGGCGATTTTACAGCTATAATCAAATTTTGGTCAATAATTGTGTCCACCAACACACAAAACATGTGTTAAACATTTAATGCCACAAAAATACTCTTCCTCCTCATATACTCATATATCCCACATTCATTATAAAAATATCACCGTTAATATATTATTAAAATAATATATTTAAATGAATTATTTTATCAGAAAAAGATAAAATATTAATTTTCAACAATTGTCATTTTAAAATTTTCTCCATCTATATCCACATAAAATCAATATTTTCCTCATCATATAAATCAATAATTAATTATTCACAAATAATATTACGAAATCACAATATTGACAACCGGTAGTTCCTGGGAAAGAGGGCTTTCCAATAAGAATTTTTTCTTCTTTGGCGCATGTAATTAGATGACCAAACCTCTCCTTAGACGAACTTTCTAGACATTGCCAATAATGTTATCTAATAATATTATTCAGATAATATGAATTATTGCTTCGATAATGAAAGATACCGTGTAATGACAATTATCAAACAACAATGAATAAAAATATCAACACAAAGAAATTATTAACTTTCGATAAAATCTTTGAATAAAGAATTATCGTAACCATTATTGAGTAGTGCCTTCTTCACGTAAGAATCAATAATTGGTGCAATCTGGTAAGCATTCTCAACAACGCCAGATATTAGTGTGTTTTAACCACCGGATATTCCAACAATTAGCAACAACTACGCCAGTTATTTAAAAACAACTTATATTTGTCGTTTTCTTCATCCAATCGCTTTCACATGGGGCCACACATGGTCATTTACTACGTCAATGCATTTAATATTCCCCCACAAAGATTAATATTCCACGACCAAACGAATATTCCCCACAACAACAATGAATATTTTATAACCACTTGCTTATTTTGAAATATTTGCGTATTTAACCCTTAACTATCCACATTAATCAAATCAACCCTTACTATTTCAAAATAAAGGAAATTCCTTTTTATTTAAAAATTTAGGGTCTTACAACCTCCCTCCTTATGAAATTTCGTCCTCGAAATTGACGTGACGTACTGTGTGTTTTGAAAAGGTGAGGATACCTCGCTTTCATTTTTGTTTCCAATTCCCTGTGTCATTTCCTCTATAGCATGATTCCTCCACAAAACTTTAACTTGTGGTATAACCTTTCATAGGCGTAGGACATGCTCCTTCCTATCCAAAATCTTGGCGGTACCTCTTCATACGTTAAGTCTTCTTTATCTCGTCCTGGTTCTAACTCAATAACGTGGTTCGGTCTTTCACATATTTACGAAGTACGATATGTGAAACACATTATGAACACGAGACATACTCAAGGTAACGCAAGTCTATAGGCTACATTTCCTACTCGGTCAAGAATTTGAAATGGACCGATAAATCGTGGATTGAGCTTTCCTCTCTTCCCAAATCTTGTAACTCCTTCCATGGAGCAACTCGCAACAATACATGATCCCCACACTAAATTCCACGCCCTTTCGATGAAGATTCGCATAACTCTTTTATCGATCTTGTGCCGTTTATATACGTTGTCGAATCATTAGTCATACGTACTAACTCGGGTCCCAACAATGTTGCTTCACCCACCTCATCCCAACATATTGGAGAACGACATTTTTGTCCATATAATGCTTGAATGGAACCATGCCTATATTTGTTTAATAACTATTGTTGTATGAGAATTCCACCAATGGCAAGTACTTATCCCAACTTCCTTTGAAATCTAGGACACAGAGTTTTAATATATCTTCAAGAGTTTGAGTAGTCCTTTCTGATTGCCCATCCGTTTGAGGATGGTATGCCAAACCAATCAGAAATTGCGCCCATAGCTTTTCTACAAACTAACCCAAAATCATGAAGTGAATCTTGGGTCACGATCTAAAACTATGGATACTTGGCATGCCATGCAATCTCACAATCTCATTTACGTATATACGAGAAAAGACGTTCAAGGAATAAGTCTCTCGATATCGTAAAGAAATGAAGCGGATTTGGTTAATCTATCAACAATAACCCAAATCGCATCTATGCCTTGAGAAACCACAGGAAGATTAGTAATGAAATTGTGGTAATGTGTTCCCACTTCCATTTCAAAATCTCAAGTGGTTGCAACGGACCCTTAGGTACAAGATGCTCACTTTTACACGCTAAGCAAGTTAAACACATCGAGATAAACTACGCGATCTCTCTCTCATATTGCTCCACCAAAATGTATGTTGAAGATCATAATACATTTTGGTACTCCCTGTGATGGATTGCAAACAATGTGTTGTGTGCCTCCATCATAATCTTGTACTTCAAATCGAGTCGTTAGGAACACAAAAGTCTAGAGTGGACTCAAGTATTCCTTCTTCATCAATTCTCGCCCTAATAGCTCCTTCTTGTACTTTCTTCTTCATACGCATGACGCAAGATTGCCCATGGCGGGTTGAAAGCAAAATTTAACTTTATTGATTAAAGTCGATTATACTCAGATATCATCACGTGGGTACCTAGAGTTTTCATCTCCATCTCTATTATTTGTAAATTATACGAAATAATATCGTACTCGTACTTGTATACGATCTTCTACTCAACACGTCAGCTACCACGTTCGCTTTTCCAAGATGGTATGGTTAGAATATGTGCCGAAATGAGTCGCCTCTTGAGCTCTTGGAAAATCTTCTCGCATTCCTCGCTCCATACGAATTTTGTATCTTTTCGAGTCACCATAATGTTAATGGAATAGCGATTCGAGAATATCCTTCAACGAATCTCCGATAATAACCAACTAAGCCTGTAAAGCTACGTATTTCGATTCTCGACTTAGGTTGCTCTCAATCGTGACTCATATCCCAATCTTGGATAAGACGTCACAATGACACCTATCGCTTTACTATCGCATCGAATATGACGCCCCTACAGAGAGTTCGGCTTAGTGAATTCCACAAAGGAAGTCACAAGATAAAGGCTCAAGTACCAAATTCTATAGTTGAATTTTAACTCCTCAAGTTCAATAGAGCCATTCGATATGAGATTTTAGAAATGAGTTTTGTCTTAGGGTTCAAAGTCGATACAAAATTTAATATCGAGCTTTGGGGAGTAAGCCAAGAAATTCTTCGAAAAATACGTCAGAAAAATCAATAACAACAGAATATTATTCAAATCGATGTGTCTTTATTCAAATCCATAACATGGACTAAGAAAATTTGACATCCGTAACAAACGAATGACTTCATGGCTTGATATGAAAATGTTTGACTACAATGGTTTGATTGCTTGAATTCAATAACAAAGTTGCTTAGGAATATGAAAACTAACAACCTTACGAAAATAATCAATTTCGGCATGATGAGTAGTTAACCTTAAAATCACATCAAAAACAAATATCTCTATAGAAATAAGGTTAACAGATAATGTGATAAGTGCCAACTCGAATCAAGCAAGATTTATAAACAATGGATGTGATGAAAGTTTCTCCTAACGGAGTTTCCATAAATAAATCAAAGTCTAATTTCTCCGTAGTCAAGTTCAAACGCTGAAATGCAAGTAAGAGAGATAAAAGAATGGGTAGAACCGATATCTAGTAAGGTATATACTTCGCAAGAATTTATAATTGACTAACCTGCGTACTAACTTCGTTCGGGTTCCTTGCATTTTAATGACCGGCCACGACAAACGCTTCTTCCCAAATCGCTTGACTTTGACTTTTCTCGGGACGGTCTTTTGAGTCACCGTCCCCATCGAACTAGGTTTCGCTACAGCATAATCTCGAAATTATATGTCCTTCCTTTCCACAACTATAGCATACCTTAAACTGTTGTGGGCGCTTTGAATGATATGTCCCTCTTTCCGCATTTTAACTAACATACGACCGGTGGTCGTTCTCCTCCCTTAAAACTAGTTGCTATAGGCGCCGACGCCTTCACATGGTCGTTGTTGAATCTCCTCTTTTAAATCTCCTCCCACTCGCTTCTTCTATTTTCATGGCCACGATTACCACCGTAGTGGTTACCGCCTTTGTCTCAGATTTCTTCTTTCTCCGTCGGTTATCGTTATTCGATGATCGCCATCTTCTTGATGATCCTCGTTATGGTCCCTCGGTTGAACGTATCGTTATCTCGCTCTAACAACCGAGCCCCTCATTGACAACATCTCAATAGAGAGAAAATTTATGAGAAATGAGATATCGACGTATGTCGGGTTTCAAACCTCTCGAAACATCCGCGTCATAATGCTCCTCATTCTCCACCAAATGAGGTGCAACCGGATAACTCCGCGAACTTCGCCTCGATCGGGACACCGCCATGTTATTCTCGCTTTCTAGTCTAATAAACTCCACTTCCTTCATATGACGAATACTTTCGGGAAGTACTTGTCATTGAACTGCTTCAAACGTCTCCCACGATATCTTGAAAGCAACCGGATGGATGCAACTTCACGATTCCCACCAAGAATCTGCTTCGCCACGGAACATAAAAGGCGCGAATGGAACTTTCTTTCTCCGTGCATCCCAAGACATCGAATATCTTGGTAATTTGTTTGACCCACGCCTCCGCCTTTAATCGGATCCGGCTTTCCCCGAATTCACTCGTGGTCCCAACTCTTTGAATCTGCATGGGTGTGACCACCCGTGAATTGCTATCATTTCCTCCTCAGATTTTGAACACGAAGTCTCCTCGTCGATTTTGCATGAAACTGCAAAAAGCTTCTAAACATCCCTCGCTCATCATCTCGCTTCGGTGGTGTTGTTCACAGGAGGAACATTGCCACTGTTGTTACGCTCTCCTCGTTGGTGAGTCAGCATCTCCACGGTCTCATTTACTCCATCATTAATATTCTCAATCGACATTCTCAAATCATCATCATAAAATAAGGGTTAATTAAGGAAATCAATATATCACATAATATCCTTATATACTTGACCAACTAACAAATATGCTTAGTAGGACACACTAAGCGAAGGATTTACTCTCTCTCCCTCCTAGTTCTATTCCCCATCTCCGCCAGAGATCATATCCTAAGCTCGATACTAACCGTGACGCCCCCAAAATAGGTATACACAACACCCATTCTCGAGTCGCCAAATACATGGTATGTAAACAACTACAACTTTATTATTACAACAAGAAAAGCGTGAGTTTGAATACAAATATTATCTTCTGACAATATCTATACTCAAATAAATCCTCATCACATTATTGATTCATTATTTTGCAAAAATGGTGAGGACTACTAAACAACTCTCTCTAGAATCTTCATTCCATACCCGACTAAGTACTCGCTACATTCTCGCCTCCCGAGAAGAAAAATGGAACAACAAGGAAAAGGGTGAGCTCAACTAGCCCAAGAAAGAATATTATGACTAAGATAATATACAACAAATTATCGTTAGTCTTCAACAGGAAAAATCTGATAGAATACAATAGACAACAAGTTTCGGATCAATATTCGCAGTGAAATAATAATTCATAGAAGAGTTACGTAGAGAATGGAATCTACTATAATCTATGAATTTAATAAATCATCAATATTTTATCCTCAGAACATCAATCAATATACATCCGAATCAAATATTCATCTTTGCACTACAGGCCAAAGATATTCATCACCGGTCATGTTCATTTAAACACTGCTCATCTTTGCACTACGTGCCAAAGATATTCTTCAGAATCATTCATCTTTGCACTACAGCCAAAGATATTCTTAAGAAATCATTCATCTTTGCACTACGTGCCAAAGATATTCAATAATATCATCATTTAAGACCGAGGATGATGAAAAAATATTTTTTTTTTAAAGAAACGAATCCAAAGGAAACAAAATGACAAGGATTAAGGATTAAGGATTCGTACTTGGTTTTATCCACGTCCAAAATACCTCAAAAATAATCATAGTGGTGTAAAATTCAAGAATGATCAAAACATGGATACAATCGAGTTAGTATCCGTAATAGATGTTTTGGACGAAAAGAAGAAATTTTATTTTTCTATGAATAGTACCGTATTCGTGAATAGTGTCAGATATCGTGAATAGTGGCCAGATACGTGAATAGTAACTCTCACACCAAAAGATAGAAATTCCACAAAAACATCTTCACGCTTCATTTAATAAAGACTTCGTGAATAGTAACTCGTGAATAAGAACTCATGAATAAGAACTCGTGAATAAGTAACCCCCGATATGAAAAAGTTCTAAATTTGATAAAAACTTCAGATCAACATTTCAAAGATAATGATATAGAAGAAATAATATCATTACAAAAAAAAAATAATATCCCTTACCTCGAAAGATCAAGATTTCTAATTGTAGAATAATGTATATAGTCAAGGAACTTTGCACCGCCTAGCAATACTCAAAGTATACTCAAAATACTCACAAGAATACGCTCAAAATATCGAGAGAGAAATAGAGAGAAAACTTCAGCCTACGGTGTGATTTTCAATTCTAACCCAAGACCCTATTTATAGGAAAATGCTTAGAACACCAAAGCAGTAAAATTTAATATAATATTAATATAATTATACAAATTTTCCTTAGCCCACCTTTTGGTCAAAACACCAGCCACACATGTTAATGATGTCCAAAAAATACAAAAAACGTTTTTCTTAACAAAAATAATTTAAACTCCCAAAATCAATTATTTCGAGCTTGAACTTCAATAATTCATAATAAATAGCCCTTTCATCAGAAAATTCGAATCTCATGAGTTTTTATAGGAAATTCAATTCTCTACAACTTTGCAGAAGAAAGTTTTTCCAAATTCCAAACAAAAATCGACCGAAATCCACAAACGGGCGATTTTACAAAGCTATAATCAAATTTTGGTCAATAATTGTGTCCCACCAACACACAAAACATGTGTTAAACATTTAATGCCACAAAAATACTCTTCCTCCTCATATACTCATATATCCCACATTCATTGTAAAAATATCACCGCTAATATATTATTAAAATAATATATTTAAATGAATTATTTTATCGTAAAAAAGATAAAATATTAATTTTCAACAATTGTCATTTTAAAAATTTTCTCCATCTATATCCACATAAAATCAATATTTTCCTCATCATATAAATCAATAATTAATTATTCACAAATAATATTACGAATCACAATATTGACAACCAGCAGCGCTTCCTCAGAAAGAGGGGCTTTCCAATAAGAATTTTTCTTCTTGTGCAAGCAATTAGATGACCAAACCTCTCCTTAGACAGAACTTTCTAGACATTGCCAATAATGTTATCTAATAATATTATTCGAGATAATATGAATTATTGCTTCGATAATGAAAGATAATTGTAATGACAATTATCAAACAACAAAGAATATAAAATATCAACACAAAGAATTATTAACTCAATAAAATATCGAATAAAGAATTATCAGAACCATTATCGAGTAGTGCTTCTTCACGTAAGAATCAATAATTGGTGCAATACTGGTAATAGCTATTTGCTCAACAACGCGTATTAGTGTGTTTTAACCACCGGTATTCCAACAAAGGCAACAACTACGCCAAGTTATTTAAAACAACTTATATTTGTCGCTTTCTTCATCCAATCGCTTTTTTATGGTGGGCCCACACATGGTCGCTACTGCCGCATTTAATATTCCCTCGACAAAGCATTTAATATTCCACGACCAAACGAATATTCCCCGACAACAATGAATATTTTATAACCACTTGCTTATTTTGAAATATTTGCGTATTTAACCCTTAACTATCCACATTAATCAAATCAACCCTTACTATTTCAAAATAAAGGAAATTCCTTTTTATTTAAAAATTTCGGGGTCTTACATTATTGTTTTGTTTGGATAAATGAAAGATAAAATATTAAAATTGGCTTAAAATAAAAAATATCGCCTAAGCCCTGCCTAGGCTCCCTAGGCGCTAGGCCCCCTCGGCCGCCCACCTAGCGCCTTTTAGAACATTGTTAATAATATGATCCAAATCTGAACATTAAAAATAGTTCGAATAAAAATATGAATAAATATGAGCAAAGTTATACTCGACTCGTTTAAGATACAGACCACTAGGGGTGCTTTCAGTGCTCATCTAAAAAAAAACCAACCCAAGCACCAAACCGAAAAATCCTAAAAATCAAGAACCCAGCATCTTAATAACTCCTTTTTTGATTCTGCCTCTCATACAAAGTCGATACCAGTTTTTTCGGTTCGCTTTTTCGGTTATACCACAATAATTAAATAATTTTTTTTTATATTAACAAATTTTTTAAAACTAAGAAATGAGACTAGTAAATTACATTCTTACAAATACTAATTACAATTGTTAGTCTAAGAGTATTTAACTATCATAGTTGTAGTAAATAGTAATTGTAGTTTGAAATTTTTGATAAATTCTTTTGATGATTGTTAATTTGTTACCTTTTTTTTTTTTCAGTTATTGAAGTCTTGCCTACTTATTAGAGTATTTAAAGGAACTTTTCAACTCAAGATTAGGCGAAACTTGAGCTAATGCCCAAAAAATACCATGACATAAACATGTAAGCTAATGCCCAAAAAAATACTATAAGCACAGCTGTTATTTTCTGGATTGTGGGTTTTAATAAATACTAGTTTCAGGTGCTTGGCCCTCCTTCTAGCCTAATTACTGTGTAAACGTATAATATATTTTTTAATGTAGTCATTACTCTGATGAGATCAGATGAGCCATCAGTATTCTTAATGGAGTATTGTTAATCTCTTGTTCTATCTAGGATCAAAACTCGACTCTAATTAGAGTATCTAAAGGAACTTTTCAACTTTTCGGTTTTTTTTGGTATTTACCGAATTCAAAATTTTCATTACTGCTACCGGTATCGAAAAGTATAAAAAAAACCGAAAAACCGGTACCGAAAAAATCGAAACCGAAAAAACCCGGTACCGGTTTCAACCGGTTCGGTAAAAAAATGAATTTTTTGAGCACCCCTACAAACCACTCGAATTCTTGATTGTGATTCGATACATACTCAATTGATATAGATTCGATTAGATGCTCGATAAATTCTCAAATTTAAATCAAGTTATGATAATTAATTATTATTATTATTATTATTTTGTTTTATTTTTAATTTTAATTGTGATTTTATATATGTAAAGTGTAATAGTAAATATATTTTCTCATTTCTAAGTAAAATAACAAATTCAATTTATAATTATATTTATTATAAAACTAGTTATTATATGAATACTCAAATTCAAGTTTTAATTTGAAGCTCGCGATTAGTTTGAATATAATTCGATCCGAGTCGTATCGAATTCGAGTAATAAATATTTGAGTCGACTCGAATCTGAGTAGAATTTTTCAAATACAATTTGAATTCAAGTACGAATTTATCATTTCGAATCGAATTCGAGCAGCTCTCTGGCTTCGGTTCGACTTGTTTCCACCCTTACTCTTTTGTGGAGAAAATCAATATACTAAAGGGGCTCTGGAAAGGAGGAAGTGCATATAAGCAAGTTAACTAACTAGATCAACTCATTTTGCTACCTTAATAATGTATGCCCAGGTGTGAAGTTGTAGTCGTTTCTGAATGTTATATGGTTTGTGTATGCAAATATGTACAAATAAGACTGTAATAGTATAAACTCTGATGATGACTTTGCCCATCTGGACTACGGTCTACAGAATGTGACTTTTCCCATAACTGGACCCTTGTAAAAATCAGGACAGTTCAAGACCTGGACCACCTTGAGTTGTCTCATGAAACCCCCAGCGGGGCCAGCCCCAAACCCCCTTAGGGAAAAATAAAATAAAATAAAATTGGACAGACCGTAAAAAAGTAAAAATAAATTCTCCCATGAATTAAAGAATCATTTTTTCAATTTATTTAAGGTTTCAGACTCCTCCACCTGAAAAATTTTCACCACATAATTACAACTCCATGCATGCTATGCATATTGTTTGACAAAGAGTAATCATCAGATACAATTCTTGGGAAGCAAAAATCCTTGCACACAAAGAGAAAATACTATAATACGATAAATAAAATCAAACACAGGAATTAGATATATGCAAGGTGCAAAGTATAATTAACAAATGGAATCAAAGAAATGCAAGAGATAGAAAAAGAGACAAAATTTTTTATTTTTATTTTTTTTTTTGGGGGGGCGGGTGGTGGTGGGAATAAAGAGAATGAAAGAATCTTTGCACCAAAGAAAAAGAGAAAGATAAATCATCAAAACCCAATTACTGATTGTGTTGCCTTGAGAATGAAATGCATCAAAGCTTTGAACCCAACTTCATAAACTTCATTTTCCCCAAATTACCCAATCGCAATCCTCTCATACAATACCAAATTAAATTAACACTAGCTAACACACTCACTGTGAAAAGAAGAAAGTCAAAACAAGAAACTGGTTTTCTGGATGCTCTCTGTTAATACAAGGAATTGTCTCTCTATAGTAGTAGAGAACCCACAAAAATATACTCTTTTGACTCCACAACAAAACACAAAGAAACAAGCAAAGTATAATTAGTTCTTCCCCAAACTCCAAAGACCAAATGGCACCAAAGACAACAACCCCACCTCGAGAATAGAAATGAAATTCAATTAACGCATTGATTTCTCAAAGCCTTTATGATTCGCATTGATGATGAATTGTAATTGAATCCCCATTACAATAAAAATTTTGTTTATGCACCAACAACCCAACCCAACCCCCCAATAAAAATGTAACCAACCAGCAGCAGCTCATCCCATCCCACCTTCCCTCCTCTGTGTGTTTCTGTCGCCACCTTTGCCTTTAATCCTCTTAATCCGCGAAGATCTCTTCTCAGGTTCAAATCTCGAGATCCCTTTATATATATTTCCCCCTTTCTCTCTCTGTACGTATATGTGTGTATATATATATATATTAATAATATGAATGATGATCACCGGGTCTGGATAATTCAGTATTCTGAAGAAGTTGTCGCTGAATTTTGCAGAAAAAATGAAAGAGAGAGAGAGAGAGAGACTGAGTTTGTATACTCCACTAAAGTATATAGGGGGAGTAGGGGACTGTATATATTTACAAAATTGGGGGGCGGTCCGGTGCAAATGTACCGGACTAACGTCCGGCACAGTGCTAATTTTATTTTATTTTTACTTTTTTACCACAATTATGAGAAAATAAAATAAAAAATAATAGAGCAAGTTTAAACAAAAAATTATAAAAAGAAGTACATTTTTTATTAAAAAAATACTGTAAAGTTTACAGTATTTTTTTAATAAAAAATGTATTTCTTTTTACAGTTTTTTTTTCAAACTTGCTTTCTATTATTTTTTATTTTTTTCTCATAATTATGGTTAAAAAAAAAAGAAAAGAAAAGGGTGCACATTACCATACGGCCGTTAAGGTATCGTACTTCGACTCGTCCCCAAATATATTCTCATTTTCCTCAAGAGAACAATGAAAGAAAGGGTGAGCTCAACTAGCCGAAAGAAGAAATATTATGACTAAGATAATGCGTAATAAATTATCATTAGTCCCCAACAATGTTAAACCGATAAAATATAATAGACATCAAATTTAATCGGCAATGAACAAGCAATCCATTAAAAGAGTCAAGTAGAAAATAAAATCTACTATCTTTTATGATTTAAAAGGTTTTTCATCGTTTATTATCGCCGAGACTCACTTTAATAAATAATCCACATCATGAAATCATCCCCGCACTACAAAGCCAAGGATATTCTTTAAGATCACGACCACGAATTATCCATGCTTCTACGCCAAAGATAATCGTATTTTTTTCATCAACTATCCCCGATCATGCCATAAAATAATTCATCTTTGCACCTCGGCGAAGAAAATTCAGCCATAATAATCATACCAAAAATCGCCCATCAATACACTACGCCAATGAGGACTTTTTCCACATCATTTGTAACATTACTACCATGATTATACCGAATAATCCTCGGTCATAATCATACCAAGTCCATCTATGCACTACAGGCCACAGATGACTTTTAACATAATATAAACATAAGGATGATGACAATGATATAAGAATTCAATAAAACAAGTTCAAGAATTAATTTATCCAGGAACCAATAACGTCCAAATTGTCAACATGATTCTGCTTTGTAGAGTAAAATTCAAGAATGCTCAGAAGAATATTTCCACAAAAAGATACTGGATGAAGCGCAAATATTAAGGATATTCCACTAATTTCATGGAGTATAGAAGTCAAAATTTTAATCAACTGGGTATAATACCGAATGGAATAACAAAAGAAATCACCATGCATGTTGTATTGTGATGTAAAGTTATTCCAATGTAATAATAATAATCTAACCAAATGTGAAATTCACACCGAAGCGGGATGTTCCAACGTAATAATAAATGTGGAATAATAAATGATGGAACCAGTCCTACAGATATAGATGCATGTGATATTCCGCGTAATAATAAAGACGGAATAATAAAAAATGGAACCGTGTTCTACAGATAAAGATGCATGATATTCCGGCGAATAATAGAAGAATGTCACCAAGTATAGGGTATTCCGCGTATACAGGTTATTCCAACAGAATAATAAGAAATGGAATAACTACAGTTCTCTTCATGAATATAAAAGAATAATATCCCTTACCGTAAAATAATACTTGATATAAGAGTAGTGAAGTAGCAGAAAACTTTTTTCTATCTCTATAGTCTTTCTCTATAGTTTTCTCTCTGAGTTCAAAGAATTCGTAAGAAAATAATGAAGGAATGAGCTTCATTTATAGGAAAATAGAATGCATAAGAATTAATCCATGAACGGTCCAGTATTGATTTACTTTAATCGACTATTCATATTTAAAGAAAAATCTTTTAAATAAAATATAATATATTCTATTTATATAAAATATTTTTACTATGCAAACACTATCGCTTGGAGTACTTATGCAAATACTATGCATAATAAAATATAATATATTCTATTTATAGAATAACTTTAATAAAGTATTTTATTTTATATAAAAAGATTTTACTACGCAAAACACTATGCATAATAGAATATAATATATTCTATTTATAAAATAACTTTAATAAAGTATTCTGCTTTTATATAAAAGATGTTTCTATTATATTACGTGAATAAAACAAAACTTCTAAATCAACAATAATTGAATCAAATAATGTGAGATACTATAAAGAACTATTGTAGCAATAATTGAACAAAACCGAGTGACTTCTCACATAAATATCAATAATCAATACCGTAGTACTACTACGCAACAACGCCAGACATCAGACTTTTACTACCGAAAGTAGTTCAACAAAGATCAACGGTAAAACTTCCGCCGTTATTTTCAATAAAATATTTTTTCGTCGTTTCAATCCAACAATAATTCCGTATGGGAACCACCAATGATCAGTCTTGGTCAGTACAAATATTTCCCCGTTTAAAACGAATATTCCCCATCAATCGAATATAATATGACAACTTGCATACTTTGCAAAATTTATAAATATTACTCACAACTATAACATTATCTCAAATTCACACCATAATATAAAAAAAAAATTATTTCGAGAAAATTAATTCTTTATTCATAAAATCTGGGTTTCACAATCTCCCTCCTTATGAAATTTCTCATCGAAATTTACGTGACGATATCTGGTATGCCGAAACGGTGAGGATACCTTGACTTCATTTCGATTCTAACTCTTGAGGTATAACCCTTGAGTGTTGGATACGATTCTTCTTATCCAAGATTTTAACACGAGATCTCATACGTTAAATCTTCTGCTATCTCGTTCGGTTCTAAATTAATAATGTGGTTCGGGTCGTCCACATATTTACGTAACATTGATACGTTAAAAATGTTATGAACACGCAACATATTTGGCGATAAAACGAGTCTATAAGCCACAACTCCTACTTAATCGAGGTTTTTAAATGTGCCAATTAAATCGAGGGTTGAAATTTTCTTTCTTCGTCGATTCTTGCTTCTAGAATAACGCCCTCTTTGAACCTTCTTCTTCACTTTCATCAGCTCCGGGTGTGTAGCTTGAGCGGCTTTAACTTTATCGATTAAAGTCGATTCTACTCGTATATTCGTTATATGTGGGTCCCTAGAGTCTTTCACTCTTTCTTTATCATGTGTAAGTTATACGAAATGAGTCTTTGTGTTAACAACATCGCACTTGTAAACGCATACGATGTAAGACCCCGAATTTTATGAAATAAAAGTATTCAATTTTTCTATCCAGTAAATGGTTAAATTGATAAAAGTTAAAGTTAAGGGTGATATATGAATTTTTTTTTCAAAATACGCAAGTGGTTATAAAGTATTCATTATTGTTTGGGAATATTCGTTTGGTCGTGGAATATTCTTTACTGCGTCGGAATATTCGCATGACGGCAAGACAACTATTTGTGGGCCCCATAACGGATAACTGCTTTCAAGAAGAAAACGACAAAATTGAATAACTAGCGTAGTTATTACAGATTAACAATCGTTGGAATACTCGGTGGTTAAAATACGAGAATACGCTGTGGTCGCATAAAGAAGACACCAGATTGCAAAGATTGTTGAATTATCGATCCTTACGTAAGAAGACACTACTCAATAATTGTTATAGTAATTACTATTCAATATTTTATTTTATTGATTCAATAATTGTCTGCGTTGATATTTTATATTATTGTTGTTTCAATAATTGTCACTGCACAGTATTTTTCATTATCAGATCAATAATTCATATTATTTGGAATAATATTATTAGATAGCAATATTGGCAATGTCTAGAAAGTTCTGTTAAGGAGAGATTTGGTCACCTAATTGCGCGCCAGTAAGGAGAAATCTTTATCAGAAAGCCCCATCTTTCCTGGGAACGACCTGGTTGTCATAATTGTGATTCTGTAATATTATTTGTGAATAATTAATTATTGATTTATATGATAAGGAAATATTTATTTGATGTGGATATAAATGATGGGTTTATTTATGTGGTTATAAATGAAGGAGTTAATGTTGAGGTGTTTTATCAGTATTTTGTCGGATTGGAGGTATTAAAAGATAAAATCGGTGTTATTACAGCTTTATTGTGTGAGTTATAATATTTAATCCGACCGTTGGATCGTTGTAATTTTTGGATATGTTATACATATATAAGTTGAGTCTATGTCCACAAATTTTGAACCGTTAAAAATGAGCGTATAATTTGTGACGCCCCCAAAATTAGGTATACATCACCCATCTTGGGTCGCCAGATACATGGTACAAAATTCAAATACAACTTACTAATACAACTGTCGTGTACAATACGATAAAACATAAACTGTGAGTTTGAATACAATTATTGTCTACTAGAGATTATACAAACTCAAAAGGAGTCCTCATTACAATTATTATCATACTATTTCACAAAATAAAGTGAGGACTACTAATGCTATCCTCTCGACCATCACTCCGCTCCCCGACTCGTCCCAAATTATATTCTCATTTCAAGAGAACAAAGGAAAGAAAGGGTGAGCTCAACTAGCCCAAAGAAGAAATATTATAACTAAGATAATGCGTAATAAATTATCATTAGTCCCCAACAATGTTAAACCGATAAAATATAATAGACATCAAGTTTAACTCGCAATGAAACAAGCAATCCATTAAAAGAGTCAAGTAGAAAATAAAATCTACTATCTTTTATGATTTAAAAGGTTTTTCATCATCATATCACGAGACTCAAATTTTAATAAATAATCCACATCATGAAATCATCCCCGCACTACGTGCCAAGGATATTCTTTAAGATCACGACCACGAATTATCCATGCTCTACGGGCCAAAGATAATCGTGTTTTCATCAACTATCCCCGATCATGCTATAAAATAATTCATCTTTGCACCCTTGGCAAGAGAATCCATAGCCATAATCATACCAAAAACTCATCCATCAATGCACTACGGGCCAATAAGGACTTTTTCTACATCATTTGTAACATTACTACCATGATTATACCGAATAATCTCTCGGTCATAATCATACCAAGTCCATCTATGCACTACATGTGCCACGTATGACTTTCAACATAATATAAACATGAGGATGATGACAATGATATAAGAATTCAATAAAACAAGTTCAAGAATTAATTTGTCCAGGAACCAATAACGTCCAAATTGTCAACATGATACTGCTTTGTAGAGTAAAATTCAAGAATGCTCAGAAGAATATTTCCACGAAAAGATATTGGATGAAGCGCAAATATTAAGGATATTCCACTAATTTCATAGAGTATAGAAGTCAAAATTTTAATCAACCGAGTATAATACCGAATGGAATAACAAAAGATATCACCATGCATGCGGTACTTGATGATCAGTTATTTCAATGTAATAATAATAATCTAACCAAAATCGTGTGAAATTCACACCGATAGTAATGTTCCAACAGTAATAATAAATGCGAATAATAAATGATGGAACCAGTCCCACAGATAAAGATGCATGTGATATATTCCGGCATATATTCCGACGAATAATAAAAAATGGAACCAGTGTCCATGATAAAGCATGTATGTGATATTCCGACGTAATAATAAAGACGTAAATAATAAAAGAATGTCACCAAGTATAGGGTAGTAGCCCACAGATACAAAAGTTATTCCAATGTAACAATAAAGAAATAGAATAATGTAAGTTCTCTTCTTGAATACAAAAGAATAATATCCTCACAGTAAAATAATACTTGATATAAGAGTAGTGAAGTAGCAGAAAACTTTTCTTCTATCTCTATATAGTCTCTCTATAGTTTCTTTCTCTAGAGCTCAAAGAATTCGTAAGAAAATAATGAAGGAATGAGCTTCTATTTATAAGAAAATGGAATGCATAAGAATTAATCCATGAACTATCCCGCATCGATTTACTTTAATCTAATCTGGTCCTTATTTAAAGAAAAATCTTTTAAATAAAATATAATATATTCTATTTATATAAAAAATATTTTTACTATGCAAACACTATGCGGTACTATGTAAACACTATGCATAATAAAATATAATATATTCTATTTATAGAATAACTTTAATAAAGTATTCTGCTTTATATAAAAAGATTTTACTATGCAAAACACTATGCATAATAGAATATAATATATTCTATTTATAGAATAACTTTAATAAAGTATTCTGCTTTATATAAAAAGATGTTTCTATTTTATTACGTGAATAAAACAAAACTTCTAAATCAACAATAATTGAATCAAATAATATGAGATACTACGCAAAGAACTATCAGATCAATAATTGAACAAAACCGAGTGACTTCTCACATAAATATCAATAATCAATACCGCAAGCTACTACGCAACAACGCCAGACATCAGACTTTTTACTACCGAAAGTAGTTCAACAAGATCAACCAGTAAAACTTCCGCCGTTATTTTCAATAAAATATTTTTATCGTTTTCTCAATTCGATAATAATTCTGTTGTGGGGTCCACCAATGATTGTGCCGGCCATACGAATATTTCCTATTTAAAACGAATATTCCCCACCAATCGAATATAATATGACAACTTGCATACTTTGAAAAATTTATAAATATTACCCACAACTATAACATTATCTCAAATTCACACCATAATATAAAAAAATTATTTGAGAAAATTAATTCTTTATTCATAAAATCAGGGTTTCACAATCTCCCTCCTTATGGAATTTCGCCCTCGAAAAATTTACGTACATACCTGGTATGTCGAACAGGTGAGGATACCTTGACTTCATTTCAGATTCTAACTCTTGAAGTATAACCCTTGAGCGTCGAATATGATCCCTTGAGCGTTGAATATGATCCTTCTTATCCAAGATGTTAACACATTTCTTCTCATACGTTAAATCTTTTGCTATTTCGTCCGGTTCTAAATTAATAATGTAGTTCGGGTCGTCCACATATTTACGTAACATCGATACGTTAAAAACGTTATGAACACGCGACATACTTGGCGGTAAAACGAGTCTATAAGCCATAGTTCCTACTCTATCGAGGATTTTAAATGGGCCAATTAAATTGAGGGTTGAGATTTTCTCTCTTCGTCGATTCTTGCTTCTAGAATAACACCCTCTTAAACCTTTTTCTTCACATTCATCAGCTCCGGGTGTGTAGCTTGAACGACTTTAACTTTATCGATTAAAGTTGATTTTACTCGTATATTCGTTATCTTCACGTGGGTCTCTAAAGTCTTTAACTCTATCTTTATCATTTGCAAGTTATACGAAATGAGTCTTTGTGTTAACAACATCGCGCTTGTAAACGCATACGATCTTCTACTCAACACGTCAGCTACCACGTTCGCTCTTCCACGATGATATTGAATAGTACGATCGTAATCTTCAACAGCTCGAGCCAACGTCTTTGGCACATTACACGTTCATTTTAAGTAAAGAAATATTTGAGGGTTTAAGAAATGGATTTTGTACTGGGGTCAATACAAAATTCGATTTCACGCTCTAGGGGTAGGCTAAGAAGTCTTCAAGAATACGTCAGGAAATTTATTAACAATAGAAATATCATTCAAAGTCATGACCCTCATCAAAGACTTGGATAGTCACATTGTCCACATTGATACCTATCAACTTGCCATCATCATTCACGACGTCGTCTACAGAAAGTCTGGCTTCGGTGCATTCCACACAAGAAAGTCAACAACGAAAGGACAGGGGCTCTTTACTTATGGCTTGATATGACAATGATTGAATTTAGTGGTTTGGTTGCTTGAATTCGCATAATAGGTTGGTTAGGAATATAAAAGCTAACAAGCTTACGAAAAACATGATGAGTAGTTAACCAATCATTTAAAAAAAAACCACATCAAAGGCAAGTATTTTCAAAGAGATAAGATCGACAGGTAACGTGAAAGTGTCGATTTGAATCAACGAGATTTATAAACAGTGGAGGTAACGAAGGTTTCTCATAACGGAGTTTCAACAGATAAATCAAAGTCTAATTTCTCCGGAGTCAATTTTAAACATTGAGCACAAGTAGGAGAAATAAAAGAGTAGGTAGAACCGGTATCGAATAAGGTATAGACTTCGCAAGAATTTATAATTAACTAACCCGTGCTAACTTCGTTCGAGTCACTCGCTTTTTGAGAAGTCACGAAAAACGCTTCTTCCCGAAAACCACCGACTTTGTTTTGTCCGTAGATTCGCCTTTGGTGCCACCGCCCAACTGGACTTGACTTCACTATACGACAAAATCGAGTTAAATGACCTTCTTCTTGAAATTTCCACTTCTATTATCTTGGCCATGATTACCAATCAAGTGGTTACCATTCTTAGCATGATAATTTCCCCACGATGGTTATCATTGTTCAGATGGCCGCTACCACCGGTATGATTATTATCGTATTGTTGGTCGTTACCTTTTGGTCGAAATGACTCAACGGTCTCATGTGCTTCATTGCTTATCTCAAAGATTTTCATATGCCATTTTCAAACACCGCCACAAAACAAGGGTTAATTAACATATCACATATTATCCCTATACTATGACCGACCAATTAAATACCAAATAAATTTAGGTAGGTCATACTAGCGAAGGAATTCCCCGTCTCTCCCCTCCTAGTTCTTGTCTCACATCTCAGCCAGGGATCATATTCCTAAGCTTTGATACCAACTGTGAAGCCCCAAAAATTAGGTATACATCACCCATCTTGGGTCGCCAGATACATGGTACAAAATTCAAATACAACTTACTAATACAACTATCGTGTACAATACGACAAAACATAAACTGTGAGTTTGAATACAATTATTGTCTACTAGAGATTATACAAACTCAAAAGGAGTCCTCATTACAATTATTATCACACTATTTTACAAAATAGTGAGGACTACTAATGCTATCCTTTGGACCATCACTCCGCTCCCTACTCGTCCCAAATTTATATTCTCATTTCCTCAAGAGAACAAAGAAAGAAAGGGTGAGCTCAACTAGCCCAAGAAGAAATATTATGACTAAGATAATGCGTAATAAATTATCATTAGTCCCCAACAATATTAAACCGATAAAATATAATAGACATCAAGTTTAATCAGAATGAACAAGCAATCCATTAAAAGAGTCAAGTAGAAAATAAAATCTACTATCTTTTATGATTTAAAAGGTTTTCATCATCATTATCACGAGACTCACTTTAATAAATAATCCACATCATGAAATCATCCCCGCACTACGTGCCAAGGATATTCTTTAAGATATCACGACCACGAATTATCCATGCTCTACGCCAAAGATAATCGTGTTTTCATCAACTATCCCGATCATGCCATAAAATAATTCATCTTTGCACCCTTGGTCAAGAAAATCCATAGCCATAATCATACCAAAACTCGTCCATCAATACACTACTACGGGCAAATGAGGACTTTTTCCACATCATTTGTAACATTACGGCCATGATTATACCAATAATCTCTCGTCATAATCATACCAAGTCCATCTATGCACTATGTGCCACGTGATGACTTTCAACATAATATAAACATGAGGATGATGACAATGATATAAGAATTCAATAAAACAAGTTCAAGAATTAATTTGTCCAGAAACCAATAACGCCCAAATTGTCAACATGATATCGCTTTGTAGAGTAAAATTCAAGAATGCTCGTAAGAATATTTCCACGAAAAAGATATCGGATGAAGCGCAAATATCAAGGATATTCCACTAATTTCATGGAGTATAGAAGTAAAATTTTTAATCAATCGAGTATAATACCGAATGGAATAACAAAAGATATCACCATGCATGTGGTACTTCATGATTTTGTTATTTCAACAGTAATAATAATAACGGAACCAGTCGTGAAATTTACAATCGATGTGATGTTCCAACAAAATAATAAATGCGGAATAATAAATGATGGAACCAGTTCCAGATATATAGCATGCATGGATATTCCGGCGTAATAATAAAGACGGAATAATAAAAATGGAACCAGTCCCACAGATAAGATGCATGTGATATTCCACGTAATAATAAAGATGTAATATTAATAGAATGTCACCAAGTATAGGTAGCCCACGATACTGATTATTCCAACAGTAACAATAAAGAAATGGAATAATGTAAGTTTTCTTCTTGAATACAAAAGAATAATATCTCTTACCGTAAAATAATACTTGATATAAGAGCGTTGAAGTAGCAGAAAACTTTTTCTTCTATCTCTCTATAGTCTCTCTCTATAGTTTCTCTCTGAGTTCAAAGTGAATTCGTAAGAAAATAATGAAGGAATGAGCTTCTATTTATAGAAAAATAAAATGCATAAGAATTAATCCATGAAACTATCCAGATTGATTTACTTTAATCTGACGGTCCATATTTAAAGAAAAATCTTTTAAATAAAATATAATATATTCTATTTATATAAAAAGATTTTTACTATGCAAACACTATGCGGGTACTATGCAAACACTAAGCATAATAAAATATAATATATTCTATTTATAGAATAACTTTAATAAAGTATTCTGTTTTATATAAAAAGATTTTACTATGCAAAATACTATGCATAATAGAATATAATATATTCTATTTATAGAATAACTTTAATAAAATATTCTATTTTATATAAAAAGATGTTTCTATTTTATTACGTGAATAAAACAAAACTTCTAAATCAACAATAATTGAATCAAATAATGTGAGATACTACGCAAGAACTATCAGAGCAATAATTGAATAAAACCGATTGACTTCTCACATAAATATCAATAATCAATACCGTGTGCTACTATGCAACAACGCGTATTATTGTACTTTTACTACCGAGTAGTGCAACAGTATCAATGGTAAAACTTGCGTCGTTATTTTTAATAAAATATTTTTGTCTTTTTCTCAATCCGACAATAATTCCATTGTGAGGTTCACCAATGATTGTGACATCGTACGAATATTTCCTGTTTAAAATGAATATTCCCCGACCAATCGAATATAATATGACAACTTGCATACTTTGCAAAATTTATAAATATTACCCACAACTATAACATTATCTCAAATTCACACCATAATATAAAAAAAATTAATTCGAGAAAATTAATTCTTTATTCATAAAATCTGGGGTTTCACATAATTTGTTATGAATTTTAAGAGGTGACTGATTCGGAAATTAGGTTATAAATGATTTTGGTGGAAAATTCTAGAATTGGTGGGCCCCACTTTTGGTTGATGAGAAATGTGCTCAATTGAATTTTCAAATGTGGTGGGTGGAATAGTAGCAGGTAAAGTCATCAGGTAGCAGGTCAAGTCTACTTCGGCGTGCTAACATTTTCCTATAAATAGAGGGCTAAGTTAGAATTGAAAATCACACCAGAATTCATAAGTTTTCTCTCTTTTTCTCTCTAGATTATCGAGTGTATTTTGTGAGTATTTAGATACTTGGCGAGTTGCTATTCTTCAAAGGTAAGTTTCCTTGAAATATATATCCGATATTCAATGGAAAGTCTTTTTTCTTTTGAGGTAAGGGATAGTAAGGGATTGTAAGGAATATTAAGGGATGTTATATTCTTCATAATGATGTTATTCTTTCAATATCATTATACTGACATATTGGTATGGATCTTATTGTGGAATTTCTATTTTTTGGAGTCGGGGTTACTATTCACGTAAACGGCACTATTCACGATACCGGCACTATTCATGTATATGGCACTATTTACGATATGACATTATTTACGTATACTTGATTACTATGTATTTAATACGAGTAATTATTCATGAAGTTACTATTCACGGTACTATTCACAAAAAATTGGTTTCTTTTTCTAACCAAATTATCGTTGATTTATGAATCTTACTCTTGAAATTAAATCCATGTTTTGATGATATTGTTTTTATTATCATATATAACATTTTTATAATCCCGGTGAAGAAATTTCTCTTTGACTTGAGTGTAAAGATGGGTAGATTATTGGTATGATCATGACTATGGGTTCTCTTTGTCCAGTAGTGCAAAGATGAATTGTGACTAGTATGATCATGACCATTGAATTTACAATTGAATATTTTTAGCTTAATTGCAAAGGTGAATTGATCAACATGGTTATAATTATGGTTTATATAGATTTTGAAATGATTATATATTTCTTTGAGATGTGAATATCTTTGGCCCGTAGTGCAAAGATGAATTATTGTTGAATATCTTTGGCCTGTAGTGCAAAGATGACTTGTTGATGAATATCTTTGGCCCGTAGTGCAAAGATAAATTTATTAGTATGGTTATGAACATGAATCGTGATTTGGTATAACCATGATCTTTGATGTTTCGTGTGATGAAAATTATCTTTGTCCCGGATGAGAAAAGGAATTTAGAACTACAATTACGATTATGAGTTATACATGTGATTGTGGATGTGAATTATTGATTGATGTTACAGGATAAAACATTGTTGGTGGACTTTTTAACATGGAGAAGATAATAGATTTTATGGTCTATTCGACTCTTCTAATGGATTGCTTTCGTTCACCGCAACTATGGTTGAAAAGTTTTATCATCTACCATATGTTCTAAATCTCGATTTATTATCGATGAAGGCTATTGATAATTTAATTATCTTTAGTCATGATATTCTTTATCGAAGCTAGTTGTGCTCACCCTTTTGCTTCACAATTCCTTTTTAGGTAATAAAAGTGTAAATTTGGGTCGAGCGGGGGATAACAGGGAATAGAATCGGTGGTCTATATCGCTTGTTGAGGTGAGGTGAACTCAACTTTGGAAGGGTATTTTGCCACTATCGTATAAGATGTCTAATGACATACAACCTCGTCATCATCATAAGATGTGGTTGTGCTCATCCACTTCTTTGAGTATATTTACTGGCGCTACCTATATAATCTTGGTGTTTGTTTGAAGTATAATTCTCAATTAGAGACAAAGGAGATAATGATATGTCAAGAAGAAGACTTACCATTGGGAAGAATATGATAGTAATCTTCTCGCTTTTCTTTGGGGTCTATTAATCAACCAAGGATAATTCAGCGGGCCATATGATATCTATCATAACCTGTACGCACGGCCTCCCATGTATACGAAGGTTTCTCGAGCACTTCCCAAAGATTCTAATTTCTAAAATAGTTTTTGACTATACCTTTATGTAAGGTGTCATTGTGATGTGCTATCCAAGGTTGGGATAAGAGTCACAGTTGGTATATATTTGTATCCAAACTTACAGCATATGTGTTGTTGTATTTTGCACGACAATTGTTGTAATAAAGTTGTAGTTGTTTTCTGTACGATGTATTTGGCGACTCAGAATAGGTTGGATGGAATGGACCTATTTTGGGGGCGTCACATACGATCTTCTACTCAACACGTCAGCTACTACGTTTGCTCTTCCACGTTGATATTGAATAGTACGATCGTAATCTTCAACAAACTTTCGAGCTAACGTCTTTTAGCGCGTTACGCGTTCGCTTTTAAGTAAAGAAATATTTGAGGGTTTTAGAAATGGGTTTTGTACTTTGGGTTCAATACAAAATTCGATTTCACGCCTAGGGTAGGCTAAGAAGTCTTCAAGAATACGTCAAGAAATTTATTAACAATAGAAATATCATTCAAAACTCACTCTCATCCAAGACTTGGATAAGACGTCACATCGATACCAACCGTGACTTCTATCCCTTAACCTAGATAAGCACCTCACAATGATACCTATCAACTTGTCATCGCATTCACGACGTCGCCACGAAAGTCCGGCTTCAGCATTCCACACAAGGAAGTCATCAACAAAAGGATCAGGGCTCTTTACTTATGGCTTGATATGACAATGATTGAATTTAGTGGTTTGGTTGCTTGAATTCGCATAATAGGTTGGTTAGGAATATGAAAGCTAACAACCTTACGAAAAATATGATGAGTAGTTAACCAATCGTTTCAAAAAAAACCACATCAAAGGCAAGTATTTTCAAAGAGATAAGATTGACAGGTAACGTGAAAGTGTCGATTTGAATCAAACAAGATTTATAAACAGTGGAGGTAACGAAGGTTTCTCCCAATGGAGTTTCAATAGATAAATCAAAGTTTAACTTCTCCGGAGTTAAGTACAAACATTGAACACAACTAGGTGAAATAAAAGAGTGAGTAGAACCCAGATTCAACACTCGGATATAGACTTCGTAAGAGCTTATGATTAACTTACCCGTGATAATTTTATTCAGGTTCCTCGTCACGAGAAAAAAAAAACTCTCTCTTAAACTACCGGCTTTGGCTTGTCTGGGACATCCTTTGGCATCACTATCCCGGTTGGACTTGACTTCACCATATGACAAAATCGAGCTAGGTGACCTTCTCTTCCGCAATTAAAACACGCTTTGGATTGTTGCATACAGTTTGGACGGATGTGTCCCTCTTGTCCGCATTTGAAACATACGACCGATGGGCGTTCTTCTTCCTTTGAAACGGGTGCTGGTGCCGACGTCTTCACGTCATTGTTGAACCTTCTCTTCTTAGAATGTTCATTCTTATTATCTTGGCCATGATTACCACCGACATGGTAACCATTCTTGGCATGATAATATCCCCACGATGGTTATCGTTGTTCACGACCGCTACCCGGGTGATGATTATTATCGTGTTGTTGGTCGTTGCCTTTTCGTTGTCTTTGACTCATTATCGCGCTCCAATAATCGAGCCCTATTCACAACATCCGAATATAAACAAAGTTTGTGAGAAATGAGGTATTGACGATATCGGGTTTCAAACCTCGCAAAAAACATTCTCGCCATTCGCTTCCTCATTATCGACCAAATGGGATGCAAACCGGATAACTCCGCAAACTTAGCCTCATCATCTTGCGACACGGTCATATTATTTTGCTCCACTTGATGAATTCTACCTCCTTCATGTGACGAATACTTTCGTGAAAGTACTTGTCGTTGAATAATTCTTGAACTTCTCCCAAGACATCTTGAAAAGGCCAGTCGGTACGCTTTTACTGATTCCCACCAATGATCTCCTTCTTCACGCAACATAAAGGTGGCGAATGGAACCTTTTGCTCCTCTGAGCATTCCAAGACATCAAATATTTTGGTAATCTGCTTTATCCTTGTCTCCGCCTTAAGTGGTTCCGCTTTCCCAAAACTCCGGTGGTCCCAGCTCCTTGAATCGCTTAATGGTGACCAAATCGTGGGTTACCATTGTTTCCACTGCATTATGGATACGAGTCATACGCTTTGTTGTCGCATGAATTGCATAAAGTCTCTCGACCATCCCATCATTCACCATTTCATCGGTGTTATTGTTTTCATGAGGAGTATTGTCTCTCTGTCGCACATTATCCTCGAATATCGATCATGGAGACTCAACGGTCTCCTGTGCTCCATCGATAATCTCAACATTCTCGGATGCCATTTTCAAACACCGCCACAAAACAAGGGTTAATTAACATATCACATATTATCCCTATACTTTGACCGACCAATTAAATACCAAATAAACTTAGGTAGGTCATACTAGCGAAGGAATTCCCCGTCTCTCCCCTCCTAGTTCTTATCTCACATCTTAGCCAGGGATTATATCCCTAAGCTTTGATACCAACTGTGACGCCCCCAAAATTAGGTATACATCACTCATCTTAGGTCGCCAGATACATGATACAGAATTCAAATACAACTTACTAATACAACTGTTGTGTACAATACGACAAAACATAAACTGTGAGTTTGAATACAATTATTGTCTACTAGAGATTATACAAACTCAAAAGGAGTCCTCATTACAATTATTATCACACTATTTCACAAAATAGTGAGGACTACTAATGCTATCCTCTCGACCATCACTCCATTCCTCGACTCGTCCCCAAATATATTCTCATTTCAAGAGAACAAAGAAAGAAAGGGTGAGCTCAACTAGCCCAGTAAGAAATATTATGACTAAGATAATGCGTAATAGATTATCATTAGTCCCCAACAATGTTAAACCGATAAAATATAATAGACATCAAGTTTAATCTGCAATGAACAAGCAATCCATTAAAAGAGTCAAGTAGAAAATAAAATCTACTATCTTTTATGATTTAAAAGGTTTTTCATCATCATATCACGAGACTCAAATTTTAATAAATAATCCACATCATGAAATCATCCCTGCACTACAGGCCAAGAATATTCTTTAGTATCACGACCACGAATTATCCATGCTCTACGGGCCAAAGATAATCGTGTTTTCATCAACGGCCTTGATCATGCCATAAAACAATTCATCTTTGCACCCTTGGCCGAAGAGAATCCATAGCCATAATCATACCAAAAACTGTCCATCAATGCACTACGGGCCAACGAGGACTTTTTTCCACATCATTTGTAACATTACTTGGCCATGATTATACCGAATAATCCCTAGTTATAATCATACCAAGTCCATCTATGCACTACTGAATACGTATGATGACTTTTAACATAATATAAACATAAGGATGATGATAATGATAAAAGAATTCAATAAAACAAGTTCAAGAATTAATTTGTCCAGAACCAATAACGTCCAAATTGTCAACACGATATCGCTTTGTAGAGTAAAAAATTCAAGAATGCTCGTAAGAATATTTTCACGAAAAGATACTTTAGATGAAGCCTTGAAATATCAAGGATATTCCACTAATTTCATGGAGTATAAAAGTCAAATTTTAATCAACCGAGTATAATACCGAATGAAATAACAAAAAATCACCACGCATGTTGTATTGCAGATAGATAGGTTATTCCAATGTATAATAATAACGGAACCAGTCAGTGAAATTCACAATCGAAGCGAGATGTGCCAACGTAATAATAAATGCGGAATAATAAATGATGGAACTAGGTCCCACAGATAAAGATGCATGACAGATATTCCAAGCGAATAATAAAAAGACGGAATAATAAAATGGGACCAGTCCCATATAGCAGATGATACAAGATATTCCGGCTGTAATAATAGAAGAATGTCACCAAGTATAAGGTATTCACAGATACAAAGGTTATTCCAATGTAATAATAAGAAATGGAATAACTACGCCTCTATTCATGAATATAAAAGAATAATATCCCTTACCGTAAAATAATACTTGATATAAGAGTAGTGAAGTAGCGAGAAAACTTTTTTCTATCTGCCTATAGTCTTTCTCTATAGTTTTCTCTCTGAGTTCAAAGTGAATTCGTAAGAAAATAATGAAGGAATGAGCTTCATTTATAGGAAAATGGAATGCATAAGAATTAATCCATGAACGGTCCAGATTGATTTACTTTAATCTGACGGTCCATATTTAAAGAAAATCTTTTAAATAAAATATAATATATTCTATTTATATAAAAAGATTTTTACTATGCAAATACTATCGCAAGACTATGCAAAACACTATGCATAATAAAATATAATATATTCTATTTATAGAATAACTTTAATAAAGTATTCGCTTTTATATAAAAGATTTTACTATGCAAAATACTATGATAATAGTAATATAATATATATTCTATTTATAGAATAACTTTAATAAAGTATTCATTTTATATAAAAGATGTTTCTATTTTATTACGTGAATAAAACAAAACTTCTAAATCAACAATAATTGAATCAAATAATGTGAGATACTTGTCGAATTATTGCAAAGAATAATTGAACAAAACCGAGTGTCTTCTCACATAAATATCAATAATCAATACCGTACTCTTGTCTACGCAACAACGCCAGACATCTTGTACTTTTTACTACCGAGTAGTTCAACAAAGATCAACCAGTAAAACTTCCGCCGTTATTTTTAATAAAATATTTTTGTCGCTTTCTCAATCCGATAATAATTTCGCTTAATGGGTTCACTTAACGATTGTCTTGCCATCGCATTTAATATTTCCTCGCTTAAAACGAATATTCCCACCAATCGAATATAATATGACAACTTGCATACTTTGCAAAATTTATAAATATTACTCACAACTATAACATTATCTTAAATTTACACCATAATATAAAAAAAATTATTTCGAGAAAATTAATTCTTTATTCATAAAATCTGGGGCTTCACACATGTTATTTAAGAGATGTATGTTTTTTAAGAGGTATGTTTTAGACAGTGGCGGAATCATAATATTTTTAGAGATGGATCAAAATACATCAGTAAAAAAAATTATTTATTGACGCTTTGAGTGATTCTTTCAAATTCATTTTGTCCAATTATATTATTTCACAACATCCTATTCCAACTCTTGTCAACCTTTTGAGTCTAATGACTTTAAATACACACACACACACACACACACACACACACACACACACACACACATATATATATATATATATATATATATATATATATCCTCCGAACTATGAGACTATTAATCAGACTTTAAAATTTTTAGTCAACTGATTAACTACTTTTATGGATAAATTATAAATTATAATATTATATATTCAAAACTTTATATTGTGGTTCTGGTCATCTTCTTTAGAGGCAATTGAGAGGAGTCACTCAAAGTAAGAAAATGAATTAAGTTATTATCATTTATAAAAAATTAAAATTGATTTCAAGGTAGGATTAAATCAGTAAGACAAATGAATGCAATATTAATTAATTAATTATCAAACTTATTTAACTTTATTTTATCTTATAGTAATATTATTAATTTATTATATGTAGAAGGACATGATAAAGCAAATGAATTAATATCATCTCATAATAAAGACAAATTTAACTAATATTAGTGCCAATGGTTTTAGCTACTAATAACAGTTGAAGACGAGTGTCGTCATCCGTTTTAGTTCTAATATTTATGTCGCAAGTTTTTATATTGAATAATAAAAATAATGTATATTCATTTTTTTTATTAACAACAAATAAATATTGTGGTTCATTAATCATATATATAATGTGCGCACTTTTCATGATATTAATGTTATTGTACGGGAATGGTTGAGCTATATATACTTATATATAATAAATTACTCTATAGTTTGATTTTTATGCTCAAATTAATAATTTTAAAATTAATTTAAAAAAATTCAAGATATGCAGTTAAAGATTATGATCATAATAAATTACGAAAAATGTAGTATTAATGACAAATTTTATAATTTATATAAATATTTTTAATTACTTATTTTAAAAATGACCAATTTAACCATTAAAATCAACTTAAATTCTATATTTGAACCATAAAGTGGTGAAGGAGGGGAGCTAACTTTATCATTTGCATGTGCACACACTCATCATCGCCTAATTTCATGCACTAACCTCCCCTGAGATTCCTTTTAATTTCACTCACACTAAAAGTTTTATTTATAAAATTTTGAGAATATATATTTATCTTGTAATACAGTGAGCATTTAATTAGTTTGTAATAGTGACATATATGATAGTCGACACTATATTAATTAATTGATTGAAATTAATTTCATGTTAATCACTTTTTAAATAATTTGTATGGAGTATTATGGGAGTGATAAAAGCAAATAAGATTGACGTACATACCGAGGCCTAAAGTTGTAAGTAAGGGATCCGGTTAGTATGAAGTTATTTTTTTGGTAAGTTGGTTAATTAATAGAATAAACACCGACACACACATACAACCTTACCTCGTATTGTCAAGATTCTATCGGCCAATCGAATTAACTTACCTCAAAATAAACTTTATACTAACCACTTCCGTAAGTATGTGAGTGGGAGGTAATATGAATAAGAAGAAAGTCAGTACTTAATGATCAAATGATTCCCAAAGGGAAGTAGTAATAATTATTTCGAAAATAGGCGTGGACATGAATGATGATGGATATAATGGGTCCGTCCGTTCTTAGTTCTTAGTTCTTATATTATATGATGAGTGAGAATTGAGATGATATAATTTCATATGCTTTACTTGTTTATTCTTTTCAATGTGGGGAACCAAACCATAGTAGGAGTGTTATCTTTCTACAAACTAACCGAGTTCATACACAAAATTACTACAACAGAAAACGTCACACTTCCAAGATTTATAAATTATTATAATTCAAGACAACAAGCCATAAAAATTTACAGGAATTAAGTTCAAAAAAGGAAACTAGGAGACCAGGTAACTAGAAGAAATCTAGTCTGAAACTAATTTGACAAAAACTAAGACAAAAATAAGGACGGTTCAGATTCATTCTAACTTGATTCTTTCAACTTAACCTAAAAGGCTCGTAGATACCACTTGTGGTACTTAGATATACAAGATATTATAGAGGGAAAACTGCAACAGAAAGCAGCACACCTAACAGTGATAATAATGGTTCTTCTGTGATATACCGCCATTCGACTGCCACAATGTCATCCAACCAACAGAAAATCTCAAGGGTGGTCTTTTTTTTTCAATTTTTATTTAACTAGTCTGAAGGGTGATCACACTACCTAATAGAAACACCCCTCACTCAACCATAATTTAATGAAATTTATAAACCTACATATATGTCCATAACACTGAATGAAACAAATGCATGCTAAGAAATGCCAAAGCCTGTCCTTCAGAAAAGGTCTTGTATACAGAATGAATCGGTTTCAGATATATGTGATGACTTTTCTTTTCTCATACATACAATACAAGGATGTTGCAACTGATAGAGCAAATATTTACTTCATTTTACTAGGCTGAGCCTCAGATTTCTCTGTCAGGTTTAAAAAAAATCAGACAATGTAGGCAAATCTTTAGATCATCAAGGGCCTAGGAAGTATGGGAATTTTTCATTGTTTTCTCTTCAATTGTAAGTAATAAAACAACATTCATCTAAGAAGTTTGAATCCAGAAAAAAATCACGAGATATCACCAAATATCAAGGAAATCATACAGGGAGACTGATATAAATGTGAACACAATGGAGAAGGAGGTAAAGGGAGAATTCAGTGTAATTGGAAATATAACTTCTCACATCGTAGAAAGAAGAGACGATTCTCCTTCGAAATAATTGTATATGGACTTTTGCAGCCATTACAAATAACATATTCATCTGATGGAAATCACATAACAATATCAATAGAAATTCTAGAATTATAAAGGAGATAAAGAAGAAATATACAAAAAAGGACATGCATAGACGCAGATGACAGACCACCAAACACAGATGTGCTTACATGAGATATTACTGAACTCGAGATAAATTTTCAACATCTTATATTCAACATTAATTTACTTTAGTTTTTGATAATAGTTTGACCACAAAGATCTATTCATTTGATGAACACTCAACTTCATATCTGGGCATAAGGTTAACCTATCGAAACCCAGATGACCCAAACAGAAAAGCTAGCTAGGGAACCACTCAAATAAATTCAAAAGAACATTTGATACAAGTATCCTGGGGATTCCACATATACTGTAAAAATATGGTGAAGGAACTTACTGACATATCGCCGCAGAATCTCTTCAAAAAATTTCGGTGCAAATCTTCCCTTAACTACTAATCTTTGTTGTCCATCAAGCGACCTGCTTGTACCCAATTCAACCAGCAAGAATGTCATTACATGCTCTGGCTGCCTATGCATTCTGGTGAAAGGAACAAAAAGTGAAGGAAAACAAATTTAACACTAAACCATATAATGGACAATGCAGTCAACAGAATGAAAAGAAATTCATTTCTAAGCAACTTAAGCCAACCCACAAGCCAAAGAGGCAATTCAAACAGTCAAATTACATCAAATCTTGAAGATCAGAACACGTGATTAGCGAGATGCAGAAATCTAGCAAAAAGTCAGCTAGTATTAAATGAAAATAAGGAAATTAAAAGAGCAAGCCATACGTTCTGCAGAGATCCATAAAGTTGACAAAAACAGTTTTCTTTGTCCCTTCACGAAGAACTTGTGGAGGCCTCATAACCGTTCTACGTCTATCTCCTGCAAGTTCAGGATTATGCTCACGGAGAATATTAAATACTTGGCCCAGAAGCTGCAAAATAATTAATTAAAGGGTCAAACACCAGGACAAAGAATATCCAACACTTGATAACGAACAAAACACTGATGGAGATTCCCATCTATCAGAATAGCTTATAATCCACTAAGAGATAGCAAGAAATGAAGAAACTTCAAAAATAACAGGGGAGAAACAAGAATGCTACAACAAAGATGTACTGTTCAGCAATTAGTGAATTTTTGAAATATGACATTAAAGATAGCAATACCCTACTTGACATTAACCTTAAACGACATACTAAGTAGCATCCTTGAAATCAAAAATTTCAAAGAAGTACAAAAAGTACATCGATCAGAGAATAGAAGCATAAATCTTAAAAGGCTTATCAGATCAGATATCGCAAACAAAACTATAATAATAATAATAAAAACTCTTCTCTAAGTTTGCACGACAACATAGTCTACTAAAAACATTACCAACCAAATATCTACTCTAAACATACCTCCTCGTAATCATAATCTCGATCAGTCCCTTCCCATGGTAAACGCTGTTGCAGTACGATGTCTTCTCCTTCATCTTCTCCAAAGCTCTCTGAAGAGTTGAGTGAAAGTAGAGTCGCACAGTTTGTGAAAAAATGCCATGATTCCAATTCAAATTGAACCTCTGCCTCAGTAAAAAGCTTTAGCAGAACAACTTACCATCCAAATCATCGACCGCATTTTCTTTCTCGTCATCCAAGAGATCAGTCTGCACCTGCAATTCCAAAAGGTTCAGTTCAACTGCTTCCAAGAAATATATGCACTATGTTTCTATTATAACAACATATCATTGATAGCATAAAAAATAACCTGTTTCTTCTTCTTCTTTTTCAAACCAGAAAAGGCAGTGTCAAGTCCATCAGTTACTGCAGGATGAATGTATGCATGAACTCAGGATAATTAAAAATCTCGTATAAATGTAAAAACAAACTATACATCCGGAAAGGAACATTAAATAAGTTCACAGAAAGTTCGTTGCAGATGTAGATACCTGCTAAACTTTCAGTTTTCTCCACTAACTGGTCCACAGGCTCATCAGTGGGATCTTGAATCACAACCTTCTTTTTTTTCTTCTTTTTAGTAGGATCAAATGGTGCAATCTACATTGGAATAATGAATCAATAGCTATGACAAGTTTTGCACAGCTAGCCACACCAGTTACATGGGTCTCTAAAGAATCAATTGTGCTGGAGGTTTTTACAACTTTAACAAGAGATTGAACGTATCAAAATAAAATAAAACAAAACGTCAACAAAAATGTGGAGCCTTTTTTAAGGCAAACAAGAGGATGAGTAGTCCAGATGTCAGCTTATACAACACAACTAAACTAACTCGGTTCATATCTAACAACTCAAATTGTAGTTTGAAAATTAAAGAGTAGTTCAAGAAAACTTTCACCAATATGGACCAACTATCACCCATATGGGATCAACCATCACACAAAAAAGACTAACATATGCCGCATCTTCCTTCACCTCTTCCTTCACTTCATTGAGATTTTCTTCGTCAGCCATGATTTTACTCTAATCTGCAAACAAAAAATCATTTTTTAAAAAGAGAACGTTAATACATATCTATATCTTTCTAGACAGATATACAAATGGCAATCAAAAATTGAACAAAGAAATAAAAAATCTAAAAGAAAAAGAAAACATTTTGAAATTGATTCGGAACATCAATATGACGACGCTGCCTTCCACTACACAAGCACAAACTTTTGACCCCTAAACTTAACAAATCTAATTTTTAGCACCTCTATACTTCAATTCCCATCTTGCTCTCCAATTCTTGTCTGTTTTGATTCAGTAATACACACATAAAAGAAGTGAAATTTTTATCAATGTAAAGTCATCCCTATATGTTGGAGAGAGACATGAGAGTAGACTAACATTGAGAGGAAAGGATTATGGGGAAGTTTGAATCTCCTTCGAGCTCCAAAGAAAACCTCAACATCCAAACTCATATTGATGCAGATTCCGTGTTCATTTGAATAATATAGACATGATCCCACTAATTTTTTATCACAGATACAAATATATTGAATATGCTTCGTATGACCAAATTGAAGGGTCCTACTATTGACTCTTACAATAACATTTGGGAAGTGATCAAGTAATCAACACAAATTGGTTTGTGGAATATGCAATAATGATTACCAATAATTGACCGTCTTTCGCAGACTAACCTTCAAAATTTCATACAAGATAAATAAAAGAAAACGAGAATCAAAACAAAGCGTCACAGAGTTGTTATAAATCTATAGAAGTAGACTTTTACATGTGTTTTTGTTTACTCATGACAATGTAAGACATGTAAAGATCTTGGTAAAACAGAACCAGAAGTTTGCATTTAGTTCTTACCCTCCTATACAATTATGCAACAGCAGCAATTACAGGGCTTATAGGTATTTTAAATTCTTCGGAAGAAATAAAGTCTGATTTGTCTTGCTCCTCTTCAACCTCCAAATCCCCAGTACCAGGGATGTATCCAGACAACATCATCATTCTAGTGAGATCCTTCAAAAGTAAATAGATATCCTTCTTTTGGGGATGTCTTCCATCTTTTACCATGAAAATATGAACCTGACTCTGAATTTCAATCCAACTGCAACCCGGCTGCTTAATAACGCCTCGCTGTCTCATAAGCTTCCTGACTCTTATCACATCCCTCCATTTTCCAATCTCAGCAAACATGTTTGAGAGAAGAACATACGGACCAGAGTTGTTAGGGTCAATCTCCAAGAGTTTTTCAGCCACAAATTTTCCTAAGTCAATGTTACCATAAGCTTTACAAGCAGCGAGCAAAGATCCCCATACAGCACCATCAGGTTGCATTGGCATTGATTCTATGAAATTTTTTGCTTCACTGAGACAACCAGCACGACCAAGTAAATCAACCATACACGTATAATGGTCCTTCATGGGTTCCAAATCATGCTCTTTTCTCATCGAGAGAAAATATTGACGCCCCTCCTCAACTAGCCCTGCATGGCTACAAGCACAAAGAACTCCAATCATTGTGACATGGTCTGGTTTCTCTCCAGATACAAACATTTCCCTGAACATTTGAAGAGCTTCATTTCCATGCCCATTTTGTGCATACCCCACTATCATGGCATTCCATGAAACACGATCTTTTTCTACCATGTTACCAAACACCCGGATCCCATCTTCCACCGATCCACATTTCATATACATATCTATGAGAGAGTTCCCCACAAATATATCACATTCCGGTCCAGACTGGAATCGAAACCCATGCTTTAAGACATGGGTGTGAGCCTGCCTTCCCAGTTTGAGATCAGCTAAATTTGCACAAGCATTGAGGAGATTCCCAAATGTGTAGTGTGTTGGACAAACAGATTCCCTTTTAAACATGCAAAAGAGTTCTAATGCCTCTACATTGTCTCCATTTTGTGTATAACCTGCAATAAGGGCATTCCAAGATACTACATTTCTCTCCATCATTCTTGTAAACATTAATCTTGCAGTTCTCACACTTGATACTTTTGCATACCCACTAACCATGGAAGTTTCAGACACCACATTCTTTATTGGCATCTCATCAAAGATCCATCTTGCTTCTTTAATTCTACTACATTTTGCATACATATCAACCAACGCGTTACATATAACAAGATCATCCCTGAATTTGTCAGATTTCATAATTCGCACGTGAATTTGCTTACCTTCTTTGATTATGGATAAACTTGCACATGCACTGACTACACTTGCTAAAGTGACTTCATCCGGTTCCACCCCACATCCCATCATCCTCACAAAAATGTTAAGAGCTTCAAAGGCCGGACCATTTTGTTCATAACATGTAATCAAGCTATTCCAAGATACTACATTGCGCTCGGTCATCCCATTAAAAACTTGTGTGGAGAAATCCACATTTCCGCATTTAGAGTACATATCAATAAGGGCAGAGCCCATATAAACATCTAAGGAATGTGGAGATTTCACTATTGTCGTGTGGATCTGGGAACCCGTGTTTAAATCTCTTAATCCCGCACAAGCACTTAGAGCACTGCCATATGAGTACTCATTAAGCACAAAACCCTCGCTATGCATTTTAGAATAATACTCGATTGATTCCTCAAACCGATCATGCTGAGCAAAACCAGATACCATAATATTCCAAGAGCACTGATCAGGGCTGGGCATCAATCGAAAAACCCTCTTAGCTTCATCAACAAAACCTGAATTTAGTATTGCATTAATAATCGAGTTCCAAGTGAACGTATTCTTGTCAGGCATTTTTTCAAACACCTTGTGTGCATCATCCAAACAGCCACACTTTCCGTAAACATCAATGAGCCTGTTTTGGATAAAGATTTCGGAACAGAATTGGGATTTGATAATGCGAGCATGGACCCGGCGGGTGTGGCGTGCAGACTTTGATTGAAGACAAGAATCCAATAGCTTCGCAAAGGGTGAGGAGTTGAGAAGAGAGAGGTCACCAACAATTTGCCTTGCCATTCCATAATAATCTCAGTAAAAAATGGCTTCGTGGGTATTTTCTGGTTCAGATTCTAGCAGGAGAGACATTAATAACTGTCGATCTTGAACTAAAGAGAGAGTTTTCCACGTTTTTGTTTATTACAAATCTATAGCATAAACACTGTTTAGAAGAAAACTATTAACATATTAAGATCACATATTAAAATATTTATTCTGTTCCAAATCATTGACTTTTAAAAACATATGAAATAATAAATTTAACGGCATTTAGAATATTCACCACTACAATTATTAACATTAAAAAAATTTGATTTGGCAAGCATCCTGCTGTTTGATAAAGTCTGATTTGTCTTGCTCCTCTTCAGCCTCCAAATCCCCAGTACCAGGGATGTATGGCCAGAAAACATCATCATTCTAGTGAGAACCTTCAAAAGTAGATAGATATCCGATGTCTTCTATCTTTTACCATGAAAATATGAACCTGGCTCTGAATTTCAATCCAACTGCAACCCGGCTGGCTGCTTAATAACGCCTCACTGTCTCATAAGCTTCCTGACTCTTATCACTGTTGTATTTTATACAAAATAATATATTACAAAGTTAAATAAAAATAAATATATTAATATATTTTGGTGATATATCATTAAAAGAGTTTAATGTGTAAATTAAATGAGTTATAATTAATATATTTATTGAGATTTTGTAATGGTTAAATATATATTAATTGCTTAATTATTGGGATATTAAGATTTGTAACAGTGTATATATTAAAGAGATATTACTGTTGCTATATATATTAATTTCCGTTGCTATATATATTAAGTGATTTTATTGTTGCCATATATAGTACCGTACTACCGTTGCCTTCTATTACTATAAAAGGAGAGGAATGGCATCATATATAGATATCTTCTTTAGCAGACTATTGGTTTTACTTACATATATATCATTTGTGTAAAAAAAAGAAAGTGTGAAGAGATACTTATATAATTAATATATATATATATATATATATATATATATATATATATGATATTTTTGAGTTTGAGTAAAGAGAAATTAGAAGTTGTTCTTGTCTTCATTCAACTATTTCAAGTCTTTGGTTAATTGGTAAGAAATTAATTTGAATCCTTTTGAAGTAGATTTTAAATCGAATGACCTTAAGACCAAAAAATTCTCCGGAGGAAATTTCCTTACGACACTCTGAATTTCAATCGCTTCAACATAATTCTTCTCTTTAAGTTTTATTTAAGCTATTTTATATTTGAGTCCTATATTTATCCGTATTTTTCCAACAATCACATCCCTCCATTTTCCAATCTCAGCAAACATGTTTGATAGAAGAACATATATATGGATCAGAGTTTAGGGTCATTATCTAAGAGTTTTTCAGCCACAAATTTTCCCAAGTCAATTTGTTACCATAAGCTTTACAAGCAGCGGGCAAAGATCCCCATACAACACTAATAGCTAGGTTGCATTGGCATTGATTCTAACTTCACTGAGGCAACCAGCACGACCAAGTAAATCAACCATACACGTATAAGGGTTCCAAATCATGGTCTTTTTTTATCGAGAGAAAATATTGACGTCCCTCCTCAACTAGCCCTGCATGGCTACAAGCACAATTTAAAGAACTCCAATCATTGTGACATGGTCTGGTTTCTCTCCAGATACAAACATTTCCCTGAACATTCCAAGAGCTTCAGTTCCATGCCCATTTTGTGCATACCCCACTATCATGGCATTCCATGAAACTTGATCATTTTCTGCCATGTTACCAAACACCCGGATCCCATATATCTTCCACCGATACACATTTTATATACATATCTATGAGAGAGTTCTGCACAAATATATCACATTCCGGTCTAGACTGTGCTTTAAGACATAGGTGTGAGCCAGCCTGCCCAGTTTGCGATCAGCTAAATTTACACAAGCATTGAGGAGATTCCCAAATTAATGTGTAGTGTGTGTCGGACAAACATATTCTCTTTTCAACATGCAAAAGAGTTCTAATTAATGCCTCTACATTGTCTCCATTTTGTATATAACCTGCAATAAGGGCATTCCAAGATGCTACATTTCTCTCCATCATTCTTGTAAACATTAATCTTACACTTCTGATGATACTTTTGCATACCCACTAACCATGGAAGTTTCAGACAACACATTCTTTATTGGCATCTCATCAAAGATCCATCTTGCTTCTTTAATTCTACTACATTTTGCATACATATCAACCAACGCGCGCGTGCGCGTTACATATAACAAGATCATCCCTGAATTTGTCAGATTACATATCAGACCAACGTGTTACATATAACAAGATTATGAACTTTTGTGGAGAAATCCACATTTTCGCATTTAGAGTACATATCAACATGGGCTGAACTAGTGGGGCTAGGGGGGTCATATGACCCCCAACTGCATGTTAATATTGTTAAACTTGATCTTTCTTATGAGATGGTATTAAGTTATTTACTTTTTCATGTCCTTCCACCTATAATAAATTAACAATATTATTATAAGATAAAATAATGTTAAATAAGTTTGATGATTAATTACTTAATATTGCACTTATTTGTTTTACTGACTTAATCATACCTTAATATCAATTTTTTGTAAATAAGAATAACTTAATTCATTTTTCTTACTTTGAATGACTTCTCTCAGTTGTCTCAAAAAACGATGACCAGAACCACAATGTTAGGTTTTGAATATATAATATTATAATTTGTAAGTTATTTATAAAAATAGTTAATCAGTTGACTAAAAAATTGAAAGTCTGATTAATAGTTACATAGTTCGAGAGAAATTAATATATATATATATATTTAAAGTTATTAGACTCACAACTCAAAAGTTGATAATGGTTGGAATAGGATGTTGTAAAATTATATAATTGAGCAAAATGAATTTAAAATAAGCACTTCAAGCGTCAATAAATAATTTTTTTTTACTCTAGAAATATTCTAGTTCCGCCATTGCATATCAATAACAGAATTAAGAACCCATATAAACATCTAAGGAATGTGGAGATTTCACTATTGTTGTGTGGATCTGGGAACCCGTGTTTAAATCTCTTAATCCCCCACAAGCACTTAGAGGCTAGAGCACTGCCATATGAGTACTAATTAATTAATAACAAAACCCTCGCTATACATTTTAGAATAATACTCGATTGATTCCTCAAGCCGATCATGCTGAGCAAAACCAGATACCATAGAATTCCAAGAGCACTGATGAGGGCTGGGCATCAATCGAAAAACTGTGTAAATTATAAGTTGTTTATCAATAAGCTGTTTAATTATAAGTTGTTTACCAATAAGCTGGTTAAATAAGTTGGTTACCAATAAGCTATTTAAATAAGTTGTTTACTAATAAACTATTTAAATAATAAGTTGTTTAGCAATAATAAGTTATTTAAATAATAAGTTATTTATCAATAAGTTGATTATCAATAAGTTGTTTACCAATAAGCTGTTTAAATAAGTTTTTTTACCAATAAGCTATTTAACTGATAAACTGTTTACCAATTATAACTTTTTACCAATAAACTGGTTAAATAATAAGTTATTTAACAATAAGTTGTTTAAATAATAAGTTATTTACCAATAATAAACTATTTATCAATAAGTTGTTTACCAATAAAAAGTTATTTACCAATAAATTGTTGAAATAAGTTGTTACCAATAATAACTTTTGGTATGATCTTTTTATAATGTCTTTTTAGTAATCTTTACATTTTATTTTAACTTTTAAGTCATTATCATAGACAACACCAACAACTTTTATAACTTAATTTATAACCTAATATATTATCAAATAAACATTTTTCTTATAAGTCCGAACTTATAAGTCACAACTAAATCAACTTATATTTTAACTTATAAGTTATTTTAAAATAAGTCACTCCCAAACAGGACCTTACTTGTACGGGACGGACTTTGTTCTCTTTTCTTCTTCTCCAAGATTTCTTTCTCGAGTTTCACTCATCTGTCTATATATTTCTCCCTCTCCCTCACAAACACATCAACAATATTGAGCAGAAAACAACAATGGCCGCAGCAATGGTTTTAGACCCGAAAGCCGTAGTAGACGTACCCCCACCACGGACTGAGATATACACCTCCCCTCCCTCTGACGAAAACGATCTCTACAGCTTCCTCAAATTCCTCCAACGCCATATCGAATTCATCGGAATCCAAGAGGAGTACGTAAAAGATGAGCAAAAAAACCTTAAACGCGAGCTCCTCCGCGCCCAACAAGAGGTCAAACGGATCCAATCCGTCCCGCTCGTTATCGGTCAGTTCATGGAGATGATCGATCAAAACTACGGAATCGTTGGTTCCACCACTTCTTCGAATTACTATGTCAGGATTTTGAGCACTATCAATCGGGAACTACTGAAGCCCTCAGCGTCAGTGGCGTTGCACCGCCACTCGAATGCCCTAGTTGATGTTTTGCCGCCGGAGTCCGATTCGAGTATTTCTCTCTCAGCCAATCGGAGAAACCCGATGTATCCTATACTGTAAGTCGAAATTGATATTTATATTTGAGAATTGTAAATTTAAGAATAAAATTTTGAGAAATCCGAATTTCAACCATCTCTATTCCCGAGAAAAAAAAAATCAAATTTAAGAATTGTAAAGTTAGGGTTAAATTTTTGATCAGCTCATAGCCCTCTAATTAGTTAGGGTTTCTCGTTATAAAGAAGTTAACTATGGAGTATCAATTTTATATATGTTGCTGCTTTGGGATTGTTGGATAATGTGCTTTATTTGTACGGATATAGTGCATTAGTTTTTATTAACAAAAATGACAGGGGGACCGTGGATGGCGACCAGCTCAATTTTTTTTTTTTTTTTTTGTTATGATTCCCAAAAAATCACATTAATTTATTACATGTCAATAGAAAAAAAAAATATTCTGACCAGTCGCCCATGGCCGGTCCCCATAGAAAGGATTGTTTTAGTAATGTAAAACAACTTTTTTAGTTGAAATATATAAAAGAATTTTAAATTCACGGTTTTTAAGGTTTATTAGTTTGCTGTCTTGTAGTTACTCAGGGCTTGTGCATAATAAAGTTAGGTATTTTTTAATTTAAATTTGTTACTTGAAAGAATTTATTGAACTAGGTATTCAAAATACTTTTTTTGTATGTGCTTGGTCATTGGTGCATGAATTTAATAATTTCATTAATTAGGTCTTTTTGCTCTTTCTTGTGGCATGAGTTTATTTTGAAATTTACATTGAATTGATTTGTTAGTAGTAATTTAAGTATATGGCCCTTCGGGTTCAATAGAAAAGGCAATTATAAAGTCCCTAGGTTTAGTAGGAACATGAAAATAAAATTAGTTAAGAACAATGTTACTTGAAATGTGGTTCGTTTCAGTATGCGGTAGGAATATGGGTACACTACATAGCTAAAATGTGGTACGTTAGGTATCTTTATATAAGTTCTTGTAGATAGGAATTCTAATTCCTAACTTAGAATCTAAATGTAATAAACCCATATTTTATAGAAATTTTTAATTAATTAACAAGTTGATTGTTTTATAAATATGTTAGTACAAATGTAATGTTTTGAGCATTAAATACTAAGTTATAATATTGATACTTGTGCAATTATAAGTTAAAACAATAAAAAAAATTGGTACGCTTAAATTTAGAATATTGGTACGTGAGAGTAGCATACGCAAGTACCAATACGTTTCGCTATATCAATGATAGTATCTGGTAACTATGGTTAAGAAAGTACATGAACATTTAACTTTGAGAGAAGCAAGTGGAATGGAAAAATATATGACTAGAAGGGCTGGAGATTTAGTTTTTTTTTTTGAAACTCAAAAGAAAAATGAGAGGAAACAAAATTACTTCACTTCCCCCTGGGGGAGTTTGGCCTTAGGACACTCTATTTCCTCCCAAGTAATTGTGTCAAAAAACTAGGAAGTATGAGGGAAAGATAACCTTTAGTCTTTCCCTTATTAGAAAATGAATAAGATGAGAAAACTCGTTCAAAGTAAATAAGAAATCATTACTTTTTGACTTATCAAAATAGAGAAGAAGAAGAATCATTATTTTTTTTAACCTATTCTTTTATCCTTTTCCCTTCCTTTACGGCTTTACCATTTGAATTTTCAATATTTATTTGTTATTCACAAGAACCTTATAGAGACATGAAAAAATATCTAGAACCATTTAAATGCACAAAACTAATACGTAGATGTACTTATCAAGAAAAAAGAAGAGAGACTTGGACTCGTAATTGTAGAGCTTGGAACTGACATTAGGTTGCACATTTGATGACTTTGTTGGAAACTTGATGAATGGCCACATCAAAATTACTGAATAAAGAAATATAAAAGCTCATTCTTTCTAGGGACTCTGAAATGCAACAAGACATTGATTCTAAGTATTAAAACAAATTAAACTTACGAACACATCTTAATTAAACCTATTAAATTATATTCAATAGCATAAGTAAAGTTTCTAGTGGATAACGATTTTGAAGTTGCACCAAATTCTATATTAGAAAATGATAGGTATCTAGACACAAGTTGTCTATTTTATCTATACAATGCATTGGTTGCTATACAACACATCATGCATTGATAGGTTGTACAATTTTGATAGGCTGTACAGTACAAATGTTCAATCAACCAGTGCTTTACTCTTCTATCATTCTCCCCTGGTTGAAAACTCAACCTAGGTTTGATGCAGAATTGAATATCAATATATTTTAGAATCAATCTTATATCCGAGCCCACCTAACGTCTCCAACCATCCAAAAATATCCGTAATCCCTTCTTTCAATCTTTTCTCAAGATAATCACCCTCTAAAGAAACATTATGTGTTATGAATGGTCTTAATTAGACTGCTTTCATGTTTCTCCAACATCTAAGGATGGTTCTGGATTAATGAGAGGGCATTTTTATGTGTGTATAATTGAATTGATGGAACTTATTGATGGCGGTCGAGGTAATAGCGTAACATTCTAGAGTTGGAGATGAAGATGGGAATGGAAATGGAATTGTTAACTTGAGGGTCAAAAGTTTGTGCTTGTGCAGTGGAGATAATGGCAACATATATTCTTGATGAGCATGTTGAGCTTATGATGGCACTAGTAGTTGTGGAACATTAGAGCATTGGATATTGTTAACACCAAGTTTCGCCGGCGCGTCCAATCACCAAATCTACGCTCTGAATCCTGCACAATAACAGATCACACGCGAAGCTTGACGGCTTGTGCCGCCGGGGATAGCTCCGGTGTGAGAATAAGTACAGGCCGTTCACAAGGTTTAACAATGGAGGCTTAAGTGTTTAGTGCTCAATAATGTATTACCTGTTAATTGTAGTCAAGCCCTGTATTTATAGTCATTCTCACTTCCTTAGAATCTCTCCAAGTCGGATTAGGACTCCTAAATATGGTAGTTACCTATATTTGGGTCTAACACAATCTCTTTAAAAGGTGTAAGTAGATTCCAATTCACATACTACCTTTGGAGTTATCTTATTTAAATATGGTTAGGACTAGAGTCCTTAACCACGTAAACCCCTTATAACTCCGGACTCTATACATGGGTTGTCTAACTTTACAGGCCCAATCCAACCGAACTTATATACATTGGTCTAGGCTTCAGCCTAAGGGACTCGAGGGCCCGATCCCGAACACCACGACCAAAACAGGACACCGGCCCGGAGGGCTCGGCTATCCGAACCTGAACACCTTCAACATCTTGTCAGGGCTTGGCCCGACGGGCCCAATCTCCTTGGTTTCAGCCCAGGCCTTTAGCCCGCATGGTGATCGGCAAAATACTCCCGAACAGATATGAAGATGGAAATGGAAGTTTAGGTAAACATAGAAGGCTCTATGATGTTGAAGGTGAAAGGAGTTTTTGGTTGTGCAATAATGCATGTTGAAGTGTTGTGAATTAAAAATGGGTATGTGATTGAGGGCTGAATAGAATGTGGTTCTTTGTGGCCACTCTGCAGCATTGTTATGGTGAGACTGTCAATGGTGCCAGCAGTGATATGATGAGATTTAGTGGTTCGCTTAGGTGTTTGAAAGGTTGAAGTTGTGCTTCAGCCTATTATATATTTATCTATTACAATGATTTATTTATATAATGTGGGTCTATAGATAATGTTTTTTTCTTCTAAGTATTTATAGTCTATATTGAATAAATAAATGGTAACATTGTTATTCCTCTCATAAACAATAACTGCAAGTCCGTGAACCGTTACATTATTTAATGTTTTGGCCCATTTCGGTTCAAATATTTACCTTTCCCCACTTCCTTCTTTTTTTAGGATATTGGAGGTTGTGACGTTCAAAAGCAGGAAATTCGTGAAGCTGTTGAGTTGCCTTTGACTCATCATGAATTGTACAAACAGATTGGTATAGAACCTCCTCGTGGTGTTTTGCTATATGGTCCTCCAGGCTCTGGTAAAACAATGCTTGCCAAAGCTGTTGCCAATCATACAACTGCAGCCTTCATAAGAGTAGTTGGCTCAGAATTTGTTCAAAAGTATTTGGGTGAGGTATGATCTAGAAAGATTGGATATATATTCTCTTAAATGTGCAGCTTCTACTTATCTTTTCCTCGTCTACTTATGGACGTATGTATGTATGCATGCCATTTCCTTCAACATCAGGTACAATTAATCACTTGTTAGTGAACTGATGATGACTTGTCTCACATGTCCATTGGTATAGGGGGTGCCTTTATCCATACATTAGGCACACTTTGTATTTTATAAAAAACTAGAAAGGAAAGGAAATTAATTTCATCTGGAAGAATTTTAGAACATTTTAGCAAATGGAGCTTACTTTGACCTTCACCTTAAGTTTATAAACAGTGATGTAAAAAGGTGTTTCTTTCACTTTTTGTGATGACATTTCTGAATGCTTTATGCAGGGTCCACGCATGGTCCGTGATGTTTTTAGCCTTGCTAAAGAAAATGCTCCTGCAATTATTTTTATTGATGAGGTAGATGCCATTGCAACTGCTAGATTTGATGCTCAAACCGGGGCTGATAGAGAAGTTCAGCGAATTCTAATGGAACTACTAAATCAGGTAAAATTTCATCATGAATTAGAGTTGACTATCAGAGTGTGTTTGGCTGAGGTATTTGTGATTTTCTGGATTTGTAAACCCCATCATTCAAGACTCAAGAGTCTCTTAACTTAAAAATTCTAACATTGCAAAATTTATAGTTTTGATATTTTCTCTGACCATGGATAAAGCATATATTGGCGTGGAAGTAATATTTTGTACGAACATAACAAAAAATTTATTTGGTTGTATCTGGTAGATAACTTCTTTGCAAACAATTTTGGGCCAAACAAAAGATGGTATCAAAATAATTCTGATTATACATCTGTGTATATTTTTTGTCTTCATCAATACAATTGATCCTAAAGGATGAAGTTAAGTTCAAATCCAAAGGTTGATATTAATGCCATCAAACAATTGAGATAGAGGACATAGATGTCTTTGAAATTGAAAAGATGAACACTTGAAGAGGAGAACCTAAGGAGATGGGGCAGTATAGTTTAGTCGTGTTCTTTTTATTTTTGTCTTTTAAACAGGCCACTTGCATGTTTTTAAACTGGGAATTTATCCAAACAGGGTTTTATACTGGGTATATGGAAACCCATTACTAATTTATAGTTTCTCCCCAATTAAAGTCCTCCATCCAAACACACACTTAACAGAATGGATGGAACAACCAGCTTTTCTTTTTTGCGATGTGTGAAATCATTGATCCAGAGTTTGCTTACCTTCACTTTAGCCACCTTGTTTTGGGTACAATTCTTTTCAAGTTTATAGATTTGGGTTGTCTTATGCAGATGGATGGGTTTGACCAAACAGTTAATGTGAAAGTTATAATGGCTACTAATCGAGCGGACACTTTGGACCCTGCTCTTCTCCGTCCTGGAAGGCTTGACCGAAAAATTGAGTTTCCTTTGCCTGATAGAAGACAAAAAGGCTTGTTTTCCAGGCAAGATTTGCAAATTTATTTATTGATCGTGGGTGTAGACTGTGTAGTAATTAATGTTTTTGTCCATTTTTAAGATTGTCAGCTACGTACGTACACTAATCTATTGATTTTGTGGATTCTGCTTAGTGGATTGTATTTGCATTATAACCTGGCTAAGTTTTGCAGGTTTGCACTGCTAAAATGAACTTAGGGGATGAGGTTGACTTGGAGGATTATGTTTCTCGGCCAGATAAAATTAGTGCTGCTGAGGTAAAAAGTTGATTTTGGAGTAAAAAGTTAAAAAGGAATTTATTTTCCTCCTGTTAACCATAAAAAAGTTTGTAGGTTGCACCTATTCTATTCCTTTGATTTTGAAGTTGGGATGGATTTTGAACTAGAGATTACTTTTTTGCAGATTGCAGCTATTTGTCAAGAAGCTGGTATGCATGCAGTCCGTAAGAATCGTTATGTAGTTCTTCCAAAGGACTTTGAGAAGGGTTATAGAACAAACGTAAAGAAACCAGACACTGACTTTGATTTTTACAAGTGACTTTTAGAAGATGAAGATGTTATGCGACTTGTTTGTTTTATTGTTCCCTATTAAACCAGAATAACAACTTCTCTGCAATCTATCTATCTATCTATCTATCTTGTTAAACATCAATCTATACTGGCAAATAACTAGTCAAGAAAATAAAATAAATAATAATAATAATAATAATAATAATAATAATAAAGATTAGAGTTCATTTGCGGTACTCATTCACTAATCAGAACAAGGTTGCTAAATCAATTCATCCCCCAAACGATTTTGCTGGCATCAAACATAAATTACGGGTTCCTAAACAATGGCATGAATCATATCATTCAAAAATTAATTGATTTCTCTCTTCATTCCATGGTCAATCCAGCAAAACTTTATGGATCATGGCAACAAAGTAATTTCTAAACAACGTTCATATAAAAGTTTCCATTAAGCTCACGCACTCAATTTATGGGTATAAAACTCATTCATTTAATACCCCAAAACTTAAACACTTGTTTATTTTTAGGCAAAACAAACCAATACTATGCATAACAAAACCAAATCCGATGAGAATATACCTCAATCCTATGAAACACAAACAAAACATCCAATCAATACAAATCAAAAACTGAAACCACTTCGACAATCTAAACTCATCACTACATGTGTGTGTGTGTGTGATAGTTTACTTATTCCAACCAACTATAGACCAAACTAGATTTCATAATTTATTTTTTACAAGGCAAAATTCACCATTCAAAGCAACTATTTCCGTAAACACAATAATTCCAACCAAAATCACATATTTACCAAGCTCAAGGGTTCCTATGGAGTTTTATTCCCTTTATTTCTTTACAAGTGTGTGTTACGCTCCATCCCGTTCTAACACTTGACTGTGCATATATTTGATTCTCTTAGGCTTTTCAAAACTATCCATTTAGCTAACTTTCGACCAACGACACCCAAATCGATTGATTTTAGAAGCGCTGAGTGTAGAAAAATCCCCTAGGACTTACTCGTTCGAGTAGTAAAGGCCAGAGAATCAAACAAGTCAATATAATAATGCATAAATATTTTTCTTGATTTTTTATTTTAATTTTTTCTTAATTTTTTTTCTTAATATCTATGCCCCATAGATTCCCGTCTTGTTTATTTAGTTCATTTTAGCCTTCATATCAACATTTACAGATGTCATTAACATTTGAACTTCAATATCCCCAGAAGATAATTATGAACTCCTTTGATCCAAATCAGTTAAAACAAGCAAATCTATAGGCTAACCATTTACACAAGCTTCTGACAAACGTAGATTACCATCATGACTCAATTTAAAGTTAAGCATCAATTATCAATCTTGTTCAAATTAACATACTAAGCTAAGAAGACCACACCAACCCATAACACAGATTAATGGAAAAAATGCAATTATGAGCGCATTCTAATGCAACACAAATATGAATATGCAATTAACTACCATGTAATATATGTACATTAAATGCAAATACACTATGTTAACACGTAAAAACAACGAACTATAATGCAAATAACTAACTATATGCAGTACGACACTAAAATACCCCCAAACTTAAACTAGACATTGTCCTCAATGGCTGAAATAGGAAAAATAAAAGCAGATGACTTTCTTGAAAATATAGCAATCTTCCTTCTTGTCTGCTAAGTTTGAAGAATGGGTTAGACCTATTGGAATAAATTGGGCACCACACTTGAATTTGACTTGAATAACATGTAAAACCACTATATAAATTTTTTTATTAAATCCTAAATAAATGCAAATTCAAAAACTAAAAATTAAACTTGGGCTACCTCCCAATAAGCGCTTGTTTTATAGTATCACCATGACTTCTTCAACTCTCTATCCAATTCTCCTTCGAAAATCCTCCATCTATCAGTAGCAATGTATCTTTTGAGAGATTCCCAACTGAAAGGGCCATTGATTCAAAGTCACCTAGCATGCTCTTTTTAAATAAATTATTCTTTAACACCTTCAAGTAGCTTGGCTTTTGCCCAATTATGTCTGTGAAGAGATTGTGGAATTGACACTTTTCAAACACAATTGGCTCTTCTTATATCTTTCCCTTCTCATCTCACCATGGCTCCAAAGTTAATATAGCTCTCATGTCACATGGAGCGTTGCCGACAACATGACTATCAATTGGGCACGGGATTGCAAATCTACCCGGATCTTTGAACTTTGGTGGAGAAGGCACATGAGGCACTATCAAAATCATCCTATCTTCATTAAAACTCAAAATTAGTTCTTCGTCGACCTCCTTTTCATGGTCCCCAATTGTCTCCTTTTTTTTCAATATCTACATCATTAGGCACATTGCAGATTTTGTTCAGGCTCTCCATCAGTCTTGAGATCCATGTAACAGGGTCAAGTGTCTTGGGGACAATTGTTTGAGGCATTGATTAGTTGTTCCATCTGATTCGCAAAATTTTGACTCGACATCTTCTGACTAATCTTTGTCTCCTCATTTGAAGCTATGAACTTGGACATAATTTTCCCTAAATTTAAATGGTCTTCCTGTTGTAGGAGGTGGACATGAGAATTCTGGTGGGTATGTTGGTCGTGGAACATAAAATTGATCTTGATGAGTATGGCTCCATAAAAAATTCGGGTGATACCCCTAATCTTGATGATAGTTGTTGGGATATGCATAATTATGGAGTAATCATACCGCCATACTGTACCGGCTTGAAACTGATGGTGCATTGATGACTTAGATGATTTCCAACATAATAATCACAATTAACCGCCACACTTTGACTACGTTGTGCTGCAAACGCATCTAACTTCCTTGAAAGTGTCTGTATCTGTGCTAACAATGCAGTGGTATTTTCAATTGTTCTCTTCCTCTCGGGCATGATGGTAATGATAATGCTATAGACGTTTTACCGTGATATCTCCAAGTACAATGAACTACTTAAGAGACCCAGGAAGAGGCACAAGAAGAAACAAGATGGAAATTAGTCCATGTTGATGTTTTTAGGCCACCAAACAACTCTGAATTGCTCCGTATCTATGTTGGAACAGGTGTTCAGTTCTTTGGAATGATGGTTATTACTATCGCGTTCACTTCTTCACTGGTTATGCCTCTGTCCATTTGTACAAGAGATTTGCTCAGTCCCAACCATCGTCTTTACTATATTCTTTGTCCTAAATGCACTTCATATTGGGCCAGAAATATTGAGGGGCAGAGTGCCATTGGGAACTATGTTTGCTCTGGTCTTCATATGGTTCTGTCCTACTTGTTTTTGTGGGTAGCTATGTTGGATTCGAAAGGCAACAATTGAGGATCCTGAGAAGAACAAAATCCCCGAGCGAGCAGGCATGGTACGTGAACCCCGTCTTTTCGGAGGGATACTCCCATTTGGAGCTGTTTTCATCGAGCTTAATTTTCTTCATTCTTACCTGAATCAGTTTTACTACTACATATCATATTTGGCTTAATTTCTCTTGCCATCCTCCTTGAAATAACCATTGTGCTCTACTACTTCCAATTGGTGCTTTACCTCTTCATGTATATATGCTACTTTTTCTATTCCTCACAAGGCTCGAAATCACTAAGCTAGTTTCGGACATGTTGTATTTGGGGTATATATATGCATGCTAATTTCTTCCTACACATTTTTTGTGCTAATTCTATGCTAGACTTGACAAAATATGGTTATGGGTTGGTTTTGGTTTACAAAATATGGTTATGGTTCTATTTAAGAACTAAAATCATATTAACTATTTTAAATATGGACTGTGTGTGTTGGAACCATATAGTTATGATTAAAATATAGGTCGATCCATATTTTAAATTTCAAACTTACCTTTATTATGATCCAATAAAATAAATTATTATTAGATATATCATGTATACATAATCACTAAGCATTTATATATATATATATAATCACTGAATATTAATTTTTTTTAGGGTGGGGGTATAATAATCACTGAATTTTTTTTTTTTTTTTGGTGGGGGGTGGGGGTATATGAAAGTAGTATGCACACAAGCCAATCATGTTTGATGATAAAGCATATACTGTGTAACAATCTTATTCATTTATTAATAAAAAGTACTAATTTATTAAAGGATTTTAATTATCTACATGATGCTGTTTTATAATATGTGATAAACCCATAGTTTTAAGCAATGCTTTTAGAATAATGATGATGATCATTCTAATGAGATCTAAATTCTTAGAAAGCTTAAAACTAAAATAGTTCCCAATCATTGGATTACTAAATTGGGGATTAGTGAATCCGGATAGATTGGTACATACGTTGTTTGCTCATTGGATGAGGATGATTGATCTCACGATCATTTGTGTGGAGACACTAAAGCAAGTATGTAGGTGCTTATTAGAGAATAAGTTCATTTGAACGTTGGCTCATTAAGGAATACCTAATGGAGTTTTATTTGCTGTCAATAGGAATTCTGTAGTGATAGTAGTACAAGTGATCCTTGACTTGAGATCATCATAGTATTTTGTGTATGATGAGTTATACTTTGACTTATTCCTTAAGACCCTTAGGGTATATCAAAGGGTATGCTTGGGTATAATAAGTTGTACATGGAGATAATGTATGATCAATAAAGAATCTACCACTTCTAATAAAAAGAAGAGAAATGTCCTATGTGATTCGATAAATGACAACCCAAAGAGTCCTCGGGCAATGAATGAAATTAGAAAGGAGTTTCTAATTTGCATTATTTGGAGTTGTGCATTTAAGGATCGAAATACATATAATTAAATAAAATAAGACTTGACAATAATTCCATGTCTTATATTTAATTGGGACATTGTATGGTGGAAGGATTGAATTGTCTTCAAGTAACTATTTACTCAAAGGTTCTTTAATGATTAATGTTGAAATCTATATTATCCGGAAAGTCGTTGATCGCTAGGAGGCTTATCCCTATTGTAGAATAAATATTATTTATTTAAATAAATTAATTGTTTAATTTATTTATTTAAATAAGATTAAATTGTTCTAATTGATTTATTCACAACCTATTAATATGGAGAACCTAAAGGGTCACACCATAAAAGGAAGAATAATTATTTAAGAAGTTAATGGCATAATCGTAATAATATATTAAGTATATTTAATTTAATCTATGGTGATAGAATAAATTAAATAGCTTAATATTTATTATTTAATATTTTAGAAATATTAAATATAAATTAATAAGAGGAGTCTTATTAATATTATTACAATTATTATTATTTTAATTTCTAAAAGAGTTTAGGAATTAATTTAATATAAGTACTCTTCTCATTTATTCCTAATTGGATTAGGAAGAAAATTAGTTAAAAGAGTTTAATTAATTATCCCTAATTAGATTAGGGAGCTTAATTAATTAAAAGAATTTAATTAAATAAATAAATCTCAATTCCTTAATTGTTAAGGTGGGTTGCCTACATCTATAAATAAGAGAGTCTTTATTATGGGTGGTGGGGTTGTTGACTTTGACAACTACGTAATAATTCTAATTTGTTGGAAGATGACGCCTTTTTTATAGAGATAAGAAAAACTAGGGTTTGAGCCAATACCCCTTCTTCTTGAATTTTCTTCTTCCTTGGTAGATCACCTCTAGAGGCCAAACATATGGGTGGCTAACATTGATCAAAGGAAGGAACAAAATCCCGGTGGATTCAAGTTGAACGCGAAAGGATTTGGAGGTGAACTTGTACCTGAGGAAGCTCGATCTTCAAGGGTATGATTTTATTCTTTATCTTTTCGTTTAATTAATAATTATACATAAAGGGTGATCCGGGTATATGGTTTGTAAATTTTTTAAACTCTGATTTTTCCATGCTTTCGCACTTTTTATGCAATTTGATTGCGTTCAAGAATATTACAAACCTAACAGTGGCATCAGAGCCAAACCTTTATGCAAATTATTAATTGTTTTAATTTGATATATATATTGATATGTGTTTAGATCAATTTAATTGGGCATAATTTTATTGTATAAAATTTATTAAATAAAAAAAATAAAAAATAAAAAGCGGGCAAATTAGCATAGACGAAAATCAAAGACCACCCAATGCTTGTCGCATTGATGCGAAAAAAAAAAAAAAACAAAGTTCCAAATAAGACGGAAATCAAGGGAACATTGGCTAATGATGGCATGATAAGTTAATGATTGGCATGATTGGCCAATGATGGCTAATGATGGCATGATAAGTTAATGATTGGCATGATTGGCCAATGATTGTTAATGATGGCATGCAATTTTTTTTTTTGAAATAACAAAGACCTGAAATCGAGGAATTTTTAAAAGTAACTTGGTATATTATATTTATATATTTTGATATTATATATATACATATATTATACGGTTAATATAATATATATATATATATTAATTATTTTATAATTAAAATAAAAGTTTATTTTAATTTTAAAATAAAAGGTTTATTTTAATATTAAAATATAAAGTTTATTTTAATTTTAAAATTAAATTTCATGCTAACTAATTAGAGTTGGAATTGGATTCCATGATAACTAATTGGAGTTGAAATTGTATTTCATCTTTCCTTAAATAAAGGAGTTTATTTAGATATGAAATAAGATTTCATATTATTCAAAATAAAGGAGTTTATTTGTGAATAGGAAAGAGAATCATAATTTCCTTAAATAAAGGAGTTTATTTAAATATGAAATAAGATTTCATATTATTCAAAATAAAGGAGTTTATTTGTGAATAGGAAAAAAAATCCGTGTTTCCTTTAATATTTTTTTTTTTTTACATAGAATTGGATTACATAATTAATTAAAATAAAAGAGTTTATTTTAATTAATTTTTTTTACATGGAATTGGATTCCATAATTAATTAAAATAAAGGAGTTTATTTTGATTAAAGATTTTGATTAAAATAAAATAGTTTATTTTATTCAAAATTAGATAAATTAAAATAAAATAGTTTTATTTTGATTTAAATTTGGATTAAAATAAAGGAGTTTATTTTGATTCAAAAATAGATTTTATACTAACTAAATTTGCCCATTAAATGATATCAATATATATATTAAATGTTTATTATTCATGAGATGAATGTTATTTATTGATGCATATGGTGATGTGTATGATAATAAATGGGATTGATTATGACTATTGATTGACGATGCGATTGGATTTATTTTAGTTGGATGCATGAATGTATGGGTTTTATTAAATGGGGTTACATGTATTCTCGCCTTCTCTAATTTTTCTTAATGTAAATTCTATCTCCCTCCTATGTACTTCCCCTTGACTACTGATCAAGGTTTCTATTTATTTTAAAATAGTTTTGTAATAGGAATAATTAGAATTATTTTGAAAAATTGGAGATCAAGGAGCAAGGAGCGCTTGAAGACCCGTTTGTAATGGAGCCCGGGTTTAAATGTAATAGTTATATTTAAATATTAATTCTTGCACCCCTAGGGTTTGACCTTTTGGTTCACTTGGTGGCTCTAGTGAACCAAACTAGAATAAAAGTCCATAATCAATCCGGGTAGAATATAGTATTCTATATGTGCATGCTTATACTATATATATTATATATTATGCAAACATGCTTCGCATGTTCATTAATATAACGCGATTTTATATATATATGCATGCAGCGCTTAAACAAGATGAGACAAATTAATAACAAACCCTCAATTTTTATATTAAAGTCCTAAGCGTTCAAAGATATTTGGAATATCGAACGCGTCAGCCTTCTAGCATGATAAAATTAATAGAGTATTAAATATTTAATATGAGTTTGTTGTGTCACCACAAGGCAAGTATTAAGTATTTAAGATGTTAATTTATCACATTTAATGCTTATAAAGAAAATTGAACAATATTATTTTGTTGTGTCACCACAAGGATGATATTTTTTTTTTTTGAATATATGGAGTGCTAGGTTGGACTTAACTTGGATAATTTTGATTCGGATGTGCCACCACTTGATCAAAATAATCTAAGAGGCAAAATACAAGGAGTTGCATAGTTGATGTAATTGACAAAAAAGTTGTCTACCTATTTATTTATATATAGTTTGTTGTGTCACCACAAGGCTATATACATTTGAAATGGGATCCTTATTCTCACTAGCAAATCTTTAATTAGATTTTTCTTAGAACTATATAAGTGAGGGTAATATAGTTTGAAGAAAATAGTGGGAGATACCAATTTAAAACAAGACCTAATTTATTTTGGTAATTAATAAAAAAATGTATGTTAAAATGTTGTTAATTACAAATTCATTTACGTAATTTTACAATGTCTAAAATTACTATCATCATGAAGCATATTAAATTCTAAATTAACCGCAATAATTAAATGGATTGGTTAAGGAATTTGAGAATAGTTCTCATAGCTGAAAAGCTATCTTATGCCTATCCTTGCAATGGTTGCAGACAATGCCTCTGAGGAAGACATTGCTACTTTTAGAAAGTGGCAAAATGATGCACATTGGCTCGATGCATCATGCTCGCATCTATGAGTAACGAGCTTGAAATACGACTGAAACTATGGATGCTTCTACTATATTCCCGCACATCAAGTAGTTGATGGTGAAGAAAGTAGGATGATAGATATCGATATCTAAGGAGCTCTTCCGATCTAGAATGGCCAATGGCACTATAAATATGAGATAAAAGTCCTTAACATTATCAATTTGATTGATCAATTAGGACAACGAGTTTTGTCATGGATGGAGAGTTGAGCCAAGATTTGATCTTGCACTCACTCCCTAACTCCTTTCACAATTGTTGTGAATTTTTATATGAACAAGCTAGATATCGACTTTTTTGATTTTGCTTAACATGTTAAAAAATGTTGAGAGTCACTTTCCAACCAAGAAAGATCAAGTCTTCTTGGTAGGGGCCAAAGGATCTTCCGAAAAAGAAGAACGATTCAAAGAAGGTAAATAGAAGGCATAAACAAAGGATAATAAAAGCAAAACCGATACGATATAGCAAAGGAGTTTTCTTCCACTACAATAAGCTCGGACTAGAAGAAAAATCTGAAAGCATCTTGCAGAGGCTAACCAAAGAAGCTTAGTGAAGTTTCTAAGTTACAATACGCTTTTTTTGTTCATAATTGAAATAAATTTTTTATTTTTTTTTTAAGTCAAGGTTCTACTTGGGTATTGGATACCGACTTTGGTTATCATAAATATAGATTTATGAAGGGACCAAGCAGAAGTAGAAATCTAAACAAATATAAGTAAATCTATGTGTGGAAAATGAAGCAAAGGTTGTTGCATTAGCTATAGAAACTTATAGTTTAGCACAGCCTACGGGCAAATCTATTGAGTCAATAAGTTGTTATTGTATTCCAATTCTTGTTAGAAACATTATTTCCATTTTATTGTTGGACAATAAAATTTTTGGTATTATAATTAAGAACAATTGTTGTTCTATTTATAATAATAATGTTTCGTATAGAACTGAAAGATTACTTAATGGATTTTATATACTTGACTTACGTGAAAATATATTTTGCAAATTGAACAAACTAGTATAAGAAAATGAGATGGTCATTCAAAGAGTTGAATGTGTGTATTTGCTGAAATACAAGTATGAATTATTTGAAAGGTTCAAAGAATTCAGAAGTGAAACAAATTGACAATGTATTAAGATTCTTTGATTAGATCAAGAAATAAATACTTGTGAAATAAGTTTCTAGATCATCTCAAATGGTTTTGTCATAATGGACACCTCATGATACGTAATAATTGATTGATGTATCTGAAATGTAAAATCATACCTTGTTGAACATGGTACGGACCAAAATGATTTTACCGACATTCCAGTATCCCTCTAGGATCATGTCCTAGAAATTGCTGCATATCTACGAAAAGGTAACCTCAAAATTCGGCCCCAAGACTCCATAAAAGTTATGGACAGGGAGGATTCCTAATCTTAAGTATGTTAAGATAAGGGGTTGTCCAACTTATGTGAAAAGGTTTCAAAGGATAAGCTTGGGAAAAAATTTGACAAGTACAGATTTGTGGGACATCCTAAAGTAAGTTTAGGGTATATGTTCTATAATTTTACTTAGCAAAAGGTGTTTGTTACGAAACCACACGCCTTCTAAGATAAAGGTGTTTATCATTGAAGGGGCTAGTGGGAGGATAATAGATCTTGAAGAGTTCAAGAACCACAAAACACTATAAGTCAAATAAGAGGAACACAGATGAGATAGACCTATTGTACCACAACTGAATCGTAAATCTGGAATAGTACCAAAGATACCTAGAAGGTATGGATTCATCATGGATGATGATGATGAGGTACACATCATAGAAGATGATGATCCAGTTACATACGATGAGGTAAGTGTTGTAGACACTCAGAGAAATGGATTGAAGCAAGTTTCTCAAATATGGAACATTCGTTTTGATGAAACAAATCAAAAGAGTTTGATTTTATCAAAAAACAAGAATGAACCAAGTGTGTACAAAAGGGTCAGTGGGAGCGTCGTGACATTCCTAGTATTATATGTTGATATACTACGGATAAGGAATGACATACTAATGCTACAATCAGTAAAGATAAAGTTGTCTAAACATTCCTCCACGAATGATTTGGGAAGAGTATCTTAATTGGGGATATAAATCTATATAGATAGATTTAAGAGGATGCTCGACTTAACCCAAGGAACGTATATTCATTTGATGCTAAAGTCGTTTAGCATGGCAAACTCCAAGAGTTGTCTCATGTTGATGAGCTATGGAGTGTATCTCTCTTAATAGTCCCCAAAGACTCCAAAAGAGAGATCACATGAGTAACTATCATGTATGCAATGAAATATACGAGATCTAATGTTGATCTGTCATATTCTGGAGAAGATCGCTATAAGACAGTGAAAAACATCTTAAAGTTCTTAACCCAAGCACTAAGGATGTGAGCATACATGGTGGAGTGCGAATTAAAACTAGAGGGCTTTGACGACTCAAGTTTTTCGATGCACTAAGACGACCGAAAATCCACTTTAAGGTAAAGGGTTACCTTGAATAAAGGGTGTAGTGAATTGGAAAGGTTCCAAACAAAGAAAGAGTTCTTTGGTTTAGTGATAAAGACAAAGTATATAGCTATAAATGAAGCTACAAGTTGATTGTTTGGATAAAAGTTCATTACAGAACTAGGAATAGTTCCTAAGTCTCATCTTGGATCTAAACATGTGTTGTGGCACTTTCTTTTGATTATTAGAATCATTGAAAGATGGGAAATCACTATAGAGATAGTGGACTCTCATGATGAACAACATTACATATCCATTAACTAAAGCTTATCCAACAACGGGATAATCGTCACTTAGAGAAGAAGAGTATGAGATACCATGACGATTGGCTTTAGTGCAAGTGGGAGATTGAAAGTAGTATGCACACAAAAGCGATCATGTTTGATGATAAAGCATATATCTTGTGTAACAATCTTATTCATTTATTAATAAAAAGTACTAATTTATTAAAGGCTTTTAATTATCTACATGATCTTTGTTTTATAATATGTGATAAACCCATAGTTTTAAGCAATGCTTTTAGAATAATGATGATGATCATTTTAATGAGATCTAAATTCTTAGAAAGCTTAAAACTAAAATAGTTCCCAATCATTGGATTACTAAATTGGGGATTAGTGAATCCGGATAGATTGGTACATACGTTGCTTGCTCATTGGATGAGGATGATTGATCTCATGATCATTTGTGTGGAGACACTAAAGCAAGTATGTAGGTGCTTATTAGAGAATAAGTTCATTTTGAACGTGGCTCGCTAAGGAATACCTAATGGAGTTTTATTTGCCTGTCAATAGGAATTCCTGTAGTGATAGTAGTACAAGTGATCCTTGGACTTGAGATCATCATAGTATTTTGTGTATGATGAGTTATACTTTGACTTATTCCTTAAGACCCTTAGGGTATATCAAAGGGTATGCTTGGGTATAATAAGTTGTACATGGAGATAATGTATGATCAATAAAGAATCTACCACTTCTAATAAAAGAAGAGAAATGTCCTATGTGATTCGATAAATGACAACCCAGTAGTCCTTGGCCAATGCAGAATGAAATTAGAAAGGAGTTTCTAATTTGCATTATTTGGAGTTGTTCATTTAAGGATCGAAATACATATAATTAAATAAAATAAGACTTGTGAGTAATTCCATGTCTTATATTTAATTGGGACATTGTATGGCGGAAGGATTGAATTATACGGTAACTATTTACTCAAAGGTTCTTTAATGATTAATGTTGAAATCTATATTATCTGGAAAGTCGTTGATCGCTAGGGAGGCTTATCCCTATTGTAGAATAAATATTATTTATTTAAATAAATTAATTGTTTAATTTATTTATTTAAATAAGATTAGAATTGTTCTAATTGATTTATTCACAACCTGTTTAATATGGAGAACCTAAAGGGTCACACCATAAAAGGAAGAATAATTATTTAAGAAGTTAATGGCATAATCGTAATAATATATTTAAGTATATTTAATTTAATCTATGGTGATAGAATAAATTAAATAGCTTAATATTTATTATTTAATATTTTAGAAATATTAAATATAAATTAATAAGAGGAGTCATATTAATATTATTACAATTATTATTATTTTAATTTCTAAAAGAGTTTAGGAATTAATTTAATATAAGTATTCTCATTTATTCCTAATTGGATTAGGAAGGAAAATTAGTTAAAAGAGTTTAATTAATTATCCCTAATTAGATTAGGGAGCTTAATTAATTAAAAGAATTTAATTAAATAAATAAATCTCAATTCCTTAATTGTTAAGGTGGGTTGCCCACATCTATAAATAAGAGGAGTCTTATTATGGGTGGTGGGGGTTGTTGACTTTGACAACTACGTAATAATTCCAATTTGTTGGAGATGCCTTTTTCTATAGAGATAGGAAAACTAGGGTTTGAGCCAATACCCTTCTTCTTGAATTTTCTTCTTCCTTGGTGGATCACCTCTGAGAGGCCAAACATATGGGTGGCTAACGTTGATCAAAGGAAGGAACAAAACCGGTGGATTCAAGTTGAACGCGAAAGGATTTGGAGGTGAACTTGTACACGAGGAAGCTCGATCTTCAAGGGTATGATTTTATTCTTTATCTTTTCGTTTAATTAATAATTATACATAAAGGGTGATCCGGGTATATGGTTTGTAAATTTTTTAAACTCTGATTTTTCCATGCTTCCGCACTTTTTATGCAATTTGATTGCGTTCAAGAATATTACAAACCTAACAGTGGCATCAGAGCCAAACCTTTATGCAAATTATTAATTGTTTTAATTTGATATATATATTGATATGTGTTTAGATCAATTTAATTGGGCATAATTTTATTGTATAAAATTTATTAAATAAAAAAAAAATAAAAAAATAAAAAACGGAAGCAGCTAGCGCACGAAAATCAGCAGCCACCCAATGCTTGTCATGATTGATGCACGGAAAACAAAAAAAAAAAAAAGTTCCAGCGCACGGAAATCAAGGGAACATTGGCTAATGATGGCATGATAAGTTAATGATTGGCATGATTGGCCAATGATGGCTAATGATGGCATGATAAGTTAATGATTGGCATGATTGGCCAATGATTGTTAATGATTGACATAATCAGTAAATATATTTTTTAAGGGTTAGGGGTGGGGGGTGGCTTGGGTGGTGGTGGTGGGGGTGGGGGTAGGGGTGGGAGTGGACATGGTGGGTTGTGGGATAGGGTGAGGGGGTTGGGTTGGGTTGGGTTGGGGTGGGGGTGATGATGTATACATAATCACTTAATATTATTTTTTTGAATAAAAAATTTCTGAATCTGGGGTAAAAAGAACTTTTGATTTATATTGGGAATGAAATATGGATCAAAAAATGGTTAAGCAGTTTGGACCTATATTTAAAAAACATGGTTCCAAACCTTAACCAACTTAAATAAATAAAATAGTTAACTAAGCTATTTGATTTTAGTTAATATGAGTTGACTCAATAATTAATCAACTATATTGTCAGGTCTATTCTATACTTGCTTTTGGTCTCTGTGAAGATTGATCGAGAAATGTCAAAAGATTTATTTTTTCTCTTCAACAAAAAATCATATTAGAAATAGATTCAATGGTATGGTATTGTAATAATAGTATGATATGTTTCAGAATTTTTATTCTTCAATTGTTGTAGTATAAACACAAGTATCTTTTAATAGTATGGTTAATTGATATTTCCACAAGTCCTTTTCTCATATCCGGGACGACCTTATTTATTATTCATGTGAGGAGTAGCTTATGAAACAATCAAATTTATTTGTTAAAATATCAAAAAAAAAATCCTTCACGTTTTACATATATCTAAAAGAAAAAAAATTAATAATTTCTTATTTTGTCTCTAAAAAAATAGAGTAATTAAGAGAGACGAGAAAGAGTAATTAATTAGTACACGAGTAGTAATTAAATTTTAAATCAATATTAATTACTTAACATTAAAATAAGACTTGAGCGATTTATATAATGAAAAGGAGGTAGATAATATATATATATATATATATATATATATATATATAGAGAGAGAGAGAGAGAGAGTCCGGATGTTAAGCTCACCTTTTATCCAACTCACTTGAAGCTCACCCCTTTAGCGACCGGACCCAAATTACGATTTGGTCATATAACCGTTGTCTATAATTTTAGCGACAAACAACATATATAGCGTCGCTAAAAGTATGATTTACGATTGTATAACCAAAGCATTATCGGTCCGTCGCTAAAAATGAACTCAGTGAGTTAGATAATGGGTGAGCTTAAGATCCGGACCGAATATATATATATAGTATGAATCTTAAGCTTACCTCTTATCCAACATACCTTGCATACTCTCTTTTAGCGACGGACCGGGCGACGGTTGTAAGACCCCAACTTTTATGAATAAAGAATAATTTTCTCGAATTATATTTTTAAATATTATGGTATTGATTTGATATAATGTAATAGTTGTGGGTAATATTTATAAATTTTTCAAAATCACGCAAGTTGTTATATAATATTCAATTGGTTGGGGAATATTCGCTTTTAACAGGAATATTCGTATAACCAAGCACAATCATTAGTGGACCCCTAACGGAATTATTGTCGGATTGAGAAAATGACAAAATACTTTATGAAAATAACTATGGAGGTGTTACTGTTAAAACTGTTGAACTACCCTAGTAAAAGTAATAAGAATACTGCCGTAGTTGCACAAAGAAGACACTAAGTATTGATTATTGATGCTTACGTGAGAAGTCACTCAAATATATACTTAATTATTACTACGATAATTCTTGCGATCATATTTCTCATATTATTGATTCAATTATTGTTCACGTGATCATCTGCATTATATGATATATTATTAAATCAATAATTGAGACTAACAAAGTTATTCATATTATTATTTGCAATATTGACAATGTCTAGAAGTTCTGTCAAGGAGAGGTTTGTGTTGGGAGAATGCATATTATGATTTGATGTTTTAATGCATGTGTTTAGATTATTTGTAAGGTCCTTTAAAGAATATAAGTACAAGGACTTAGTGATAGACCAAAATTGTTAGGTTGATCTAAGCTTTCAACGTGTATCATTCTGTTCTAGAATGTATAGATAGAAAGATCAAAACTGTTAGGTTGATCTTGAGATGTAATAGATTAGTCTTGAAGAAATCGTAGTGCATCAATCTGATCAACATTGCGTAAGTCAAGGCGTAAAACGAGAGCACGAAGATCGTAGTGTGCCTGCCTTGAAAGGGGACTCTTCGGAAATCGTAGAGTGGTCCCAACGTTCACCAAGCTAACTCCACGATCGTAGTGTGCTGAAGGAAACGTGAAGTTTATAAGTCAACGATCGTAGTGTGGTCTTGGGAACGTAGAGTCAACAACATGAACAAGAGAAGATCGTAGTGCATGAAAGTTTAAGAGAAATCGTAGTGTTCTCGACTGATAGCATCGTAGTATGCAAGTCAAAGCCACTACGATCTTAACCGTAGAACATCACGATCCAATCGTAGAGCATCATCTGTCTCATGTCAGAAAACGTCAAGCCTCATGAGTTGTTAATTCAACATACGAGGAATGGATCCCAGATGCTGCAGTGCTCATCAGTCCTAGAATATATGAAATATCCTTAGTATGAAACAAAGAAGCGTATTGAAGAAGCTAAGGATAGTACTATGGATAAAAGGGACAAAACACCTTTTTAGGTGGTAGGTGAGAAAACAACCTGCAGTGTCAGTGAGCCAGAATGCAAAATTCAGAGATGTGCAGAAATGTCTCCATCGCAGCAAAGAAAGTTCAGAAGCATTTAATGCCACAACGGATGGATCCAACTGATAGTTTTCAATATCACATATATACAGATCAGACAGATGAGAGAGAAAAACAAGCAAGCAATCAAACATTCAACGTGAAGAATTCTCTAAGGCTCAACTCTACGATTTGAGATATTGAAAAGCTTGCTCACTACTCGCCTTAACGAAACCAAGGCTTCCCACAAAGAAATCGAGTAGCAACCTTCGTAACGCAACAACAACAACCATCAATCAACTAAAGAAGAGTACCAAGTCTGCTGGACTTGAAGAGTTCGTAGTGAACTGTAAGAAAGCCAAGTCTGTTGGACTTGAAGAGTTCAAGAGTGAACTAGAGAAGTTCCTGGATCACCGGTCTAGAAGGAATCAGGTGATTCGTAAGATTGTAAAAGACATCCTTAGTGGATATCCTACTCGCTGAGTAGAAGAGTGGACTAGGAGCTTTGAGTGCTCAAACCACTTAAAACAACTGTGTCATCTATATCTCGCTATATACGCTATATCTGCTATAACTACTTTACTCGCTCATAACTCCATTGTTTGGTTAAGAAGATTAAAACAAATACTAATTCCGCTAAGTTTTAATCACTATCTAAGAACAAGTTTAAAATAGAAAAGATTTTCAAATATCTATTCAACCCCCTTCTAGATAACTTGTGCTACTAAGAACTAACAATTGGTATCAAAGCGTTTCTATTTTACGACTTACATGCTTTAGTAGATCCAAATGGCACTCGTACCAAGCGAATCCAGGACCGGGGGAGGCAGCAAGCCACCAATGTGCAACAAGGATAAATTTGCTAACTGGAAAGTTAGAATGCAAGCTTACATGGACTCAATAGATGAAGATCTATTTGAGACCGTTTAATGGGCCCTATATACCAACAAAGCTTGCACCAACCATTGACGAGCCAAACAAAGTACAAATCAAAGTGAAAGAAGAATGGATGTATACGTAGAAGAAAGTCATCTCAACTTGACAAAAAGGCTAAGAACATCCTGCTCCAATCTTGGAGGACGAATCTGTTTGACAATGTTGTAAACTGCAAAACAGCAAGGAAGTCTGGGAAGCACTGCTGATCATGCACGAAGGAACTGAAGAAGTTAGAGAGAACAAACAGTCTCTTCTAACACAGCAGTACGAGATGTTTGCTCATGTGCAAGGCGAAAATGTAACTACCACTTATGAAAGATTCAACATTCTGCTCAACTCTCTACGAGCATATGGAAAGATCTATCCTAACAAAGATCTGACCATAAAGTTCATGAGAGCCCTACCGAGCAAGTGGGATGCCAAGACCACTGCAATAAGAGAGTCAAAGAATCTTAACGAGATGACAGCTTCAACAACCGTATGGCAATTTCTTGACATACGAGCCGAGTCTGACCCAACGTCTTCAAACCCTTTCGTAAGGAAGAAGGAAGGAAAAGGGTGTTGCTTCTCAAAGCAACCGAAAGTGTATCAAAAGTCATCACCGAGATTGAATCGACGATGATGAAGACGATGATGACGATCTTGCCATGATGGTAAGAAAACTACGAAGGTTCATGCGTCACAAGGCAAAGCCAAGCAAGCAAAAGAAGGTCAAGAACTACAATAGCTGTGAGCAAATAAATGATCTATGCTACAACGCAAAAAAGCTCCGGGCATTTCATTGCCAACTCGCAACAAACCCCTAAGAGAAGAACTAAAGAAGAAACAAAGATGGAAAGAAGGAATACAAAGGAAACAAGAGGCCTCATAAAAGAGACAAAGGCCTGGTAGCTGGAGGATTATGGAGTGATTCAGATAATGATTCAAATGCTGACTCTGGAGATGAAGAAGAACCACAAATGGCCAATTTGTGCTTAATGGCCAAACATGCAAAGGACAAACAAAGCCTCAACATTTACAATATAAATCTCGATGAGGTATTTGATTTCAACTCACCTGATGTAGATATGAATGACTTAAGAACTGCACTGCGTGGCATAACCAATGATATACATCAATACATGAAGTGGTTCAGAGTGTTGTCCAAGGATCATTCACTTCTTCAAGAGGAGAAGAAGAAAGTTCAAGAAGAGCTTAAAATAGCCCTTATAAGTACTGATCTTCTCCCCAAGCTTGAAGCTGAGAATGAAACTTTAAAGCAGACAAACGCACATCATGCACAAAGAGAGTCTAAGCTAACCTCTAAAATTGAGGATCTAGAGAAGACTATCTCTGCATGGAATAAATCCTCATCATCCATGGATCGCCCGCTTCTCTAGTCGAGAAGCACATTCGACGTAATGTGCTTAGGCTTTGGGGAATCCATCTCGAGCTAAGTGTGAAAAGAGAAATGGAAACTAGCTCGTAATGTCTCGTGCTTTAGTAGAGGCATTGCTTTTGTTAAATCCTCACAGCTTGGAAGAACCAAATTCAACCTTGTTCTACCGATTCTAGTTATACTCGTGAAGTAAAGGATCACATCGCTGATGTCCGGTTTCATAAAGGAGAAGAGTAACTCAACCTCTACCTACCAACCTCAAGAATCGTAGAGTCAAGCAAAACTAACTCTACGAATCTACTGGGAAGGTACAGTAGAGGTAAGGCTCACTCATCACTATTTATGAAACCTAAGGACACGTGGAAGAAAGAGAATCAGTTCAACAGAAGGCTAACTAAGGAACCACACAAGTCCAAGTGGAGGATGAATCACACACACACAGGAATGCATCATAATAGATGTGTCATATGTGATAAGTATGGTCATAAAGCTACAAAGTGTTATTATAACTCCATGCATGTGAGACCCAAGACTAGACAAGTTTGGGTTCCCAAAGGCACTAATACGTATGGACCCATGCAAATATGGGTACCAAAATGAAGGTTAAAATGTTTTGACAGAAAAGAGCTCCACGACCTCAACATGGTATCTGGATGGTGGATGCTCAAGGCATATGACAGGAACAAAGCTCGCTATCTAACTATGTAGAAAAGGAGGGTCCCTCGGTTATCTTTGGAGATAACGGCTCAAAAAAAGACAAGAGGATATGGCTCTCACTGGCAATGGTGCAATATCTTTCAAAGAAAGTAGCCTATGTGGAAGGACTTCAACACAACATTCTAAGCATCACCAACTCTGCGACAAGGGTCATCAAGTAACATTTCTCAACAATCAATGTCAAGTCGTAGATCCAAGACATCCGCCATAAAGCTAACCTAACAAGAGAAGGAAATGTTTATACTATAGACCTTGGTCAACTAAGCTCGATGAAACAATATGTTTTCCGCAAAAGCATCCGAGGAAATGAGTCAAGGCTATGGCATGAAGACCGTCCTACTTAAACTTCAAAAGCATGTCCAAACCGGCATCAAAGGATCTCAGAATGGGGTCTACCCAAGTTCAACTTTATGAAGGAAAGGCCATGCAATGCCCGCCACTTGGAAAGTAAACCGAAGCTCATTCAAGAGCAAGATCGCTAACTCCATTGACAAACCCTGCTGCTTCTCCATATGGATCTCTTTGGGCCAATCCCAACAACCAGCCTTGAGGAAAAAGATACTCTAGTCAGTCGTGATCGGCGACTACACCAAATTCACACGGGTATTCTTCCTAACTTCAAAGGATGAGACAAGCTCGAATTAATCAAGATGTTCGGATCGGTGATGAACGAAAAAGGAGAGAAAATCAAGGTCATAAGGAGTGATCATGGCGGAGAGAATTCGATTTCTCGAAATGGATCGATTCAAGACATACATAATGGCATCACCATAACTTCTCGACCCACGAACTCCTCAAAAAAATGGAGTTCATTGAAAGAAAGAATGTAACCCCGATAGAGGTCGGAAGGACTTACTACTAGCAAGCAAATTCATCTGCTCAATACTTCAAGCGTAAGTCATCAACACTGCATGCTACACACGTAATGTATCATTAATTCACTCTACGATCAAGAAGACACCCTACGAAACTGGGAAAGGAAGAAAGCCAAGTGTCGCCTATTTCCATGTCTTTGGTCATGCATGCTATATATTCTCAACAACGGAAAGCGATTCCGACAAAATTCCATTGAAGTCGATGAAGGGATCTTTCTTGGATATACCATGCATAAAGAAAGCTTACAGAGTGTTCAAACAAGAAGACACCGAGTGTCAAGTCTCAATACATATCATCTTTGATGAAACCGACTTAGACAAAATAAAGCCTCAAGACACTACTGACCGAGAAGTGCGAGACACTACAAATGAAGTCGTCGAGCTAAACACTACGATCAGTAAGGCGGATAGTGAAATCGTAGAGTGTGATAATGAGATCGTAGAGAGGTCCATTCAAGACAAATGAGCCTCCACTCCAAGAAGAAGAGATAGACCTTGAAGACTTAAGACAGAAGGCATCGTAATGTATGTCCCAACCGAACAGATGGGCAGAGATCACACTCAGATCTAATCATTGGAGATCCGAGTGAAAGAGTCAAAACAAGAGTCTGCTACTCGTAATGAATGCTTCTACCTAAGCTTCCCGTCACAGAGATAGAGCCAAAGAAGATAGAAGATGCTATGGAAGACTCCAGTTGGATAGAAGCCATGCAGGAAAAACTCAACCAATTTGAACGAAGCAAAGTGTGGAGATTGGTACCAAGACCAAAGAGTCATCCTGTCATAGGAACCTAGTGGGTCTTCAGGAACAAAATGGATGAAGATGTGGTCATTACAAGAAACAAGGAAAGATTAGTGGCAAAGGGCTATTCTTAAGAAGAAGGCATTGACTATGATGAGACATTTTCACCGCTGCTGCGGGCTAGAAGCTATCAGAATCTTTCTTACCTTTGCTGCTCACATGAAGTTCAAAGTCTTTCAGATGGATGTCAAGAGTGCATTCCTAAATGGAGAGCTTCAAGAAGAAGTCTACGTAGAACAACCTCCAGGTTTCATCAATCCATCTCTTTCCAATTATGTCTATAGATTAGATAAAGCTTTATATGGTCTTAAACAAGCACCTAGAGCATGGTATGAAACACTGACTTACTTCTTAATAGAAAATGGGTTCACTAGAGGTACAGTAGTTACCACATTGTTTCTTAGAAAGCATAAGGACAAAGTCTTATTAGTTCAAATATATGTTGATGATATCATTTTTGGTTCTACTGACTAAAAGTTATGTAAGAGATTCTCTAAGCTAATGCAGAGCAAGTTTGAAATGAGCATGATGGGTGAGCTGAATTTCTTCATCGATCGCAAAGGAAGCGCATCGATGAAGGAATATTCATCAACCAAGCCAAATACATCAAAGACTTATTAAAGAAGTATGGCATGGAATCACCTCTCCCATGAAAACTCCAATTGCTCCCCCGCAACCAAGCTTGACAAGGATGAGAATGGTAAACGTGTTGATATAACTCAATACAGTAGGTATGATAGGTTCTCTTTATACCCTAATTGCCAAGAGAGACCGGATATAATGTTTGCAACATGCATATGTGCTAGATTTCGTGCTAACCCTAAAGAGTCACATTTGTCATTGTCAAAGAGAGGATCTTCAGTATCTTAAGGGTACACCCTACTTGGGGTGTGGTATCCCAAGGAATCCTCTTTTGAACTAATAGGATACACAGATGTTTGACTTTGCGGGGATGCAAAATACATAGAAAGAGTACCAAAGGCACTTGTCAATTACTAGGAATGACTTGTGTCTTGGTTCAAAGAAAAGCAAAACTCGATGTCTCACTTCAACTACAGTGTTTAATACATTCTTCATTGGAAGTCACGTGGCTTTAGATCCTTTGATGAGAAATCACTAGCTGACTATGGATTTGATTTCAAGTCTATACCTATACACTATGATAATACAAGTGCCATAGCAATAACTCATAATCCTGTTATGCATTCTAGAACCAAGCATATAGAGATAAGGTATCACTTCATTAGGGATCACGTGCAAAATGGAACTATTTCTTTACAATATATCCCTACTGAAAATCAACTTCTTCGATGTTTTTACTAAACCATTAGATGAATCCAGATTTAACAAGTTAATAAGTGAGCTAGGCATGCTAAATCTTCAACCATGAATCTATGCTCTAGATTGTGCTAACCATGATGCGATATAAAGGTCGCACTCAAAATCGTAGACATGATAAAGGAAAGATCACGATCGTGAGAGTCAAATAAATAACTACCTCAACGATCGCAAAGAAAGACTCAACTTTCATAAGTGCAAACTCGACGATGACCAAAAGCCTTTTCAATAAGCAAAGTGAATCCTATGATGACAAGCTTTATAACAAAGCAATCTCTCCAAGAGGTGCCTCAGGGACAAACCTAACCCTTGAAACACACCAAGAGGTTGGCCTTTCCGAGTTACCTTAAAAAGAATGCTTAGTCAAAAAAAACTCATCACTAGGATCCGGACAGACTCGACGATCGTAGGATCGGACTTGACGATCGCAGACGACTCTACGAATGTCGAACGATTGATCAATCAACAAGCTGCAATGCCGAGACAGACTTCGACGATCGTGGGAGATGACTCTCTAATGGAGAACCGACTCAACAATCAAAGACTATCTCTACGATCGTAGTCATCCCGAGGACATCTCAAAGACCAAGACTCAAAGGGCAAATCAAGACATTCCTAAATAAATCAAAATCGTAGAGCCAAGCAAAATGCAACACCTGTCCCACTAAGTCAAAAAGAGAGAGGGAAGCTACAAGTACAAATTGGAACCGTGATTTTGAAATCTAAAGTTCAAAAGAATATCTCTCATTCTCTCTCTCTCTCAAAGCAAAACCCTAACTCGCATAAAAGCTCAAAGAAGATTCTCTTCTCAACTAAAGAATCAATGGCTGCTTCTAATGTGATTTCGGGCTACAGACTCTGTTTTGACGAATTCAAAACCGCTCCACCAAAGTTTCACAAGATCTTAGCCTTACTAAAGAAGGCAGGTCTCGAAGAGGCACTCAGCACTGATGCACTCATCTATCCTAAATTGGTGAAGGAGTTCTACAAACATGGAGTGTACGAAAAAAACACCATCACCACACGAGTTAGAGGAGTTGAAATAAAGCTAGGGGAAGAAGACGTCAATCTGGCCCTAGGTTTCAAGAATGTGGGGCATCCATTTCTAGATAGCATAAGATTTCAAGAGGGATCAAGAAGATGCATCACAAGAAGAACCCTCTGAAAGGCTACAAAAAGAAGGAGTTCCCTCGGAGGTATGAATTTTTGGTGACATTATTGGGAAATGCATCTGCTGCAAGAGCTCGGTCATGACTTCAAGAAATGACGCCTTCGACTTAAGCTCATGATGCCTATAGTATATGGAACTCAACTCAACTATAATGTGTTGCTCAATGGATCGTGAAGTGGATCGTAAGCTCAAAGAAATCAAAGAGCACCCCAAAGATGTCTTTGTATGGGAGGTTCATTAGCATCATTCTGCAATCTGCATTGGGTGACAAAATTGGGGATAATGAAGGAGAAGCCATCAACCCAAACCGAAGAATGACACAACAGTTGTTCAAAAAAGCGGAAAGGAACCTATTTGAGTTGGTTCGAATGATGATGAGAGTCAAGTAGGAGATCTCGAGGAACAAAAGAAAGGCTTTCAAGGAGGAATGTCTGTTGTCAGAGAAGTTGAAGAAGAAGGAGAAGCAGACAAGGGAGAACCCTCTACCCTTGCCAGAAAAAGCAAGGGCAAAAGGAAGCTGAGAGCAAGACAAGTTGAAGAGCCTCAAGGATCAACAACTAACTTTCCCCGCAGTCCTCGACATAGAGACTCTAAGGAGGCAAAGGAAGATGCAACAGCAAGAAGAAGCTGAAGAAGATCAAGCCACCATTTCACAAATCGTAAAGAAGAACAAGACTGGTCATAAGTCCAAAAGACCAACAATGTCTTTGATCGTAGAGACTCTGCTGTTCTCTGAAAACAGGCCAAGTGTGGCAGAAATGGAGGAAGCTGCTTCAAGGAAAGTGGCTGATCAACGAGGCAAAACAAAGACTCAAGAGAGTCCAGAAGTTGTGACTAAAACCAGCAAAGCAAAGAGAAGGCTGGTCAAGAAGTATATTCTTGAGAATGAGAAAGTACTGAAGAAGGAATCCAAGAGCATGGCTGCAAAAGTAGAACTGCCCCAAGCAACCGAAGAAGAAAATGCTCCAGCTGAGGGGGAGAACTCTAAAATTCTCATGATTGAGTATACACTAGCTGAGGGGGAGAAGCCTACTGATGAAGAAGAGGTTCTAGCTGGTATCAATGTACCAGCTGAGGGGGAGTTTATAAACCTCCAAGAAGATGATCATATTGAGGGGGAGCCTCACAATATCCCAATTGCTGAAGAAGAGGTCCTTGTTCAAGATGAAGATGAGCCAATGCCAAACATTCCAGAGGCCATTGAGATAATGGAATCCTTAAATGGAGATAGTGAAGAGGAAGAAGATGATGATGACCTACAAATCATTTATGAGGGAAAGGATGGATATAGAAGCTATCTTTACAATCGATATTCTCTTTTTCACCCATGATGGCATACCATCGAGCTCAAATTCAAATCATGGGACCACATATTCTAGAGCTTCAAGAATATCCAAAGATCACAGCTTACGCTCAGATTTCGAGGAAGTCATCTTCGCTAAAAAGTCGATTCTGAGACCATTCCTCATCAAATGCCAAACCTGAGGTATTGACTATCCCTACAAGCTTTAGAGTTAATCACCTTCCATCATCTTCGTTTAGCCAATTATATGAATTTCCTAAATGGCTGAAAGTGATTCTTAACCCATTAAATTAGTTTTCAGTTGCGAGAATCCCAAAATTACATGGCGAAGAACCGAAAGAATCAACCTTACCTGCTCCCTCGAATAACCAACTCTACGATTCCGGACTCGAGCCAAATCGTAGAGTCAAACATTGAAATCGTAGAGTCACCAATCCCAAATGTCCAAACCCAAGCTCCTCCAACTGATATATCTGTCCCTCCTCATCGACGACTATTTCATTCTTGATCTTGCTTTGTACAACTTGCAAGCTCAATCTCTACCAAGAACCCCTAATGGACAATCCTCAATCAACTCGATACTTTCCCAAATTTCGCCCACCAAGGATGATCTGAAAGAAACTTCTGAGCAATTGATCAAGTCCATCGAAGCAAGCCTGGAATCTCACTCTGACCTTCTGAACATCTGACTGAATCAAATGATACAAGCTGCAAACAAATTGTAAGACCCCAGCTTTTATAAATAAAGATGAATTTTTCTATAAATATTATTTTTGAATATTATGGAATAAATTTGATATAATGTTATAGTTGTGGGTAATATTTATAAATTTTGCAAAGTATGCAAGTTGTTATAAAATATTCGTTTGGTCGGGGAATATTCTTTTTGTTAGGGAATATTCGCATAATGGCTCAATCATTGGTGGACCCCACAATGTAATTATTATCGGATTGAAAGCGACAAAAAAATATTTTATAAAAATAACTACGGCGGAGGTGTTACCGTTAAAAGCATTGAACTACCCGGTGGTAAAGAAATACGATGTCTGGCGTAGTTGCGTAGTAGCACTGCGGTATTGATTATTGATGCTTACGTGAGAAGTCACTCAATATGCTCAATTATTGCTTCTGATAATTCTTTGCATCATATCTCTTATATTATTGATTCAATTATTGTCACAGTATCATCTGTATAATATGTTATAGTATTAAATCAATAATTGAGACGACAAGTTATAAATGATTAATAATTGTTGAAAGATTAAATATGTGTTGATGAAAAAAAAAATGATTTGTGGTAAGTTTGATTATTTTATGTGGGGCTCATATGTCATTATCTAAGAGTCTCTTCAATCGATAGTATTTACCTTCGTCGTAAAAGTAATTACCTTCGTCAATAGTAATTACCCTTGTGAATAGTATTTACCTTCGTCGATAGTAATTACCTTACGTCGATAGTAATTACCCTTGTGAATAGTATTTACCTTCGTCAATAGTATTTACCTTCGTTAATAGTAATTACCTTTACCAGACGTCGAACCACTTGTCGTTTCACATTACAGGCGTCAAACCAGTCGTCAAGCCACTTGCCTTTTCACACGGCAGGTGCTAAGCTAGAAATCTTCTATAAATAGAGGCCTAGGGCTTCATTATTTTTCACGAATTCATTCAAGCTATAGAGAGAGAAAGTAGAGAGAATAAGAGAGAAAGAAGAAGAGTATTTTGTTACTACTGCCGTTCTTTGCGATTCAATCTCCTACCAAATGTAAGGGGTGTTATTCTTTCTTATTCATGAAGAGAACTGTTGTTATTCCATTGCTTATTATTACATTGGAATAACTCGTATAAGTGGTTTACCTATACTTGGTGACATTCTTCTATTATTCTCATTGGAACATCACATGCATGTGTTTTTTACAGGACTGGTTCCGTCTTTATTATTATTCTACGCTGGAACATCCATGCTCTGTGTTTTACATCGGACTGGTTAAAATCTTTATTATTCTGTTGGAACATCCTGTGCATGTGTTTTACAGGACTGGTTCCGCCTTTATTATTCTCATTGGAATATCCTATCTGTGTTTTTACACCGGATCCGGTTCCATCTTTATTATTCATTGGAACATCCCGCTTGGTGTGTGAATTTCACGACACAGTTTCCGTTATTTATTATTCTATTGGAATAACTCATGCATGCGATTGGCCTATCGCATGCATGGTGATTTCTTTTGTTATTCCATTCTTTATTATACCCAGGTTGGTTAAAACTTTGACTTCTATACTCCATGAAATTAGTAGAATATCCTTGATATTTGCATTTCATCCAATGATCTTTTCATGGAAATATTCTTCCGATCATTCTTGAATTTTACTCTACAAAACAATGATCATGTTGATAATTTGGACGTTAATAATTTTTGAACTTGTTTTATTGAATTCTTATATCATTGTCATCATCCTCATGTTTATATTTTTTTGAAAGTCATCAGTGGCCAGTGAGTGCGTAGATGGACTTGGTATGATTATGACCGGAGACTATTCGATTGTAATCATGACCGTAATGTTACAAATGATGTGATAAAAATCCTCGATTAGTAGTAGTGCATTGATGGACAGTTGTTGGCATGATCATGACCATTAATGAATACACAAATATTCTTGGCCCGTAGTGCATGAATAATTGTGGTCGTGATACTAAAGAATATCCTTGGCCGTAGTCTTTGTGGGGTGATTCGATGATGTGAAATATTTATTAAAGTCGAGTCTCGGCTATAAGCGATGATGAAAAACTTTTAAAACCTAAAAGATAGTAGACTTTATTTTCTACTTGACTCTTTTAAATGGATTGCATATTCATTGCAGCTTAAACCGGTTGTCTATTGTATTTTATCGGTTTAACATTATTGAAGACTATTGATAATTTATTCGCATTATCTTAGTCATAATATTTCTTCTTTGGGCTAGTTGAGCTCACCCTTTCTTTCACCGTTCTCTTCGTGAAATGATAATATAAATTTGGGACGAGTCGGGAAACGCAGTGATGGTCCCAAGATAGCATTAGTAGTCCTCACTATTTCGTAAAATAGTGTGATAATAATCTGTAATGAGGACTTTTTGTTTGAGTTTGTATAATATCTAGTAGACTATATTTGTATTTAAACTCACGGCTTATGTCGTATTGTACCACGGCAGCTTATGTTAATAAGTTGTATTTAAATTACATACCATGTAAGTGTCGACCAAGATGGGTGATGTATACCTAATTTTGGGGCGTCATGGTTGGTATCGAGCTTAGGATATGATCCTGCTAAGATGTGAGAATAGTACTAGGAGGGAGAGACGGGGAATACCTTCGCTAGTATGACCTACCTAAGTTTATGTGATATTTTATTGGTTGGTCGGAAGATAGGGATAATTTGTTACATGTCAATTAACCTTTTGTTTTGTGGCGATGTCTGAAAATGACATCCGAGAATGTTGAGAATAGCAATGGAGCGCAGCGCAGTGTTGATTCACCACATATCAATAATCGTGGATAATGTGCATCGTGAAGCGCGACAATCCTCATGCAAACAACAACACTTGACCAAATGACGAATGATCAAATGTTCGGAGGCTTTATGCAATTTATCTGCAACAAAGAAAGTAGAGCGACTCTGTCCAAAACGTAGGGTGGAAACACGGAAAACTCTCAAGGCGGTCACCGCTAAACAATTTAAGGAGTGGGACCACCGGAGTTTAAGGGAGAGCCAAAACCACTTCAGCGGAAGCATGGATAAAGCAGATTACCAAGATATTTGATGTCTTGGGATGCTCCGAGGAGCAAAAGGTTCCCTTTCACCGCCTTTATGTTGCAGCGGAGAAGCGGATTCTTGGTGGGGAATCGGTAAAAATCAACTCACCATATATCTTGAAGATATCTTGGGAGAAGTTCGAGAGTCATTTCAACGACAAATACTTTCCGAAAGTATTCGCCACATGAAGGAGGTGGAGTTTATCAAGTTGGAACAAAACAATATGACCAGTGTCGCAATTCTGAGGCAAAATTGCGAGTTATCACGGTTTATATCCCCACTGGTGGATAATGAAGAGAGAATGGTATGCGAATGTTTTAAGAGGTTTGAAGCGGGAGATACGTCAACATCTTATTTCTCATAAACCGTGTTTGTATTCGGATGTTGTAAATAGGGCTCGATTAGTGGAGCGCGATAATAAGTCAACGTAACTAAAAGAGAGCGGTAAGCAAAATTTTAATACCAAATGAATAGTCATCGAGGCGGTGACAACAAGCGTGGAGGAATCAACGGGCGATATGGTAACCACTTGGTGGTAATCGTAGGCCAAAACAATAAGAATGGACATTTCAAGAAAAGGAGATTCAACAATGATGGAAAGACGCGTCGACCAAAGACCCATTATTAAGGAAGGAGAAAGACCACCTATCATATGCTTCAAATGCGGAGGAGAGGGACACATCGATCAAAATCTGCGTCATGCCGTCCAAAAGCATGTTATAATTGTGGAAGAGAAGGTCACTTAGCTTTCGATTTTGTCGTTTCTCAAGACAAATTCAAATAGGGATGGAGGCACCAAAGGCCATCCCGAAAATTCAAAACCGGTAGTCTGAGGAGAGCATTTGTTGTGACCTCCCAAAGAGCAAGGAATCCGAATGAGGTCATCACGGGTAAGCTTATCGTAAACTCTAATGAAGTCTATACTTTATTTGATCTGGGTTTCTACCCATTCTTTTATTTCTCTTACTTGCGCTCATCGATTAAATTTGACTCGAGAGAATTAGACTTTGACTTATCTGTGGAAACTCCGTTGGGAGAAACCTTCATTACATCCACTTGTTTATAAGTCTTGTTTGGTTCAAATCGGTACCCTCACATTACCCATCGATCTTATTTCATTAAAAATACTTGCATTTGACGTGATTCTAGGGATTGATTGGTTAACTACTTATCATGCAAAAATTGATTGTTTTCGTAAGGTTGTTAGCTTTCATATTCCTAATCAACCTATTATCGCTAATTCAAACGACCAAACCATTAAAATCAATCACGGTCATCTCAAGCCATAAAGCTATTCGTTTATTGAAAAAGCGGATGTCAAGCTTTCTTAGCTCATGTCACGATTTAAATAAAAATACGCCGGTTTTAAACGATATTCCTATTGTTAATAAATTTCTGACGTATTCCCAAGAACTTCCCCCTACCCCGAGCGTGAAATTGAATTTTGTATCGACCTTGAACCCTATGACAAAACCTATTTCCAAAGCCCCATATCGAATAGCTCTATTGAACTTCGGAGTTAAAGACCCAACTGCGAGGAATTGTTAGACATTGGCTTTATTCGTCCCTAGTACTTCTCCTTGGGGTGCTCTGCTCTATTCGTGAAGAAGAAAAAGATGGGAGTATGCGACTTTGTATTGATTATCGGGAGTTGAATCTCGTCACCATCAAAAATAGGTATCCATTGCCACGTATTGATGACTGTTTGACCCGATTGCAAGGAGCCAAATTCTTTTCAAAGATTGATCTTCGTTAGGATATCACCAATTGAAGATTAGAACCACGACATTCCAAAGACGGCTTTAAAACTTCGATGACGGGCATTATGAATTCCTAGTCATGTCCTTTGGATTGACTAATGCTCTCTAACGCCTTCATGGATATGATGAACCGAGTATTCAAGGAATATTTAGATCACTTTGTGGTCGTCTTTATTGATGACATCCTTATTTATTCCAAAAGCCGTGAAGATCATGAAAGCAACACTTGAGGTGACACTCCAAAAGCTTCGTGAATATAAGCTTTATGCCAAGTTGAAGAAATGCGAGTTACGGCTTGAAGAAGTAGCATTCCTTGGGCACGTGGTATCAAGTCATGGAATATCTGCTGACCCAAAGAAAGATTGAAGCTATTGAAAGTGGGAACAACCTAAATCGATGGATCAAGTCGTAGCTTTCTCGGTTTAATTGGTTATTATCGGAGATTCGTGGAAGGATTTTCTCGAATCGCTACTCCATGACTCACCGACTCGGAAAGATACAAAGTTCGGTTGGAGCGAAGAATGTGAGAAGAGTTTTCAAGAACTCAAGAGAGACTTATTTCAAAGACTGCTACGACAATACCATCCGCTCGGAGGATTTGTCATCTACTGATGATGCTTCGAGCAAAGGGTTGGGATGTGTTACGATGCAACATGGAAAAGTTATAGCTTATGCCTCATGACAACTCAAAGAATATGAGAGGAATTATCCTACTCATGATCTAGAGTTAGCATTTGTTGTCTTCACACTTAAAATTTGGAGGCATTACTTGTATGGGGAGAAAGTGGAGATCTTTACGGATCATAAAAAGCCTCAAATATTTCTTTACTCAAAAGGAACTCAACATGCGACAACGACGTTGGCTTGAACTGCTGAAAGATTATGATCATACCATCCAATACCATCCTGGAAAAGCAAAGCGTGGTAGGCGACGCATTGAGTGAAAATCATATCAAGAATCTGAGTGCGATATTGTCAACGCAAAGGCCCATTTGTGTGACTTGCAAAGGATGGAGATAGAATTAAAGACTCGAGGACGCGTGTGATGATAGCGAGTATCTGAGTAGAACCGACTTTTAATTGATAAAGTTAAAGGCTGCTTTCGAAGCTCACGGACACGGAGGTGATGCGTATGAGGAAGAAAGTGCGAAGGTCTTATCTTGGGAAGCAAGAATCGATGAAGAAGGAATACTTGAGTCAACTCTAGACTTTGTGTTCCTAACGACCGATTTAAAGTATAATATCATGATGGAGGCACACAACACACCATTTGCAATCCATCTCGGGAGTACCAAAATGTATCATGATATTAAATCATACATTTTGGTGGAAGCAATATGAAGAGAGAGATAAGCATTTGTTTATCTCAAGGTGTCTAACTTGTCAACGAGTTAAAGCGGAGCATCAAGTACCAAAAGGTCCATTGCAACCACTTGAAATTCCGAATGGAAGTGGGAGCACATTACCATGGATTTCGTTCTGGGTCTTCCTAAGGTTTCTCAAGGCATTGATGCGATTTGGGTCATTATTGATAGGTTGACCAAGTCCGCTCATTTCTTCTGCGATACGAGAAACTTATACACTTGAACGTCTTGCTCAGATGTACATAAACGAGATTGTAAGATCGCATGGTATCTTCAGTATCCATAGTTTACGATCGAGACCCAAGATTCACTTCACGATTTTGGGTTAGTTTGCAAAAAGCTATGGGCACAGACTTACGATTTAGCCGGCGTATCATCCTCGAGACGGACCCGACAATCGGAGAGGACTATTCAAACTCTTGAAGATCTATTAAGACTCGTGTCCTTGATTTCAAGGGAGTTGGGACAAGTTCTTACCATTGGTGGAGTTTTCCTACAACAACAGCTTATCAAGCAAGTATTGGCATGGCTCCATTCAAGCGTTGTATGGAAGAAAGTGTCGCTTCTCGATTATCTTTGGGATGAGGTTGGGTGAAGCAACGTTTTTGGGGCCCGGAGTTGGTACGTATGACTACGGAAAAGATTCAAATGATCCGACAACGTATAAAAACTCTCACAAAATCGACAAAAGAGTTATCTTTGATCTTCATCGAAAGGACGTGGAATTCGATATAGGAGATCATGTGTTGTTAAGAGTTGCTCCATGGAAAGGAGTTACAAGATTTGGAAGGAGAGGAAAACTTAATCCTCGATTCATCGGTCCATTTTAATCCTCGATCGAGTAGGAATCGTGGCTATATAGACTCGCTTTCTGCCAAATATGTCTCGTGTTCATAACGTTTTCACATATCTATGTTACGTAAATATGTGAAAGACCCAACCATATTATTGAGTTAGAACCAGGACGAAATAGCGGAAGATTTGACGTATGAAAGAGGTTCTGTTCAAATTTTGGATAAGAAGGAACATATTCTACGCTCCAAGGTTATACCTCAAGTCAAAGTTTTGTGGAGGAACCACGATGTTGAGGAAATGACTTGGGAGTTAGAATCAAATGAAATCAAGGTATCCTTACCTCTTGACATACCAGTGTATCGTACCCTAATTTCGAGGGCGAAATTTCATAAGAAGGGAGGTTGTAAGACCCCAGCTTTTATAAATAAAGATGAATTTTTCTATAAATATTATTTTTGAATATTATGGAATAAATTTGATATAATGTTATAGTTGTGGGTAATATTTATAAATTTTGCAAAGTATGCAAGTTGTTATAAAATATTCGTTTGGTGGGGGAATATTCTTTTGTTAGAGAATATTAAATATGATGGCTCAATCATTGGTGGACCCCACAATGTAATTATTGTCGGATTGAAAAACGACAAAAATATTTTATAAAAATAACTTGGCGAGGTGTTACCGATTAAAAGCGTTGAACTACCCGGTGGTAAAAAATACGATGTCTGGCGTAGTTGCGTAGTAGCACTTGCGGTATTGATTATTGATGCTTACGTGAGAAGTCACTCGGCTATGCTCGATTATTACTACAAGAAATTCTTTGCATCATATCTCTTATATTATTGATTCAATTATTGTCACAGTATCATCTGTATAATATGTTATAGTATTAAATCAATAATTGAGACGACAAGTTATAAATGATTAATAATTGTTGAAAGATTAAATATGTGTTGATGAAAAAAAAAATGATTTGTGGTAAGTTTGATTATTTTATGGGGGCTCATATATGTCATTATCTAAGAGTCTCTTCGTCGATAGTATTTACCTTCGTCGATAAGTAATTACCTTCGTCGATAGTAATTACCCTTGTGAATAGTATTTACCTTCAATCGATAGTATTTACCTTCGTTAATAGTAATTACCTTTACCGACGACGTCGAACCACTTGTCGTTTCACATTCACGGTGCGAAACCGGTCGTCGAAGCCACTTGCCTTTTCACACTCAAGCAAAAGTCTTTAAGCTAGAAATCTTCTATAAATAGAGGCCTGAGGCTTCATTATTTTTCACGAATTCATTCAAGCTATAGAGAGAAAAGTATAGAGAGAATAAGAGAAAGAAGAAGAGTATTTTGTTACTACTACTTTACTACGATATTCAATCTCCTACCAAATGTAAGGGGTGTTATTCTTTCTTATTCATGAAGAAGAAGAACTGTTGTTATTCCATTGCTTATTATTACATTGGAATAACTTTGTATAAGTGGTTTACCCTATACTTGGTGACATTCTTCTATTATTCTGCTTGGAACATCCTGCATGTGTTTTTACAGGACTGGTTCCGCTCTTTTATTATTATTACTGTTGGAACATCCATGCATGTGTGTTTTACAACTTAATTCGGTTCCGCTCTTTATTATTCTGTTGGAACATCCTGCATGCATGTGTTTTACACCGGACTGGTTCCGCTCTTTATTATTCTGTTGGAATATCCTATCTCGTGTGTTTTACACCGGATCCGGTTCCATCTTTATTATTACATTGGAACATCTTGTGCGGTGTGAATTTCACCTTTGACCTCGTTCCGTTATTTATTATTCATTTGGAATAACACATGCATGTAAGGCCTATCGCATGCATGGTGATTTCTTTTGTTATTCCATTCTTTATTATACCCAGTTGGTTAAAACTTTGACTTCTATACTCCATGAAATTAGTAGAATATCCTTGATATTTGCGTTTCATCCAGTATCTTTTCATGGAAATATTCTTCTGATCATTCTTGAATTTTACTCTACAAAACAAAGATCATGTTGATAATTTGGACGTTAATAATTCTTGAACTTGTTTTATTGAATTCTTATATCATTGTCATCATCCTCATGTTTATATTTTTTTGAAAGTCATCTGTGGCCTGTAGTGCATAGATGGACTTGGTATGATTATGACCGAGAGACTATTCGGTGTAATCATGGTAGTAATGTTACAAATGATGTGATAAAAATCCTCGATGGCCATAGTGCATTGATGGACGATTGTTGGCATGATCATGACCATTAATGAATACACAAATATTCTTGGCCCGTAGTGCATGAATAATTGTGGTCGTGATACTAAAGAATATCCTTGCCATAGTGCAAGGCGGTGATTCGATGATGTGAAATATTTATTAAAATTTGAGTCTCAAATTATAAACAATGATGAAAAACTTTTTAAACCTAAAAGATAGTAGACTTTATTTTCTACTTGACTCTTTTAAATGGATTGCATATTCAGCTGCGATTAAACCGGTTGTCTATTGTATTTTATCGGTTTAACATTATTGAAGACTATTGATAATTTATTACGCATTATCTTAGTCATAATATTTCTTCTTGGGCTAGTTGAGCTCACCCTTTCTTTCATTTGTTCTCTTGAGAAATGATAATATAAATTTGGACGAGTCGGGAAACGAGTGATGGTCCTGAAGATAGCATTAGTAGTCCTCACTATTACAGAAAAATAGTGTGATAATAATCAGAATGAGGACTTTTTGTTTGAGTTTGTATAATATCTAGTAGACGATATTTGTATTTAAACTCACGCTTTATGTCGTATTGTACCCTACGCTTATGTTAATAAGTTGTATTTAAATTCTGTACCATGTAAGTGTCGACCCAAGATGGGTGATGTATACCTAATTTTGGGGGCGTCACACAAATTCCCTAGTAAAATGAATACTGAGCTCACTACGAAGCTAAGGGAAATTATCAAAGAAATTCTGAAGAGTATATCAGATAGAGATGAGATCCATTTCCAGGTTGCTGCCAAACAAAGAGAGGCTATGCTTGAGATACAGAAAAACCAAGATCGTCAACATCAAATTATGCTGGACAATATTCTCAACCTGAAAGCTTCTGTTTATGACTTCCAGAAATCTTATGCCAATCAGGAGAAGCATAATGATACGATTCTTACAGTCCTCCAAAACAAAGAAGCTAGAGCTGAAAAATAGATCAAGGAGAATAGGGAGGACATTGCTCAAACTCAAAGCCAACTCAACGAGCTTGTCCAAGGAGTAAATAGGCTGTCTGCCGATATTCGAACCCTTGATGCTAACATAAAGGGGGAGAATAAGAAAGGGAAAGGAGATCAAGGAAGCCAAGGCAGAGGCGGAGGAGGTCATGCAATTCAAGAAAGGGGAAGCCCTCCTGCAAGACCATCACATCATCAGACTCAACGATCTGGTCAGCAGGCAATTGTATCAGCTATTCTTTTGAGTCATCAGGAGCCAACTCCTAGCTCGCAAGACGTGACTACTGTACGCATCCGAATGCCAACTGGAGATCATGCATTCATGCGCAAACATGGAGAGAATCCAGTTCTAAGTTTAAGTGAGCTGGAAGAGTTAGCAAGAAATGAGGAAGCTCAAAGGAAGAGAAGGGCTGAGGAGTATTCAAATCCACCTCCACACAAGAGACCAAGAAAACAGAGATAAGTTAAGAGTTTAATGTTTTATTGATGAAATCCTATATTGTAATATCTTCTGATCATCAATAAATTCATACTTATTCTCTAGAAATTTCAGCTGCTCACTGAAATACTAAGTCATGTTTAAATTCCTGCAAATGCATCTAGTCACTAATAATCATGACAACAAATCTCCTTGGTTATGTCAACATCAAAAAGGGGAAGATTGTTGGGAGAATGCATATTATGATTTGATGTTTTAATGCATGTGTTCATGATTATTTGTAAGGTCCTTTAAAGAATATATGTACAAGGACTTAGTGATAGATCAAAATTGTTAGGTTGATCTAAGCTTTCAACGTGTATCATTCTGTTCTAGAATGTATAGATAGAAAGATCAAAACTGTTAAGTTGATCTTGAGATGTAATAGATTAGTCTTGAAGAAATCGTAGTGCATCAATCTGATTAACATTGCAGAAGTCAAGGCAGAAAACGTAGGGCCTGAAGTAGAGTGGTCCCAACGTTCACCAAGCTAACTCCACGATCGTAGTGTGCTAAAGGAAACGTGAAGTTTATAAGTCAACGATCGTAGTGTGGTCTCGGGAACGTAGAGTCAACAACACGAGCAAGAGAAGATCGTAGTGCATGAAAGTTTAAGAGAAATTGTAGTGTTCTCGACTGATAGCATCGTAGTATGAAAGTCAAAGCCACTACTTTTTTAACTGTAGAACATCACGATCCAATCGTAGAGCATCATCTGTCTCATGTCAGAAAACGTCAAGCCTCATGAGTTATTAATTCAACATACGAGGAATGGATACCAAATGCTGCAGTGCTCATCAGTCCCAGAATATATGAAATATCCTTAGTATGCAACAAAGAAGCGTATTGAAGAAGCTAAGGATAGTACTATGGATAAGAGGGACAAAACACCTTTTCAGGTGGTAGGTGAGAAAGCGACTGCGGTGTCGATGAGCGAAATCTGAATTCGAGAGATGTGCGTAAATGTCTCCATCGCAAAGACGAAAGTTCAGAAGCATTTAATGCCACAACGGATGGATCCAACGGATAGTTTTCAACATCACATATATACAGATCAGACAGATGAGAGATAAAAAACAAGCAAACAATCAAACATTCAATGTGAAGAATTCTCTAAGGCTCAACTCTACGATCTGAGATATTGAAAAGCTTGCTCAGCTACTCAGTTCTTAATGAACCAGTGCTTACACAGCAAACTGAGTAGCAACCTTCAGAACGCAACAACAACAACCATCAATCAACTGAAGAAGAGTACCAAGTCTGCTGGACTTGAAGAGTTCAAGAGTGAACTAGAGAAGTTCTGAGACTCATCGGGTGCAGAAGGAATCATGTGATTCAGAAGATTGTAAAAGACATCCTTAGTGGATATCCTACTCGTTGAGTAGAAGAGTAGACTAGGAGCTTTGAGTGCTCTGAACCAATTAAAAATAACTGTGTCATCTATATCTGCAATAACTACTATATCTGCTATAACTGCCTTACTCGCTCATAACTCCATTGCTTGGTTAAGAAGATTAAAACAAATACTAATTTCGCTAAGTTTTAATCACTATCTAAGAAAAAGTTTAAAATAGAAAAGATTTTCAAATATCTATTCAACCCCCCTTCTAGATAACTTGTGCCTACTAAGAACTAACAGTTCGGTCACCTAATTGCACGCCAATATGGAGAAATCCTTATCGGAAAGTCCCCTCTTTCCTGGGAACGACCTGGTTGTTAAATATTGTGAATTATAATATTAATGATGAATAAGTTCGTGTTGATTAAAGATGAATTTTATAGTTCCATTGTGTTGGACTTATTTGTGTTAGTATAATTGATGTCTGGAGGATATATTGTTCAATTGGGTATTCGGGACACTTTTCGTGTCGGAGTACTATTCATGAGTTACTATTCACGAGTTACTATTTACGGGGTACTATTCACCTGTAAGATATATTTATTTTCGGTCCAAATTATTTTTTGGTACAATATTATTCCATGAGGAGATGTCTTTAATTTTTGAATAGTTGGTTGAAGATATAATAAGTAATCAATATGGATGGCATTTGGTGGAAGATATAATAAGAAATCAATATGGATCGCTAGTTTAAAGTTTTAATAAGTAAATCAAGATGGACCGTTGTTTTAAGTTTTAATAGTAAACCAATCTGGATCGTCTGCTTTTAAAGTAAATTAATGCAGACCGTTCATAATTTAGTTACTTATGCATTCCATTCTTCTATAAATGAAGTTCGATTCCTTCATTATTTTTTATGAATTCACCAAACTCTGAGAGAGAATTACAAGAGAACCTATAGAAAAGTATTCTGCTACTTCCTACTCTTATATTCAGGTTTCTTTTATGGTAAGGGATGTTATTTGTTGTACTTTCATGAAGAGAACTTCATTATTCCATTATTTATTATTTTGTTGGAATAACTTTGTATCTGCTGAAATACCCTATACATGGTGACATTCTTCAATATTCCGTTCTTTATTATTACGTTTAATATCACATCTACGTGCGTTCTGTGGGACTGTTCCATTATTTATTATTCTATCGGATATATCACATGCAATGCGTTCTGCCGGACTGGTTCCATTATTTATTATTCGTCCGAATATATCACATGCGTGCGTTCTGTAACCCACAGTTCCATCCTTTATTATTACATTGGAATAACTTTTGCTGTGTGGTCTATCGCGTGCATGGTGATTTCTTTTGTTATTCCATTCTTTATTATACTCGGTTGGTTAAAACTTTGACTTCTATACCCATGAAATTAGTGGAATATCTTTGATATTTAAGCGCTTCATCAAGTATCTTTTGTGACGCCCCAAAATAGGTATACATCACCTATTCCGAATCGTCACAAATACATGGTATATAATACAAATACAACTTAATTATACAACTGTCGTGTAAAGTACGACAAAACATAAGCTGTGAGTTTTAATACAAATATTGTCGTCTAGACAATATTCAAACTCAAATTCAATATTATTACATTTATTTTCCACTATTTCACTGAATAGTGAGGACTACTAATGCTATCATCTGGTCCGTCACTCCGTTCCCCGACTAGTCCCTGCTACGTTCTCATTTCCTGAAGAGAACAATAAAAGTAAAAGGGTGAGCTCAACTAGCCCAGTAGGAAATATTATGACTAAGATAATGCAGAATATATTATCGTTAGCCTTCAACAGTGTTAAACTGATACAATATAACAACCATCAAGTTTAACTGCAGCGGAACAAGCAATCCATTAAAAGAATCAAGTAGAGAATAAAATCTACTATTTTTTATATTTAAAAGGTTTTTCATCACTTTTATCACTGGGACTCAGCTTAATAAATAATCTACATCATCGAATCACCCCTACACTACGGCCAAGAATATTCTTTAGTATCACGACCACAATTATCCATGCACTATGGACCAAGAATATTTGTGTATAAAATAATGGTCATGATCATGCCAACAACTGTCCATCAATGCACTACGGACCAATGAGGACTTTTACCACATCATTTGTAATATTACGGTACATGATTACAATCGAATAATCCTCGTCATAATCATACCAAGTCCATCTATGCACTATAGGCCATGTATGACTTTCAACAAAATATAAACACGAGGATGATGACAATGATATAAGAATTCAATAAAACAAGTTCAAGAATTAATTTATCTAGGAACCGATAACGTCCAAATTGTCAACATGATCTTTGCTTTGTAGAGTAAAATTCAAGAATGCTCGTAAGAATATTTCCATGAAAAGATATCTTTGGATGAAGCGCAAATATCGAGGATATTCCACTAATTTCATGGAGTATAAAGTCAAAACTTTAACCATCCGAGTATAATAAGGAATGTAATAACAAAAGAAATCACCGAGCATACGATAGATCCGCATGCAGTGAGTTATTCCAATAGAATAATAAATAACGGAATCAGTCCGGCAGAAATGCATGCACAAGATATTCCAACAGTAATAATAAAGATTTTAATCGGTCCCAAGGCGTAAACGCATGCATGTGATATTCCAATAGAATAATAAAGATTTTAATCAGTCCCACAAAAAACGCATGCACAAGATATTCCAATGAGAATAATAAAGATTTTAACCGGTCCCTGTAGAAACGCTTGAACATGTGATGTTCCAATAGAATGATAAAGAATGGAACAACGTAAGAATTTCACCGTGTATAGGGTAGCCCGATATATCGAGTTATTCCAATGTAATAATAAAGAATGGAATAATGTGTTCTCTTCATAGATAAGAAAGAAATAATACTCCCTACCTTTAGAAAAAAACAGGATACCGGAATAGTGAGGTAGCAGACTTCTTCTTCTTTCTATAATTTCTCTCTATAATAATCGCTCTAAAGCTTTTGTGAATTGGTGAGAAATGAAGGAAGAATGAGCTTCTATTTATAGAAAAATATAGTTTCGATAATTGCACGTTTTGGGGCTCGAAAATTTCAAAGATGATACCTCCAACTTTTTCTTTATTTTTAATTTAGTCATGGAAGTATTATCAAACTTGCACCACCTCCCTAATATTAAATAATGTGATTCAATAGTAAATTATGTGAATCAATAGTTCTAGACATGTGAAAATCTGAATTACAATATAGTACATCCATCTATACCTCCATTTTAACTTAGTCGTGTAAGTATTATCAATCTTGCACTAACTCCCTAATAGTAACAAGAATGAATGAAACAATAGTATACACATGTGAACAAATAGTTATAATCATGTGAAATAATAGCAATCAATTGCTCATTTATCCTAAGTTAAATACCCGATCGTCAATATAACCTCCAGGACATCAATTATTATCGAAATAATTATCGATTTTCACTAACACAAATAATTCCAACACAATGAAACTATTTTTATCAAAAATATAAATTTTGAAATTTTGAAGTTTGACTTTTCCCAAAAAAGTCAATCATGACTTTTTTTGACAAATAGTGAATTCTAGAAAATTTTGTGTTTATAGACTATTTTTACTAATTTCATCATTCCGGACTCAAATATCACGTTCGCGTCTCCAAATTCAACTCTGAACACAACTTCAATTTTAATAACATTCATCATTAATATTATAACTCACAATATTTATCAACCAGGTCGTTCCCAAGAAAGAAGGGGTTCCAATAAGGATTTCTCCCTATTGGCGCGCAATTAGGTGACCAAACCTCTCCTTGACAGAACTTCTAGATATTATAAATATTGCAATATAATAATATGAATAACTTTATCGTCTCAATTATTGATTTAATAAAATAACATATTATGTAGATGATACTGTGACAATAATCGAATCAATATTATGAGAGATATGATGCAGCAATTACTATAGCAATAATTGAGTATAACTGAGTGACTTCTCACGTAAGTATCAATAATCAATACCGGTGCTTACTATGCAACCACGCCAGATTCAGATTTTTACTACCGGGTAGTTCAACAGTTAACGGTAAAACTTCCGCCGTTATTTTCATAAAGTATTTTTGTCGTTTTCTCAATCCGATAATAATTCCGTTGTGGGGGGTCCACCAATGATTGTACCATTGTACGAATATTCCCTGTTAAAATGAATAATCCCCGACCAATCGAATATTATATAACAACTTGCGTACTTTGCAAAATTTGTAAATATTACCCACAACAATAACATTATATCAAATCCACACCATAATATTCAAAAATATATTTCGAGAAAATTTAATCTTTATTCAAAAAGTTGGGGTCTTACACTTTTCATGGAAATATTCTACTGAGCATTCTTGAATTTTACTCTACAAAACAGTATCATGTTGACAATTTGGATGTTATCAGTTCCTGGATAAATTAATTCTTGAACTTGTTTTATTGAATTCTTATATCATTGTCATCATCCTCATGTTTATATTTTGTTGAAAGTCATATGTGGCCTGTAGTGCATAGATGGACTTGTTATGATTATGACCAGAGATTATTCGGTGTAATCATGACCGTAATGTTACAAATGATGTGATAAAAGTTCTCATTGGCCCGTAGTGCATTGATGGACAGTTGTTGGCATGATCATGACCATTAATGAATACACGAATGTCCTTGGGCCGTAGTGTATGGATAATTTGTGATCGTGATACTAAAGAATATCATTAAGCAGAAAAGTGTAAGGGTGATTCGATGATGTGGATTATTTATTAAGCTGAGTCCCAGCGATAAAAGTGATGAAAAACCTTTTAAATCATAGAAGATAGTAGATTTTATTCCCTACTTGACTCTTCTAATGGATTGCTTGTTCCACTCCATTTAAACTTGATAGTTATTATATTTTATCAGTTTAACATTGTTGAAGGCTAACGATAAATTATTCTGCATTATCTTAGTCATAATATTTTATCTTTGGGCTAGTTGAGCTCACCCTTTTCTTTCATTGTTCTCTTCGTGAAATGAGAACGTAGGCTTTGGGACTAATCGGGGAACAAGAGTGATGGTCCTAGATGGTGCATTAGTAGTCCTCACTATTCTATGAAATAGTGTGATAATAATTGTAATGAGGACTCCTTTTGAGTTTGTATAATCTCTAGTAGACAATATTTGTATTCAAACTAACAGTTTATGTTTTGTCGTATTGTACACCCACAGTTGTATTATTAAGTTGTATTTGAATTACATACCATGTATCCGCAACTCAAGATGGGTGATGTATACCTAATTTTGGGGTATCACAGTTGGTATCAAAGCTTAGGATATGATCCTGGCTAAGATGTGAGAATAGAACTAGGAGGGAGAGAGACGAATTCCTTCTTCGCTAGTATGACCTACCCAAGTTTTTTTTTGGTATTTAATTGGTGGGTCGTAATATAGGATAATATGTTACATGTTAATTAACCTTTTGTTTTGTGGAAGTATCTGAAAATGACATCTGAAAATGTTGAGAATAACAATGGAGCACAGGCGACCGTTGATTCACCACATATCAATAATCAAGATAATGTGCATCAGGAAGGCGACAATCCTCATGCAAACAACAACACTAACCAAATGATGAATGATGGAATGTTCAGAGGCTTTATGCAATTTATGCAACAGCAGGCGAGAGCGGCTCTTGTCCAAAATGTAGGTGGAAACACTGGAAACTCTCGAACGGTCACCGCTAAATAGTTAAAGGAGCTGGGACCACTAGAATTTATTGGAGAGCCAAAACCACTTAAGGCGAAAGCATGGATAAAGCAGATCACCAAGATATTTGATGTCTTGGGATGCTCCGAGGAGCCCAAGGTTTCCTTTGCCGCCTTTATGTTGTGAGGAGAGGCAGATTACTGGCGGGAATCGGTAAAGGGTACTAAACCTGCCGCACTGAATATGTCTTGGGAAAAGTTCCAAGAACTATTCAACGACAAGTACTTTCCTGAAAGTATTCGTCATATAAAAGAGGTAGAATTCATCAAGTTAGAGCAAAATAATATGGCGTGGTGTGCAGATGTGAAGCCAAGGTTACACCGAGTTGTCCCGGTTTATGTCCCACTTGGTGGATAATGAAAAAGAATGACACGAGATGTTTTAAGAGGTTTGAAGTCGAGATACGTCAACATCTTATTTCTCATAAACTATGTTTGTATTCGGATGTTGTAAATAGGGATCGATTAGTGGAGCGCGATAACGAGTCAACGCAACTAAAAGAGAGCGATCATCGAGGCGGTGACAACAAGCGTGGAGGAATCAACAGCCGAAATGGTAACCACTTGATGGTAATCGTAATAAAACAATAAGAATGGACATTTTAAGAAGAGGAGATTCAACAATGATGGAAGGACATCAACACCAGCACCCGTTGTTAAGGAAGGAGAACGACCACCTATCATATGCTTCAAATGCGGATGGGAGGGACACTTCAGTCCAAACAATAGCGATGTCAGTCCAAAACATGTTATAATTGTGAAAGAGAAGGTCACTTAGCCGATTTTTGTGGCTCACCCATGACAAGTTCAAATTTAGGATGGAGGCACCAAAGGTCATCCCGTAAAAGTCAAAGCGCAGAAGGTGCAGGGAGAGAATTCGTTGTGACCTCCCAGAAAGTAAGGAACCCGAATAAGGTCATCACGGGTAAGCTTATCATAAACTCTAGCGAAGTCTATACTTTATTTGATACCGGTTCTACCGATTCTTTTATTTCTCCTACTTGCGCTCAACGATTAAATTTGACTCCGGAGAAATTAGACTTTGACTTATCTGTGGAAACTCCGTTGGGAGAAACCTTCATTACATCCACTGGTTATAAGTCTTGTTTGATTCAAATCGGTAACCGCACATTACCTGTCAATCTTATTTCTTTAAAAATACTTGCGTTTGACGTAATTCTAAGGATTGATTGGTTAACTACTCATCATGCAAAAATTAATTATTTTCGTAAGGTTGTTAGTTTTCATATTCCTAATCAACCTATTATGCGAATTCAAGCGACCAAACCATTAAAATCAATCACGGTCATTTCAAGCCATAAAGCTATTCGTTTATTGAAAAACGGGTGTCAAGCTTTCTTAGCTCATGTCACAAATTTAAACAAAAATACGTCAGTTTTGAACGATATTTCTATTGTTAATAAATTTCCTGACGTATTCCCTGAAGAACTTCCTGGCCTACCCCCGGAGCGTGACATTGAATTTTGTATCGACTTTGAACCTGGTACAAAACCCATTTCCAAAGCCCCATATCGAATGTCTCCTATTGAACTTCAGGAGTTAAAGACCCAATTGCAGGAATTGTTAGACATTGGTTTCATTCGTCCTAGTACGTCTTCTTGGGGTGCTCCTGTTCTATTCGTGAAGAAGAAAGATGGGAGTATGCTACTTTGTATTGATTATCGGGAGTTGAAACATGTCACCATCTCCGCCACCCAGATGACTACAGTTGCGGTCCTTGGTTGAACGTATTCGCTATCTCGCTTAATAATTGAGCCCCATTGACACCATCCCAATATAAAAGCAAATTTATGAGAGATAAGATATTAGAATCTCGGGGTTTTAAGCCTCTCGAAACATCCTCGCTATTCGTTCCTCATTCTCTACCAAATGAGGTGCAAACATGGATAACTCTGCGAACTTCCCTCGTGTTGGGACACCGTCATGTTGTTTTGTTCTAGTCTAATAAACTCTACCTCCTTCATATGGCGAATACTTTCAGGAAAGTATTTTTCGTTGAAAAGTTTCTGAAACGTTTCCCAAGACATGCGGAGTGCGGTAGGCTGGGTACGTTTCACATACTCCCACCAGTAATCTGCCTCGCTACGGAACATAAAGGTGGCGAATGAAACCCTTTGTTCCTCCGTGCATCCCAAGACATCGAATATCTTGGTAATTTGCTTGACCCACGTTTCTGCCATGATCGGATTCGGTTTTCGCTTAAATTCTGGTGGTCCCAACTCTTTGAACTGCTTGGCGTGATGTCATCGCAAGTTCTTATCATTTCCACCCGTATTCTGTACACGAGTCTCCCTCGTCTGGATTTGCATGAACTGCAAAAAGCTTCTAAACATCCCGTCGTTTCATCGCTACGCTCCGGTGGTGTTGTTTACGGAGGAATTCCGCCTTCCCGTTGGTACGTTCCCCTGAGTGGTGATTAAAGGTGTTTCCACGGTCTCATTAACTCCACCGTTAATATTCTCAGATGCCATTCTTAAATACTGCCTTAAAACAAGGGTTAATTAAACAATTTAACATATCACATCACATATTAACCATATGCTTCAACTGACCAACAAATAAGCTTAGGTATGACACACTAGGCGAAGGATTACTCGCTCTCCCTCCTAAAGACTATTCCCCATCTCCGCCAGAACATATATCCTAAGCTCGATATTAACCGTGACGCCCCCAAAACAGTATACAACACCCATTCTCGAGTCGCCAAATACATGGTACAGAAACAACTACAACTTTATTAATACAACATAAAAATTGTGAGTTTAAATACAAATATTGTCATCTAGACAATATCCACACTCAAATAAGTCCTTATTTCAATTATGATACATTATTTTACAAAAATGGTGAGGACTACTAAAATAACTTCTAGAACCATCATTCCATACCCCGACTAGTACTCGCTACATTCTCGTCTCCTGAGAAGAAAAATGGAACAAAAAGGAAAAGGGTGAGCTCAACTAGCCCAGTAAAGAACATTATGACTAAGATAATACAGGACAAATTATCGTTAGTCTTCAACTGGGAAAAATCTAATAGAATACAATAGACAACAAGTTTTAAATCAATATTCGCAGCGGAAATAATAATTCATTAGAAGAGTTAAGTAGAGAATGAAATCTACTATCTTCTATATATGAATATAAAAGTTCATCGTCTATCTTTTATCCCTGTAACATCAATCAATATATATCTGGAATCAAATATTCATCTTTGCACTACAGGCCAAAGATATTCATCAGTTGGTTATGTTCATTTTTGCACTACAGGCCAAAGATATTCATCCTAAAATCATTCATCTTTGCACTACGGGCCAAAGATATTCAGTTATATCATCATTTAGGACTGAGGATGATGAAAAATATTTTAAAGAAAACGAATCCAGTGAAACAAAATAATAAATATTAAGGATTCGTATTTCAGCTATTCCATGTCCAAAAATACCTCATAAATAATCATAGTGGAGTAAAATTCAAGAATGATCAAAACATGGATACAATCAAAGCTAGTATCCAGAATAGATATTTTGGACAAAAAGAAGAAAATTTTATTTTTGGTGAATAGTCTTAGTATTTGTGAATAGCGAAGATACGTGAATAAGGTCGATATCGTGAATAATGGTCATATACGTGAATAGTAACTCTCGAACACTAAAAGATAGAAATTTCACAAAAAACATCATCATGCTTCGTGAATAGTACTCGTGAATAGTAACTCATAAATAGTAACTCGTAAATAGTAACTCATGAATAGTAACTCGTGAATATTTAACTCATGAATAGTAACTCCGACATGAAAAGTTCCAAATTTGATAAAAATTCCAACCAATATTTCGGCATAATGATATTGAAGAAATAATATCATTTTTGAAGAAAATAACACCCCTTACCTTAAAAAGAATAAGATTGACTAGAATCTTTGGATATAATCTTGAAAGAACTTAGACCGTATAGCAATACTCAAAGTACTAAAATACTCACAAAATACGCTCGATATTATAGAGAGAGAAGAGAGAAAATCAGAGTTTACGTGTGATTTTCAATTCTAACCTAAGCACCTATATTTATAGGAAAATGCTTAGAACAACAAGGTAAAAATTTAATATAATATTAATATATTATATATAAATTCCTCGCACACAATCTATGATCTGAATTTTGCCATGCTTGACAACAAATAAGTCTACCAAACAAATCAAAAATGTTTATATTATTTAAAATAATTAAAACTTCCAAAAATCAATTATTTCGGAACTTCAATAATTCATAATAAATAGCCCTTTTATCAGAAAATTCAAATCTCGCGTCTTTTTATAGGAAATTCAATTCTCTACAACTTTACGTAAGAAAGTTTTTCCAAATTCCAAATAGAAATTGATCGAAATCCATAAACTATTCGATTTTACTGTTATAATCAAATTTCGATCAAGAAATGGGCCCACTGACATGTTTAACATGTTTTAAAACAACTTTTACAACAAAAATACTCCTCATCCTCATATACTCATATATCCCACATTCATTGTAAAAATATCCCCATTATCATATTATAATAATATAATAAAATATTATTTTATTAGAAAAGATAAAATATCGATTTTCAACAATTGTCACTTAAAAAAATTTCTCCATCTATATCCACATAAAATGAATATTTTCCTCATCATATAAATCCATAATTAATTATTCACAAATAATATTACAGAATCACAAGATCTTGTGATCAGTGCCGCTCGTGAAAGAGGGGCTTTCAATAAGAATTTTTTTCTTCTTGGCATAATTAGATGACCAAACCTCTCCTTAGACAGAACTTTTTAGACATTGCCAATAATGTTTTCTAATAATATTATTCAGATAATATGAATTATTTCTTCGATAATGGAAAATACTGTGTAGTGACAATTATTAAAACAATAGTAATATAAAATATCAACGCAGCAATTATTGAATCAATAAAATAAAATATCTTTGAATAAGAATTCATCGTAACAATTATTGAGTAGTGCCTTCTTACGTAAGAATCAATAATTGGTGCAATACTGTGTGCTACTGTGCAACAACGCGTATTATTGTATTTTAACCACCGGGATATTTCAACAATGTTAACGGTAACAACTACGCTGTTATTTATAAACAACTTATACTTATCGTTTTCTTTATCCAATCGCTTTTCGTTATGGGGCCCACAAAAGACTGCGTCGTCGTACGAATATCCCTTGACAAAAAGAATATTCCACGACCAAACGAATATTCCCCGAAAACAATGAATATTTTATAACCACCTGCTTATTTAAAATATTTGCGCATTTTACCCATAACTAACCACATTAATCAAATCAACCCTTACTATTTCAAAATGAAAAATAGAGGAAATTAAATTTCATTTATTAATAATTTGGGGTCTTACAGATTTTCTCGAATCGCTACTCCATTAACTCAACTGACTCGAAAAGATACAAAGTTTGGTTAGAGCGAAGAATATGAGAAGAGGTTTTAAGAACTCAAAAGGAGACTCATTTCAGCACCTGTTCTGACAATACCATCTGGCTCGGAGGGATTTGTCATCTACAGTGATGCTTCGGGCAAATGGTTAGGATGTGTTATCATGCAACATGGGAAAGTCATAGCCTATGCCTCAAGACAACTCAAAGAATATGAGAGAAATTATCCTACTCATGATCTAGAGTTAGCGGCTGTTATCTTCACACTTAAAATTTGGAGGCATTACTTGTATGGGGAGAAAGTGGAGATCTTTACGGATAATCAAATCCTCAAATATTTCTTCACTCAAAAGGAACTCAACATGCGACAACGACATTGGCTTGAACTGTTGAAAGATTATGATCATACCATCCAATACCATCCTGGAAAAGCGAACGTGATGGGTCGACGCGTTGAGTAGAAAGATCATATCACAATCACGAAAAGCGATATTGTCAGCGAAAGGCCCATTTTGTGTGACTTGCAAAGGATGGAGATAGAGTTAAAAACTCCAGGGACCCATGTGATGATGGCGAACATACGAGTAGAACCGACTTTAATTGATAAAGTTAAAGTCGCTTCAAGCTACGAACCTTGAGGTGATGCGTATGAGGAAGAAAGTGCAAGAAGGTGCTATCTTAGGAAGCAAGAATCGATGAAGAAGGAATACTTGAGTCAACTCCGACTTTGTGTTCTAACGACCCGATTTAAAGTATAAAATCATGATGGAGACACACAACACACCGTTTGCAATCCATCTCAGGAGTACCAAAATGTATCATGATCTTCGACATACATTTTGGTGGAGCAATATGAAGAGAGAGATAGCTGTGACGCCCCCAAAACAGGTATACAACACCCATTCTGAGTTGCCAAATACATGGTACAGAAACAGCTACAACTTTATTAATACAACATAAAAACTGTGAGTTTAAATACAAATATTGTCATCTAGACAATATCCACACTCAAATAAGTCCTCATTAAAATTATTGATACATTATTTTACAAAAATGGTGAGGACTACTAAAATAACTTCTAGAACCATCATTCCATACCCCGACTAGTACTCGCTACATTCTCGCCTCCTGAGAAGAAAAATAGAACAAAAAGAAAAAGGGTGAGTTCAACTAGCCCAGTAAAGAACATTATGACTAAGATAATACAGAACAAATTATCGTTAGTCTTCAACAAGGAAAAATCTCATAGAATACAATAGACAACAAGTTTTAAATCAATATTCGCAGCGGAAATAATAATTCATTAGAAGAGTTAAGTAGAGAATGAAATCTACTATCTTCTATATATGAATATAAAAGTTCATCGCCTCATCTTTTATCCCCTGTAACATCAATCAATATATATCTGAATCAAATATTCATCTTTGCACTACTGGCCAAAGATATTCATCACTGGTAATGTTCATCTAAACACTGCTCATCTTTTACACTACAGTGCCAAAGATATTCATCATAAAATCATTCATCTTTATTACTGGGCCAAAGATATTCAGTTATATCATCATTTAGTAATTTGAGGATGATGAAAAATATTTTAAAGAAGACGAATCCAAAGAAACAAAATAATAAATATTAATGATTCGTATTTCAAATTTATTCCATGTCCAAAATACCTCATAAATAATCATAGTGGAGTAAAATTCAAGAATGATCAAAACATAGATACAATCAAAGCTAGTATCCGAATAGATATTTTGGACAAAAAGAAGAAAATTTCATTTTTCTAATTGAATAATGTCGATTTGTGAATAGTCACAGTATCGTGAATAAGTAACTCAAACACTAAAAGATAGAAATTTCACAAAAAACATCATCACGCTTCGTGAATAAGTACTAAATGAATAATAACTCATGAATAGTAACTCCGACATGAAAAGTTCCAAATTTGATAAAAATTCCAACCAATATTTCGGCATAATAATATTGAAGAAATAATATCATTTTTGAAGAAAATAACACCCCTTACCATAGAAAGAATAAGATTTACACCGGAATACTTTGGATATAGTCTTTGAAAGAACTTGCACCATATAGCAATACTCAAAGTACTAAAATACTCACAAAATACGCTCGATATTATAGAGAGAGAAAGAGAGAGAAATCTGTAGTTTCTGGTGTGATTTTCAATTCTAACCTAAGCACCCTATTTATAGAAAAATGCTTAGAACAGCGAAGCAGATAATTTAATATAATATTAATATATTATATATAAATTCCTACGCACACAATCTATGATCTGAATTCAGCCATGCTTGACAACAAATAAGTCTACCAAACAAATCAAAAACGTTTTTATTATTTAAAATAATTAAAACTTCCAAAAATCAATTATTTCGAAACTTCGGAACTTCAATAATTCATAATAAATAGCCCTTTTATCAGAAAATTCTAATCTCGCGACTTTTTATAGGAAATTCAATTCTCTACAACTTTACAGAAGAAAGTTTTTCAAAATTCCAAATAGAAATTGACCTAAATCCATAAACGGACGATTTTACAGGCTATAATCAAATTTCAGTCAAGAAATGGGCCCACGGACATGTTTAACATGTTTTAAAAAACTTTTACAACAAAAATACTCCTCATCCTCATATACTCATATATCCCACATTCATTGTAAAAAATATCCCATTATCATATTATAATAATATAATAAAATATTATTTTATTAGAAAAGATAAAATATCGATTTTCAACAATTGTCACTTTAAAAAATTTCTCCATCTATATCCACATAAAATGAATATTTTCCTCATCATATAAATTAATAATTAATTATTCACAAATAATATTACAGAATCACAAAGATCTTGCAACTGTGCCGCTCCTGTGAAAGAGGGGGCTTTCCAATAAGAATTTTTCCTTCTTGCAGCCTTGATTAGGTGACCAAACCTCTCCTTGAGAGATGTAACTTTTTAGACATTGCCAATAATGTTTTCTAATAATATTATTCGGATAATATGAATTATTGCTTCGATAATGGAAAATACTTGTGTAGTGACAATTATTAAAACAACAAAGAATATAAAATATCAACGTAGCAATTATTGAATCAATAAAATAAAATATCGAACAATAACTACATCAGAATAATTATTGAGTAGTGCCTTCTTACGTAAGAATCAATAATTGGTGCAATACTGCAAAGCTATCTTGTAACAACGCCAGACATCGTGTTTTTAACCACCGGTATTCCAACAATGTTAATTGAGAATAACTACGCCAGTTATTTATAAACAACTTATACTTATCGCTTTCTTTATCCAATCGCTTTTTATTATAAAGGCGCCCATTAAAAGATCGCTACCATTGTATTTAATATTCCCCGACAAAGCAAAGAATATTCCACGACTAAACGAATATTCCTCGACAACAATGAATATTTTATAACCACCGCTTTATTTAAAATATTTATGCATTTTACCCATAACTAACCACATTAATCAAATCAACCCTTACTATTTCAAAATGATAAATAGAGGAAATTAAATTTCATTTATTAATAATTTGGGGTCTTACAATAACGGAGTTTATCTCAAGGTGTTTAACTTGTCAATGATTCAAGGCGGAGCATCAAGTACCAAAAGGCCCATTGCAACCACTTGATATTCCAGAATGGAAGTGGGAGCACATTACCATGGATTTTTTTACTGGTCTTCCCAAGGTTTCTCAAGGCATAGATGCAATTTGGGTCATTGTTGATAGATTGACCAAGTCTGCTCACTTCTTACTTATACGAGAAACTTATACACTTGAACGCCTTGCTCAGATATATATAAATGAGATTTTAAGATCGCATGGTATGCCAAGATCCATAGTTTCGATCGAGACCCAAGATTCACTTCACGATTTTGGGTTAGTTTGCGAGAAAGCTATGGGCACGGATTCTGATTTAGCTTTCGGCATATCATCCTCGAATCGGATGGACGGTCGGAGAGGACTATTAAAACTCTTGAAGATCTATTAAGACTCGTGTCCTTGATTTCAAGGAAGTTGGGACAAGTTTTTACCATTGGTGGAGTTTTCCTACAACAACAGCTTATCAAGCAAGTATTGGCATGGCTCCATTCAAAGCGTTGTATGGGAGAAAGTGTCGCTTCCCCAGATGTCTTTGGGATGAGGTGGGTGAAGCAACGTTGTTGGGACCGGAGTTGAATACGTATGACTCACGTAAAAGATTCAAACTATCCGACAACGTATAAAAACTTCACAAGATCGACAAAAGAGTTCTCACGATCTTCATCGAAAAAAGTAGAATTCGATATCGAGATCATGTGTTGTTACGTGTTGCTCCATGGAAAGGAGTTACTGAGATTTGGAAAGAGAAGAAAGCTCAATCCTCGATTCATTGGCCCATTTTTAATTCTTGAGCGAGTGGGAATCGTGGCCTATAGACTCGCTTACCGCTTGAAGTATGTCTCGTGTTTCATAATGTTTTTCACATATATATGTTACGTAAATATGTGAAAGATCCGAACCACATTATTGAGTTAGAACCAGATGAGATAGAGGAAGATTTAACGTATGAAGAGTTACCGTTAAAATCTTGGATAAGAAGGATCATGCTCAAGGCTCCAAGGTTATACCTCAAGTCAAAGTTTTGTGGAGAAACCACGATGTGGAGGAAAATGACTTGGGAGTTAGAATCGAGATGAAAGTCAAGGTATCCTCATCTCTTCGACATACCGTATGTACCTCTAATTTCGAGGACGAAATTTCATAAGAAGGGGAGGTTGTAAGACCCCAACTTTTATGAATAAAGAATAATTTTATCGAATTATATTTTTAAATATTATGGTATTGATTTGATATAATGTTATAGTTGTGGGTAATATTTATAAATTTTGCAAAATACGCAAGTTGTTATATAATATTCGATTGGCTCTGGGAATATTCGCTTTAACAGGGAATATTAAATGCATAACCACACAATCATTGGTGAACCCCACAACGGAATTATTGTTTGATTGAAAAAATAATAAAAATACTTTATGAAAATAACTACGAGGTGTTACCGTTAAAACCGTTGAACTACCCTAAGAGTAAAAGTACAAATGTATGTCAGAAGTTACAAAGAAGCACACTCAGTATTGATTATTGATGCTTACGTGAGAAGTCACTCACCTATACTCAATTATTACTACTGATAATTATTGCATCATATTTCTCATATTATTGATTCAATTATTGTTACGATTATCATCTGCATTATATGATATATTATTAAATCAATAATTGAGACTTTATGAAGTTATTCATATTATTATTTATAATATCGACAATGTCTAGAAGTTCTGTCGAGGAGAGGTTTGGTCACCTAATCATGCGCCAATAAGGAGAAATCCTTATCGAAAAGCCCCTCTTTCCCGGAACGACTTCGGTTGTTAAATATTGTGAATTATAATATTAATGATGAATAAGTTCGTGTTGATTAAAGATGAATTTTATAGTTCCATTGTGTTGGACTTATTTGTGTTAGTATAATTGATGTCTGGAGGATATATTGTTCAATTGGGTATTCGGGACGCTTTTCGTGTCGGAGTACTATTCACGAGTTACTATTCATGAGTTACTATTCACGAGTTATTATTCACGGGGTACTATTCACCCGTAAGATATATTTATTTTCGGTCCAAATCATTTTTTGGTACAATATTATTCCATGAGGAAATGTGCTAATTTTTCAGACCATTGGTTGAAGATATAATAGTAAATCAATATGGACCGCTGGTGGAAGATATAATAGTAAATCAATATAGATCGTTGGTTTAAAGTTTTAATAGTAAATCAGTATGGACCGTTGTTTTAAGTTTTAATAGTAAACCAATCTGGATCGTCCGTTTAAAGTAAATTAATCTGGACCGTTCATAATTAAGTTACTATGCATTCCATTCTTCTATAAATAGAAGCTCATTCCTTCATTATTTCTTATGAATTCACTGAAACTCTAGAGAGAGAATTACAAGAGAACCTATAGAAAAGTATTCTGCTACTTCCCTACTCTTATATTTAGTTTTTTTATGGTAAGGGATGTTATTTGTTGTACTCATGAAGAGAACTTCATTTATTCCATTATTTATTATTCTGTTGGAATAACTCAGATACGCTACTTACCCTATACATGGTGACATTCTTCTAATATTCCGCTTCTTTATTATTCGTCGAGAATATCCTATCTGTATGCGTTCTGCCGGGACTGGTTCCATTATTTATTATTCTATCTAATATCCCGCATCTCAAGGCTGCGTTCTGCGGGACCGGGTTCCATTATTTATTATTATGTCGAATATCCTGTCGTGCGTTTACGGCGGGACCGGTTCCATCCTTTATTATTACTCATGGAATAACTCACTGTAAATTTGATCGCATTTACGGTGATTTCTTTTATTATTCCATTCTTTATTATACTCGGTTGGTTAAAACTTTGACTTCTATACCCATAAAATTAGTGGAATATCTTTGATATTTATACGCATCCAAAGATATCTTTTCATGGAAATATTCTTTTGAGCATTCTTGAATTTTACTCTACAAAGCAAGATTATCGTTGACAATTTGGGCGTTATCGGTTCCTAGATAAATTAATTCTTGAACTTGTTTTATTGAATTCTTATATCATTGTCATCATCCTCATGTTTATATTTTGTTGAAAGTCATCTCGTGACACAGTAGTGCGTAGATGGACTTGGTATAATTATGACTGGTGATTATTCTTTGTAATCATGGTAATCGTAATATTACAAATGATGTGATAAAAGTCCTCATCGCCCTAGTGCATTGATGGACAATTGTTGGCGTGATCACGATCATTAATGAATACACGAATGTCCTCGCCCGTAGTAGTGCGTGGATAATTTGTGGTCGTGATACTAAAAGAATATCCTTGGCAGTAGTGCGTGGGTGATTCGATGATGTGAATTATTTATTAAAATTTGAGTCTCAAATGATAAAAGTGATGAAAACCTTTTAAATCATAGAAGATAGTAGATTTTATTCCCTACTGACTCTTCTAATGGATTACTTGTTCCAATCGCAGCTTAAACTTGATAGTTATTATATTTTATCGGTTTAACATCGTTGAAGGCTAACGATAAATTATTCTCGCATTATCTTAGTCATAATATTTCTTCTTTGGGCTAGTTGAGCTCACCCTTTTCTTTCACCGTTTTCTTCGGAAATGAGAACGTGGTTGAGACTAGTCGGGAAACAGCAGTGATGGTCCTAGATGGTGCATTAGTAGTCCTCACTATTATGTGAAATAGTGTGATAATAATTGTAATGAGGACTCCTTTTGAGTTTTGTATAATCTCTAGTAGATAATATTTGTATTCAAACTCACGCTTTATGTTTTGTCGTGTTATATACGACAGTTGTATTTAATTCTGCACTACGTATATCTGGCGACTCAAGATGGGTGATGTATACCTAATTTTGGGGGCGTCACAACGGTTCGGTCCGTCGTTATATATAAAACCGTCGTCTTAATTTTTAGCGACGACCAACATATATCGACGATCAACATATAACAACGAATAGCGACGGACCGAACAGTTATCTTATCCGTCGCTAAAAAAGGCATGTAAAGTATTTTGGATAAAAAGTATTTTCTTGATCCATTCTCTCTCTCTCTATATATATATAATATACTCAATTTAGAAAAGATAATTACAATCGTCAAAAAGCTAAAGATCCGACGGCCAATATTAGTATTAACCCACTCAGGAACCCTAACGGGAGAATATACTTATCCGATATAAAACTGTGTACGGTCTTTTTCTTTCAACTCTATTTCTTTAGGCTGCTGCTGCTATACAGAAAGAGAATCGGAGAAACCCTTGGTAGCTCTACGCCAAAACAAAAGGCAGCTATGTCTGACGAGGAGCATCAGTTTGAGTCCAAGGCTGACGCCGGTGCCTCCAAGACTTTCCCTCAACAAGCTGGCACCATCCGTAAGAACGGCTACATCAATATCAAAAATCGTCCCTGCAAGGTATATATATATATATATATATAATGTTTATTCATTTCGTTGTTCATTTCCTGTCAGTAATTTAGTTTCTAGATTTGTGTCTTTGTGATTTATGTAACTTGGTACTTTGAAGGAATCTAGATTTATTCAGCTTTATTTATCATTTTGGATCTGTGCAATTCATGTGATTATCGGCTTAATTCAGTCTGTTTATGAAGTCTCTCTATCACAATGTGAGAGTAATCTTTGAAAGTCGAGTACTTTAGGGGGCATGAAGATTTAATATAATCAACCTTCCCCAGTTAAAACTGTTTTTGAAATTTGAATACAGTGAAATGTGGAAGTTCTGTTTTTTAAAGTTCATTTTGTTTTGGAAAGTCCCAAAATGAAAAGGAATAAATTTTGGATCAAAAATTTGAAGTAAAAGAAGAAAAAGGAAGAAGCTTTCAACCATAACTGGCAGCTGCTGACTGTTTTTATGAGTTGAACACAGCTTTGGAAATTTTAAGGTAGCTTTTGGTTGTTGATGACCATAATTACGTAGGAAAAAAAGGTCCTTAATGCTCCTTTGTGGTTGTCCAAATTCCATATGCTCTTGTTCAAGCATAAAATAAAATTTCTTCATGTTTGACTTGTCAATGATATAATTGATTATAGTAACCATCTACTTGATAAAATATGGAAAACAATTGATCATGTACTGAATTTGACTTTTAGTGGGGTGTGATAATTGGTCAAATAGGGATGGACTTGTACTGTTGCTGATCTAGCTACTTGCAAACCTTATAAATGTTCATTTTATTTGTTATATAGTACTGAAGTAATTTTCAAATAGGATGTTTTAAACTATTTGGCTATTTTTTTGAACAGGTTGTTGAGGTTTCTACCTCCAAAACAGGCAAGCATGGACACGCAAAGTGTCACTTTGTTGCAATTGATATATTCAATGGCAAGAAGCTCGAAGATATTGTCCCTTCATCTCATAACTGTGATGTGAGTTTACACTTCCTTCTTCAACTTTGGCAGGGTTTCATTATATTTTATTTGTATAATCTCTTTTATGCTTATCCTCGTCATTGCAGGTTCCTCATGTTAACCGTACAGACTACCAGCTGATTGATATCTCCGAAGATGGATTCGTAAGTGATTTTCTTGTTTGTTATATCCATAAATTTGAAGTAAAATTCCCTTGAACGGCTTGCCCTCAATTGGTAATTGAAACTATGATCCCATGAGAACATATCCTACTTGAGGAGTCTGTTCTTTTTCATTTTTTCCAGCAACTGTCCTATGAATATATGGCCTTAGTTCATGAATAACCTTCCAAACTATGATTTCTTTCAGGTGAGTCTTTTAACTGAAAGTGGTAACACCAAGGATGACTTGAGGCTTCCCACTGATGAGAATCTGCTTAGCCAGGTATCACTCAATAACAACAAGGATATAAGTCTCATCTTTAAAATATTGGACTACATTTGGTTAAAATGGGCTGAGAAATGGTGTAGAGGAGTTACTCCCTCTGTTGTAGTTTATGGCTTTATGTGGACACATTTTCCTTATTTGGATGTTCAACAATATGCAAACTAGAAAAGAGAACATTCATGTAATATGATTGTTTAAATAGCACTCCTAAAACAATGTGCTTTTGCAAACTGGCCACATAAACTAGGAACGGAGTACATGTGAACATGCTTTTAGTTTTCCATTGATTTTGTCTTGTGTTTTTTGTTGTCAGATTAAAGACGGGTTTGGTGAAGGCAAAGACCTTGTTGTGACAGTCATGTCAGCTATGGGAGAAGAACAGATCTGTGCCCTCAAGGACATTGGCCCAAAGAATTAGAAGTGACTGGTCTCTTGGAGTTCCTTGTTACTCGCTGCAATCAGAATATGAACTCTCCTCCGAAAAGGTTGTGTTGGTTCTGGACATTATATAGATTAAGTTATGGGTGTGAGCCTCAATTATATTTAATCTTTGGGAGACTTGGTCAGACCTAGATAAGATGCAGAACCATATTACTAAGTTGTGATCTTAACTTTCTTTTTGAGTTGAGCCACCGTGTATTTTGGGTCTTTTCCTTCCTAGTTTTGGATTTGCATGTGCTACTGTACTACTGGGTGGTGATTTCATTTTTTTGTTTCTGGCCCCATACTTGAGTCATAATGTAATGCTTGCTCTAGCATGTTTGCTTAGTGGACTATGAGATGTTCTTTATTTTGAACTTATAATTAGCTGACAAAATATGGTACGAGAATAGATGATAGTTTTACCTGTGTAAATCTGTTGGAATAAAGTTACTTGGTAGCTAGCCGGTGTTGGATTGGATCCGTGTTGGATAGATGCCTTCTCTGTAACCTGAAGGAGAAAACGTTTTGAACCGTTTTTCTTTCTGTGGATGTTGCCATATATATCTAGCTGCTTCAAGCAAGAAATAAACAGAATTATATTCTTCTACCATTACTGAGCAAGGTCTTGTAATCATCCATTTGTGTTTTTAAAGATTTTAGCTTGATGTCTATACCAGTTTTATAAACGATTTAATTATAATTTAGATGCTATAAAATTCCAAATTTCAAACAATTCAAGATTGCCTTGCTCCACAAAACATTGCTTCCCCATAATCGGTGAAGCAATTTGAAGAATTATGACGTATGAATAGATGGAATGTCAACGCTAAGTAATTGTTCTATAACAAAAACCATTGAAATTGAAGAATTAAGGTTTTTTTAATTTTTTTTTTATGTTCTCAGTTCTCACATTTTAAACACAAGGAGTCCGATTCCAATTTGAAACAATCAATTTGCAGTTCCTACTTACGTCATTGTACTGACCAACGGAAGGAAAAGTTTTATCACACAATCATATATATATATAATTCTTCTTCTCTCTCTAGTCTCTCTCTCTATATAAATATCTTGTTGAACCTGTAAAGGATTCTAATTTCTTCATATATATAAGAGCTATCTATTGGATATAACAAAAGTTGTTCTTTATTTGTGGTTGATTGATTGATCGATTCATCAGAAAGGGAAATTAAGGCGCTGCTCGGTGGGTCTGTCTGTCTAATAAATAAATGGGTTCATCCTCTGAGAAGATGAACGCATTGACGCTTGAATGTGTGAGGAAAAGTCTGATTCGACAGGAAGATACAATCATATTTAGCCTCATTGAGAGATCCAAATATCCCATCAATTCTCCTGTTTACCACCAAAATCTGCTTCATGTTCCCGGATTTTCTGCTTCTCTGCTTCAATATATTGTCAAACAAACTGAGGCAATTCATTCACAGGTCAATTTCATCTCCTCTCTTCTCTCTGTCTATATATCCACCTCATTAATACTACTCCTCCTTCAAAAATTAGTCCAATTTGCCAAAAAAATTATTACTTCAAATGACATATAGTGTCCTGAGTTGGCGGTAGAACATAATTTGAAACTTTTTGTTAGTACATGAGATCTTTTATTTTTATTTTCTCATTTTGTTACAACATTTCTACATATAATTTTGCCCTGATTTCTCTGGTTGTTGACTTTTCCCCATTATAGTTAGTTTGAGCATTTTTGACGGCATAATTGGCTCTTTCTTCTCTGGAGAAACTATTGAAAAGCTCTATGTAATTTCACACACAACCACCAAAATAGTTTGAAATAATATTACAAATAGTAATAATAACTGAAATAAAATATGTCGGCCTTTCTCAGCTCCAACTTCTTGTCTCATCCAATATCTTCAACTTTGCATATCAGGATCAGGTCACTCCTCCTTTTTGGGATTTGTTGAAAATATATCTCAAATGAAATTACTTTTTATGCAGGACTTTTATTAGTTAAATTCACTACATTTATGGGATTCTGTTTTATCTACTGTGTATGTTATAGGTTGGTAGATATGAAAGTCCAGAAGAACATCCTTTCTTCCCAGACAATTTGCCCTTACCACTGCTGCCACATAACAATTATCCCCAGGTATATACTTTTAGCTCAAACCATGTTGCATTTGTCAAATGAGAAAATATTGTCGGTGTTGAAATCAATAAGGTGAACAAGTGATAAATGAAATATGTACACACACAGAAAAGAAAAGATATGAACGTATAATTCTTCTTAGTGTTAAACTCAGGTTTATACTTTAATTTTGAATTTCTTGTTATAGGTTTTGCATCCTGCAGCCGCTGCCATCAACATAAACAATACTATTTGGGATAGGTATTTTAATCAATTGCTTCCCTTGTTTGTTGCTGAGGGTGATGATGGCAATTATGCGCCAACTGCAGCTTCTGATCTCGAGTGTTTGCAGGTGAGGATGTTTTATGATTCTAGTACTCCCTCAATTTCAAAATTAGAGATAAACTAGCTTTTAAGGAAACCTTATTTTTCAAAATTATTCCTAATATAATGTATAGTAGTGGTAGCATGATACTACTCAATCAACTAAGAATAGAAATAATGGCATGTTAGGAACTTCATGTCACTATAGTATAAAAAAAAATAGAAATGCATGTCTAATTTTGGAATATCTGTGATTTTTGGGTTTAGGGAGTATGCCATTATCTTTTGAGTACTTGTGTATTTCATTGTATACATATATACATACATTATTGAGATACAGGGTAATTTTGATCTTTTAAGACCCATAATATTAAGATGGCAGATGGGATACAAATAGATCAACTGAGGAAGCCTTTTCCTTGTCAAAGACTTAAAATACTAGATTTCTTAACCATGGAAGCTTTGGTTTCTTGCAGGCCATCTCTAGAAGAATTCACTATGGAAAATTTGTAGCTGAGGTTAAATTTCAGGAAGCCCCAGAAGACTATGGACCTGCAATTCGCGCTCAGGTATTTCATAAGCACAGAAGTAAAACTTGAAACATACATGGGGAGGGAAGTGGAGGGGAGGGGGGAGGAATAAGCATTAGTATGTGCCGCCAAAAAGTATTGCTGCTTTTTCATTGTCATTTAGAAATGCTTAATTAGAGAATTCAGTTAATCACTCTCTATAAGTAGTAGCTAAAAGCCATCAATGTTTTTTTCTTTATTTTGGATCTTAGAATCAATCTTATAACCTACATGAAATCAGAACACATTGCGATCATTTAGTTAAACTCAAACTAGAACCATTTACTTCATACTGATTGGTGATTTCTTTTCCTGTACCTTTATATTGCATTGTGCTAGCTATCAACCAAAAATGTGTACAATCATTTTTCCTTGCTACAAGCAGTAGTAGTATTAGTAATTATGGTGACATTAAATATGTAGAGATATAATAAAGTTCTTTTAGTGACTTTTATATATTGGTTAGTACAGGACAGAGATGCTCTGATGAAACTTTTGACATTTGAGAGGGTCGAGGAGATGGTAAAGAGGAGGGTAGAGAAGAAAGCCAGGGTGTTTGCGCAAGAAGTGTGCCTAACTGATAATGACGAGAAAAAAGTGAATTACAAGATCGACCCGACTGTGCTTCCTCACATGTATGAAGAATGGATTATGCCTTTAACCAAGCTTGTTGAAGTTGAGTACCTTCTTAGAAGACTTGATTGATGATATATCTGAGGTCAATAGGCACAGCACTGATGAAGGTTTCTTTCTCAACTGGCCATTCCATGAATACAGTCTTGTGATGGTTTGAATTTTTGAAAATATATTCATGATTCATGAGAATCTTCTTCTTCTACTTGAAGATGAGCCTGCGCTGCACCTTGTCCTATTCATGAATTACAATTATATTAGCTATGTTATGATAATGTGAGTTATCTTTTTGTGGTGCAAATAATAATGTGAGTTATCAAACTTAAATTTATGATAATAATTTTAGATAATTGTTAAATCCACAACACTTTTTGTTATTTCCACAACAAAAGTGTCGCTGTAAATGTATAGCGACGGTAAAAACCGTCGCTATAGGATCTATAGCGACACTTTTGTTGTGAAAATAACAATTTCTGTTGTGGATTTAATTAGTCTTAGAGCTCAGTCTTAGAGCTACTATACAAGTGCTTAACTAGTAGCAGTGCATATTAAGACATCTCCACAAGAAGAAAGTACTTAGTTTTCTTTAGGAGTTGGTATCCTCATTATTTTTTAGTGAAGCCTTGTTATTAGTTCGTAATGAACTTGCTAATAAATTCTTAATGAGATGTACAATTGTTGAGTAGACCAAGGCCATTTTTATGGAGGAACAAATTCCTTCTTGTATCAATTACAGTTTGAATGCATTAATGCTAACATTATTGTTTTAATGAAGTGAAGGCACATTCAAACATAAAAAATGGTTTAAAAAGTAAAACAAGGTGATTTAAACATAATTTTTTTGAAGATCACAATTTATTATTGAGGAAGTGTTAATTTCACATTAGTTAATGATATTTTCATGTGTTAATTTCACATTAGTTAATGATATTTTCATATCAAGTACACCTGGTATAGACGGTCCAAGCTCCAACACATCCCACTCATAAAAAATGTGGGCTTTCTGCTTATATTTTTTTTTAGTACAATGCATGTATTTATTTATATTTAATGATGATATGCGAAATTAATATATATTTTGATGATGATAATGATATGTAAAATTAATCTATATTTATAATCATTAGCTTTTGTATGGTTCTTAAAATGAAATTGATGTAATAGGATTTAGTTTAGATATCAAACTTATTAGGTTGATCAATTTCATAGAGTGAATTTAATGCATAGATCTTAAGTTTGAAATTGATTGTAAAGTAAATAGTTGTCAATACTCTAAGATCGCAGAATTGTTAAGTCAAACCTCAGAGTTTGTAGAGTATAAGTAATGATTGAAGAATCAGAGCAAAACTGGAGATCATCATGCTAAGAAGAGATGCAGACTTAGTCTTACAAGAGTAAAAAGAAGTATCATAGAGTGCACTAAAATTAAATATAAAACGTAGAGTCTACCTAGCCAGGTACTCTACGACTATACACTCAACTGGTAATCCAACCAATAAGTTTTTGGCGCCGTTGCCGGGGAATTATTATTCTAATATTGTCTAATATTGATTTCAATCAATTTAGTCTTAATTTGAACGCATTTATTTATCTTTTATTTGTTTGATCTTTGTTTTTGTTTTTAAGTATTTGCAGGCAATGGACGAAAATTGTTATCAATGGCCTTTTGAGAGGACGACACAAGATAATGAAGCATTGCACAAGTCAATTTTAGATGTATTCATGCTAATGCTTTAGAGATATGTTCTTGCATATGTTGCCTTGTTCTAAAAGCTTGATGTCACATTAGTTTAAAGAGTTAGCAGTTTCGTTATGCAATTGATTGTAAGACCCCAATTTTCATGCATAAAGATTAATTTTTTCTCGAAATATAATTTTGAATATTAAAGTGTAAATTTGTTATAATTTTATAGTTGTGGGTAATATTTATAAATTTTGCAAAGTAAGCAAGTTGTCATAAAATATTCTATTGGTCGGGAAATATTCGTTATAACAGGGAATATTCGTACGACGGCATAATCATTGGTGGACCCCACAACAGAATTATTGTCGGAGTTAGAAAGCGACAAAAATATCTTTTTATAAAAATAAAGGAGAAAGTTTTACCTTTAACTGTTGAAATACCCGGTGATAAAAGTGCATTAATACGCGTGGTTGTATAGTAGCACACGGTATTAATTTTTGATGCTTACGTGAGAAGTCACTCAGTTATACTCAATTATTGCTACATAGTATCTCACGTTATTTATTCAATTATTGTCAGAATATTTTATATTAAATCAATAATTGAAACGACAAAGTTATTTATATTATTATTTGCATTTTTGACAATGTCTAGAAAGTTCTGTCGAGGAAAGAGGTTTGGTCACCTAATTGCGCGCAAATAGGGAGAAATCCTTATCGGAAAGCTCCCTCTTTCCTGGGAATGATATGGTTGTTAAATATTACGAATTATAATATTAATGATGAATAAATGCTGTTAAAAAAATATTGAGGGAATTTTATGAAGTATTTGTTATAAATTTAGCGTATTATTTAGACCCCCACTTACTCATTTTTCAAAATAATCGGTAAGAAATTATAAAGTATATATATATATATATATATATATATATATAATACATATAAATATGTGGGTGGGTGTGAATTAGTGTTTGTGGTGCCTTTGTCGTAAGGCAAAGGTTATATATATATATATATATATATATATATATATTATAAGTTTTGTTTTTTTATGAAAAATAGAATATATTATATTTTATTATGCATAGTGCTTGCATAGGGTTTGCATAGTACTGCTTAGTAAAAATCAAAATTTTCAGCCGAACGAAATTCGCCCGTGAACTTTGTCCTATGCAGTCTATAATTTTCTAAATTTAAATAGTATCCTTCTATAAATAGAATGCTTAGTTTAGAATTGAAAATAACACCAGAATCAGAGAATTCTTCTTCTATAATATTGAGCGTATTTCTTTCGAGTTTTAGGAAGTTTTGAGTGTAGAAAACAGTGCAAGTTTTTTTTAAAAAATATCATCGCTATACCAATCGAAATACTCTCCTTTTTAAGGTAAGGGATATTATTTTTGTTCAATATTCATAAGAAATAATATTTTATTCCATACTCTGTAATATGTAAGTAATATTATTTCGTTTCAAATTCCAAATTCTACACTCATTTTGTTAAAGTATAACTTCTATACTCCTTGAAATTAGTAGAATATCCTTAAAATTTGCGCTTCATCTAGTATCTTTTCATGGAAATATTATTCTGAGCATTCTTGATAATTTTTGATCTTTTCATGTCGGGTTACTATTCACAGGGTACTATTCCCAAAGTACTATTCACTCGAGTACTATTTACCAGGGGTACTATTCATGACAAAAATTGATTACTTTTCGGTCCAAATCATTTTTGATACAATATTATTCTTGAATTTTACTCCACAAAGCAGTATCATGTTGACAATTTGGACATTATTGAATTCTGGATAAATTGAATTATAAATCATTAAAATTTATCCATTATTTTCATTTAATTTAATTCTAATATCATTATCATCATCCTCATGTTTATATTGTGATAAAAGTCATCTTTGGCTCGTAGTGCATAGATAAACTGTTGATTGGTATGATTATGACCAGGGATTATTTGGTATAATCATGACCTGTAATGTTACAAATGATGTGATAAAAGTCTTCATTGGCCCGTAGTGCATTGATGGATAGTTGTTGGCATGATCATGACCATTGGTGATAACACGAATATCCTTGGCCCATAGTGCATGGATAATTCGTGGACGTGATACTAATGAATATCTTTGGCCCGTAATGCATGGATAATTCAGTGATGTGGATTATTTATTGAGCTGAGTCTCAGCGATAAAAGTGATGATAAACTTTTAAATCATAGAAGATAATAGATATCATGCTCTACTTGACTCTTTTAATGGATTGCTTGTACCGCTGCAGTTAAACTTGATGTGTATTATATTTTATCAGTTTAACACTGTTGAAGGCTAACGATAATTTATTTTGCATTATCTTAGTCATAATATTTCTTAATAGGCTAGTTGAGCTCACCCTTTTGCTTTCATTGTTGTCTTCGGGGAATGAGAACGTAGCCGGGACTAGTCGAAGAATGGAGTGACAGTCCGAGATGGTGGCTGTAGTAGTCCTCACTATTTTATAAAATAGTGTGATAATAATTGTAATGAAGACTTCATTTGAGTTTGAATACTGTCTACTAGACAATATTAGTGTAAAAACTCTAAGCTACCTTTTTGTCGTATTGTATAAGGAAGTTTGTATTTAAATTCTGTACCATGTATTTGGCAACTCAGAATGGGTGATGTATACCTATTTTGGGGGCGTCACAGTTGGTATCAAAGCTTAGGGAGATGATCCATGACTGAGATGTGAGACTAGAACTAGGAGGGGAGAAACGGGTAATTCCTTCGCTAGTATGACTTACCTAAGCTTATTTGTTATTTGATTGGTCGGTCCGAATATATGGATAATATGTGCCATGTCAATTAACCCTTGTTTTATGGCAGTGTTTGAAATGACATCCAAGAATGTTGAGATAAGCAATGGAGCACATGAGACTGTTGAGTCACCAACGATCAATACCCAGGATAATGTGCATCAGGAAGGCAGTAAACCTCAGGAAAATAACAACACCGACCAAATGATGAACGATGAGATGTTCAGAGGATTTATGCAATTCATGCAACATCAGGCGAGATCGACTTCTGTTCAAAATGCAGGTGGAAACACTGGCAACTCACAGATGGTCACCGCTAAGCAGTTGAAGGAGCTGGGACCACTGAAGTTTTTGGGAAAACCAGAACCACTTAAGGCAGAGATGTGTATAAAGTAGATCACCAAGATATTTGATGTCTTGGAATGCTCTGAGGAGCAAAAGGTTCCCTTTGCCACCTTCATGTTGAGTGGAGAGGCATATTACTGGTGGGAATCTGTAAAATGTACTCAACCTGCTGTACTGAAGATGTCTTGGGAGAAGTTCCAAGAACTGTTCAACGACAAGTACTTTCCCGAAAGTATTCGTCACATGAAGGAGGTTGAATTTATCAAGCTGGAACAAAATAATATGACCGTGTTGCAATACGAAGCTAAGTTTGCTGAGTTGTCCCGGTTTGCGTCCCACTTGGTTGATAATGAGGAGAGAATGACGCGAATGTTTCTACGAGATTTGAAACCCGAAATACATCAATACCTCATTTCTCATAAACTGTGTTTGTATTCAGATGTTATAAATAGGGCTCAGTTATTGGAGTGTGATAATGAGTCAACCCAACCAAGAGATAGCAGCCGACAAAACGATAATACATGTGGCAACAGTCATTGAAGCGGTGACAACAAACGTTGAGGGAATCAATATGCCACAAATGGTAACCACTTCGGTGGTAATCATGGCCAAGATAATAAAAGTGGAAATTTCAAGAAGATGAGATTCAATAATGATGGAAAGTAGTCAACATCAGCACCCGTTGTTAAGGAAGGAGAACGACCACCGATCGTATGCTTCAAATGCTTGGGGGAGGGACACATTAGTCCAAACTACACGATGCAGTCCAAAGCATATTATAATTGCGGAAGAGAATGTCACCTAGCCCATTTTTGTCATACAGTGAAGTCAAGTCCAGTTGGGTTGGTGACACCAAATGCCGTCCCAGACAAGTCAAAGCCGGTAGTTCAAGGGAGAGCGTTTGTCGTGACCTCCCAAAAAGTGAGGAACCCGAACGAGGTTATCACGGGTAAACTAATCATAAACTCTTAGGAAGTCTATACCTTATTTGATACCGGTTCTACCCATTCTTTTATTTCTCCTACTTGCGCTCAACGTTAAATTTAACTTCAGAGAAATTAGACTTTGACTTATCTGTTGAAACTTCGTTGGGAGAAACCTTTATTACATCCACTGTTTATAAGTCTTATTTGATTCAAATTGGCACCCGCACATTACTTGTCGATCTTATTTCTTTGAAAATATTTGCATTCGATGTGATTTTAGGAATTGATTGGTTAACTAATCATCATGCTAAAATTGATTATTTTCGTAAGGTTGTTAGCTTTCATATTCATAACCAACCTATTATGCAAATTCAAGTAACCAAACCACTAAAGTCAATCAGTGTCATATCAAGCCATAAAACTATTTGTTTATTGAAAAACGGATGTCAAGCTTTCTTAGCTCGTGTCACAGATTTAAACAAAAATACGTCAGATTTGAATGATATTTCTATTATTAATAAATTTAATGATGTATTCCTTGAAAAACTTCTCGGCCTACCCCCAGAGCGTGAAATTGAATTTTGTATCGACCTTGAATGTGACGCCCCCAAAATTAGGTATACATCACCCATTCTGAGTTGCCAAATACATGGTACAAAAATTCAAATACAACTTCATTTATATTAATCGTTGAATCTGTCAGATAGAATACGACCACGCTTAATCGTGAGTTTTAATACAAATATATGTAACTCTCATGGTGCCTTGACCACAACCTTACAATGGTACTTTACATAAAAGTATAGTCAAAACTGTTTTAGAAATTAAAATCTTTGGGAAGTGCTCAAGGAAACCTTTGTACATGGGTGGCCATGCGTCTAGGTTATAATAGATATCATATGGCCACAGAATTATCCTTGGTTGACCCAATAGACCCCAAAGAAAAATGAGAAGATTACTATCATCTTCTTTCCAATGGTGAGTCTTCTCTTGACATATAACTATCTCCACTGTCTCTAAGTGAATATTATATTTCAAATAAACTCCAAGATCATATAGGTAGTGCCCGTAGATATACTTAGCAAGTGGATGCGCACAACCCTGTCTTATAATAACATGAGATTGTATGTCATTAGACATCTTGTATGATAGTGACAAAACACCCTTCCAAAGTTGGGTTCACCTCACCCTATTTGATTCACCAAATATAACTACTAAATATTGTATAGAATACAACACACTTTTCTATACTCTGTTAGAGAACCTCCACAACTAGAGACCACCGCTTCTATTCCCATGTTATCCCCAACCAACCCGGTAACACTCTTATTACACAAAGGAATTATGAAGCGAGAAAGGGTGAGCACAACTAGCCCAAAGAAAGAATATCATGACTAAAGAAAATTAAATTATCGTGAGTCTTTCATCAATAATAAATCGAGATTTAGAACACATGGTAGATGATAAAACTTTTCAACCATAGTTGCAATAAATAAAAGCAATCCATTAGAAGAGTCAAATAGACCATAAGGTCTATTATCTTCTCTATGTTAAAAGTCCACCAATAATGTTTTATCCATGTAAAATAAATCAACAGTTCCTGTCCACAATCATATGAATAACTCATAATCATAATTGTGGTTATAAATTCCTCTTCGCAATCAGGACAAAGAAAATTTTCATCACCTATCTTCACCTAAAACATCAAAAATCATGGTTATACCAAATCAGAATTCCTGCTCATAATCATACTAATAAATTCATCTTTGCACTACGGCCAAAGATATTCATTAACAATTCATCTTTGCACTACATGCCAAAGACATTCAACTGTATTTTAGAAAAGTCAAGTAAAGCATGATATCTACTATCTTCTACGAATTAAAAATGTATAATAAATATTTTATCGCTGAGACTCAGCTTAATAAATAATCCACATCATCGAATCACCCCCGCACTACTACGCCAAGGATATTCGTTAATATCACATCCATGAATTTATATTTCATCACCGAGACTCACCGATAATCAATCCATATCAATCAATTATCCATGCACTACTACTAAGGATATTCGTTATTATCACATCCATGAATTAATATTTCATCACCGAGACTCGGTTCAATAATTAATCCACATCATCGAATCATCCCATACTACGGGCCAAGGATATTCATTAAGATCACGACCACGAATTATCCATGCACTACGGCCAAAGATAATCGTGTTTTCATCAACTATCCCCGATCATGCCATAAAACAATTCATCTTTGCACCCTTGTCAAGAGAATCCATAACCATAATCATACCAAAACTCGTCCCATCAATGCACTACGGCAAATAAGGACTTTTTCATTAAGATCACAACCACAAATTATCCATGCACTACGGGCCAAAGATAATCGTGTTTTTTATCAACTAGTCCCGATCATGCTATAAAACAATTCATCTTTGCACCCTTGGTCAAGAGAATCCATAGCCATAATCATACCAAAATTGTCCATCAATGCACTACGGGCCAATGAGGACTTTTTCCACATCATTTGCAACATTACGGCCATGATTATACCGAATAATCCTCGTCATAATCATACCAAGTCCATCTATGCACCATGTGCCACATACGACTTTCAACATAATATAAATATGAGGATGATGACAATATTATAAGCATTAATCAACTAAATCAAGGATAAATATTAAAGACTTTAAATTTATCCGGACATTATCAATCACTTAATAAAATCATAATCTAATAATGTTAATACTATAACAATATTTTAATCACTTCTTAAACTTATAAACAATTACATTTAATTGTTTACACTTTTCTAAATAATGTATTTAATCATTCAAAAATGCCATACTCATAAGATTTCATCACCAATAATCAAATTACTCATCAAAAATCTGCATATACCTTATATAGAATTTCTAAGCCATAAAATCCTATTTACCAATTCTTCAACTCCACATAACATATTTAACTCATATGTTCGTAGCTAAACTATTTTCATGAAAAATACCAAATCAGTCTCAAAAATTATTCTTTTCTGGGATTTAGCAGAATATAGTCCCATCTTGAACATATATTTTTCTCAGAATTTTTAAAATTCATTTACTATTTTTCATTCCTTATTAAACTGTGGAAATGATCTGTTTACGTGGATTACCGCTTGGCGGGTGAAAAACTATTTGCAATTTCATATATTCTATTATACTCAGTTGGTTAAAGTTTTGGCTTCTATACTCCATGAAATTAGTGGAATATCCTTGATATTTGCGCTTCATCCAGTATCTTTTCATAGAAATATTCTTCTGAGCATTCTTGAATTTTACTTCACAAAGCAGTATCATGTTGACAATTTGGACATTTATCAAAAATTGTACTTTTGTCCAAAAATTTCAAAATTTACAGGGTATACTCCTGTTATATACATGTACTCCCAGTAAAATTTTCACCAATTTTGGAGTTAACCACAAGGAGTTATAAGGGTTTACTTTTAAAATAGTCTTTTCCCATAAAATCCATAACTCTTAATCTATACATCCAAAAATTGCCATTTCTGTACACAATCTAGAAAACTCATCAAATTATCATTTCAAAATTTTCAAGAATTTTTGAGGGTCAGAAAAATTATAAATCTTCCCCTGGCAGAAACCCCTTTTTAATGAAAATACTATTCGTATGAATACGAAGGATCATTCACCATGCATGTGGTAATCCACATAGACAGGTTATTCCAACAGAATAATAAAGAATGGAATAACATAAGGATTCACCATGCGTGCGATAGACTGAACCGACAGGTTATTCTCAACAGAATAATAAATAATGGAACCAGTCCCACAGAACGCATGTATGGATATTCACAAAATAATAAATAATGGAACTAGGTCCAGCGTAAACGCACAGACAGGATATTCCGACAGAATAATAAAGAACGAAATATTAGAAGAATTTCACCATGTATGCGGTACTTCGCATAAACAGGTTATTCCAACATAATAATAAAAAATGGAATAACAGAAGAATTTCACCAAGTATAGGGTAGTCCATGTATACAGGTTATTCCAACAGAATAATAAATAATAATAATAATATCCTTTATGAGTACGACAATTATATCCCCTACTTTAAAAAGAAAAGTATTCTGACTGGTAGGGCGGGAATATACTTGAAGAAAACTTGCACTATGCTCAAAGTTTTCTTAAACTCCAACGAAATACGCTCAAGATTATAGAAGAAGAACTCTCTCTATAGTTTCTCTCTCTAGAGTTTCAGCAAATTCGTAAGAAATAATGAAGGAATGAGCTTCTATTTATAGAAAAATGGATCAGATAAGTAATTAACTCATGAATCGGTCCAGTTGATTTACTTTAATCTGACGCTCCATATTTAAAGCAAAATCTTTTAAATAAAATATAATATATTCTATTTATAATCTAATAAAATGAATAACTTTATAAAAGATTTTACTATACAAAAACTATGCAGGCACTATGCAAATACTATGCATAATAAAATATAATATATTCTATTTATAGAATAACTTTATAAAAGTATTCTGCTTTTATATAAAAAGATTTTACTACGCAAAATACTATGCACAATAGAATATAATATATTCTATTTATAGAATAACTTTATAAAAGTATTCTGCTTTATATAAAAGCTTTTCTATTTTATTACATTAATAATACCAATAAAACAAAACCGAGTGACTTATCACATAAGCATCAATAATCAATACCGCGTACATCGTAACTACACTACGCCAGACATCGCATTTTTTAACACCGGGTGTTTCAACAGCTTAATTCAGTAAAACTTCCGCCGTTATTTTCATAAAAATATTTTTGCTGTTTTTCCATCCGACAATATTTCCGCTATGGGGTCCACCAATGATTGTACCGTCGTAAATTTTATTATTCCCACAAAAAAGAATATTTTATATCAACTTGTTTACTTTGCAAAAAAAAAAAATCACATATTACCCTTAACTTTAAACTTTTATCAATTTAACTATTTACCAAAATAGAAAAATTGAATACTTTTATTTCATAAAATTCGGGGTCTCACATTGAACCCGGTACAAAACCCATTTCCAAAGCTCCGTATCGATTGGCTCCTATTGAACTTCAGGAGTTAAAAACGAACTGCAATAATTGTTAGGCATCGGTTTCATTCGTCCTAGTACGTCTCCTTGGGGTACAATTGTCGTGCAATATACAACAACACATATGTTGTGAGTTTTGATGCAAATATATACTAACTCATGACTCGGACACCAACTTGGATAAAGACGTCACAATGGCACCTTACATAAAGGTAAAATCAATAATCTGCTTTTAGGAGAACCTCCATGCCCAGAGACCACCGCTCTATTCTCCTGTTACCCTCGCCGACCCAAAATTACACTCTTATTACCCGAAAGGAATTGTGAAATGTAAGGGTGAGCACAACTAGCTCAAGAAAAGAATATTATGACTAAAGATAAATAAATTATCAATAGTCTTCATCAAGAATAAATCGTAGATTTAGAACATATGGTAGGTGATAAAACTTTTCAACCATAGTTGCGCAATGGAATGAAAGCAATCCATTAGAAGAGTCAAATAGACTATAAAGTCTATTATCTTCTCCATGTTAAAAGTACACCAACAATATTTTATCCTCGTAACATCAATCAACAATTCTCGCCCACAATCACATGTATAACTCATAATCGTAATTGTTGTTCTAAATTCCTTTTCTCATCCAGACAAAGATAATTTTATCACCGAAACATCAAAGATCATGGTTATACCAAATCACAGCTTCATGTTCATAATCATACTAATAAATTCATCTTTGCACTACGGCCAAAGATATTCATCAATGCACTATTTTTGCACTACATGCCAAAGATATTCATCGAAATCATTCATCTTTGCACTACGGGCCAAAGATATTCATCAATAAGTCATCTTTGCCAAAGATATTCATATCTCAAAGAAATATATAATCATTTCGAAATTTATATAAACAATAATTATAACCATGTTGATCAATTCACCTTTGCACTTAAGCTAAAGATATTCAATTATAAATTCAATGGTCATGATCATACCACCACAATTCAACTTTTCACCATCGCCAAAGAGAACCCTAGTCATGATGATCATACCAATAATCTACCCATCTTTACACTCCAAAGGAAAGAGAATTTCAACATCGTGGTTATAAAATGTTATATATGATAATAAAATCAATATAATCAATATATAGTTTTAATCTCCGGAGTAATATTCATAAATCAACTATAATTTGGTTAGAAAAAGAAACCAATTTTGTAGTGAATAGTACCTTCGTGAATAGTAACTCATGAATAGTAACTCATGAATAAGAACTTTATCGTGAATAAGAACTCATGAATAGTAAATCATGAATAGTAACTCATGAATAGTAACTCGTGAATAGTAACTCGTGAATAGTAACCCCGACATGAAAAAGTTTCAAATTTGATAAAAAGTTCAAACCAATATTTTGGCATAATGATATTGAAGAAATAATATCATTTATGAAGAAAATAATCTCCCTTACCTTAGAAAGAATAGTACTTCTGACTGGAATACTGGATATAGTGCTAAAAGAACTTGCATCATATAGCAATACTCAAATTACTAAAATACTCACAAAAATACGCTCGATATATAGAGAGAGAAAGAGAGAGAAATCTTTAGTTTCTGGTGTGATTTTCAATTCTAACCTAAGCACCCTATTTATAGAAAATTGCTTAGAATACCAAAGTAGAAAATTTAATAAAATATTAATATATATTTTATAAATTTCTTCGCACACCTATGTCATCTGATTTCAGCCATCAACAAGTGCAAATGGTGCCCACAAAATGTCAAAAACGTTTTTCATATAAAAAATAATTAAAACTTCCCAAAATCAATTATTTCGGAACTTCGAAACTTCAATAATTCATAATAAATAGCCCTTTTATCAGAAAATTCGAATCTCGTGGCTTTTTATAGGAAATTCAATTCTCTACAACTTCATAGAAGATGCTTTTTTCCAAATTCCAAATGTAAATTGACCAAATCTACATACTGAACGATTTTACAAAATTTATAATCAAATTTCAACAAGAATGGGTCCACCAACATGTTTAACATGTTTTAAACAACTTTTGCAACAAAAATACTCTTCCTACCTCATATACTCATATATCCCATCCCATTTCATTGTAAAATATTACCATTATTATATTATAATAATATAATAAAATATTATTTTATCGTAAAAGATAAAATATCGATTTTCAACAATTGTCACTTTAAAAAATTTCTCCATCTATATCCACATAAAATGAATATTTTCCTCATCATATAAATTAATAATTAATTATTCACAAATAATATTACGAATCAAAATAATGACAACTTATAGCCTCGTGAAAGAGGGGCTTTCCAATAAGAATTTCTCCTCATCTTGCGCAGTAATTAGGTGACCAAACCTCTCCTTAGATGTAAACTTTCTAGACATTGCCAATAATATTTTCTAATAATATTATTCAGATAATATGAATTATTGTTTCGATAATAGAAAATACCGTGTAGTGACAATTATTGAAACAACAAAGAATATAAAATATCAACGCAAAGAATTATTGAATCAATAAAATAAAATATCGAATAAAGAATTACCGTAATAATTATTATTGAGTAGTGCCTTCTTACGTAAGAATCAATAATTGGTGCAATACCGCAGTAATGCTCGCCGTGCAACAACGCCAGATTATCGTGTTTTAACCACCGGGTATTTCAACAGTGTTAACGGTAACAACTACGCCGTTATTTATAAAAACTTCATTTTGTCATTTTCTTCATCCAACAGTTATTCTGTTATGGGGCCCACAAATGGCTGCACCGTTGTACGAATATTCCTAACAGAAAGAATATTCCACGACCAAACGAATATTCCCCGATAGAAATGAGTATTTTATAACCACTTGCATATTTTGAAAAAAAAATTCATATATCACCCTTAACTTTAACTTTTATCAATTTAACCATTTACTGAATAGTAATTATAAGAAAAATTGAATACTTTTATTTCATAAAATTCGGGGTCTTACAGATGACATTCCAAAGACTACTTTCAGAACTTGGTACGGGCATTATGAATTCCTAGTCATGTCTTTTGGATTGGCTAATGCTCCTGCTGCCTTTATGGATATGATGAATCGAGTATTCAAGGAATATTTGGATTATTTTGTGGTTGTCTTTATTGATGACATCCTCATTCACTCCAAAAGTCGTGAAGATCATGAGCAACACTTGAGGCTGATACTCTAAAAGCTTCGTGAAAATAAGTTATATGCCAAGTTGAAGAAATACAAGTTTTGGCTTGAGGAAGTAGCATTCATTGGGCATGTGATATCAAATCATGGAATATCTGTTGACCCAACAAAGATTAAAGCAATATAAAGCTGAGGGCAATCTAAGTCAGTAACCGAAGTACGTAGCTTTCTTAGCTTAGGTGGTTATTATCGGAGATTCATGGAAGGATTTTCTCGAATCGCTACTCCATTAACTCAACTGACTTGAAAAGATACAAAATTCGATTGGAACGAGGAATGTGAGAAGAGTTTTCAAGAACTCAAGAAGAGACTCATTTCAGCACCTATTTTGACAATACTATCTGGTTCAGAGGGATTTGTCATCAACAGCGATGCTTCGGGCAGATGGTTAGGATGTGTTCTCATGCAACATGAGAAAGTCATAGCCTATGCCTCATAACAACTCAAAGAATATGAGAGGAATTATCCTACTCATGATCTAGAATTGGCAGTTATCGTTTTCGCACTCAAAATCTGGAGGCATTACCTGTATGGGGAGAATGTGGAGATCTATACAGATTATAAAAGCTTCAAATATTTCTTCACTCAAAAGGAACTCAACATGTGGCAACAACGTTGGCTCGAACTGTTGAAAGATTACGATCATACCATTCAATAGCATCCTGGAAAAGCGAACGTGGTAGCTGACGCGTTGAGTAGAAGATCATATGCGGGTACGAGTGCGATATTGTCAACGCAAAAGCCCATTTTGTATGAGTTAGAAAGGATGGAGATATAGTTAAAAACTCCAGGGACCCACGTGATGATGTCAAATATACGAGTAGAATCGACTTTAATCGATAGAATTAAAGTTGCTCAAGCTACGGACCTGGAGCTGATGCGTATGAGGAAGAAAGTATAAGAAGGTGCTATTCCGGAAGCAAGAATCGATGAAGAAGCAATACTTCTAGTCAACTCCAGACTTTGTGTTCCTAACGACTCTGACTTGATGTATTAAATCTTGATGGAGGCGTACAACACACCGTTTGCAATCCATCCTAGAAGTACCAAAATGTATCGTGATCTTCGACATACATTTTAGTGGAGCAATATGAAGATAGAAATCGCGGAGTTTATCTCTAGGTGTTTATCTTGTCAACGTGTCAAGGCGGAGCATCAAGTGCCAAAAGGACCATTGAAACCACTTATAATTCCAGAATGGAAGTGGGAGCACATTACCATGGATTTCGTTACTGGTCTTCCCAAGGTTTCTCAATGCATAGATGCAATTTGGGTCATTTTTGATAGATTAACCAAGCTTGCTCATTTCTTACCTATACGAGAAACTTATTCACTTGAACGTCTTACTTGTATATATATAAATGAGATTGTAAGACTGCATGGTATGCCAGTATCCATAGTTTCTTATCGAGACCCGAAATTCACTTCACGATTTGGGGTTAGTTTGCAAAAAGCTATGGGCACGAATTTACGATTCAGTTCGGCATATCATCCTCAGACGGACGGACAGTCAGAGAGGACTATTCTAACTCTTGAAGATCTATTAAGACCATATGTCCTAGACTTCAAGGGAAGTTGGGACAAGTTCTTACCAATGGTGAAATTCTCCTACAACAATAGTTATCAAGAAAGTATAAGCATGGCTCCATCCGAGGCGTTGTATAGACGCAAGTGTCGTTCTACAGTATGGTGGGATGAGGTGGGTGAAACAACGTTGTTGGGACCGAAATTGGTACGCATGATAACGTAAAAGATTCAAATGATCCAACAACGTATAAAAACCTCACAAGATCGACAAAAGAGTTGTGATGATCTTCATCGAAAGGACGTTGAATTTAATGTTGGAGATCATGATGGAGGCGCACAACACACCGTTTGTAATCCATCATGGGAGTACCAAAATGTATCATGATCTTTGACATACATTTTGGTGGAGCAATATGAAGAGAGAGATAACGGGATTTATCTCAAGGTGTCTAACTTGTCAACAAGTCATGGCGGAGCATCAAGTGCCAAAAGGTCCATTCCAACCACTTGAAATTCCAGAATGGAAGTGAGAGCACATGACCATGGATTTCGTTACTGGTTTTCCCAAGGTTTTTCAAGGCATAGATGCGATTTGGGTCATTGTTGATAGATTGACCAAGTCTGCTCATTTCTTACCGATGCGAGAAACTTATACACTTGAACGTCTTGCTCATATGTACATAAACGAGATTGTAAGATTGCATGGTATGCCAGTATCCATAGTTTCTGATCGAGACCCAAAATTCATTTCACGATTTTGGGTTAGTTTGTAAAAAGCTATGGGCACGGATTTACGATTTAGTTCGGCATATCATCCTCAAACGGACAGTCGGAGAGGACTATTCAAACTCTTGAAGATTTATTAAGACTCTGTGTCCTTGACTTTAAAGGAAGTTGGGACAAGTTCTTATCATTGGTGGAGTTTTCCTACAACAACAATTATCAAGCAAGTATTGGCATGGCTCCATTTGAGGCGTTGTATAGAAGAAAGTGTCGTTCTCCAGCATGTTGGGATGAGGTGGGTGAAGCAACGTTGTTGGGACCAGAGTTGGTACGTATGACTAAGGAAAAGATTCAAATGATCCGACAACGTATAAAAATCTCACAAGATCAACAAAAGAGTTATGCTGATCTTCATCGAAAGGACATGAAATTCAATATTGGAGATCATGTATTGTTACGTGTTGATCCATGGAAAGGAGTTATGGGATTTGGAAAGAGAGGAAAGCTCAATCCTCGACTCATTGGCCCATTTGAAATACTTGATCGAGTAGGAACTTGAAAGTAGTATGCACACAAGCCAATCATGTTTGATGATAAAGCATATACTTTGTAACAATCTTATTCATTTATTAATAAAAAGTATTAATTTATTAAAGGCTGTTAATTATCTACATGATGCTGTTTTATAATATGTGATAAACCCATAGTTTTAAGCAATGCTTTTAGAATAATGATGATGATCATTCTAATGAGATCTAAATTCTTTGAAAGCTTAAAACTAAAATAGTTCCCAATCATTGGATTACTAAATTGGGGATTAGTGAATCCGGATAGATTGGTACATACGTTGTCTTGCTCATTGGATGAGGATGATTGATCTCTGATCATCATTTGTGTGGAGACACTAAAGCAAGTATGTAGTGCTTATTAGAGAATAAGTTCACCGAACGTGGCTCGCCATGGAATACCTAATGGAGTTTTATTTGCATCGTCAATAGGAATTCTGTAGAGTGATAGTAGTACAAGTGATCCTTGGACTTGAGATCATCATAGTATCTTGTGTATGATGAGTTATACTTTGACTTATTCCTTAAGACCCTTAGTGTATATCAAAGGGTATGCTTGGGTATAATAAGTTGTACATGGAGATAATGTATGATCAATAAAGAATCTACCACTTCTAATAAAAGAAGAGAAATGTCCTATGTGATTCGATAAATGACAACCCAAGAGTCCTTGGCTAAGGCGAATGAAATTAGAAAGGAGTTTCTAATTTGCATTATTTGAGTCAGTGCATTTAAGAGTCGAAATACATATAATTAAATAAAATAAGACTTGACAAAGAATTCCATGTCTTATATTTAATCGGGACATCAGATGGTGGAAGGATTGAATTGTATTTGTAACTATTTACTCAAAGGTTCTTTAATGATTAATGTTGAAATCTATATTATCCGGAAAGTCGCTTGATCGCTAGGAGGCTTATCCCTATTGAGAATAAATATTATTTATTTAAATAAATTAATTGTTTAATTTATTTATTTAAATAAGATTAGAATTGTTCTAATTGATTTATTCACAACCGGTTTAATATGGAGAACCTAAAGGGTCACACCATAAAAGGAAGAATAATTATTTAAGAAGTTAATGGCATAATCGTAATAATATAGTTATGTATATTTAATTTAATCTATGGTGATAGAATAAATTAAATAGCTTAATATTTATTATTTAATATTTTAGAAATATTAAATATAAATTAATAAGAGGAGTCTTATTAATATTATTACAATTATTATTATTTTAATTTCTAAAAGAGTTTAGAAATTAATTTAATATAAGTACTCTCATTTATTCCTAATTGGATTAGGAAGGAAAATTAATTAAAGGAGTTTAATTAATTATCCCTAATAAGATTAGGGAGCTTAATTAATTAAAATAATTTAATTAATTAAATAAAACTCAATTCCTTAATTGTTAAGGTGGGTTGCCCACATCTATTAATAAGAGGAGTCTTATTATGGGTGTAAGGGGGTTGTTGACTTTTACAACGTAATAATTCCAATTTGTTGGAGAGTACCCTTTTCTATGTAGATAGGAAAAACTAGGTTTTGAGCCATAAACACCCATCTTTGAATCTTTATCTTCCTGGTGGATCACCTCTAGAGGCCAAACATTTGGGTGGCTAACGTTGATCAAAGGAAGGAACCAAACCCGTGGATTCAAGATCGAACGCGAAAGGATTTGGAGGTGAACTTGTACCGAGGAAGCTCGATCTTCAAGGGTATGATTTATTCTTTATCTTTTCGCTTAATTAATAATTGTGCATAAAGGATGATCCGGGTATATGGTTTGTAAATTTTTAAACTCGATTTTACACGCTTCCGCATTATTTTGCAATTTGATCATAAGTTATGAATATTACAAACCTAATAAAGGCATCAGAGCCAAATCTTTATGCTAATTATTAATTGTTTTAATTTGATATATAAATTGATATGTGTTTAGAACAATTTAATTGGGCATAATTTTATTGTATAAAATTTAAATAAAAAAAAAAAACCGAAAACCTAATAAAGTTAGAATGGCCAATTTTTTTTTAAAAGGCGATCCTCGCTATTGTTTTAAAAAAAAAATTTGCCTCGATTTCCGTCAGGCTTTTACCAATTATTAGCCATGATTTCCACCACTTGTCATCATCGACCAATGATTGGGTCATTGCTTTTTTTGATGCAAATACGGAAAAAACGAGAATGTTGGCTAATGATTATCTAATGATTATCTAATCATTAGATAATGATTATTATATATATATATATATAGTTAACGCACGGATTTCAAGAAAAACCAAAAAAAAAAAAAACCGGCTGCAACATTATTTTATGGAACATGCTTCGGTTATTATATTAAACGGTTATTATATATATATATATAATATTCTTAATTATTTTATAATTAAAATAAAATGTTTATTTTAATTTTAAAATAAAACTTTATTTTAATCTTAAAATAAAAGAGTTTATTTTAATTTTAAAATTAAATTTCATGCTAACTAATTAGAGTTGGAATTGGATTCCATGATAACTAATTGGAGTTGAAATTGTATTCCATCTTTTCTTAAATAAAGGAGTTTATTTAGATATGAAATAGATTTCATATTATTCAAAATAAAAGAGTTTATTTGTGAATAGGAAAGAGAATCCATGTTTCCTTAAATAAAGGAGTTTATTTAAATATGAAATAAGATTTCATATTATTCAAAATAAAGGAGTTTATTTGTGAATAGAAAGAATATCCGTGTTTCCTTTTAATAAAAGATTTTTTTACATGGAATTGGATTCCATAATTAATTAAAATAAAATAGTTTATTTTAATTATAGATTTTTTTACATGGAATTGATTCCATAATTAATTAAAATAAAAGAGTTTATTTTAATTAAAGATTTTTTATATATATACGGAATTGATTCCATAATTAATTAAAATAAAGGAGTTTATTTTGATTAAAGATTTTGATTAAAATAAAATAGTTTATTTTATTCAAAATAGGATAAATTAAAATAAAATAGTTTTATTTTGATTTAAATTTGATTTAAATAAAGGAGTTTATTTTTATTCAAAATTAGATTTTATACTAACTAATTTTGCCCATTAAATGATATCAATATATATATTAAATGTTTATTATTCATGAGATGAATGTTATTTATCGATGCATATGGTGATGTGTATGATAATAAATGGGATTGATTATGGACTATCGACCAATGTGATTGGATTTTATTTTAGTTGGATGCATGAATGTATGGGTTTTATTAAATGGGGTCTCACAGACTTCGCCTTCTCTAATTTTTCTAAATGTAAATTCTATCTCCTCCTATGTATTTCCCTCGATCACGATCAAGGTTTCTATTTATTTTAAATAGTTTTGTAATAGGAATATTTAGAATTATTTTGAAGAATTAGAGATCAAAGGAGCAAGGAGTGAGTGAAGACCCGCTTTGTTATGGAGCCCGGGTTTAAATGTAATAGTTATATTTAAATATTATTTCTTGCACCCTGGGGGTTTGACCTTTTGGTTCACTTGGTGGCTCTAGTGAACCAAACTAGAATAAAAGTCCATAATCAATCCGGTAGAATATAGTATTCTATATGTGCATGCTTATACTATATATATATATATATATATTATGCAAACATGCTTCGTATGTTTATTAATACGACGCGATTTTATATATATATATGTACGCTACGCTTAAACAAGATGAGACAAATTAATAACAAACCCCTCAATTTTTTATATATATATATTAAGTCCTAAGCGCTCAAAGATATTTGGAATATCGAACGTCGCTTTCTAGCATGATAAAATTAATAGAGTATTAAATATTTAATATGAGTTTGTTGTGTCACCACAAGGCAAGTATTAAGTATTTAAGATGTTAATTTATCACATTTGATGCTTATAAAGAAAATTGAACAATATTATTTTGTTGTGTCACCACAAGGATGATATTTTTCTTTTTGAATATATGGAGTGCTAGGTCGGACTTAACTTGGATAATTTTGATTCTGGATGTGCCACCACTGATCAAAATAATCTAAGAGGCAAAATACAAGGAGTTGATAGTTGATGTAATTGACAAAAGTTGTCTACCTATTTATTTATATATAGTTTGTTGTGTCACCACAAGGCTATATACATTTGAAATGGGATCCTTATTCTCACTAGCAAATCTTTAATTAGATTTTGCCGAACTATATAAGTGAGGGTAATATAGTTTGAAGAAAATAGTGGGAGATACCAATTTAAAACAAGACCTAAATTATTTTGGTAATTAATAAAAGAATGTATGTTAAAATGTTGTTAATTACAAATTCATTTACGTAATTTTACAATGTCTAAATTACTATCACTCGCGAAGTATATTAGATGCTAAATTAATCGTAATCAATTTAAACGGATTGGTTAAGGAATTTGAGAATAGTTCTCATAGCCGAAAAAGCTATCTTATGTCCTTAATACGCCTATCCTCGCAGAATGGTTGCGCATAATGCCTCCGAGGAAGACATTGTTACTTTTAGAAAGTGGCAAGATGATGCACAATTGGCTCAATGCATCATGCTCAGATCTATGAGTAACGAGCTTCAACGCACAAGATGAAACTATGGATGCTCCTACTATATTCCCGCACATCAAGTAGTTGATGGTGAGGAAAAGTAGGACCGATAGATATCGATATCTAAGGAGCTCTTCCGATCTAGAATGGCCAATGGCACTATAAGATGCATAAATAGTTCTAAACATGATCAATTTGATTGAACAATTAGGACAACTAGTTTTGTCATGGATGGAGAGTTGAGCCAAGATTTGATCTTGCACTCACCCCTTACTTCTTTCATTAATTGTTGTGAATTTTTCATATAAACAAGCTAGATATCACCTCACCGATTTGCTTAACATATTGAAAAATGTTGAGAGTCACTTTCCAACCAAGAAAGATCAAGTCTTACTGGTAGGGGCCAAAGGATCTTCTGAAAAGAAGAACGATTCAAAGAAGGTAAATAGAAAGACATAAACAAAGGATAATAAGAACAAAATCGATACGGATAGCAAAGGAGCTTGCTTCCACCGCAATAAGCCAGACACCGGAAAGAAATCATGAGAAGCATCTTCGCAGAGGTTAACCAAAGAAGCTTAGTGAAGTTTGCCATAAATACAAATTTGATCATGATTTGAAATAAATTTTTCTTTAAGTCAAGGTTCTACTTGGGTATTGGATACCGACTTTGGTTATCATAAATATAGATTTATGAAGGGACCAAGGTAAGTAGAAAGCTAAACAAATATAAGTAATCCTATGTGCGGAAAATGTAGCAAAGGTTGCCATATTAGCCATAGAAACTTATAGTTTAGCAATGCTTACACAGCAAATCTATTAAGTCAATAAGTTGTTATCAGATTCCGCTTCTTGTTAAAAAATATTATTTCATTTTATTGTTGGACAATGAAATCTTTGGTATTATAATTAAGAACAATTGTTGTTCTATTTATAATAATAATGTTTTGTATAGAATCGAATATTACTTAATAAATTTTGTATACTTGACTTACATGAAAATAATTTTGCATATTGAACAAATTAGTATAAGAAAAGGAGATGATCATTCAAAGAGTTGAATGTGTGTATTTGTCGAATACAATTGTGAATTATTTGAAAGGTTCAAAGAATTCAGAAGTGAAACAAATTGGCAAAGTATTAGGATTCTTTGATCGGATCAAGGAATAAATACTTGTGCAATAAGTTTCTAGATCATCTCAAATGGTTTTCTCACAATGGACGCCTCCTGATACACAATAATTGATTGATGTATCTAAAAGGAAAATCATACCTTGTTGGACATGGTGCGGTCCATAATGATTTTACCGACATTCCAAAGATCCCTCTGTGGTCATGTCCTAGAAATGGTCGACATTCTACGAAAAAGGTAACCTCAAAATCCAAATTTCCCCAAGACTCCATAAAAGTTATGGATGGGAGGATTCCTAATCTTAAGTATGTTAAGATAAGGGTTGTCCAACTTATGTGAAAAGGTTTCAAAAGGATAAGCTTGGGACAAGATTTGACAAGTGTAAATTTGTGGGATATCCTAAAGTAAGTTTAGGGTATATGTTCTATAATCCTACTTAGCAAAAGGTGTTTGTTGCGAAACACGCTGCCTTCTAAGATAAATGTGTTTATTATTGAAGGGGCTAGTGGGAGGATAATAGATCTTGAAGAGTTCAAGAACCACAAAACACTATAAGTCAAATAAGAGGAACTCAGAGATAGATGAACTATTATACAAAATCGGATCGTAAATCTGAATAGTACCAAAGATACCTAGAGGGTATGGATTCATCATAGATGATGATGATGAGGCACGCATCATAGAAGATGATGATCCAGCTTACATACGATGAGTTAAGAGTTGTAGACACTTCGGAGAAATTGATTGAAGCAATATTCTCAAAAATGGAACATTCGTTTTGATGAAACAAATCAAAAGAGTTTGATTTTATCAAAATAAGAATGAACCTAGTGTGTACAAAAGGGTCAATGGGAGCATCGTGACATTCCTAGTACTACATGTTGATATACTACGGATAAGGAATGACATACCAATGCTACAATCAAGAAAGATAAAGTTGTCAAAACATTCCTCCATGAATGATTTGGAAGAGTATCTTAATTGGGGATATAAATCTATATAGATAGATTTAAGAGGATGCTCGACTTAACCCAAGGAACGATATTCATTTGATGCTAAAGTTGTTTAGCATGGCAAACTCAAGAGATGTCTCATGTAGATGAGCTATGGAGTGTATCTCTCTTAATAGTCCCCATAGACTCCAAAAGAAGAGAGATCGCATGAGTGACAATCATCATGTATGCAATGAAATGTACGAGATCCGATGTCGATCACCATATTCGAGAAGATCACCGAGAAGACAAAGAAAAACATCTTAAAGTTCTTAACCCAACTAAGGATGTGAGCATACATGGTGGGTCTTAATTAAAACTAGAGGTCTTAACAGACTCAAGTTTTTCGCACGTAAGCCAAGATGATGTAAAAATCCACTTTAAGGTAAAGCGTTATCTTGAATAAAGGTGCGATGAATTGAAAGGTTCCAAACAAAGAAAGAGTTGTTGGTTTAGTAATAAAGACAAAGTATATAGCTATAAATGAAGCTACAAGTTGATTGTTTGGATTAAAAGTTTATTACGTAACTAGAATAGTTCCTAAGTCTCATCTTGGATCTAAACATGTGTTGTGGCACTTTCATTTGATTATAAAAATCATTGAAAGATGGGAAATCACTATAGAGATAGTGGACTCTCATAAACAACATTACATATCCATTAACTAAAGCTTATCCAACAAAGCAGGATAGTCGCTACTTAGAGAAGAAGAGTATGAGTTACCATGACAATCGGCTTTAGTGCAAGTGGGAGATTGAAAGTTGTATGCACACAAAGCCAATCATGTTTGATGATAAAGCATATACTTTGTAACAATCTTATTCATTTATTAATAAAAAGTATTAATTTATTAAAGGTCATTAATTATCTACACGATGTCGCTTTTTATAATATGTGATAAACCCATAGTTTTAAGCAATGCTTTTAGAATAATGATGATGATCATTCTAATGAGATCTAAATTCTTTGAAAGCTTAAAACTAAAATAGTTCCCAATCATTGGATTACTAAATTGGGATTAGTGAATCCGGATAGATTGGTACATACGTTGTTTGCTCATTGGATGAGGATGATTGATCTCACGATCATTTGTGTGGAGACACTAAAGCAAGTATGTAGGTGCTTATTAGAGAATAAGTTCACTTTAACGTGGGCTCGCTATGGAATACCTAATGGAGTTTTATTTGCTCATCAATAGGAATTCTCAGTAGTGATAGTAGTAGACAAGTGATCCTTGGACTTGAGATCATCATAAAGATATCTTGTGTATGATGAGTTATACTTTGACTTATTCCTTAAGACCCTTAGGGTATATCAAAGGGTATGCTTGGGTATAATAAGTTGTACATGGAGATAATGTATGATCAATAAAGAATCTACCACTTAATAAAAGAAGAGAAATGTCCTATGTGATTCGATAAATGACAACCCAAAGAGTCCTCGGCTTAAGGCGTAATGAAATTAGAAAGGAGTTTCTAATTTGCATTATTTGAGTTGTGCATTTAAGAGTCGAAATACATATAATTAAATAAAATAAGACTTGTGATGAATTCCATGTCTTATATTTAATTGGGACATCAGATGGTGGAAGGATTGAATTGTACTTAGAACTATTTACTCAAAGGTTCTTTAATGATTAATGTTGAAATCTATATTATCCGGAAAGTCGTTGATCGCTAGGGAGGCTTATCCCTATTGTAGAATAAATATTATTTATTTAAATAAATTAATTGTTTAATTTATTTATTTAAATAAGATTAGAATTGTTCTAATTGATTTATTCACAACCGGGTTTAATATGGAGAACCTAAAGGGTCACACCATAAAAGGAAGAATAATTATTTAAGAAGTTAATGGCATAATCGTAATAATATAGTTATGTATATTTAATTTAATCTATGGTGATAGAATAAATTAAATAGCTTAATATTTATTATTTAATATTTTAGAAATATTAAATATAAATTAATAAGAGGAGTCTTATTAATATTATTACAATTATTATTATTTTAATTTCTAAAAGAGTTTAGGAATTAATTTAATATAAGTACTCTCATTTATTCCTAATTGGATTAGGAAGGAAAATTAATTAAAGGAGTTTAATTAATTATCCCTAATAAGATTAGGGAGCTTAATTAATTAAAATAATTTAATTAATTAAATAAAAACTCAATTCCTTAATTGTTAAGGTGGGTTGCCCACATCTATTAATAAGAGGAGTCTTATTATGGGTGTAAGGGGTTGTTGACTTTTACAACGTAATAATTCCAATTTGTTGGAGAGTACCCTTTTTCTATAGAGATAGGAAAAACTAGGGTTTGAGCCATAAACACCCATCTTCTTGAATCTTTATCTTCCTTGGTGGATCACCTCTAGAGGCCAAACATTTGGGTGGCTAACGTTGATCAAAGGAAGGAACCAAACCCGGTGGATTCAAGATTGAACGCGAAAGGATTTGGAGGTGAACTTGTACCTGAGGAAACTCGATCTTCAAGGGTATGATTTATTCTTTATCTTTTCGTTTAATTAATAATTGTGCATAAAGGATGATCCGGGTATATGGTTTGTAAATTTTTTAAACTCTGATTTTACACGCTTCCGCATTATTTTGCAATTTGATTGCGTTATGAATATTACAAACCTAACAGAACTGTGGCCTATAGACTCGCTTTACTGCTAAGTATGTCTCGTGTTCATAACTTTTTTGACATATCTATGTTACGTAAATATGTGAACCGACCCACATTATTGATTTAGAACCAGAAAAATAGCAGAAGATTTAACGTATGAAGAGGTACCTATTAAAATCTTGAATAAGAAAGAATATATTTTACGCTCTAAGGTTATACCTCAAGTCAAAATTTTGTGGAGAAACCACGATGTTAAGGAAATGACCTAAGAGTTGGAATCTGAATTGAAATCAAGGTATCCTCACCTCTTTGACATACCAGGTACATACCCCAATTTCGAGGATGAAATTTCATAAGAAAGGGACGTTGTAAGACCCCAACTTTATTGAATAAAGATTAATTTTTTCTTGAAATATATTTTTGAATATTAAAGTGTGATTTTGTTATAATGTTATAGTTGTGGGTAATATTTATAAATTTTGCAAAGTATACAAGTTGTCATAAAATATTCGATTGGTCGGGGAATATTCGCACGACGACACAATCATTGGTGGACCCCACAACGGAATTATTATCGGAGTTAGAAAACGACATAGATATTTTTTAATAAAAATAATGGCGAAAGTTTTACCGTTAACTGTTGAAATACCCGGTGATAAAAGTACAGTAATACGCGTGGTTGCATAGTAGCACACGGTATTAATTGTTGATGCTTATGTGAGAAGTCACTCAGTTATACTCAATTATTGCTATAGTAATTGTTGTATATTATCTCACGTTATTTATTCAATTATTATCAGAATATTTTATATTAAATCAATAATTGAGACGACAAAGTTATTTATATTATTATTTACATTATTGACAATGTCTAGAAATCTTATCGAGGAAAGGGGTTATGTCACCTAATTGCGTGCCAATCGGGAAAAATCCTTATCGGAAAGCCCCCTCTTTCTTGGGAATGATATGGTTGTTAAATATTGCGAGTTATAATATTAATGATGAATAAATATTGTTTAAAATATTAACGGGATTTTATGAAGTATTTGTTATAAATTTGGCGTATTATTTGGACCCCCATTTACTCATTTTTCAAAATAATCGGTAAGAATTAATAAAGTATATATATATATATATATATATATATGTAAACATGTGGGTGTGTGTGAATTAGTGTTTGTGGTGCCTTTGCCGTAAGGTAAAGGTTATATATATATATTTTATAAGTTTTGTTTTTTATGAAAAATAGAATATATTATATTTTATTATGCATAGTGTTTGCATAGTACTGTATAGTGAAAATCAAAATTTTCAACCGAACAAAATTTGCCTGTGAATTTTTCTCATGTGTAGTCCGTGATTTTCTAAATTCAAATAGTATCCTTCCATTCTCCTATAAATAGGATGCTTAGTTTAGAATTGAAAATCACACCAGAATCAAAGAATTCTTCTTCTATAATATTGAGCGTATTTCTTTTGAGTTTTAAAAAGTTTTGAGTGTAGAAAACAGTGCACGTTTTCTTCAAGAATATCCTCGTTATACCAGTCGGAATACTCTCCTTTTTAAAGTAAGGGATATTATTTTTGTTTAATATTCGTAAGAAATAATATTTTCTTCCATACTCTGTAGTATGTAAGTAATATTATTTCGTTTCAGATTCCAAATTCTACACTTATTTTGTTAAAGTATGGCTTCTATACTCCTTGAAATTAATAGAATATCCTTGAAATTTGCGCTTAATCTAGTATCTTTTCATGAAAATATTATTCTGAGCATTTTTGATCATTTTTGAATGTTTCATGCCGGGGTACTATTCATAGGGTACTATTCCTGAGGTACTATTCACGGGGTACTACTTACTCAGGTGCTATTCACCCGGGGTACTATTCATGACAAAAATTAATTTTTTTGGTCCAAATCATTTTTGATACAATATTATTCTTGCATTTTACTCCACAAAGTAGTATCATGTTGACAATTTGGACATTATTGATTTCTGGATAAATTGAATTATAAATCTTTAAAATTTATTCTTTGCTTTCATTTAATTGAATTCTTATATCATTATCATCATCATTATGCTTATATTGTGATAAAAGTCATCTTTGGCCCGTAGTGCATAGATGGACTGTTGATTGGTATGATTATGACTATTGATTATTCGGTATAATCATGACCTGTAATGTTACAAATGATGTGATAAAAGTTTTCATTGGCTCGTAGTGCATTGATAAATAGTTGTTGGTATGATTATGATCATTGGTGATAACACGATTATCCTTGGCCCGTAGTACATGGATAATTCGTGGACGTGATACTAATGAATATTCTTGGCCCGTAGTGCATGGATAATTTAGTGATATGGATTATTTATTGAGCTGAGTCTCAACGATAAAAGTGATAATAAACTTTTAAATCATAGAAGATAGTAGATATCATGTTCTTCTTGACTCTTCTAATGGATTGCTTGTTCCGCTGCAGTTAAACTTGATGTTTGTTGTATTTTATCAGTTTAACACTGTTGAAGGCTAATGATAATTTATTCTGCATTATATTAGTCATAATATTTTTTTGTTGGAGAATGCATATTTTGATTTGGTGTTTAAAGTAAATGCTCATGATTATATGTAAAGTCCTTCAAGGAATATATGTACAATAACTTAATGATAGGTCAAAGTTGTTAGGTTGATCTAAGCCTTTAATGGTTATCATTCTATAATTGAATGTATAAATAAAGAGATAAAAAATGTTAGGTTGATCTATGTCTTGAAATGTAATAGATAGGCTTCAACCAGATCGCAATCTATCGAACTGATCAAAAAATTGCAGAAGCCAAGGCAGAATCGTAGAGCATTAAAGATCGTAGTGTGACTGCCTTGAAGGGCCTACCCAGAAATCGTATGTTGGTCAAGACGTTTGCCAAAGCCAACTCAGAGATCGTAGTGTGCTCTCGAAAACGTAGAGCCTGCAAGACAAACAAGTGAAGATCGTAGTGTGCCAATCCTTAAGAGAAATCGTAGTGTTCTCATTTGATAACATCAAATCAGGCACCAAGGTGGCAAGACACCACGATCTGAATAGTAGAATATCATCTGCCTATGTCAGAAGCACTAAGCCCTGACCATTTGTTTGGAGATAAATCTCAACAAATGTGGAATGGGTTATAAATGTTGAAGTCCTCACCAATCCCAATAACACAAAAGATATCCTTAGTATACAACGAAGGAAACATATTGAAGAAGCTAAGGAAAGGACCATGGGTAAGAGGAAAACACTTTTTCATGTGTTAGGTGAGAAAATAGTTTGTTGTGTCAGTGGGCCAGCATGCAATTCAGAAGATGTACAGAAAAGTCTCCATCAAAGTTTAGAAATGTCAAACGCATTTAATGCTTCAACGGATGGCTTCAACGGATAGATTTCAAGGATCACATATATGCAAAACATCTGCAGATGATTCAACTAAGCAAGCATTGAACAAAAACACTGAAGAACATTGAACGCTCAATTCTACGATCTGAGAAAAAGAGAAATCTTGCTCAACTACTCAACTCTTTCGAACAAGTGCTTAACGGCAACTAAGTAGCACCAACCAAGAACTCAACAACTACCAATCAACTGAAGTAAGAGTTCCAAGTCAGAAGGACTTGAAGAGTTCTAAGTGAACTGTGAAGAATCAAGTCTGCTGGACTTGAAGAGTTCAAGAGTGAACTAAGAAGTTCCTAGGCTATCGATCTAGAAGGAATCATGTGAGATTCGAGAAAGTGTAAAAGATATCCTTAGTGGATTTCCTACCGAGGAGTAGAAGAGTGGACTAGAGCTTTAAGTGCTCTGAACCACTTAAAAGCTAACATGTCTCTTACATTCTTGCTATAACCGCTATAACTAGGGGTGCTCAAAAATTGAGTTTTTCGGTTTTTTTATCGAAGATCGGTTGAAACCAAGATGCTGCAATGATGCGGTTTTTTTTTTTCGATTTTTCTAAGACTTATTTTTCTGTTTTTCTATACTTTTGCATGCAGTGGCGGTAATAGAAATTTTGAATTGGGTAAAACCAAAAACCGAAAAAAACCGAAAGTGCATAACAGGAAAAGCTTTCAAACAATTAAAATGTTGGATAAAAGAAGATAAAGGAGAACAACCTCTAATTATACATATATTAATATACGCAGCAGAACTTTCAAAAAAGCTTGGCATTACATAATGAATCTTTTTCTCTCAGATCGTATACTCCAATTTCATCAGATTTATATTTTTTGTAATTATAATTCAACATAAGTTTATCATTTATTTATTTTTAAAAGTATATATTTTAATTTTTCATTACATAATCTTTAATAAATTTTATAAAAATATAGATCGCTAGCGTGTTAGTATTCAAACTTGAATAAAAATGATGTCAAAAATTTTACGTCACTTATTATTCTCTTATCATCGCATCATACCCTTTTTACAAATGACATTTTAATTTTTAATATTAGAGCATAATAATCAACACAGAGAGCAGTAGAGCACCAAAATGATCTAACCGAATAATGACAATATTGCCCAAAGTCTGCACAGCTGCCTTCAATTGATATATAATTGTAGATAATTTTTTAGTTTTAAATTTTTTTTGTTAATATATTAAAAAAAAATTATTTAATTATTATTATTTATTAATAATTAGAAATATTACCATTCATGCGGTATAACCGAAAACCGAACCGAAAAAAATCGATTGATTTTGTATCTGAATCCCATCATCAAACCCAGAATTGATGCAGGTTAGCTTCTTTTTTTCTAAGTTATTGCGATTCGAAGACTGGGATTCGGTTTTTTCACTTAGGTTTGGTTTTTACCGATGAGCACCCCTAGCTATAACTGTTATAATTGCCTCACTCTCATCAATTCACCATATCTAAAAGGGAGATTAAACAAATCATAATTCCGCTGTGTTTTAATCATTATCAAACTAACAACGTAAAATGAAAAGAATTTTAAATATCTATTCAACCCCCCCTTCTAGATAATTATTATGCCTCGGGGAACTAACAATTGGTATCAGAGCAGGTTCTATTATATAGCATACAAAGCTTAAGTAGATCCAATGGTACACTTACCAAGCGAATCAAAGACTAGAGGAGGCAGCAAACCACTTATGTGCAACAAAGATAAATTCGCCAACTGGAAAGTTTGGATGCAAGCATACATGGATTCAATAGATGAAGATCTATTTGAAATCTGTTTTAATGGGCCCTACGTTCCTACAAAGCTTGCACCAACTACAGACGACCCAAATAGAATACAGATCAAGGTCAAAGGAGAATGGACAGACAACGAGAAGAGAGTTGTTCAACTCGACAAAACAGCCAACAACATTTTGTTTCAATCCTTAAAAGATGATCTGTTCAAAAATGTGGTCAACAACAAAACAGCAAAGGAGGTTTGGGAAGCACTGCTCATCATGCATGAAGGAACAGAAGAAGTCAGAGAAAACAAACAATCTCTCCTGACACAGCAATATGAAATGTTTGCACACGTTTAAGGAGAAAACATCACTGCCACCTACGAGAGATTCAACGTTCTGCTCAACTCTCTACGAGTCTATGGAAAGATCTATCCAAACAAAGATCTAATTATAAAGTTCATGAGAGCTTTACCAAGCAAGTGGGATGTCAAAACCACTACTATTAGAGAGTTAAAGAATCTCCATGAGATGATTGTTCAACAGTTATATGACAACCTTCTTACATACGAGCTGGAGCTGACTCAACAAGCAGAAACTCTATCCGAAGGAAGAAAGAAGGATAAGGGTGTTGCTCTCAAAGCAACTAAAAGCACCTCTAAGGTCAACACTAAAATTGACTCTGACTATGATGAAGATGATGATGAGGACTTTGCAATGCTGGTGAAGAGACTCAGAAAGTTCATGCGTCAAGGCAAAACCAGCAAACCAAAGAAAGTCAGCAACTACAGCAGCCAGGAGCAAATGAATGATCTATGCTACAATTCCAAGAAACCTGGCCATTTCATTGCTAACTGCAAAAAACCTCTCAGAGAAGAACTAAAGACGAAATCGCATCCAAAGAAGGAATACAAAGGCAACTAAAGGCCTCAAAAGAGAGACAAAGGCCTTGTAGCTGGAGGATCGTGGAGTGACTCAGACAATGACTTTACTCCTGAATCTGAAGATGATGAAGATCCTCAAATGGCAAATCTTTGCGTAATGGCCAAGAATGCAAAGGACAAACAGAACTCCAACATACATGAAGTAAGTATAGATGAGGTATTTGACTTTAACTCTCTTGACGTAGACATTAATGATTTAAGAAATGCACTGCATGTCATAACATCTGATCTGCATCAATACATTAAATGGTTTAGAGTTCTGTCTAAGGATTATTCACTTCTTCAAAAGGAGAAAGAGAAAGTTCAAGAAGAACTGGAAACAACCCTTCTAAGTACTAACTCTCTCTCCAAGTTTGAAGCTGAGAATAAGCTCTTAAAATAGATTTATGAGCTCAATGCACAAAGAGGTCAAGTCTAACGTCTAAAATTGAGGAACTAGAAAAGACAATCTCTACATGGAATAAATCATCTTCATCCATGGACTCCCTGATCTCTAGTCAGAGAAGTGTCTATGACAGAACATGTTTAAGCTTTGGGGAATCTACCTCAGAGTCATGTGTGGAAAAGGTAAAGGAAACTAGCACTAGTAATGCTTCAAGTTTTAGTAGAGGCATTTTATTTGTGAAATCCTCACAGAAAGATGAGCCAGTCAAACCCTGCTCTACTGATTCAATCCATATTCCAAGGAGTAAGGGATCTCATATTGGCTTGGGTTTCAAAAAAGAGAAGAGTAACCCAGCCACTAATCACCAACCTCGAAGGATCGTAGAGTCGAGTAAGACCATCTCTACGAACCAACTGGGAAGGTACAGTAAAGGTAAGTTACACTCCTCACAAATCATGAAACACCAGGACATATGTAAGAAGGAAAATCAGTTTAACAGAAGGATAACTAAAGATCCACAAAAGTCCAAATGGAGGAAGAATTCTCACACAATCACAAGTATGCATCATATTATATGTTTTGTGTGTAATAAAGTTGGTCACAAGGCTGCAAAATGTTATTATAATTCCATGCATGTGAGACCCAAAATCAAGCAGATTTGGGTTCCCAAGGGTACTAACAAAGTAGGACCCATGCAAGTATGGGTACCAAAATGAAAGTTTAATGTTACCACTGGAAAAGAGCTCCACGATCACAACCTGGTATCTGGACAGTGGATGCTCAATGCACATGACTAGGAACAAAGCCCTTCTGTCTAACTACATAGAGAAGGAAGGTCCCTCAGTCATCTTTGGAGACAACGGCTCTGGCAAGACAAGAGGATATGGCTCAGGTGGAAATAGTGCAGTGTCCTTCAGTAGAGTGGCCTATATGGAAAGACTACAACACAATCTTCTGAGCATTAGCCAACTCTGCGACAAGGGACATCAAGTAACATTTCTCAACAATCAATGTCAAGTTAGAGACCTGAAGACATCTGATGTAAAGCTAACCGGAACAAGAGAAGGAAATGTCTACATATTAAATCTTGGACAACTAAGCTCAGACGAGACAATATGTTTTCTGGCTAAAACATCTGAAGCAATGAGTTGGTTATGGCATCGAAGACTGTCTCATCTCAACTTCAAGAGCATGTCCAAACTAGCCTCAAAAGATCTAGTTGCAGGCTTACCCAAGTTCAGCTTCGTTAAAGAAAGACCGTGCAATGCCTGTCATCTTGGAAAGCAGACCAAAAGCTCATTCAAGAGCAAAACTGCCAACTCAATTGACAAGCCCCTGCAGTTGCTCCACATGGATCTATTCGGGCCAATTCCAACAACAAGCCTCGGAAGAAAGAGATACTCACCGGTCATAGTCGAAGACTACACCAGATTCACATGGGTGTTCTTTCTAACCTCAAAGGATGAAACAAAGCTCCCAATTGATCAAGATGTTTAGACTAGTGATGAACGAGAAAGGGGAGAAAATCAAGGCTATAAGGAGTGATCATGGCGGAAATTGACTTCTAAAATGGACCAGATTCACGCATGATAACAATGACATCAGTCATAACTTCTCAGCTCCACGAACTCCTCAACAAAATAGAGTAGCTGAGAGAAAGAACAGGACGTTGATAGAGGTTGGAAGAACTCTACTAGCAGCAGCCCATCTACCTGAATACTTTTGGGAAAAAGCTGTCAACACTACATGCTACACTCAGAACCGATCACTTATACACTCTACGATCAAGAAGACTCCCTACGAACTGTGGAAAGGAAGAAAGCCAAGTGTCAACTACTATCATGTATTCGGCTGTGTATACTACATTCTCAACAATGAAAAGCAGTATTTGACAAAGTTTTAACCCAAGTCAGACGAAGGAATCTTTCTTGGATATGCCATAGACAGTAAGGCCTACAGAGTGTTCAACAAGAAGACACTGAGTGTTGAAGTCTCGATTCACATCATGTTTGATGAGACAGACTTAGACAAAACAAAGATTAGCTTGAGACACTATGACCGAAGCCGAGTTAGAGACAAGATCTGAGCGAGGTCGTCGAGCTCAACACTACGATCGTAGTTCCAGATAGTGAAATTGTTGAGCAAGGAAATGAGATCGTAGAGAGACCTATGCAAGAAAATGTGTCAGGAATAAGCATGTGAATATTATTCCTATTTACATATGATTTGATTATGATATATATGAATGAATATATCAAGTATGCTTGCATTAAGAAAAGCTGTAAAGTCCTTTGATAGATAATAGAAACATGTGTACAAGGACTTAGAATGAATTTATCAAGTATGTTAGGTAGATCCTACATAAACAAAACAGCTTTGTAAAGTCCTTAAAAAGAAATGATGTACAAGGACTATAAACGTAGAAAGATCAAGCATGTTAGGTTGATCTTATAATGTAATAGGTAGGCTTGTCTGATCGTCGAGCACTGCACCAGAAATCGTAGTCTACCAGGAAAGTCAAGGAAACTGGAGAGTTATCAAGGCATAATCGTAGTCTGCAAGATAGTAGTCTTGGAGTTCGTAGACTGCCAGGAGAGACGAGGGGAGGATCGTAGTGTGTCGAGGAGAACTTCCTCAAGTAGTAGAGTCTGCTAAGAAGTCATGTTCGAATTGTAAAACAACATTTCTCTGGTAGCCGCCGTAGAGTATCTACCTAAGCCAAGTCAAGAATCGTAGACTACACTCAGAGTCGTAGAGTCTACTGATCATACCAGAGGCAAAGATCGTAGTCGAGCAAGATCTGATCTGATCTCGGAGTCGTAGTGTCTGCACATCCAAAGCTAAATCGTAGAGTGTAGAACTAAGACCTCAACAGATGTGCTCACAATGCCAAGGCAGAATCGTAGAGCAAATATGATTCTCAACGAATGAGCACTCCCAGAATATCCAAAGGAATGAAGCCTCTGGTTAGCACTGCAAAGATACATCCCATCCTGAAGGAAACCAGAGAGCACTCAACGAATGGAATACAAGCTAACAGAAGATCTAAGCACCAACCCAATCAGCATCAAGATTGAGTTGTGAAGCCATTCGAGATGAAGTCTTTCACAAGGAGATCAGAAGAAGACTTTAGTAACTTACTAAGAAAAGTCAACAAGTGCAATAGCTGTCAAGCAGACAGAAGACAACGATCTTGGAAGCTACCAGGATCGCAGTTGTGAAATCCCAAATTTTATGAATAAAGATTTAAATTTCTCAAAATATTTTTTAAATATTATGGTGTGGATTTGATATAATGTTATAGTTGTGGATAATATTTATAAATTTTACAAAGTATAAAAGTTGTTATAAAATATTCGTTTGGCCGAAGAATATTCTTTTTGTCGAAATATCCAGTATGACCAAGACAATCATCATGGGACCCCACAACGGAAGTATTGTCGTAGTTAGAAAATGACATAATTATCTTTTTATAAAATAACGGTGAAAGTGTTACCGTTAAAAGCTGTTGAACTACCCGTAGTAAAAATACGATGTCTACGTGGTTGGATAGTAGCAGACACCAGTATTGATTATTAATGCTTACGTAAAAGCCACTCGGTTTACTCAATTATTACTCTTGTAATTGTTGCATAATATCTCACGTTATTTGATTCAATTATTGTCACGATCATCATCGCATAATATTTTATATTATTAAATCAATAATTGAGACAACTAAGTTATTCATATTATTATTTGCAATATTGATAATGTCTAGAAGTTACATCGAGGAGAGGTTTGGTCACCTAATTGCTTGCGCCAATAAGGAGAAATCCTTATCAGAAAGCCCCCTCTTTCCTGGGAAGACCTGGTTGTTAAATATTGTGAGTTATAATATTAGTGATGAGTAATTCTTGAAGTATTAAGAATTTGTTTATTGAAGATAGGTGAATTACAAAAGTTAGAGGGGAATAATGCAAACTTGGAAAGCTTTAGGGGTACTAAAGTGTAATAAGTTAAATCAATCTGGACCATTGGTGGTGGTTTTAATAGTAAACCAATCTGGACCATTGATGGTGGTTTTAATAGTAAACCAATCTGGACCATTGATGGTGGTTTTAATAGTTAATCAATCTGGACCATTGATGGTGGTTTTAATAGTTAATCAATCTAGACCGTTGGTGGTGGTTTTAATAGTAATCAATCTGGACCATCGGTGTTGGTTTTAATAGTAAACCAATCTGGACCATTGATGGTGGTTTTAATAGTTAATCAATCTGGACCATTGATGGTGGTTTTAATAATTAATTAATCTGGACCGTTGGTGGTGGTTTTAATAGTAATCAATCTGGACCATCGGTAGTGGTTTTAAAAGTAATCAATCTGGACCGTCGATGGTGGTTTTAAAAGTAAATCAATCTAGACCGTCGGTTATGGTTTTAATAGTAATCAATCTGGACCATCCGTTCTAATAGTAAATCAATCTGGACTGTTCATAAATTAGTTACTATTTAGTCCATTCTCCTATAAATAGAAGCTTAATTCTTCTTTCATTCTCACCAGTTCACTGAGATTCACAAGAGACACTATAGAGAGAGAAACTATAGAGAGCAAGAAGAAGAGTATTATGCTACTTCACTTTTGCAGTATCCAGCTTTCTACTAAGGTAAAGGGTATTATTTCTTTCGTATTTACAAGGAATACTACTTTTTGTATTCATCCTTTAATATGTCGGAATAACCTGTCTACGCGGATTACGTACCGTATGACGGGTGAAAATCTATTTGCGGTTTCGTATGTTATTTCTTTTCATCTAAACTTACTATGGTAAGTATTGCTTCAATAATCCCTGAAATTAGTGGGATATCCTTGAAGTTTTGTGCTTCATCTAGTATCGTTTCATTGGAATATTGATATGAACTTTCTTATTAAATATCAATATTTTCACTCGGGGTACTATTTACGGGTTACTATTCAACCGGTTACTATTCACTATAATATTATTCACTCGGGTATTCGGGACAATTCTCATGCCAGGATACTATTCACGAGTTACTATTCACTATAATATTATTCACTCGGGTATTCGGGACACTTTTTATGTCAGGATACTATTCACGAGTTACTATTCACGAGTTACTATTCACCCGGTTACTATTCGCTATAATATTATTCAGTCGGGTATTTGGGATATTTTTCATGTCGGGTTACTATTCACGAAGTACTATTCACGGGGTACTATTCACCTGATTACTATTCACCCAAAAAATTAATTTTTTTTCTGTCCGAAATATTTTTGATACATGGATATTATTCTTGAATTTTACTCCACAAAGCAGTATCATGTTGACAATTTGGACATTATTGAATACTGGATAAATTAAATTATGAATCTTTAAAATTTATCCTTTTCTTTCATTTAATTAAATGCTTATATCATTGTCATCATCCTCATGCTTATATTATGATGAAAGTAATCTTTGGCTTACGTGCATAGATGGACTGTTGGTTGATATGATTATGACCAGGGATTATTCGGTATAATCATGACCATTGATGATTACATGAATATCCTTGGCCTGTAGTGCAGGGATGATTCGATGATGTGGTTTATTTATTATTGTCGAGTCTCGTGATAAAGTTGATAAAAACTTTTTTAAATCGTAGAAGATAGTAGATATCATGCTCTACTTGACTCTTCTAATGGATTGCTTATTTCGCTGCAGTTAAACTTGTTGTCGATTATATTCTATCAGTTTAACATTGTTGAAGGCTAATGATAACTTATTATGCATTATCTTAGTCATAATATTTCTTACTGGGCTAGTTGAGCTCACCCTTTTACTTTCATTGTTCTCTTCAGGAAATGAGAATGTAGCCGGAACTAGTCGGGAACAGTGATGGTCCGAGATGGTATTTTTTTAGTAATCCTCACTATTTAGTGTGATAATAAATGTAATGAGGATTGAATTTGAGTTTGGATCTTTGTCCTATGAGATAATATTCGTGTAAAAACTCTCACTCTGGTTGTATAATTAAGTTTGTATTTGTATTACATGCCATGTATTTGGCGACCCAAGATGGGTGATGTATACCTATTTTGGGGGCGTCACAATTAGTATCAAAGCTTAGGGATATGATCCTGGTGAGATGTGAGACAAGAACTAGGAGGGGAGAGACGGGGAATTCCTTCGCTAGTATGACCTACCTAAGTTTATTTGGTATTCAATTGGTCGGTCAGAGGATAGGGATAATTAGTGATATGTTAATTAACCCTTGTTTTATGACAGTGTTTGAAAATGGCATCTGAAAATGTTGAGATCAACAATGAAGCACATGAGACCGTTGAGTCCCTAACGATCAATACCCAAGATAAGGTGCAACAGGAAGACAATAATCCTTAGGTAAACAATAACACCGATGAAATGGTGAACGATGGGATGTTCAGAGGCTTTATACAATTCATGCAACATCAGGCGAGAGAGACTCCTGTTCATAATACAGGTGGAAACAATGGCAACCCACGGTCGATCACCGCTAAGGAGTTCAAGGAGCTGGGACCACCGGAGTTTTTGGGAAAGCCAGAACCACTTAAGGCGGAGACGTGGTTAAAGCAGATCACCAAGATATTAGATGTCTTGGGATGCTCCGAGGAGCAAAAGGTTCCCTTTGCCACCTTTATGTTGCGTGAAGAGGCAGATTACTGGTGGAATCTGTAAAATGTACCAAGCCTGACGCACTCAAGATGTCTTGGGAGAAGTTCCAAGAGCTTTTCAATGACAAGTATTTTCCTGAAAGTATTCGTCACATGAAGGAGGTTGGGTTTATCGAGTTGGAGCAAAACAATATGACCGTGTCGCAATACGAGGCTAAATTTGCGGAGTTATCTCGGTTTGCATCCCATTTAGTCGATAATGAGGAGCGAATGACGCGAATTTTTCTAAGAGGTTTGAAACCCAATATACGTCAATACCTCATTTCTCACAAACTTTGTTTATATTTAGATGTTGTGAATAGGGCTCAGTTAATGGAGCGCGATAATGAGTCAACACAACCAAAAGGTAACGAGCAACAACACGATAATAATCATACTGGTGGCAACGGCCATCGGAACAATGATAACCATCGTGGGGGAAATTATCATGCCAAGAATGGTAAACCACTTCGGTGGTAATCATGGCCAAGATAATAGAAGTGGAACTTTCAAGAAGAGAAGGTTCAATAATGATGGAAAGACAACAGCACGAGCACCTGTTAAGGAAGGAGAACGACCGCCGGTCGTATGCTTTAAATGCGGATGGGAGGGACATATCAGTCTAAACTGCGTGATGCAGTCCAAAGCATGTTACAATTGTGGAAAAGAAGGTAACCTAGCCCGATTTTGTCACTCGCACTCAAAGTCAAGTCCAAATTGGGACGGTGGTACCAAAGCGGATACTGGATAAAACAAAGTCGATGGTTTCGGAAGAAGAGCGTTTTTCGTGACTTCTCAAAAGTGAGTGACCCGACGAAGTTAGCACGGGTTAGTTAATTATAAATTCTTGCGAAGTCTATACCTTATTAGATACCGGTTCTACCCATTCTTTTATCTCTCTTGCTTGCGCTCAACATTTAAATTTGACTTCGGAGAAATTTGACTTTGACTTATTGGTTGAAACTTCGATAGTAGAAACCTTCGTTATCTCCACTGTTTATAAATCTTGTTGATTCAAATCGACACTTTCACGTTACCTGTGGATCTTATCTCTTTGAAAATACTTGCCTTTGATGTGATTTTTGGAATCGATTGGTTAACTACTCATCAAGCTTTTTGTAAGGTTGTTAGCTTTCATATTCCTAACCAACCTGTTATGCGAATTCTGTTAGGTTTGTAATATTCATGAACGCAATCAAATTGCAAAAAGTAAGCGGAAACGTGTAAAATCAGAGTTTTAAAATTTTACAAACCATAAAACCCGGATCACCCTTTATGCACAATTATTAATTAAACGAAAAGATAAAGAATAAAATCATACCCTTGAAGATCGAGCTTCCTCAGGTACAAGTTCACCTCTAAATCCTTTCGCGTTCAACTTGAATTCACCGGGTTTGGTTCCTTCCTTTGATCAACGTTAGCCACCCAAGTGTTTGGCCTCTAGAGGTGATCCACCAAGGAAGAATAAGAATTCAAGAAGATGGGTATTTGGCTCAAACCCTTAGTTTTCTATCTCATAGAAAAGAACGTACTCTCCAACCATTGGAATTATAACGTAGTCTTGATATCTGATATAAGACTCTTCTTATAAAGATATCAAGTAACCTATTAAAAATAAGGTATTATTTAATTAAACCCTTTTAATTAAAGGGCTCCCAATCTTATTAGGGATAATTAATTAAACTCCTTTAACTAATTTTCCTTCCTAATCCAATTAGAAATAAATGAGAGTACTTATATTAAATTAATTCCTAAACTCTTTTAGAAATTAAAATAATAATAATAATTGTAATAATATTAATAAGACTCCTCTTATTAATTTATATTTAATATTTCTAAAATATTAAATAATAAATATTAAGCTATTTAATTTATTCTATCACCATAGATTAAATTAAATATACATAACATATTATTACGATTATGCCATTAACTTCTTAAATAATTATTCTTCCTTTTATGGTGTGACCCTTTAGGTTCTCCATATTAAACCCGGTTGTGAATAAATCAATTAGAACAATTCTAATCTTATTTAAATAAATAAATTAAACAATTAATTTATTTAAATAAATAATATTTATTCTGATAATAGGATAAGCCTCCTAATGATCAACGACTTTCCGGATAATATAAATTTCAACATTAATCATAAAAGAACCTTTGAGTAAATAGTTACTGTATGACAATTCAATCCTTCCACCATTCAATGTCCCAATTAAATATAAGACATGGAATTATTTGTCAAGTCTTATTTTATTTAATTATATGTATTTCGATCCTTAAATGCACAACTCCAAATAATACAAATTAGAAACTCCTTTCTAATTTCATTCTCTTATTAGCCAAGGACTCTTTGGTTGTCATTTATCGAATCACATAGGACATTTCTCTTCTTTTATTAGAAGTGGTAGATTCTTTATTGATCATATATTATCTCCATGTACAACTTGTTATACCCAAGCATACCCTTTGATATACCCTAAGGGTCTTAAGGAATAAGTCAAAGTATAACTCATCATACACAAGATACTATGATGATCTCAAGTCCAAGGATTACTTGTACTACTATCACTACAGAATTCCTATTGACGAAAATAGTAAAACTCCATTAGGTATTCCTTAGCGAGCCACGTTCAATGAACTTATTCTCTAATAAGCACCTACATACTTACTTTAGTGTCTCCACACAAATGATCATGAGATCAATCATCCTCATCCAATGAGCAAGCAACGTATGTACCAATCTATCCAGATTCACAAATCCCCAATTTAGTAATCCAATGATTGGGAACTATTTTAGTTTTAAGCTTTCTAAGAATTTAGATCTCATTAGAATGATCATCATCATTATTCTAAAAGCATTGCTTAAAACTATGGGTTTATCACATATTATAAAACAACATCATGTAGATAATTAAAAGCCTTTAATAAATTAATATTTTTTTATTAATAAATGAATAAGATTGTTACAAAGTATATGCTTTATCATCAAACATGATTGGCTTGTGTGCATATTACTTTCAAATTCAAGCAACCAAACCACTAAAGTCAATCACTATTATATTAAGCCATAAGTAAAGAGCCCTGAGCCTTTCGTTGGTGACTTCCTTGTGTGGAATGCATCGAAGCCAGAATTTTTATAGGCGACGTCATGAATGACGATGACAAGTTGATAGGCATCAATGTGACGTGTTATCCAAGTTTTGGATGAGAGTGCCTGTTTTGAATGATATTTCTATTGTTAATAAATTTCCTGACGTATTCTTGAAAACTTCTTACCCTACCCCTAGAGCGTGAAATCGAATTTTGTATTGACCCCAGTACAAAACCCATTTCTAAAACCCTCAAATATTTTTTTTTACCTAAAACGAACGTGTAATGTGCCAAAGACATTGGCTCGAGTTGTTGAAGATTACGATAGTACCATTCAATATCATTGTGGGAAAAGCGAACGTGGTAGCTAATGCGTTGAGTAGAAGATCGTATGCATTTACGAGTGTGATGTTGTTAACACAAAGACCCATTTCGTATAACTTACAAATGATGAAGATAGAGTTAAAGACTCTAGGGACCCACGTGAAGATAACGAATATACAATTAAAATCGACTTTAATCGATAAAGTTAAAGCTGCTCAAGCTACATACTCAGAGCTGATGAATGTAAAGAAGAAGGTTCAAGAGGGCGTTATTCTAGAAGCAAGAATCGATGAAGGGAGGAAATCTCAACCCTTGATTTTATTGGCCCATTTGAAATCATTGATCAAGTAGGAACTGTGGCCTATAGACTAATTTTACCGCCAAGTATGTCGCATGTTCATAACGTTTTTCACGTATCCATGTTACGTAAATATGTGGACAACCTGAACCACATTATTGAATTAAAACTAGACGAGATAGCAGAAGATTTAACGTATGAGGAGATACGTGTTAAAATCTTGGATAAGAAGGATCGTATTCAACACTCAAAGGTTATACCTCAAGAGTTAGAATCTGAAATTAAATCAAGGTATCCTCATCTCTTCGGCATACTAGGTACGTACGTAAATTTCGAGGGCGAAATTTCATAAGGAGGGGAGATTGTGAAATCCCAAATTTTATGAATAAAGATTTAAATTTCTCAAAATATTTTTTAAATATTATGGTGTGGATTTGATATAATATTATAGGTGTGGGTAATATTTATAAATTTTGGAAATTATGTAAGTTGTTATAAAATATTCGTTTGATCGGAGAATATCCGTATGACGGCACTGTAAGACCCCAACTTTTATAAATAAAGATGAATTTTCTATAAATATCATTTTTGAATATTATGGAGTAAATTTGATATAATATTTATAGTTGTGGGTAATATTTATAAATTTTGCAAAGTACGCAAGTTGTTATATAATATTCAATTGGTCGGGGAATATTCGTTTTAACAGGGAATATTCATACAACGGAATTATTATCGGATTGAGAAAACGAGAAAAATACTTTATGAAAATAACGACTGAAGTTTTACCGTTAACTGTTGAAACACCCGGTGTTAAAAGTATAGTAATACGCGTGATTGCATAGTAGCACACGGTATTGATTATTGATGCTTACGTGAGAAGTCACTTAGTTTTATTCAATTATTGCTACAGTAATTGTTGCATAGTATCTCACGTTATTTGATTCAATTATTGTCAATATTTTATATATTATTAAATCAATAATTGAGACGACAAGGTTATTAATATTATTATTTGCAATATTAACGATGTTTAGAAGTTCTGTTAAAGAGAGGTTTGGTCACCTAATTGCGCGCCAATAGGGAAAAAACCTTATTGGAAAGCCCCCTCTTTCCTGGGAACGACCTGGTCGATTAATATTGTGAATTATTATAATAGTGATAAAGTTTGTTTTATTAGTATTATTAATATAATAAAACAGAAAAAAAAATTATATAAATTAAAATACTTTTATAAAGTTATTCGTTTTATTAGACTATAAATAGAATATATAATATTCTATTATACATAGTATTTTGCATAGTAAAATCTTTTTATATAAAATGAATACTTTTATAAAGTTATTTGTTTTATTAGACAATAATTAGAATATATTATATTTTATTATGCATAGTGTTGCATAGTAGTACTGCATAGTATTTTGCATAATAAAATCTTTTTATATAAAAAGAATACTTTTATAAAGTTATTTGTTTTATTAGATTTTAAATAATATATATATATTTAGAATATATTATATTTTATTGCATAATGCAACATAGTATCCTTTCTATTTTCCTATAAATAAGATGCTTAGTTAGAATTGAAAACCACACTTGAAGTTCAAAGAATTCTTCTATAATCTTGAGTGTATTTCTTTAGAGTTTTAAGAAGCTTTGAGCGTAGTGCAAGTTTTCTTTAAGAATATCATCGCCCTATCAGTCGAAATACTCTTCTTTTACGGTAAGGGATATTATTTATTGTACTCGTAAGGGGTATTCTTTCTTTCTTATTCGTGAAGAGAAGTTCTGTTATTCCATTTTTTATTATTCTGTTGGAATAACCTGTATACGCGGGATACCCTATACTTGGTGAAATTCTTCTGCTATTCCATTGTTTATTATTATGTTGTAATAACCTGTCTATGCAAAGTACTGCATACATGGTGAAATTCTTTGAAATTCTTTATTATTCTATTGGAACATCATGTCCGCGCGTTTACGCATGACCTGGTTCTGTTGTTTATTATTCTGTTGGAATATCATGTCTGTGCATTTACGCATGACCTGGTTCCATTATTTATTATTCTGTTGGAATATCACGTGCTCGCGCGTTCTGCATGACTGGTTCCGTTATTTATTATTCTGTTGAAATAACTTCGTGCGTGCGGTTACATCGCATGCCTGGTGATTTCTTTTGTTATTCCATTCTTTATTATACTCAGTTGGTTAAAGTTTTGACTGTTATACTCCATAAAATTAGTGGAATATCCATGATATTTGCGTTTCATCCAGTATCTTTTCATGGAAATATTCTTCTGAGCATTCTTGAATTTTACTCCACAAAGAAGTATCATGTTGACAATTTGGACGTTAATAGTTCCTGGATAAATTAATTCTTGAACTTGTTTTATTGATTTCTTATATCATTGTCATCATCCTCATGTTTATATTATGTTGAAAGTCATCTGTGGCCTGTAGTGCATAAATGACCGTAATGTTATTCGGTGTAATCATGACCGTAATGTTACAAATGATGTGGAAAAAGTCCTCATTGGCCCGTAGTGCATTGATGAACAGTTGTTGGCATGATCATGACCATTGATGAATACACGAATATCCTTGGCCTGTAGTGCATGGATAATTTGTGGTCGTGATACTAATGAATATCCTTGGCCGTAGTGCAGGGATGATGTGGATTATTTATTAAGCTGAGTCTCAGCGATAAAAGTAATGAAAACCTTTTAAATCATAGAAGGTAGTAGATTTTATTCTCTACTTGACTCTTCTAATGGATTGCTTGTTCCGCTGCAGTTAAACTTGATGTGTGTTATATTTTATCAGTTTAACACTGTTGAAGGCTAATGATAATTTATTCTACATTATCTTAGTCATAATATTTCTTACTGGGCTAGTTGAGCTCACCAATTTTGCTTTCATTGTTCTCTTCAGGAAATGAGAACATAGCAGGGACTAGTCGGGGAATAGAGAGACGGTCCAGATGATAGCATTAGTAGTCCTCACTATTCTATGAAATAGTGTGATAATAAATGTAATGAGGACCCCATTGAGTTTGTATATTGTCTAGAAGACAATATTTGTATTAAAACTCATAACTCATGTTGTATAATTAAGTTTTATTTGTATTATGTACCATGTATTTGACGACTCAAGATGGGTGATGTATACCTATTTTGGAGGCACCACAATTGGTATCAAAGCTTAGAGATATGATCCCTGGCAAAGATGTGAGACTAGAACTAGGAGGGGAGAGACGAGGAATTCCTTCGCTAGTATGACCTACCTAAGTTTATTTGGTATTTAATTGGTCAGTCAGAGTATAGTGATAATATGTTACATGTCAGTCAATTAACCCTTGTTTTGTGGCAGTATTCGAAAATGACATCCGAGAATGTTGAGAATAGCAATGGAGCACAGGAGACCGTTGAGTCACCACAAATCAACACCCACGATAATGTGCATCAGGAAGGCAATAATCCTCAGGTGAACAACAACACCGACCAAAATGGCAAACGACGGAATGTTTAGGAGCTTTACTGCAATTAAATGCATAACATCGTGCAAGAAAGACTCTCATCCCAAAATGCAGTGAAAACACCGCAAACTCTCGGGACGGTCACCGTTAAATAGTTCAAGGAGCTGGGACCACCGGAGTTTATTGGAGAACCAAAACCACTTAAGGCGGAGACGTGGATAAAGCAGATCACCAAGATATTTGATGTCTTGGGATGCTCCGAGGAGCAAAAGGTTCCCTTTGCCACCTTTATGTTGCGAGGAGAGGCAGATTACTAGTGGGAATCGGTAAAGCATACTCAACCTGCCGCACTGAAGATGTCTTGGGAGAAGTTCCAAGAACTATTCAACGACAAGTACTTTTTCGAAAGTATTTGTCACATGAAAGAGGTAGAGTTCATCAAGTTAGAGCAGAACAATATGACCGTGTCGCAGTACGAAGCTAAGTTTGCCAAGTTTTCTCGGTTTGCGTCTCACTTGGTTGACAATGAGGAGAGATTGACGTGAATGTTTCTAAGAGGTTTGAAACCCGAGATACGTAAATATCTAATATCTCATAAACTGTGTTTGTATTCAGATGTTGTAAATAGGGCTCATTTATTGGAGCGCGATAATGAGTCAACGCAACCAAGAGAAAGCGGTACGCAAAAATGATAATACCAAAGGAGAGCGATCATCGAAGCGGTGACAACAAGCGTAGAGGGAATCAACAGGCCAGAAATGGTAACCACTTCAGTGGTAATCAGGGCCAAAACAATAAGAATGGACATTTCAAGAAGAGTAGATTCAACAATGATGGAAAGACGTCGATCAAAGACCCGTTGTTAAGGAAGGAGAACGACCACCTATCATATGCTTCAAATGCGAGGGAGGGACACATCGATCAAAGCTATCGCGATGCCATCCAAGGCATGTTATAATTGTGGAAGAGAAGGTCACCTAGCCCGATTTTGTCGTTCACCGAAGACAAGTTCAACTAGGATGGAGGCACCAAAGGCCGTCCCAGAAAAGTCAAAGTCGGTAGTGCAAGGGAGAGCGTTTGTAGTGACCTCCCAAAAAGCAAGGAACCCGAACGAGGTCATCACGGGTAAGCTTATCATAAACTCTAGCGAAGTTTATACCTTATTTGATACCGGTTCTACCCATTCTTTTATTTCTCCTACTTGCGCTCAACGATTAAATTTGACTCCAAAGAAATTAGACTTTGATTTATCTGTAGAAACTCCGTTGGGAGAAACCTTCATTACATCCACTGTTTATAAGTCTTGTTTGGTTCTTATCGGTACACTCACATTACCTGTCGATCTTATTTCATTAAAAATACTTGAATTTAATGTGATTCTAGATATTGATTGGTTAACTACTCATCATGCAAAAATTGATTGTTTTCGTAAGGTTGTTAGCTTTCATATTCCTAACCAACCTATTATGCGAATTCAAGCAACCAAACCATTAAAATCAATCACTTTCATCTCAAGCCATAAAGCTATTCGTTTATTAAAAAACGGATGTCAAGCTTTCTTAGCTCATGTCACGGATCTAAACAAAAATACGCCGCTTTTTGAATGATATTTCTATTGTTAATAAATTTCTGACGTATTCCCTCAAGAACTTCCCCTACTACTCTAAGAGCGTGAAATTGAATTTTGTATCGACCTTGAACCCTGCATAAAACCCATTTCTAAAGCCCCATATCGAATGGCTCTATTGAACTTGGAGTTAAAAACCCAATCGCAGAATTGTTAGACATTGGCTTTATTCGTCCCAAGTACTTCTCCTTGGGGTGCTCTGCTCTATTTGGGAAGGAGAAAGATCGGAGTATCTGAGTTTGTATTAATTATCGGGAGTTGAATCATGTCACCATCAAAAAAATACCCATTGCCACGTATTGATGACCTCGTTTGACCAGGTTGAAGGAGCCAAATTCATTTCAAAGATTAATCTTCATTACGGATATCACCAATTAAAGATTAGAACCGATGACATTTCAAAGACGGCTTTCAGAACTCGGTACGGGCATTATGAATTCCTAGTCATGTCCTTTGGATTAACTAATGCTCCTGCTGTCTTCATGGATATGATGAACCGAGTATTCAAGGAATATTTGGATCACTTTGTGGTCGTCTTTATTGATGACATCCTTATTTATTCCAAAAGCCGTGAAGATCATGTGCAACACTTGAGGCTGATACTCCAAAAGCTTCGTGAATACAAGTTTTATGCCAAGTTGAAGAAATGCGAGTTCTGGCTTGAGGAAGTAGCATTCCTTGGGCACGTAGTATCAAGTCATGGAATATCTGTTGACCCGACAAAAATTGAAGCAATTCAAAGCTGGGAGCAACCTAAATCAGTGACCGAAGTACGTAGCTTTCTCGGTTTAGCTGGTTATTATCGAAGATTCGTGGAAGGATTTTCTCGAATCGCAACTCCATTAACTCAGCTGACTCGAAAAGATACAAAGTTTGGTTGGAGCGAAGAATGTGAGAAGAGTTTTCAAGAACTCAAGAATAGACTCATTTCAGCACCTGTTCTGACAATACCATCTAGTTCGAAGGGATTTGTCATCTACAGTGATGCTTCGGGCAAAGGGTTGGGATGTGTTCTCATGCAACATGGGAAAGTCATAGCTTATGCCTCAAGACAACTCAAAGAATATGAGAGGAATTTTCCTACTCATGATCTAGAGTTAGCGCATTTATTATCTTCGCACTTAAAATTTGGAGGCATTACTTGTATGGAGAGAAAGTGGATATCTTTACGGATCATAAAAGCCTTAAATATTTCTTTACTCAAAAGGAACTCAACATGCGACAAAGACGTTGTCTTGAACTGTTGAAAGATTATGATCATACCATCCAATACCATCCCGGAAAGCGAACGTGGTAGGTGACGCATTGAGTGAAAGGTAAGATCATATCGCGGCACGAAAAGCGATATTGTCAATCTGAAAGGCCCATTTTGTGTGACTTGCAAAGGATGGAGATAGAGTTAAAGACTCTAGGGACCCATGTGATGATGGCGAATATACGAGTAGAACCGACTTTAATTGATAAAATTAAAGTTGTTCAAGCTACAGACCTGGAGCTGATGCGTATGAGGAAGAAAGTGCAAGAAGGTGCTATGCTGGAGGCAAGAATCGATGAAGAAGGAATACTTAGAGTCAACTCCAGACTTTGTGTTCCTAACGACCCTGATTTAAAGTATAAAATCATGATGGAGGCACACAACACACCGTTTGCAATCCATCCTGGGAGTACCAAAATATATCATGATCTTTGACATACATTTTGGTGGGGCAATATGAAGAGAGAGATAGCGTTGTTTATCTCAAGGTGTCTAACGTGTCAACGAGTCAAGGCCTCCAAGTACCAAAAGGTCCATTACAACCACTTGAAATTCCAGAATGGAAGTGGGAGCACATTACCATGGATTTTGTTACAGGTCTTCCCAAGGTTTCTCAAGGCATAGATGCGATTTGGGTCATTGTTGATAGATTGACCAAGTTTGCTCATTTCTTACCGATACGAGAAACTTATACACTTGAACGTCTTGCTCGTATGTACATAAACGAGGTTGTAAGATTGCATGGTATATGTGACGCCCCCAAAATTAGGTATACATCACCCATCTTGGGTCGCCACTTACATGGTACAGAATTTAAATACAACTTACTAACATAACTGTCGTGTACAATACGACATAAACTGTGAGTTTAAATACAAATATCGTCTACTAGATATTATACAAACTCAAAAAGGAGTCCTCATTATAATTATTATCACACTATTTCACGTAATAGTGAGGACTACTAATGCTATCTTCGTGACCATCACTGCTTCCCAGACTCGTCCCAAATATATTCTCATTTCAAGAGAAAAGAAAAAATAAAGGATGAGCTCAACTAGCCCAAAGAAGAAATATTATGACTAAGATAATGCGTAATAAATTATCAATAGTCTTCAACAATGTTAAACCGATAAAATACAATAGACAACCGGTTTAATCTGCAGCTGAATATCTGAATCCCTTAAAAGAGTCAAGTAGAAAATAAAGTCTACTATCTTTTTTAGGTTTTAAAAGGTTTTTCATCATCATTATAGTTTGAGACTCGGCTTTAATAAATATTCCACATCATCGAATCACCCCTACACACTACTGCCAAGGATATTCTTTAGATATCACGACCATAATTATTCATGCACTACGGGCCAAGAATATTTGTGTATTCATTAATGGTCATGATCATGCCAACAATCGTCCATCAATGCACTACTACCAATCGAGGATTTTTTACCACATCATTTGTAACATTACGGTCCCATGATTACAATCAATAGTCTCTGGTCATAATCATACCAAGTCAATCTATACACTACAAGCCACGTATGACTTTAAAAAAATATAAACATGAGGATGATGACAATGATATAAGAATTCAATAAAACAAGTTCAAGAATTATTTTATCCAGAATTATTAACGTCCCAAATTATCAATATGATACCGCTTTTGTAGAGTAAAATTCAAGAATGATCGTAAGAATATTTTCATGAAAAGATATCGGATGAAATGCAAATATCAAGGATATTCCACTAATTTCATGGAGTATAGAAGTCAAAGTTTTAACCAACCGGGTATAATAAAGAATGGAATAACAAAAGAAATCACCATGCATGCGATAGACCGCATGCAAAAGTTATTCCAATGAATAATAAATAACGGAACCAGTCGTCGTGAAATTCACACAAAGCGGATGTTCCAATGTAATAATAAAGATGGAACCGGATCCGTGTAAAACACACAGATAGGATATTCCAACAGAATGATAAAGATTTTAACCAGGTCCTGTAAAACACATGCGATGTGATGTTCCAACAGAATAATAAAGATTTTAACCAGTCCGTGTAAAACACATGCATGTGATGTTCCAATGAATAATAAAGATTTTAACCAGTCCGGTAAAACACATGCATGTGATGTTCCAATGTAATAATAGAAGAATGTCACCAAGTATAGGGTAAACCACATATACAAAAGTTATTCCAATGTAATAATAAGCAATGGAATAACAATAGTTCTCTTCATGAAAAGAAAGAATAACACCCCTTACATTTGGTAGGAGATTGAATCTGCGGCGATTGTAGTAACAAAAAACTCTTCTTCTTTCTCTCTTATTCTCTCTATACTTTCTCTCTCTATAGCTTGAATGAATTAAGTGAAAAATAATGAAGCCCTAGGCCTCTATTTATAGAAGATTTCTAGCTTAGCACCCGCCGTGTGAAAAGGCAAGTGGCTTCGACGAATCGGTTTGACGCTTTTGTAATGTGAAACGACAAGTGGTTCAACGCCTTTGTAATGTGAAACGACAAGTGGTTCGACGTCTGGTAAAGGTAATTACTATTAACGAAGGTAAATACTATCGACGAAGGTAAATACTATTCACAAGGGTAATTACTATCGATTAAGGTAAATACTATTCATTCACAAGGGTAATTACTATTGACGAAGGTAATTACTATTGACGAAGGTAAATACTATTCACAAGGGTAATTACTATCGTGAAGAGACTCTTAGATGATGACATATGAGCCCCCCATAAAATAATCAAACTTACCACAAATTATTTTTTTCATCAACACATATTTAATCTTTCAACAATTATTAATCATTTATAACTTGTCGTCTCAATTATTGATTTAATACTATAACATATTATACGATGATCTTGTGACAATAATTGAATCAATAATATAAGAGATATGATCGTGATTCTTATCAGAGTAATAATTGAGCATAAATTGAGTGACTTCTCACGTAAGCATCAATAATCAATACCGTATGCTACTATGCAACCACGCCAGACATCGCATTTTTACCACCGGTAGTTCAACAGCTTTTATTGGTAACACCTCCGCCGTTATTTTTATAAAATATTTTTGTCATTTTCTCAATCCGACAATAATTCAGCTTATGGGGTCCACCAATGATTGAGCCATTGTATTTAATATTCCTAACAAAAAAGAATATTCCCCACCAAACGAATATTTTATAACAACTTGCATACTTTGCAAAATTTATAAATATTACCCACAACTATAACATTATATCAAATTTATTCCATAATATTTAAAAATAATATTTATAGAAAAATTCATCTTTATTTATAAAAGTTGGGGTCTTACAACCTCCCTTCTTATGAAATTTCGCCCTCGAAATTAGGGTACGAACCTGGTATGTTGAAGAGGTAAGGATACCTTGATTTCATTTCAGATTCTAACTCCCAAGTCATTTCCTCAACATCGTGGTTCCTCCACAAAACTTTGACTTGAGGTATAACCTTGGAGCGTAGAATATGTTCCTTCTTATCCAAAATTTGAACAGAACCTCTTCATACGTCAAATCTTCCGCTATTTTGTCCTGGCTCTAACTCAATAATATGGTTCGGGTCTTTCACATATTTACGTAACATAGATATGTGAAAACGCTATGAACACGAGACATATTTGGCGGTAGAAAGCGAGTCTATAGGCCACGCCTTACTACTCGATCGAGGATTAAAAATGGACCGATGAATCGAGGGTTAAGTTTTCCTCTCTTTCCAAATCTTGTAACTCCTTTCCATGGAGCAACTCTTAACAACACATGATCTCCTATATCGAATTCTACGTCCTTTCGATGAAGATCAGCATAACTCTTTTGTCGATTTTGTGAGGTTTTTATACATTGTCGGATCGTTTGAATCTTTTCCGTAGTCATACGTACCAACTCCGGTCCCAACAACGTTGCTTCACCCACCTCATCCCAGCATACTGGAGAACGACACTTTCTTCCATACAACGCTCCGAATGGAGCCATGCCAATACTTGCTTGATAAATCGTTGTTGTAGGAAAACTCCACCAATGGTAAGAACTTGTCCCAACTCCCTTGAAATCAAGGACACAGAGTCTTAATAGATCTTCAAGAGTTTGAATAGTCCTCTCCGACGTCTCCGTCTGTCGAGGATGATATGCCGAGCTAAATCGTAAGTTTGTGCCCATAGCTTTTTGCAAACTAACCCAAAATCGTGAAGTGAATCTTGGGTCTCGATCGAAACTATGGATACTGGCATACCATGCGATCTTACAATCTCGCTTTATGTACATACGAGCAAGACGTTCAAGTGTATAAGTTTCTCTTATCGGTAAGAAATGAGCGTACTTGGTCAATCTATCAACAATGACCCAAATCGCATCAATGCCTTGAGAAACCTTAGGAAGACCGTGCAGAACGAAATCCATGGTAATGTGCTCCCACTTCCATTCGGAATTTCAAGTGGTTGCAATGGACCTTTTGGTACTTGATGCTCCGCTTTAACTCGTTGACAAGTTAGACACCTTGAGATAAACAAATATCTCTCTCTCTTCATATTGCTCCACCAAAATGTATGATTTAATATCATGATACATTTTGGTACTCCCTGTGATGGATTGCAAATGGTGTGTTGTGCGCCTCCATCATGATATTATACTTTAAATTAGGGTCGTTAGGAACACAAAGTCCGGAGTTGACTCGAAGTATTCCTTCTTCATCGATTCTTGCTTCCGACATAGCACCTTCTTGCACTTTCTTCCTCATAATGCATCGGCCCAGTGTCCAGAGCTTGCAGCTTTTAACTTTATCGATTAAAGTCGGTTCTACTCGTATACTCGCTATCATCACATGCGTCCCTGGAGTCTTTAACTCTATCTCCATTCTTTGCAAGTCACACAAAATGGGCCTTTGCGTTGACAATATCGCACTCGTAGATTGCATATGATTTTCTACTCAACGCGGCCGCACTACCACGTTCGCTTTTCGAGATGGTATTGATGGTATGATCATAATCTTTCAACAGTTCCAACGTCGTTGTCGCATGTTGAGTTCCTTTTGAGTGAAGAAATATTTGAGGCTTTTATGATCCGTAAAGATCTCCACTTTCTCCCCACCAAGTAATGCCTCCAAATTTTAAGTGCAAAAACAACGGTTTGCCAACTCTAGATCATGAGTAAGATAATTCCTCTCATATTCTTTGAGTTGTCATGAGGTATAAACTATAACTTTTCCATGTTGCATAAGAACACATCCCAACCTTTTTGCTCAAGCATCACATCAGAGATGACAAATCCCTCCGAGCCGATGGTATTGTCGTAACAGGTCTTGAAATAAGTCTCCTCTCGAGTTCTTGAAAACTCTTCTCACATTCTTCGCTCAACCGAACTTTGTATCTTTCGAGTCACCGAGTCGATGGAATAGCGATTCGAGAAAATCCTTCCACGAATCTCCGATAATAACCAAAGAAAATCGAGAAAGCTACGTACTTCGGTCATCGATTTAGGTTGTTCCCAAACTTTGAATAGCTTTAATCTTTCTTTGGTCAATGATATTCCATGACTTGATACCACGTGCCCAAGGAATGCTACTTTCTTTTAACTCGCGATTTCTTCAACTTGGCATAAAGCTTATATTCACGAAGCTTTTGGAGTGTCGACCTCAAGTGTTGCTTTCATGATCTTCACGGCTTTTGGAATAAATAAGGATATCATCAATAAAGACGACCACAAAGTGATCTAAATATTCCTTGAATACTCGGTTCATCATATCCATGAAGGCGGCGGGAGCATTAGTCAATCCAAAGGACATGACTAGAATTCATAATGCCCATATCGAGTTCAAAAGCCGTCTTTGGAATGTCACGGTTCTAATCTTCAATTGGTGATATCCTAACGAAGATAAATCTTTGAAAAGAATTTGGCTCCTTGCAAATCGGGTCAAACAGTCATCAATACGTGGCAATGGATACCTATTTTGATGGTGACATGATTCAACTCCGATAATCAATACAAAGTCGCATACTCCCATCTTTCTTCTTCACGAATAGAACAGGGAGCACCCCAAGGAGAAGTACTAGGATGAATAAAGCCAATGTCTAAACAATTCCTGCGATTGGGTCTTTAACTCCACTCAGTTCAATAGAGCCATTCGATATGGGGCTTTGGAAATAGGTTTTGTCTCGGTTCAAGGTCGATACAAAATTCAATTTCACGCCTGGGGTAGGCTGGAAGTTCTTCTGGAATACGTCGGAAATTTATTAACAATAGGAATATCGTTTAAAACCGGCGTATTTTTTATTTAAATTTGTGACATGAGCTAAGAAAGCTTGACATCCGCTTTTCAATAAACGAATAGCTTTATGGCTTGAGATGACCGTGATTGATTTTAATGGTTTGGTCGTTTGAATTAGCATAATAGGTTGATTAGGAATATGAAAGCTAACAACCTTACGAAAACAATCAATTTTTGCATGATAAGTAGTTAACCAATCAATCCTAGAATCACGCGTCAAATGCAAGTATTTTTAATGAAATAAGATCGACAGTAATGTGAGGGTACCGATTTGAACCAAACAAGACTTATAAACAAAGGGATGTAATGAAGGTTTCTCCCAACGGAGTTTCCACAGATAAGTCAAAAGTCTAATTTCTCCTGAGTCAAATTTAATCGATGAGCGCAAGTAGAAGAAATAAAAGAATGGGTAGAACCAGATTATCAAATAAAGTATAGACTTCATTAGAGTTTATGATAAGCTTACCCGTGATGACCTCATTCGGTTCCTTGCTTCTTTGGGAGGTCGAACAAACGCCTCCCTCAGACTACTTCGGTTTTGAATTTTCCGGGATGGCCTTTGGTGCCTCCATCCTAGCTGAATTTGTCTTCGATAAACGACAAAATCGAGCTAAGTGACCTTCTCTTCCACAATTATAACATGCTTTGACTGCATGACGCAGCTTTGATCCGATGTGTCCTCTCCTCCGCATTTGAAGCATATGATAGGTGGTCTTTCTCCTTCCTTAACAATGGGTCTTTGGTCTTTGACGCTCTTTCCACCATTGTTGAATCTCCGCTTTCTTGAAATGTCCATTCTTATTATTTTGGCCTCGATTACCACCGGTGGTTACCATATCCGCCCGTTGATTCCTCCACGCTTGTTGTCACCGCTCGATGACTACTCATTTGGTATTATAATTTTGCTTACGCTTCTTTTTTAGTTGTGTTGACTCATTATCGCGTTCCACTAATCGAGCCCTATTTACAACATCCGAATACAAACACGCTTTATGAGAAATAAGATGTTGACGTATCTCCCGCTTCAAACCTCTTAAAAACATTCGCGCCTTCTCTTCATTATCCACCAAGTGGGGAAAACCGTGATAACTCATAAATTTTGCCTCGTATTACGACACGGCCATATTGTTTTGTTCCAACTTGATAAATTCCACCTCCTTCATGTGGCGAATACTTTCGTGAAAGTATTTGTCGTTGAATGTACTCTGGAACTTCTCCCAAGATATCTTCAAGACAAACGAAGTTGAGTACGCTTTTACCGATTCCCACCAAGAATCCGCCTCTCGCAAACATAAAAGGCGTGAAAGGGAACCTTTTGCTCCTCGAGCATCCCAAGACATCAAATATCTTGGTAACTGTTTTATCCATCCTTTACGCGAAGTGGTTTTGCTCTCCCTTAAACTCCGGTGGTCCCAGCTCCTTGAATTGTTTAGCGGTGACCGCCTCGAGAGTTTTCCGTGTTTCCACCTATGTTTTGGACGAGAGTCGCTCTCATTTCTTTGTTGCATAAAAGCCTCTGAACATTTGATCATTCATCATTTGGTCGGTGTTGTTGTTCATGAGGATTGTCACATTCTCGATGCACATTATCCCGATTATTGATATGTGGTGAATCAACGATCGCTCATGCTCCATTGCTATTCTCAACATTCTCGGATGTCATTTTCGATCTCGCCACAAAACAAAAGGTTAATTGACATGTAACAAATTATCCCTATCTTCCTCGACCAACCAATAAAATAGCACATAAACTTAGGTAGGTCATACTAATGAAGGTATTCCCCGCCTCTCCCTCCTAGTACTTATTCTCACATCTTAGCCAGGGATCATATCCTCAAGCTCGATACCAAATCATGACGCCCCAAAATTAGGTATACATCACCCATCTTGGGTCGCAACTTACATGGTATGTAATTTAAATACAACTTACTTAACATAACTGCGTGTAATAATACGACATAAATCGTGAGTTTAAATACAAATATCGCTCTACTAGATATTATATAAACTCAAAAAGGAGTCCTCATTACAATTATTATCACACTATTTCACGTAATAGTGAGGACTACTAATGCTATCTTCGTGACCATCACTGCTTCCCAGACTCGTCCCACCTATATTCTCATTTCAAAGAGAATAAAGAAATAAAGGGTGAGCTCAACTAGCCCAAAGAAGAAATATTATGACTAAGATAATGCAGAATAAATTATCAATAGTCTTCAACAATGTTAAACTTATAAAATACAATAGACAACCAGGTTTAATCTGCGGCTGAATATCTGAATCCCTTAAAAGAGTCAAGTAGAAAATAAAGTCTACTATCTTTTAGGTTTTAAAAGGTTTTTCATCATTGTTATAGCCGAGACTCGACTTTAATAAATATTCCACATCATCGAATCACCCCGCACTACTACCCAAGGATATTCTTTAGATCACGACCACAATTATTCATGCACTACGGGCCAAGAATATTTGTGTATTCATTAATGGTCATGATCATGCCAACAATCGTCCATCAATGCACTACTGCCAATCGAGGATTTTTACCACATCATTTGTAACATTACGATTCAATGATTACACCGATAGTCTCTCGGTCATAATCATACCAAGTCCATCTATGCACTATAGGCCACGTATGACTTTAAAAAATATAAACATGAGGATGATGACAATGATATAAGAATTCAATAAAACAAGTTCAAGAATTATTTTATCCAGAAATTATTAACGTCCAAATTATCAATATGATACCGCTTTTGTAGAGTAAAATTCAAGAATGATCGGAAGAATATTTTCATGAAAAGATATCTTTGGATGAAACGCAAAATATCAAGGATATTCCACTAATTTCATGGAGTATAGAAGTCAAAGTTTTAACCAACCGGGTATAATAAAGAATGGAATAACAAAAGAAATCACCATGCATGCGATAGATCAAGATGCATAAAAGTTATTCCAATGTAATAATAAATAACGGAACCGTGTCGTGAAATTCACACCGGCGAGGATGTTCCAATGTAATAATAAAGATGGAACCAGATCCGTGTAAACACACGATAGGATATTCCAACAGAATGATAAAGATTTTAACCAGTCCTGTAAAACACACGATGTGATGTTCCAACAGAATAATAAAGACGGAACCGAGTCCTGTAAAACACACGATGTGGATGTTCCAACCGAATAATAGAAGAATGTCACCAAGTATAGGGTAAACCACGATACAAAGTTATTCCAATGTAATAATAAGCAATGGAATAACAATAGTTCTCTTCATGAATAAGAAAGAATAACACCCCTTACATTTGGTAGGAGATTGAATCTCGCAGACAGGTGTAGTAACAAAATACTCTTCTTCTTTCTCTCTTATTCTCTATACTTTCTCTCTATAGCTTGAATGAATTAAGTGAAAAATAATGAAGCCCTAGGCCTCTATTTATAGAAGATTTCTAGCTTAGCACCTGCCGTGTGAAAAGGCAAGTGGCTTGACGACTGGTTTGACGCTTGTAATGTGAAACGACAAGTGGTTCGACGCTTGTAATGTGAAACGACAAGTGGTTCGACGTCTGGTAAAGGTAATTACTATTAACGAAGGTAAATACTATTGACGAAGGTAAATACTATTCACAAGGGTAATTACTATTGACGAAGGTAATTACTATTGACGAAGGTAAATACTATTCACAAGGGTAATTACTATTGACGAAGAGACTCTTAGATGATGACATATACGAGCCCCCATAAAATAATCAAACTTACCACAAATTATTTTTTTCATCAACACATATTTAATCTTTCAACAATTATTAATCATTTATAACTTGTCGTCTCAATTATTGATTTAATACTATAACATATTATATAGATGATAATTGTGACAATAATTGAATCAATAATATAAGAGATATGATGCAAAGAATTATCAGAAGTAATAATTGAGCATAGGTGAGTGACTTCTCACGTAAGCATCAATAATCAATCTGCAGTGCTTCTACTATGCAACCACGCCAGACATCGCATTTCTTTTACCACCGGGTAGTTCAACAGCTTTTAACGGTAACACCTCCGTAGTTATTTTTATAAAATATTTTTGTCGTTTCAATCCGACAATAATTACATTGTAGGGGTCCACCAATGATTGAGCCATTAGTACGAATATTCCTAACAAAAGAATATTCCCACCAAACGAATATTTTATAACAACTTGCATACTTTGCAAAATTTATAAATATTACCCACAACTATAACATTATATCAAATTTATTCCATAATATTTAAAAATAATATTTATAGAAAAATTCATCTTTATTTATAAAAGTTGGGGTCTTACAGTATACCAGTATCCATAGTTTCTGATCGAGACCCAAGATTCACTTTAAGATTTTGGGTTAGTTTGCAAAAAGCTATGGGCACGGATTTATGACTTAGCTCGGCATATCATCCTCAGACGGACGGGCAGTCGGAGAGGACGATTCAAACTCTTGAAGATCTATTAAGACTCTGTGTCCTTGACTTCAAGGGAAGTTGGGACAAGTTCTTACCATTGGTGGATTTTTCCTACAACAACAGTTATCAAGCAAGTATTAGCATGGATCCATTTGAGGCGTTGTATGGAAGAAAGTGTCGTTCTCCAGTATACTGGGATGAGGTGGGTGAAGCAACGTTGTTGGGACCGGAGTTGGTACGTATGACTACGGAAAAGATTCAAACGATTCGACAATGTATAAAAACCTCACAAGATCGACAAAAGAGTTATGTTGATCTTCATCGAAAGGACGTGGAATTCGATATAGGATATCATGTGTTGTTACATGTTGCTCCATGGAAAGGAGTTACGAGATTTGGAAAGAGAGGAAAGCTTAATCCTCGATTCATTGACCCATTTTTAATCCTCGATCGAGTAGGAATTGTGGCTTATAGACTCGCTTTACCGCCAAGTATGTCTCATGTTTATAACGTTTTTTACATATCCATGTTACGTAAATATGTGGAAGACCCGAACCACATTATTGAGTTAGAACCGAACGAAATAGCGAAAGATTTGACATATGAAGAGGTTCCTGTTTAAATCTTGGATAAGAAGGAACATATTCTACGCTCCAAGGTTATACCTCAAGTCAAAGTTTTGTGGAGAAACCACGATGTTGAGGAAATGACTTGGGAGTTAGAATCTGAAATGAAATCAAGGTATCCTTACCTCTTTGACATACCAAGTACGTACCCTAATTTCGAGGGCAAAATTTCATAAGAAGGGGAGGTTGTAAGACCCCAACTTTTATAAATAAAGATAAATTTTCTATAAATATCATTTTTGAATATTATGGAGTAAATTTGATATAATGTTATAGTTGTGGGTAATATTTATAAATTTTGTAAAGTACGCAAGTTGTTATATAATATTCGATTCGTCGGGGAATATTCGTTTTAACAAGGAATATCCGTACAACGACACAATCATTGGTGGACCCCCCAACGAAATTATTGTCGGATTGAGAAAACGACAAAATACTTTATGAAAATAACGGCGGAAGTTTTATCGTTAACTGTTGAAACACCCGTAAAAGTACAAGAATACGATGTCTGGCGTGGTTGCATAGTAGCACACGGTATTGATTATTGATGCTTACGTGAGAAGTCACTTAGTTTTGTTCAATTATTGCTACAGTAATTGTGACGCCCCCAAAATTAGGCATACATCACCCATCTTGAGTCGCCAGATACATGGTACAGAATTCAAATATAACTTAATAATACAACTATCGTGTACAATACGACAAAACAAAAACTGTGAGTTTGAATACAAATATTGTCTACTAGAGAGTATACAAACTCAAAAGGAGTCCTCATTACAATTATTATCACACTATTTCATAGAATAGTAAGGACTACTAATGCACCATCTAGGACCATCACTTCGTTCCCCGATTCGTCCCAGCTATATTCTCATTTCCTGAAGAGAACAGTGAAAGAAAGGGTGAGCTCAACTAGCCCAGTAAGAAAAATATTATGACTAAGATAATGCAGAATAAATTATCATTAGCCTTAAACAGTGTTAAACTGATACAATATAACAAACATCAAGTTTAACTACAGTGGAATAAGCAATCCATTAAAAAAGTCAAGTAGAGAATAAAATCTACTATCTTTTATGATTTAAAAGGTTTTTCATCACTTTTATCATTTGGGACTCAACTTAATAAATAATCCACATCTTCAAGCACCCTCTCATACTACTACCAATGATATTCTTTAGTATCACGACCACAATTATCCATGCACTACGGGCCAAGAATATTTGTGTATTCATTAATGGTCATGATCATGCCAACAATCGTCCATCAATGCACTACTACCTGATGAGAACTTTTACCATATCATTTGTAACATTACTAGTCATGATTACAATCGAATAATCCTCGTCATAATCATACCAAGTCCATCTATGCACTACTGAGCCACGTATGACTTTCAAAAAAATATAAACATGAGGATGATGACAAAGATATAAGAATTCAATAAAACAAGTTCAAGAATTAATTTATCCAGGAACTAATAATGTCCAAATTGTCAACATGATACTGCTTTGCAAAGTAAAATTCAAGAATGTTCAGAAGAATATTTCCATGAAAAGATATTGGATAAAACGCAAATATCAAGGATATTCCACTAATTTCATGGAGTATAGAAGTCAAAACATTAACCAACTGAGTATAATAAAGAATGGAATAACAAAAAAAATCACCATGCATGCGGTACTTTGCATAGACAGGTTATTCCAATAGAATACTAAATAACGAAACCAAAGTCGGGCAAAATTCAAGACCGACAGGATGTTCCAACGAATAATAAAGAATGGAATAACAACGAAATCACCATGCATGCGGTATTTCATGATGACAAAGTTATTCCAATGTAATACAAATAAGATGAGAATCGGTCCTGCGTAAAAGCGCATGCATGAGGATATTCCAACGTAATAATAATAAAGACGGAAACCAGTCCCACAGAAAATGCATGCATGTGATATTCCAATGAATAATAATAAAGATTTAAATCGTCCCATGTAAAACGCATGCATGTGATATATTCAATGTAATAAGTAAAGACGGAATAATAGAATAATGTCACCAAGTATAGGGTAGCTCACAGTATATAGGTTATTCCAATGAATAATAAATAATGGAATAACATAAGTTCTCTTCATGAATACAAAAGAATAACACCCTTACAAGTACAACAAATAATATTCCCTACTTTAAGAAGAAGAGTCTTTGGATATATAAGTAGTGAAGTAGCGAGAATACTTTCTTCTTTCTCTATAGTTTATCTCTGTAGAGTTTTAGTGAATTAAATGAGAAAATAATGAAGGAATGAGCTTCTATTTATGTAAAAATGGATCAGATAAGTAACTAACTCATGACGGTCCAGATTGATTTACTTTAATCGACTGACGGTCCATATTTAAAGCAAAAATTTTAAATAAAATATAATATATTCTATTTATAATCTAATAAAAACGAATAACTTTATAAAAGATTTTACTATGCAAACACTATGCAGCACTATGCAAACACTATGCATAATAAAATATAATATATTCTAATTATTGTCTAATAAAATGATAACTTTATAAAAGTATTATATTTTATATAAAAAAATTTACTATGCAAAAACACTATCACAGACACTATATGCATAATAGAATATAATATATTCTATTTATAGAATAACTTTATAAAAGTATTTTGTTTTATATAAAAGATTTTCAGATTATTACATTAATAATACCAACAACACCGAGTGACTTATCACGTAAGCATCAATAATTAATACTGTCTTCTTTACTATGCAACTACGCCAGACATCGCATTTTTAATACCGGTGTTTCAACAGCTTAACGGTAAAACTTCCGTCGTTAATTTCATAAAGTATTTTTGTCATTTTCTCAATCGACAATAATTCCGTTGTGGGTCCATCAATGATTGTGTCGTTGTATGCGAATATTCCCCGTTAAAATGAATATTCCCACTAAATCGAATATTATATAACAACTCATGTACTTTGCAAAATTTATAAATATTACCCACAACTATAACATTATATCAATTTCACTCCATAATATTCAAAAATAATATTTATAGAAAATTAATCTTTATTCAAAAAGTTGGGATTTTACAATCTCCCCTTCTTATGAAATTTCGCCCTCAAAATTAGGGTACGTACCTGGTATATCGAAGAGGTAAGGATACCTTGATTTCATTTCAGATTCTAACTCCCAAGTCATTTCCTCAACATCGTGGTTTCTGCACAAAACTTTGACTTGAGGTATAACCTTGGAGCGTAGAATATGTTCCTTCTTATCCAAGATTTGAAAAAGAACCTCTTCATACGTCAAATCTTCCCCTATTTCGTCCGGTTCTAACTCAATAATGTGGTTCGGGTCTTCCACATATTTATGTAACATGGATATGTGAAAAACGTTATGAACATGAGACATACTTGGCGGTAAAAGCGAGTCTATAGGCCACGCCTCTACTCGATCAAGGATTAAAATGGGCCGATAAATCGAGGATTGAGCTTTCCTCTCTTTCCAAATCTCAGACTCCTTTCCATGGAGCAACACGTAACAACACATGATCTCCTATATCGAATTCCACGTCCTTTCGATGAAGATCAGCATAACTCTTTTGTCGATCTTGTGAGGTCTTTATACGTTGTCGGATTGTTTGAATCTTTTTTGTAGTCATACGTACCAACTCCGGTCCCAACAACGTTGCTTCACCCACCTCATCCCAGCATACTGGAGAATGACACTTTCTTCCATATAACGCCTCGAATGGAGCCATGCCAATACTTGCTTGATAACTATTGTTGTAAGAAAACTCCACCAATGGTAAGAACTTGTCCCAACTTCCCTTGAAGTCAAGGACACAAAGTCTTAATAAATCTTCAAGAGTTTGAATAGTCCTCTCTGATTGTCCATCCGTCTGAGGATGATATGCCGAACTAAATCGTAAATCTGTGCCCATAGCTTTTTGTAAACTAACCCAAAATCGTGAAGTAAATCTTGGGTCTCGATCAGAAACTATGGATATTGGCATACCATGCAGTCTTATAATCTCGTTTATGTACATATGAGCAAGACGTTCAAGTGTATAAGTTTCTCGTATTGGTAAGAAATCAGCATATTTGGTCAATCTATCAACAATGACCCAAATTGCATCAATGCCTTGAGAAACCTTGGGAAGACCAGTAACGAAATCCATGGTAATGTGCTCCCACTTCTATTCTGGAATTTCAAGTGGTTACAATGGACCTTTTGGTACTTGATGCTCACCGACTCGTTGACAAGTTAGACACCTTGAGATAAACAAATACTATCTCTATTCATATTGCTCCACCAAAATGTATGACGAAGATCACGATACATTTTGGTACTCCCAGGATGGATTGCAAACGGTGTGTTGTGCGCCTCCATCATGATTTTATACTTTAACTCAGGATCGTTAAGAACACAATGTCTGGAGTTGAGTCGAAGTATTCCTTCATCATCGATTCTTGCTTCCGGCATAACACCTTCTTGCACTTTCTTCCTCATACGCATTAGCTCCGGATCTGTAATTTGAGCAGCTTTAATTTTATCAATTAAAGTCGGTTCTACTCGTATATTCGCCATCATCACGTGGGTCCCTGGAGTCTTTATCTCTATCTCCATCCTTTGCAAGTCATACAAAATGGGCCTTTATATGACAATATTGCACTCGCATTCAGCATATGATCTTCTACTCAATCGTCGGCTACCACGTTCGCTTTTCCGGGATGGTATTGGATGGTATGATCATAATCTTTCAACAGCTCAAGCAACGTCGTTGTCGCATGTTGAGTTCCTTTTGAGTGAAGAAATATTTGAGGCTTTTATGATCCGTAAAGATCTCCACTTTCTCCCCATACAAGTAATGCCTCCAAATCTTTAGTGCGAAGATAATAAATACCAACTCTAGATCATGAGTAGGATAATTCCTCTCATATTCTTTGAGTTGTCGTGAGGCATAAGCTATGACTTTCCCATGTTGCATGAGAACACATCCTAACCCTTTGCTCAAGCATCATCGTAGATGACAAATCCTCCGAACGGATGGTATTGTCGTAACAAGTCTTTGAAATGAGTCTCCTCTTGAGTTCTTGAAAACTCTTCTCACATTCCTCTCTCCAACCGAACTTTGTATCTTTCCGAGTCAACTGAGTTAGTGGAGTAGCGATTCGAGAAAACCCTTCTACGAATCTCCGATAATATCCAGCTAAACCGAGAAAGCTACGTACTTCGGTCACTAATTTAGGTTGCTCTCAGCTTTGAATATCTTCAATCTTTGCTAGGTCAATAGATATTCCATGACTTGATACCACGTGCCCAAGGAATGCTACTTCCTTAAGCCAGAACTCGTATTTCTTCAACTTGGCATAAAGCTTATATTCACGAAGCTTTTGGAGTATCAGCCTCAAGTGTTGCTCATGATCTTCACGGCTTTTGGAATAAATAAGGATGTCATCAATAAAGACGACCACAAAGTGATCCAAATATTCCTTGAATACTCGGTTCATCATATCCATGAAGGCAAAGAGGAGCATTAGTCAATCCAAAGGACATGACTAGGAATTCATAATGCCCGCATCTGAGTTCTGAAAGCCGTCTTTGGAATGTCATCGGTTCTAATCTTCAATTGGTGATATCCGGAACGAAGATCAATCTTTGAAAAAAATTTGGCTCCTTGTAACTGGTCAAACAGGTTATCAATACATGGCAATGGGTACCTATTTTTGATGGTGACATGATTCAACTCCCGATAATCAATACAAAGTCGCATACTCCCATCTTTCTTCTTCACGAATAGAATAGGAGCACCCCAAGGAGAAGTACTAGGGCAAATAAAGCCAATGTCTAACAATTCTTGCAGTTAAGTCTTTAACTCTTGAAGTTCAATATGAGCCATTCGATATGGGGCTTTGGAAATAGGTTTTGTACCGGGTTCAAGGTTGATACAAAAGTCAATTTCACGCTCTGGGGGGTAGGCCAGGAAGTTCTTCAGGGAATACGTCAGGAAATTCATTAACAATAGAAATATCATTCAAAACTGACGTATTTTTGTTTAGATCCGTGACATGAGCTAAGAAAGCTTGACATCCGTTTTTCAATAAACGAATAGCTTTATGGCTTGAGATGACAGTGATTGATTTTAATGGTTTGGTGGCTTGAATTCGCATAACAGATTGGTTAGGAATATGAAAACTAACAATCTTACGAAAATAATCAATTTTTGCATGATGAGTAGTTAACCAATCAATCCCTAGAATTACGTCAAATGCAAGTATTTTTAATGAAATAAGATCGACAGATAATGTGAGGGTACCGATTTGAACCAAACAAGACTTATAAACAGTGGATGTAATGAAGGTTTCTCCCAACAGAGTTTCTACAGATAAGTCAAAGTCTAATTTCTCCGGAGTCAAATTTAATGGTTGAGCGCAAGTAGGAGAAATAAAAGAATGGGTAGAACTGGTATCAACTAAGGTATAGACTTCGCTAGAGTTTATGATAACCTTACCCGTGATGACCTCATTCGGGTTCCTTGCTTTCTGGGAGGTCACAATAAACACTCTCCCTTGCACTACCGGCTTTGACTTTTCTGGGACGGCCTTTGGTGCCTCCATCTTGGCTGAACTTGTCTTCGGTGAACGACAAAATCGGGCTAAGTGACCTTCTCTTCCATAATTATAACATGCTTTGAACGACATCGCGCAGTTTGGACTGATGTGTCCCTCCCCTCCGCATTTGAAGCATATAATAGGTGGTCGTTCTCCTTTCTTAACAATGGGTGCTGGTGCTGACGTCATTCCATCATTGTTGAATCTCCTTTTTTTGAAATGTCTATTTTTACTGTCTTGGCCATGATTACCACCGAAGTGGTTACCATTTCTGGCATGTTGATTCCCTCCGCGTTTGTTGTCATCGTTTCGATGACTGATACCACTTGTATTTTCATGTTGCCGGCTGCTTTCTCTTGGTTGCGTTGACTCGTTACCACGCTCCAATAACTGAGTCCTATTTACAATATTTGAGTACAAACACAGTTTATGAGAAATAAGATATTGACGTATCTCTGATTTCAAACCTCTTAAAAACATTCGCGTCATTCGCTTCTCATTATCGACTAAATGGGATGCAAACCGAGATAACTCCGCAAATTTAGCCTCGTATTGCGACACGGTCATATTGTTTTGTTCCAATTTGATAAACTCCACTTCTTTCATGTGACGAATACTCTCGGAAAAGTATTTGTCATTGAATAGCTCTTGGAACTTCTCCCAAGACATCTTGAGTGCGTTAGGCTGGGTACGTTTTACAGATTCCCACCAGTAATCTGCCACTTTACGCAATTGAGCCCAAGATTTATTGGACCATTTGAAGTATTACGTAGAATCGGAGAAGTCGCATATGAGGTAGCCTTACCTCCAGCACTCGAGAATGTCCACAACATCTTCCATGTGTTTGTGTTACGACTCTACAAGGCCGATTACAAGCATGTAATTGTACGGGACATGAATCCTTTAAAGGGGGAAAGATATAATGACGAGAATTTTGTAATTTAATTTTAATATTTATTGAATTAAATAAATATTTTTTCGATGATTTAATTATTGGATTAAATAATTATTTGATGCAATTGTGGTAGATTAATTTAATTATGTGTTACATTTATTAAATTAATGTAAAGAATATTTATTATTCAAGTATGTATTTATGTGAGCTTATTGAATTAAATGAAATATTTAATTAAGCATGATGTTATTTTAATTAATTTAATTATTAATTAGAGAGTTAATAATTTGACATTAATTATTAATGAGAAATTTAATTATGTGACTATGTGAAATTATGAGAAATTATTATATTTTATTTAAAATAAATTAAATAAGATATTGATTTATTTTATGAAGGAGTGTGACATTAATTAAACCATATGATAAAGCTTTATTAAATTAAATGGTTTTGAAATCTATTAAGCCTAGCCAAACATGGCCTTAATGGGAGTTACTAGCGATTTGCCCACGACTTGGTTAATCGACCACCACTCGCGCGTCGGTTCCTTTAATATATCGACGTCTTCTTTTCTTTTTCTTCATTATTGCTAAGTCTGAGAGCTTTCACAGAGAGATCTACAGAGTATTAGTTGAGAAGTCGAGAGAAATTGATATTCATCTCTTATTAAAATCCACACTACGCTTTGGGTAATCTCCTCCTTCCCAATTTCTACTTTACGTATTTTAGTTTTATGAAAAATGGCTTTTAAAGTTTTGGTTTAACCTCCGTAATTGGGTTAGGAGTAATGATTATGGGTTGTATGTGTGTTATGACATATCAAATCGTGTTTAATTATATATATTATGTAAACCATATCATCAAATTCATGAAAACATGTCGTATATGATTTCTACAAAATTACAGAGTATGGGTTTTGGCCTTATGGCCTTATACGTGATATTTTATGTATTGATCGTATATTATCCCTAAATTTTACACTTGTATGTTGTTATGCATGTTGATACGAAGAGACCAAAGTTTAAATGAACGGATTCGGTGTTATAACGAATCCGTAGTGATAATTTTCATGTTTTATTTTCAAAACCTCCAAGAACATCAAAGTCGATTGAAATTCACATGCTTTAAATTTGTTATTAAGTGTTTAAATTGGTTAATGTCAGTATATAAATGTTGGGTTATGATTATACATGAATTATATCATGTGGGTATGATTAAATTCGAGTAGTAATAATTTTATTGGAGTTCTTGGCCACCATATTACGCAATTTTCGCGAATGCGGAATAAAAAAGAAATCGAGCCTCGCATCAATCAATCACTCAGCTCGAGACTCAGAGACAGACACAAATGCATGCGACCGCCAAAGACCACATCCACCAGACCGAGAACCAGTAAAACGGTGGCGCAGCATGCCACTCTCCAGAATGTTCAGAATGAGATTTTTTAAAATGTTTAAGTCTAACAATGTGTTAGTAAATTAATTTAATGAACATGTAAACATGTTAGAAGTATAATGTGAAGATAAAATAGATGTTTATCATGTAAATAACATAATTGCATGTGGGTTTAATTATTGAATACATAATTAATTTATTATTCATGAGGTGATATTATATGATAATAAATGTGATAATTTGACTAAGTATAGTCATAACCAAAGTTTAGACAAAAGAATGATCATTGATGATTAGTTAAGTTATAATTAACTGGTATTGTGAATGTGAATGGTATGTAGGATTAAATTCAAAGAACGTGCTTAGTTAAAGTGTAATCTACGCACGAGGCAAGTTTCCTAACCCTACTTGTCATTATTGTTCAAGTTTATTATTTACCTCGAGTAAATTATCATTACTATTATTCAAGTTCAAATGTTATATTAAAGATTGATTATCTTTTCAAAGCATGATTCAGTTATACAATAATTGTTCTATTGTATACTTCTTGAGATTATTATTCAAATTGAATATCATTATTGTTGAACCTTATTAGACTAGTGAACTTTATTGATTCAACTAGTCCTTAGTTGATGAACGTTCTAAATTTGAACCCCTTATTGAATTATCAAACCAAACTTCCTTTGGTGCGGACTCGAATGTCAAATTGAGATGAACAACCTGCAAAGGATTTACTTATCGTTAGCGTTAAGATATTGTGCACGATGATGGTACTAAGGGTGATCCCCTAAGTACGAGTAGAAGAAGGTTCATAGTCTTATGATGATATTAAAGGTTTCAAGTATAACCCTTGATAACCTAGGACATAGTTCAAGGTCTTATGACCCTCAGAATTCTTTTGATTCTTGTTATTCATTCTTGATTCAAAAGTTGAGCTTTTATTTAGATGTCTTTGATTTACTCGCATGTTATTATACTGTTATTTCATTATTATACTTGTGGGCAATAGTGCTCACTCTTGCTTAATAATAACATTGCAGTTAAGAACGAAAGAACTGATGAACCTTCCACTAGTAAAGGCAAGGGCAAAGTTAGCAAGTGATGAAGACTTGTTATTTTATTAGATGATGTATTTATGTTTAAGACTTGAGTTAATGATGTTGTTAAGACTTATTTGTTTATGATTCCGCACAGATGTTTAAGGTTAGTTTAACCTGGGATTGTATTATTATTATTCGGATGTTGTAACCCTTAAGGGGAAGATTTTTATTCTATCTATTGCATGGCTTGCATTTATTATGGGTAGATAGATAGATGATATTTATATGATGAACACCAAATCCGTGGAATTGAAGTACCCGATTTGGGGTGTCACAAGTTAGTATCAAAGTTGTAGGTTATGAACCTTAGGTGGGGAAACAACCTTAGGTAGTAGCCTTATAGAAAGAAGATAGTGATGGAAAACTCTTATCGAGTTATAAGAAATGAATTTTGTAATTCATTGAAGATAATAAAAGACCTTATGTGTTTATGTGTTAAAGTATCGTTAGATGATAAGACTTAGTAACTAAAACTTAAAATTTTGTTGTCGGGATGTCGAATGTTGGAGAAGCTAGTCAAGTTGGGGAGGAAGAACCCCGTACCTATAGTACCTACTTGGAGGAGACCCCGTGTACCTATAGTACCGACGGAGGAGGAGCCCCGAGACATTCATGTCGTTAGGGAAGCAACTTGTATAGAGGGAGTCATCTCCATTGATCACTTGTTGTTGGTCGGGAGCATGAGCCTAGGCCGATCCCCGAGGAGGATCCCGAGAGGAATTTGTTGAGGAAGAGGAAGAGGAAGAAAAGGAGTTACCACGGTACACCGTTGATCTTTGAGATGTATGACACGTTATCTGACCGTAACGTGGAGTTACTGAGACGAGGTCCGAGGATTTGACCGAGCGGCGGTTATTCAAAGATATTACTCTAGAAGCGAAGAGAGAGGAGATTTCGACTCTTCACTCTCGACCGCAAATGTAGAATGGGATTTGGTCCATGAGAAGGGTCAAACCGAAGATAAGACCGAGGAGATAGAAGTTGAAGAAGGCGAAGGAAACCTCCGAAGGTTTGAACATAGCGAGAGGAAGGCTTGGGTAAGAGAATCGCGTCGAAATGATCGTGCAGAGGATGATAGTCGTGCAAAGAAAGCGAAGATTGGGGAAATGTACTCTACACTTAACAAGGCAATGAATGAGACCCAAGATCGAGTTTTGAGGTACCCAATCCGATTCGAAGGACTACCATTGTACATGATGGATCGCAGAGACGATGCATCGCATCTTAGAAGAGGAGTCGTAGTAAGGCTAATCGAAGACTCTGACCGACAGTGATATGATTTATTTAATTATGTGAAGAACTTAATTAGTTTTTAGATGTAAATTCTGACGTGTTTATGAACGAAAGAATATTTGAATATTTTAAATCCTGTGGATTCTTTATTCCAGGATAGTTGATGTAAATAGCGATTATATGCTATCATTTAATGTTAAAACTTTTGATTTGAATGAAAATATATCAAGTTGTTTGAGATGATGTGTTAAATGAGTATATTAAATTGTTAAGTAATGCCTTAACTATTTAGAGAAATAAATAAAGTTCTAATAAGCGTTTATTTAACGAAAAATGCCGCCAAGAGAGAAGACAACAACGTCAACCAAATTCGGGAAGAGTCAACCAATAATAACAATAATGCCAACGCTAATCCCGTGCGGCGGTTGGTTAACTTCTTGTTTGGGAGCCATGAATAATCAACCTCAAGCTCCACCAAACACAACGTTTAAAGACTTCAAGCGGTGGGGACCAGAAGAGTTCAAAGGTTCCATGAACCCAATCAAGGCTCAAACGTGGGTTATGGAAATGGAGAAGGTTTTTCGGCGTTGCTAGGGTTAGAAGAAGATCGGAAGACCACTTTTGCAACGTTTATCTTTGAAGTCTGAGGCTAGCTACTTGGTGGCAAGCAAACAAAGTCGCGAGGAGGTGAAGGTGTAATTACGTGGAAGAGATTTAAAGAAATGTTTTTGAGATGTATTTCCCAACTAGTTCATGAGAATCGGATGGAGGTTCAATTTCTCGGAATCTGAAGCGAGGAAACATGAGCGTGCGACTACGCGGCTAAATTCAACGAGTTGGCAAGGTTCGCCCCATACCAAGTACACACTGACGAGAGAAAGGCTAGAAGATTCAAACAAGGACTAAAGCCTTGGGTGTCAAAGATAAAATATCAATGTTTCAGATAAACACATTTGTTTGGAGTATTGGAAAAGGCCATCCTCATTTGAAGGAGGAAGCGATCACGGTGACCAAGTACAATCAAGATCAGAAGAAGAAAAAGAGTGAATGTGAAATTAATAACAAGTCCAGTGGAAGTGGCACAGGAGGTGGAAATTTCAATCAGAAGAAAAGGTGGAACGACAACTCATCATCGGGGAATCAGCAAGGTAATCAGAAGAAAAGAATCGAAGCATGCCCGACTTGCAGGAAAGCCCATCTGGGAGTTTGTATAAAAGGAAAAAGAGTGTGTTACAATTGTGGTCAGGAAGGCCACATAGCACCAAACTGTCCAAACCCAAAGAAGGGTGCTTGTTTTACTTGTGGTTCGAAGGACCATCTGGCAAGAGATTGTCCCACGAAGGGATCGGGAGGGTCAGGATCAGGAGAAAACTGGGGAAACAACAGTGGAAATGCCTTAACCATCACCGGACCTACCACAATAAACCGACCGACCGCCCAGACTTTCAACATGACGACATGAGATCATGCGATTCGATCCGTGATGTGGTGTCGGTATCTTTCCGATCAATAAAATTAATGCTTATGTTTTATTTGATTCGGGTGCTACTTGTTCCTTTATATCCGATGATTTTGCCAAGAATTTAGATTTGCCTAAGAATGAATTGGATTACCCCATGAACATAGAAATTGCGAATAGAGAAATAATCCCTGTTAAGTATGTACATAAGAATTGTAGAGTGGATATTAAGGGTAATATCATGAACGTAGATCTTATCCCTATTCGACTTGGGGAATTTGACGTTATATTGGGAATGGATTGGTTATTCAATTACGGTGTTGTAATTGATTGCCAAAAGAAGCGTATTAACCTTATGACTCCGTCAAAGGTTGTATTTTATGGTAGCAAGTCACCTGAAAAGCGAGTTGTCGTCGATGATGATGCGAGCCGCGGAAGTTATTAAGACAAGGCTGTGTAGGATACTTAGCTTACATAGTCGACAGTCGAAAAGAGAATCCAAAGGTAGAAGAGATACTGGATTGTGAGGACTTCGTCGACGTATTTTCAGACGATTTACGGGACTTCCACCGGATAGAGAGGTAGATTTCGTGATCGATTTGGCGCCCGAATCGCTCCAATATCGAAGGCACCATACCGAATGGCACGGTAGAGATGAAAGAAATTAATGGTACAACTACAAGAATTGTTGGACAAGAAGTACATTCAACCGAAAGCGTATCGTGGTGGGGCCTTGGTGTTGTTTATGAAAAAGAAGGATGGATCGATGCGATCTGCATTGACTACTGAGAGAACCCGAATAAGGTCACGATTAAAAATAGATATCTATTACCAAGGATCGATGATCTGTTTGATCAATTAAAGGGAACAAGATACTTTTCCAAGATAGACTTGAGAAGCGGTTATCATCAACTGAAGGTGAGGCCAGAGGATGTACCCAAGATAGGCGTTCGAGCGATATGGTCACTACTGAATTTTTAGTAATGTCGTTTGGTCTAACGAATGCTCCTGCGACATTTATGGGACTAATGAATGGTGTGTTCAAGCCGTTTTTGGACAAGTTCAGTAGTGGTATTTATAGATGACATTTTGGTATATTCCAAAACCAAAGAAGAACATGAAGAACATTTGAGATTAACGTTGGAAGTATTGAGAAGGAAGAGTTGTATGCTAAATTTTTGAAATGCGAATTCTGGATCGAGCGAGTACAATTTCTTGGTCACGTGATCGATAAAAACGGAATTTCGGTAGATCCATCCAAAGTAGAAGCCGTGATTAATCGCGGGATCGGTAGAGAACGCCATCGAAAGTAAGAAGTTTTCTTGGATTGGCAGGATATTATAGAAGATTCATACAAGACTTTTCCAAGATCGCAACTCCGTTAACGAATTTAACTCGAAAAGCTGTGAAATTTGTTTGGATGGATAAGTGTGAGGAAAGTTTTCAAGAATTGAAGAAGAGGTTGAGTACGACACCTGTGTTATCTCTTCCGGATGATACAGGAAATTTTGTTGTTTATAGTGATGCGTCGCATAAAGGACTTGGCTGTGTGCTGATGCAAAATGGCAAAGTCATTGTGTATGCATCACGACAATTGAAAGATTACGAGAAGGGATATCCGACCCACGACTTGGAGTTAGTGCGATTGTTTTTTTTCTTTGAAAATTTGGAGGCACTACCTCTACGGGAGAAGTGTGAAATATATACGGACCACAAGAGTCTCGAAATATATTTTCACGCGAAAGAAGATTTGAATATGCATCAAAAAAGATGGTTGGAGTTAATTAAGGACTACGATTGTGAGATTTTATACCATCCGGGTAAAGGCAAATGTAGTTCTTAGATGCCTTAAGTAGAAAGGGTCGTGAGAAATTGATGATGTTGACTTGCTCAGGAGGAGCTAATTACGAATGGAGAAACTGGAGTTGAAGTGAAGTATCCTATGGAGATTGATGAGAAGCTATTTCGGATGCAATCTGTACAACCCTACTTGGATAAAGTTAAGGAGGCTCGACTTGAGGATGAAGAATGTAAAAAGGTGACAAAGAAGATATCTGAAGAACCGAACCGAGATTTAAGATGGATAAGGAAGGAATCTTTGAGATTTGAGAGTAGAATTTGGGTTCCACCAAAGATCAAGAGATTAAGGAAGAAATTTTGGCGAGGCTCATAGTTCACGATATTCGATTCACCTGGTGGTAGTACCAAAATGTACCAAGATCTTCGACAACATTTCACGGTGGCCGAATTTAAAACGTGATGTTGCGAGAATGTGTTGCCAAGTGTCGACACATCGAAAAGTGAAAGCGAAAACATCGAGACCAAGTGGATTTCTACAACCGTTAGAGATCCCGAATGGAAATGGGAACATATTACAATGGACTTCTGTGGTTGGCCTTCCGATGACTCGAGAAAGGCTACGACGCATATGGGTTATCGTTAATTGATTGATTTAAAATCGCACACTTTCCTTCCGATCAAAATAAGATTCAACTTAGATTAATTGGCGAGGCTATACGTAAAAGAGATTGTTTTGAGGCACGGAGTTTCGGTATCAATTGTTTCAGATAGGGATCCGCGCTTTACATCAAATTTTTGGAAACGTCTTGAGGAATGCATGGATGCGCAATTGCGAATGAGTACAACTTATCACCCTCAAATAGAATGACGACGGAGCGAGAGAACAATTCAAACGTTAGAAGATATGCTAAGAGCCTGTGTGATGGACTTTAAAGGAAATTGGGATGATCACCTACCGTTAGTAGAGTTCGGCTACAACAACAATTATCACGCTAGTATAGCATGCCGCCCTTACGAAGCGTTATCTCGGCGAAAAGTGCGAAACTCCGCTTTCTTTGGGATGAAGTTGGTGAAAGACAATTGATAGGGCGAAAATTGGTACGCAATGAGATGGCGAAATAGTCAAAAGTGATCCGAACACGATTGGTAGCGGCTCAAGATCGACGGAAGAAATACATGATCCACATCGTAAAAATATCGAGTTTGAATCGGTAGTTATGTTTTCTTGAAGGTCTCTCCTGGAAGGGAAAGATCGTTTAGGAAGAAAGGAAAATTGAGCCCAAGATTTATTGGACCATTTGAAGTATTACGTAGAATCGAGAGAAGTCGTCACGAGGTAGCCTTACCTCCAACACTCGAGAATGTCCACAACGTCTTCCATGTTTCTACGTATTCACGACCCTACAAAGCCGATTACAAGCATGTAATTGAATACGAACCCTACATTTTGAGAAAGACTTATCTTACGAAGAAATCCTGTCCAAATTGTCGATAAAAAAAACAAGTTCTCGAAATAAAGTTATACCTTCACATTAAGGTAATTTGGAGGAACCACAATCTTTGAAGAAGCTACGTGGGAACTCAAGAGAATATGATGAAGAATTACCCTCATTTATTTACTTAATTATTTGTAAAGCGATTACGGGGATGAAATCTTTGTAAGGGGGGAGAATGTAACGGACGAATTTATTGAGTCGTGATTACGGGGACGAAATCCTTTTAAGGGGGAAAGATGTAATGAACGAGAATTTTGTAATTTAATTTTAATATTTATTGAATTAAATAAATATTTTTTGATGATTTAATTATTGGATTAAATAATTATTTGATGCATTTGTGGTAGATTAATTTAATTATATTATGTTACATTTATTAAATTAATGTAGAAGAATATTTATTATTCAAGTATGTATTTATGTGAGCTTATTGAATTAAATGAAATATTTAATTAAGCATGATGTTATTTTAATTAATTTAATTATTAATTAGAGAGTTAATAATTTGACATTAATTATTAATGAGAAATTTAATTATGTGACTATGTGAAATTATGAGAAATTGATTTATTTTATGAAGGAGTGTGACATTAATTAAACCATATGATAAAGCTTTATTAAATTAAATGGTTTTGAAATCTATTAAGCCTAGCCAAACATGGCCTTAATGGGAGTTACTAGCAGTTGCCCATGACTAGGTTAACTGACCACTCAGTGCGTCAGTTCCTTTAATATATCAGACGTCTTCTTTTCTTTTCTTCATTATTGCTAAGTCTAGAGAGCTTTCACAGAGAGAGATACAAAGTATTAGTTGAGAAGTCAGAGAGAAATTGATATTCATCTCTTATTAAAATCCACACTACGCTTTGGGTAATCTCCTCCTTCCCAATTTCTACTTTACGTATTTTAGTTTTCATGAAAATGGCTTTTAAAGTTTTTGGTTTAACCTCTATAATTGGGTTAGGAGTAATGATTATGGGTTGTATGTGTGTTATGACATATCAAATCGTGTTTAATTATATATATTATGTAAACCATATCATCAAATTCATGAAAACATGTCGTATATGATTTCTACAAAATTATAGAGTATGGGTTTTGGCCTTATGGCCTTATACGTGATATTTTATGTATTGATCGTATATTATCCCTAAATTTTACACTTGTATGTTGTTATGCATGTTGATATGAAGAGACCAAAGTTTAAATGAACGGATTCGGTGTTATAACGAATCCGTAGTGACAATTTTCATGTTTTATTTTCAAAACCTCCAAGAACATCAAAGTCAGTGAAATTCACATGCTTTAAATCTATTATTAAGTGTTTAAATTGGTTAATGTCAGTATATAAATGTTGGGTTATGATTATACATGAATTATATCATGTGGGTATGATTAAATTCAAGTAGTAATAATTTTATTGGAGTTCCTTGGCCATGTTCTGCAATTTTCGCGAATTGCGAATCTGAAAAGCTGAAACCTCGCGTTGTGACCTTGAAAGACCACGCCGACTCTCAGAGCCTTGAGACTCAGCATGCTACACTATGACTTATTGACACCAAAGACCACGCATATTATCATGGCATGCAGCCGATGAGAACAATGTAACGAGTGGCGTGCCGCCATTCTACTCTCGAAATGTTCGAAATGAGATTTTTTTAAAATGTTTAAGTCTAACAATGTGTTAGTAAATTAATTTAATGAACATGTAAACATGTTAGAAGTATAATATGAAGATAAAATAGATGTTTATCATATAAATAAAATAATTGCATGTGGGTTGAATTATTGAATACATAATTAATTTATTATTCATGAGGTGATATTATATGATAATAAATGTGATAATTTGACTAAGTATAGTCATAACCAAAGTTTAGACAAAAGAATGATCATTGATGATTAGTTAAGTTATAATTAACTGGTATTGTGAATGTGAATGGTATGTAGGATTAAATTCAAAGAACGTGCTTAGTTAAAGTGTAATCTACGCACGAGGCAAGTTTTCTAACCCTACTTGTCATTATTGTTCAAGTTTATTATTTACCTCGAGTAAATTATCATTACTATTATTCAAGTTCAAATGTTATATTAAAGATTGATTATCTTTTCAAAGCATGATTCAGTTATACAATAATTGTTCTATTGTATACTTCTTGAGATTATTATTCAAATTGAATATCATTATTGTTGAACCTTATTAGACTAGTGAACTTTATTGATTCACTAGTCCTTAGTTGATGAACGTTCTAAATTTTTGAACCTTATTGAATTATCCAAACCAAACTTCCTTTAGTGCGGACTCGAATGTCAAACCGAGATGAAAAACCCTGCAAAGGGATTTACTTATCGTTAGCGTTAAGATATTGTGCATGTATGGTACTAAGGGCTTATCCCCTAAATACGAGTAGAAAGGTCCATAGTCTTATGATATTTAAAGGTTTCAAGTATAACCCTTGATAACCTAGGACATAGTTCAAGGTCTTATGATCCTCGAAATTCTTTTGATTCTTGTTATTCATTCTTGATTCAAAAGTTGAGCTTTTATTTAGATGTCTTTGATTTACTCGCATGTTATTATATTGTTATTTCATTATTATACTTGTGGGCAAATAGTGCTCACTCTTGCTTAATAATAACATTGCGATTAAGAATGAAAGAACCGATGAACCTTCCACTAGTAAGTAAGGAAAGGGCAAAGTTAGCAAGTGATGAAGACTTGTTATTTTATTAGATGATGTATTTATGTTTAAGACTTGAGTTAATGATGTTGTTAAGACTTATTTGTTTATGATTCCATACGGATGTTTAAGGTTAGTTTAACTTTGGGATTGTATTATTATTATTCCCTTAAGGGATGTTTTAACCCTTTTAAGGGAGAGATTTTTTGTTCTATCTATTGCATGGCTTGCATTTATTATGGGTAGATAGATAGATGATACATTTTGTCGATGAAAAACATAAAGTGAATACACTACTAAGTATCTCAAAGGAGTCCTCATTAATTATTATCAGTATTTCACACATAGTGAGGACTTAATGGACAATAATAAATAATCCACATCATCAAATCACCCCTGCACTATGGCCAAAGATATTCTTTAGTATCACGACCACAATTTTCTATGCACTACGGGCCAAGAATATTTGTGTATTCATTAATGGTCATAATCATGCCAACAACTGTCCATCAATGCACTATGGGCCAATGAGGACTTTTACCACATCATTTGTAATATTACGGACATGATTACACCGAATAATCCCTAGTCATAATCATACCAAGTCCATCTATGCACTACAGGCCACAAATGACTTTCAAAAAAATATAAACATGAGGATGATGACAATGATATAAGAATTCAATAAAACAAGTTCAAGAATTAATTTATCCAGGAACTAATAATGTCCAAATTGTCAACATGATACTGCTTTATAGAGTAAAATTCAAGAATGCTCAGAAGAATATTTCCATGAAAAGATACTGGATGAAGCGCAAATATCAAGGATATTCCACTAATTTCATAGAGTATAGAAGTCAAAACTTTAACCAACTATTTATAATAAAGAATGGAATAACAAAAGAAATCACCATGCATGCGGTACTTCACATAGACAGGTTATTCCAATAGAATACTAAATAACGGAACCAGGTCAGGCGAAATTCGCACCGACAGGATGTTCCAACAGAATAATAAAGAATGAAATAACAACAGAAATCACCATGCATGCGATACTTGATAGAACATATTATTCAACAGAATACTAATAAGGACTTTAATCGTGTTCTTGTAAAATGCACGACAAGATATTCCAACAGAATAATAATAAAGATTTTAACCAGGTCCCACGTAAAAGCGCATGACGAGATATTCCAACGTAATAATAAAGATGCGAAATTAGGTCCCAAGTAAAAGCGCATGAGATAGGATATTCAAATGTAATAAGTAAGACGGAATAATAGAAGAATGTCACCAAGTATAGGGTATCCAGCATACATCTGAAGTTATTCCAATGTAATAATAAAGAATGGAATAACATAAGTTGTGAGACCCAGATTTTATCAATAAAGATTTAAATTTAGTCAAAATAATTTTTAATATTATAGTGTGAATTTGAGATAATATTATAGTTGTGGGTAGTATTTATAAATTTTGCAAAGTATGCAAGTGGTTATATTATATTCGATTGGTGGGGAATATTCGGTTTAGCGAGGGAATATTCGTGCAACTACTCAATCATTGGTGGACCCCACAACGAAATTATTATTGTCGGATTGAGAAAACGACAAAAATATTTTATTGAAATAACGGCGGAAGTTTTACCGTGGTTACTGTTGAACTACTCGGTAGTAAAAGTACAGTAAAACGTGTGGTTGCATAGTAGCACACGGTATTGATTATTGATGCTTATGTGAGAAGTCACTCAGTTTGATTCCATTATTGTCGATTAATAATATGAATTATTATAGCGATAATGACGTTTTGTTTTATTCGTATTATTAACGTAATAAAATGCGAAACATCTTTATATAAAATAGAATACTTTATTAAAGTTATTCTATAAATAGAATATATTATATTTTATTATGCATAGTGTTGCATAGTATTTTGCATAGTGTTTTGCATAGTATTGCATAGTGTTTGCATAGTAAAATGTTTTTATATAAATAGAATATATTATATTTTATTTAAAAGATTTTTCTTTAAATATGGACCGTCAGATTAAAGTAAATCAATCTGGACCGTTCATGGATTAGTTACTATGCATTCCATTTTCCTATAAATAGAAGCTCATTCCTTCATTATTTTCTTACGAATTCATTGAAACTCTAGAGAGAGAAATTATAGAGAGAAGCTATAGAGAGAAAATTATAGAAAGAAGAAGAGTATTCTGCTACTTCACTACTTCTATATTCAGTTCTTTTTCGGTAAGGGGTGTTATTCTTTCTTCTTGAAGAGAACTTTTGTTATTCCATTCATTATTATTACATTGGAATAACTTTTGTAAAAGTGGCATACCTATACATAACTTTGTATCTGCTGGCATACCCTATACTTGGTGAAATCCTTATGTTATTCCATTGCTTATTATTACATTGGAATAACTTTTGTATACGCTGTGATTTACCCTATACTTGGTGACATTCTTCATTATTACATTGGAACATCATCATGTGCGTGTGTTTTATTGGACTGGTTCCGCTTTTATTATTACATTGGAACATCACATGCATGTGTTTTTACAGGACACAGTTCCGTCTTTATTATTACTCGTTGGAATATCCTATCTGTGTGTTTTACACCGGATGCAGTTCCATCTTTATTATTACATTGGAACATCACATCGGTTGTGTAATTTCACGACTTGGTTAGATTATTATTATTATGTTGGAATAACTTTGACTATCTGATCTGCCGCATGCATGGTGATTTCTTTTGTTATTCCATTCTTTATTATACCCAGTTGGTTAAAACTTTGACTTCTATACTCCATGAAATTAGTAGAATATCCTTGATATTTGCGTTTCATCCAAAGATCTTTTCATGGAAATATTCTTCCGATCATTATTGAATTTTACTCTCTCTAAAAGATGTCATGTTGACAATTTGGACGTTAATAATTCATGGATTAAATAATTCTTGAACTTGTTTTATTGAATTACTATGTCATTGTCATCATCCTCATGTTATATTATGTTATCTTTGGCTTACGTGCGTAGATGAACTTAGTATGATTATGACCGAGGATCATTCGGTATAATCATGACTTGATATAAATGATGTGACAAAAGTCCTCGGTGGGCACATGTGCGATGATGGATAGTTTTTGGTATGATTATGACCGGGGGTGATTCGGTATAGTCATGACCATTGATAATTTGATGAAAATCCTTGGCCGTGGTGCGGGGATGATTAGATGTGGTGGTTTATTATTAAAATTTGAGTCTCGTGATAAAAATTGATGAAAACCTTTTAAAACCTAAAAGATATTAGACTTTATTCTCTACTTGACTCTTTTAATGGATTGCTTATTCATTTGCAGATTAAAGCTGGTTTGTCTATTGTATTTTATCGGTTTAACATCTTTGTTGAAGGCTAATGATAATTTATTCTGCATTATCTTAGTCATAATATTTCTTCTTGGGCTAGTTGAGCTCACCTTTTCTTTCACTTTTTCTCTTGAGACATGAGAACATAGGTTGAGACGAGTCGGGGAGCGAAGTAATGGTCGAGAGGATAGCATTAGTAGTCCTCACTATTACGTGAAATAGTGTGATAATAGTTGTAATGAGGACTCCTTTTGAGTTTGTATAATATCTAGTAGACAATATTTGTATTCAAACTCACGGTTTATGTCGTATTGTACACGACAGATTAGGTTAGTAAGTTGTATTTGAATTTATGTACCATGTAAGTGGCGACCCAAGATGGGTGGCGATACTTAATTTTGGGGGCGTCACACCAGGTATCGAGCCATAAGTGTGAAGAGCCCCAGCCTCTCATTGGTGACTTCTGTTGATGGGGAATGCAAAGCCGCTCTCCGTAGGGGCCGCAATGTCTTTGGCGGTGGTAGGTGATAGGTACCAATGTGAGGTCTTGACATAAGTTGGTGTCCAGAGTCACGGTTGGTATCGAGCTTAGGGATATGATCCTGGCTAAGATGTGAGATAAGAACTAGGAGGGAGAGAGGGAAATTCCTTCGCTAGTATGACCTACCTAAGTTTATTTGGTATTTAATTGGTCGGTTCGGAGTATAGGGATAATATTTGATATATTAATTAACCCTTGTGTTGTGGCGGTGTTTGGAAATGGCAATTTGAAAATATTCACAATGGAGTGAATGTGGCCAGTTGTGACACCTTTAATCACTAATCGGAGTTAATGCGATTATCGGACGAGGAACAAATTAGAGATATCCACGTAGTAAATGAAGAACTAATTGTTGCACCCGAGCTAGTTGCGAGGTAGGTAGCGGTGAAAGTGAGGAAGAAGAGGAAGAAGAGAACACGAGGAGAATTGGTTAGAAGAAATTTATGATCAAAACTTAGAATTACAAAATCGTGTTCGTGAGCTAGAAGAACAGGGTTGAAGAAATGCAAACGATTAGTGGAACAAAGGGATACAACAATTCAAAATTGGGTTACCCGATATGTGATGCTCGAACAAAATCACGCTTTGGCGGTGTAAAATATTAAAGTTGGAATCGAAATTTAAAAATCAAAGATCAAATGAAAGAAGAAACAAGCGAACGAAGGAGAATAGGCGATGCATGGGTAAAAAGCCGCTGTAACGTTGATAGTGTAGAAAAAAAGGCGTCCGATCCAATAAAGCCAAAATAGATGAAATGGACTTTGCTTTTGGACAAAGAATTGGGAGAACCCAACATCGAATTGAATTACCACATGCATAGCGGTCAACCCGAATTCGATATGGATCGAGAAATAATGATTCAAATCATGGATCGGGAATGTGAAGAAGCACTTAAGGGTGGAATGTACCCTATAGTAAAAGTCAAACTTCGGTAATTTAAGCGAGGCGTTTAGCCGAGAAACCGAACGAAGTTATTACGGTAAAGTAAATTAATTATTACGAAGTCTATACTTTATTCAATATAAGTTCTACCCACTCTTTTATTCAACCTAGTTGTGTTCAATGTTTAAATTTGACTCAAAAAAAAAAATTAGACTTTGATTTATCTATTGAAACTTCGTTGGGAGAAACCTTCGTTACCTCCACTGTTTATTAATCTTGTTATTTCAAATAAACACTTTCACGATCTTATATCTTTAAAAATTCTTGCCTTTGAGGTAATTTTTGAAAACGATTGATTAACTACTTATTATTCTTTTTGTAAGGTTGTTAGCTTTCATATTCCTAACCACTTTGTTATACTGAATTCAAAGTAACCAAACCCTAAAGTTAATCACTGTTATATCAAGCCATAAGTAAAGAGCCCCGATCCTTTCGTTGTTGACTTCCTTGTATGGAATGCACCGAACCCGGACTTTCTGTAGGCGACATCGTGAATGAAGATGGCAAGTTTATTGGTATCATTCTGAGGGCTATCTAGGTTAAGGGATAGAAGTCACAGTTGGTATCAATGTAACGTACTATCCAAGTCTTGGATAAGAGTAGCAGTTTTGAATGATATTTCTATCATTAATAAATTTCATGACGTATTCTTGAAGATTTCTAGCCTACCCTAGAGCGTGAAATCGAATTTTGTATTGACCCGATCTGAAAACCCATTTCTTAAACCCTCAAATATTTCTTCAACTAAAATGAGCAGGTTTCGTGGTTTATGATGAAAGTCATAATAAAAGCATTGGAATAATGAAAATCATGGGTATATAAAGTATTAGTAAGTTTTATGATGAGTTATGTTGGTTAGTATGTGAAAACATGAAAGTTTCTTAGAAATCACAAAGAGTTGAAAATCGATTTTGGTGAAAAACGTAACATGAAATTCAATTGACTATATCTCTTATTATATTTTGAATTTTTGAATGTGGTCAAGTCCTAGAGTTAGATCTATGAGTTACCTAACTAATCCAAGTGGAATTACTGGAAAAGGTGTTGTAGATTTTTGTGGGGACTGATTTTAGCAAAGGAGGCCAAAGCTGTAAATTTCGAAAATGCTACTGCCTGAAAACTTTAAGGGACTGTTTCGACCACTTAAATTATGAGAAAAATTCTGGGCTTTGGGACATGAAGGTATATGGTATAAAGTACCTCCTGTCCAAAAATGAGCTCATTCGACTTAAAATGAGCAAGTTATGACTATTTCAATATTTAGGTTTTTTCCGATGAAAAAACTTATAACCGGAGTTCTATAACTCAGATGACCATGAAATTTAAACTAGAAGCTCACGTTAACATGTGTAAGGTCCTGCCAAGATTTGGGAATTTTGGAGTTAAACTTGAGGTAGCTAATTTCTTAAGAAATTAATTAGAAATTGATTTTTGAAAAATAGTAAATGAATTTTAAAATTCCGAGAAAAATATATTTTCATCATGGGACTATATTATGCTAAATCCCAGAAAAAGAAATATTTTTGGGACTGATTTGGTATTTTCATGAAAATAGTTTAATTCTGAACATATGAGTTAAATATGTTATGTGAAGTAACAAAGTTGAAAATAGGATTTTATGGCTAGAGAATCTTATATAGAGTATATGCATATTTTTTTGAGAGATTTGATAATTGGTGATGATATCTTATGAGTATGACATTTTGAATGATTAAATGCATTATATGGTAAAGCGTAAACAATTAAGATAAATTATTTATAAATTTAAGAAGTGATTAAAATATTGTTATAATATTAATGATATTAGATTATGAGATTATTAAGTGATTGAAAACATGGGGATATTCTTGAATCTGGATAAATTATATTATAAATGTTTAATATTTATCCTTTATCTCATTTGATTGATTCTTTATATCATTATCCTCATGCTTATATTATGTTGAAAGTCATCTGTGGCCCAGTAGTGCATAGATGGACTTGGTATGATTATGACCGAGGATTGTTTCGTATATATCATAACCGTAATTGAAAACACAATTATCTTTGGTAGTAGTGCATGGATAATTTATGGTCGTGATACTAATGAATACACAATTATCTTTGGTAGTAGTGCATGGATAATTTGTGGTCGTGATATTAATGAATACACAATTATCTTTGGTAGTAGTGCATGGATAATTTGTGGTCGGATACTTAATGAATACACAATTATCTTTGGTAGTAGTGCATGGATAATTTGTGGTCGTGATACTTAATGAATACACAATTATCTTTGGTAGTAGTGCATGGATAATTTGTGGTCGTGATATCTTAATGAATACACAATTATCTTTGGTAGTAGTGCATGGATAATTTGTGGTGCGTGATACTAATGAATACACAATTATCTTTGGTAGTAGTGCATGGATAATTTATGGTCGTGATACTAATGAATACACGATTATCTTTGGTAGTAGTGCATGGATAATTTGTGGTCGTGATACTAATGAATACACAATTATCTTTGGTAGTAGTGCTTGGATAATTTGTGGTCGTGATACTTAATGAATACACAATTATCTTTGGTAGTAGTGCATGGATAATTTGTGGTCGTGATACTAATGAATATCCTTGGCACGTAGTGCGGGGATGATTCGATGATATGGATTAATTATTGAAATGAGTCTCAAAGAATGAAATATTAATTCATGGATGTGGTAAAAGTCATCTTTAGTAGTAGTGCATTGATAGACTTGGTATGATTATGACCAAGGATTATTCGGTATAATCATGACCGTAATTGAAAACACGAATATCCTTGGCCAATGGTGCATGGATAATTCGTGGTCGTGATACTATTAAGCTGCGTCTCAGCATTATTGGTTTTACAGTTGTATATCTTTGGCCTGTAGTGCAAAGATGAATTGTTAATGAATATCTTTGGCCGGATTGCAAAAATGAATTTAATGTTTTCAACGATAAAGGTATTCAAGGTATCCTCATCTCTTTATCATACTGTACGTACGTACCCTAATTTGAGTCGCGAAATTTCATAAGGAGGGAGATTGTGAGACCCCAGATTTTATCGATAAAGATTTAAATTTAGTCGAAATAATTTTTAATATTATAGTGTGAATTTGAGATAATATTATAGTTGTGGGTAGTATTTATAAATTTTGCAAAGTATGCAAGTGGTTATATTATATTCGATTGGTGGGAATATTCGATTTAGCGAGGAATATTAAATACAACTACTCAATCATTGGTGGACCCCATTAATGTAATTATTGTTTGATTGAAAAACGACGACAAAAATATTTTATTGAAATAACGGCGGAAGTTTTACAGTAGTTCTTTGTTGAACTACTTTCGGTAGTAAAAATACGAATACGTGTGGTTGCATAAGAAAAGCACCAGTATTGATTATTGATGCTTATGTGAGAAATCACTCGGTTTGATTCCATTATTGTCGATTAATAATATGAATTATTATAGCGATAATGACGTTTTATTTTATTAAGTATTATTAACGTAATAAAAGCGAAACATCTTTTATATAAAATAGAATACTTTATTAAAGTTATTACATAAATAGAATATATTATATATTTTATTATACATAGTGTTGCGTAGTATTTTGCATAGTGTTTTGCATAGTATTGCATAGTGTTTGCATAGTAAAATGTTTTTATATAAATAGAATATATTATATTTTATTTAAAAGATTTTTCTTTAAATATGGATAGTCAGTTAAAAGTAAATCAATCCTGACCGTTCATGGATTAATTACTTATGCATTCCATTTTTCTAAAATAGAAGCTCATTCCTTCATTATTTTCTTACGAATTCATTGAAACTCTAGAGAGAAATTATAGAGAAAGCTATAGAGAGAAAATTATAGAAAGAAGAAGAGTATTACGCTACTTCACTACTTCTATATTCAGGTTCTTTTACGGTGAGGGTGTTATTCTTTCTTCTTGAAGAGAACTTACATTATTCCATTCATTATTATTACATTGGAATAACTTTGTAAAAGTGGCATACCCTATATATAACTTTTATATCACGGCGTACCCTATACTTGGTGAAATCCTTATGTTATTCCATTGCTTATTATTACATTGGAATAACTTTTGTATCTGCTGATTTACCCTATACTTGGTGACATTCTTCTATTATTACATTGGAACATCCTGTCATGCATGTGTTTTACAGGACTGGTTAAGATTTTTATTATTCTGTTGGAACATCCTCATGCATGTGTTTTACACGGACACGGTTCCGCCTTTATTATTCTCGTTGGAATATCCTATCATGTGTTTTTTACACCGGATGCAGTTCCATCTTTATTATTACATTGGAACATCCCGCTTGCGGTGTGAATTTCACGACCGTTAAGATTATTATTATTACATTGGAATAACTTTGACTATCTGATCTGCATGCATGGTGATTTCTTTTGTTATTCCATTCTTTATTATACCCAGTTAGTTAAAACTTTGACTTCTATACTCCATGAAATTAGTAGAATATCCTTGATATTTGCGTTTCATCCATATCTTTTCATGGAAATATTCTTCCGATCATTATTGAATTTTACTCTCTGAACAATATCATGTTGACAATTTGGGCGTTAATAATTCATGGATTAAATAATTCTTGAACTTGTTTTATTGAATTACTATGTCATTGTCATCATCCTCATGTTATATTATGTTATCTTTGGCTTACGTGCATAGATGAACTTAGTATGATTATGACCGAGGATCATTCGGTATAATCATGACTTGATATAAATGATGTGACAAAAGTCCTCGATGGCACATGTAATGCGATGATGGATAGTTTTTGGTATGATTATGACCGAGGTGATTCGGTATAGTCATGACCATTGATAATTTGATGAAAATCTTTGGCCAGTAGTACGGGGATGATTAGATGTGGTGGTTTATTATTAAAATTGAGTCTCAATGATAAAAATTGATGAAAACCTTTTAAAACCTAAAAGATAGTAGACTTTATTCTCTACTTGACTCTTTTAATGGATTGCTTATTCATTGCAGATTAAACCGGTTGTCTATTGTATTTTATCGGTTTAACATTTGTTGAAGGCTAATGATAATTTATTACGCATTATCTTAGTCATAATATTTCTTCTTGGGCTAGTTGAGCTCACCCTTTCTTTCACCGTTCTCTTGAGGACATGAGAACATAAATTTGGGACGAGTCGGGAGCAAGTAATGGTCCGAGAGGATAGCATTAGTAGTCCTCACTATTACGTGAAATAGTGTGATAATAGTTGTAATGAGGACTCCTTTTGAGTTTGTATAATATCTAGTAGACAATATTTGTATTCAAACTCACGATTTATGTCGTATTGTACCACGACAGATTAGGTTAGTAAGTTGTATTTGAATTTATGTACCATGTAAGTGGCGACCCAAGATGGGTGACGTATACTTAATTTTGGGGCGTCACATAAGTTCTCTTCATGAATACAAAATAATAACACCCCTTACACGAGTACAACAAATAATATTCCCTACTTTTAGAAGAAAGTCTTGAATATATAAGTAGTGAAATAGCGAATACTTTCTTCTTTCTCTCTATAGTTTATCTCTATAGAGTTTCAAAGAATTGTAAGAAAATAATGAAGGAATGAGCTTATTTATAGAAAAATGGACCCATAAGTACTAACTCATGAAACGGTCCATATTTTTTACTTTAATCTGACGGTCCATATTTAAAGTAAAATTTTTAAATAAAATATAATATATTCTATTTATAATCTAATAAAACGAATAACTTTATAAAAAATTTACTATCTGCAAACACTATGCGAGCACTTTATGCAAAACACTATGCATAAAAAAATATAATATATTCTAATTATTTTCTAATAAAATAGATAACTTTATAAAAGTATTCTATTTTATATAAAAAGGTTTTACTATGCAAAACACTATGCAGAACACTTATGCAACACTATGCATAATAGAATATAATATATTCTATTTATAGAATAACTTTATAAAAGTATTTTGTTTTATATAAAAGATTTTTGTATTATTACATTAATAATACCAACAACAATTTGAGGGACTTATCACGTAAGCATCAATAATTAATATCGTGCTACTACTTATGCAACAACGTGTATTCTTTATTTTTAACACCGTGTGTTTCAACAGCTTAATGGTAAAACTTTTCGTAGTTATTTTCATAAAAAGTATTTTTGTCGTTTTCTCGATCCGACAATAATTCCGCTTAATAGGTCCACCAATGATTGTGTCGTTGTATGAATATTCCCTGTTAAAACGAATATTCCCCGACCAATCGAATATTATATAAAAACTTGCGCACTTTGTAAAATTTATAAATATTACCCACAACTATAACATTATATCAATTTCACTACATAATATTCAAAAGTAATATTTATAGAAAATACAAAATAATAACACCCCTTACGAGTACAACAAATAATATTCCCTACTTTAAGAAGAAGAGTACTGAATATATAAGTAGTGAAGTAGCAGAATACTTTCTTCTTTCTCTCTTCTTTAGTTATCTCTACAGTTTCAATGAATTAAATAAGAAAATAATGAAGGAATGAGCTTTATTTATAGAAAAATGGACCGCATAATAACTAACTCATGAACGGTCCATATTTTTTTTACTTTAATCGACGGTCCATATTTAAAGCAAAATCTTTTAAATAAAATATAATATATTCTATTTATAATCTAATAAAACGAATAACTTTATAAAAAAATTTACTATGCAAACACTACTATGCACGAGCACTATGCATAAAAAAATATAATATATTCTAATTATTTTTTAATAAAATGATAACTTTATAAAAGTATTCTATTTTATATAAAAAGATTTTACTATGCAAAACACTATCTGCAAACACTATACGACACTATGCATAATAGAATATAATATATTCTATTTATAGAATAACTTTATAAAAGTATTCATTTTTTATAAAAAGATTTTCGTATTATTACATTAATAATACCAACAACACTTAAGTGACTTATCACGTAAGCATCAATAATTAATACTGTGTGCTTACTTTATGCAACAACGCCAGATTCATCGTATTTTTTAACAAGGGTGTTTCAACGGTTAATGGTAAAACTTTCATAGTTATTTTCATAAAGTATTTTTGTTATTTTCTCAATCCGATAATAATTCCGTTGTGGGGTCCACCAATGATTGTCTTGTTGTATGAATATTCCTGTTAAAACGAATATTTCCACCAATCGAATATTATATAACAACTTGCATGCTTTTTGTAAAATTTATAAATATTACCTACAACTATAACATTATATCAATTTCACTCCATAATATTCAAAAATAATATTTATAGAAAATTCATCTTTATTCAAAAAGTTGGGGTTTTACAGTAATTGCTACATAGTATCTCACGTTATTTGATTCAATTATTGTCAATATTTTATATATTATTAAATCAATAATTGAGACGACAAGGTTATTAATATTATTATTTGTAATATTAACGATGTCTAGAAGTTCTGTCAAGGAGAGGTTTGGAAATAAGAAAAAAACCTTATTGGAAAGCCCTCTCTTTCTTGGAAACAACCTGGTCGATTTATAATTTGAATTATAATAATAGTGATAAAGTTTGTTTTATTAGTATTATTAATGTAATAAAACAGAAAAACATTCGCGTCATTCGCTCCTCATTATCGACCAAATGGGATCTGGCAAACCGAGAACTCATAAATTTAGCCTCGTATTGCGACATTCGGTCATATTGTTTTGTTCCAACTTGATAAACTCCACCTCCTTCATGTGACGAATACTTTCGGAAAGTACTTGTCGTTGAATGACTCTTGAACTTCTCCCAAGACATCTTGAGTCGCGTCGGTACGATGCGTTTACAAATTTCCACCAATGATCCGCCTCTTCAAAAGCAACATAAAGGTGGCAAAGGGACCTTTTTGCTCTCTGGAGCATCCCAAGACATCAAATATCTTGGTGATCTCGCTTTAACCACATCTCCGCCTTAAGTGGTTCGACTTTCCTAAAAACTCCCGTGGTCCCAGCTCCTTGAATTGCTTAGCGGTGACCAACCGTAGGTTGCCATTGTTTCTCATGCATTATGAGCAGGGAGCCGCTCACCGATGATGTTGCGTAGAATTCTAAAAAGCTCCTAAACGTACATTCAATCGTCAATTGATCAGTGTTGTTGTTTACAGGAGGATTATCACCATCCTGTTGCACATTGTCCTGATTATTGATCTGTGGAGACTCAACGGTCTCCTGTGCTCCATTGTTATTCTCAACATTCTCGAATGCCATTTTCAAACACTGCCACAAAACAAGGGTTAATTGACATGCAACATATTATCACTATACTCTGACCGACCAATCAAATACCAAATAAACATAGGTAGGTCATACTAGCGAAGGAATTCCCGTCTCTCCCTCCTAGTTCTAGTCTCACATCTTAGTCGGGATCATATCCTAAGCTTTGATACTGAATCGCGACGCCCCCAAAATTAGGTATACGTAACTCCATCTTGGGTCGCCACTTACATGGTACATAAATTCAAATACAACTTACTAATATAACTGTAAGTACACAATACGACAAAACATAAACCGTGAGTTTGAATACAAATATTATCTACTAGAGATTATACAAACTCAAAAAAGAGTCCTTATTACAATTATTATCACACTATTTCACATAATAGTGAGGACTACTAATGCACCATCTAGGACCATCACTCCGCTTCCCAGGCTCGTCTCGCCTATATTCTCATTTCACAAGAAAACGGTGAAAGAAAGGGTGAGCTCAACTAGCCTAAGTAAGAAATATTATGACTAAGATAATGCATAATAAATTATCATTAGCCTTAAACAAAGTGTTAAACCGATACAATATATCAAACATCAAGTTTAAGCTGCATGGTAGAACAAGCAATCCATTAAAAGAGTCAAGTAGAGAATAAAATCTACTATCTTTTATGATTTAAAAGGTTTTCATCACTTTTATCATTGGGACTCAACTTTTAAAAATAATTCACATCATCGAATCACCCCTCGCACTACTACCAAGGATAATTCTTTAGTATCAATACCACAATTATCCATGCACTACTGGGCCAAGAATATTTGTGTATTCATTAATGGTCATGATCATGCCAACAATCGTCCATCAATGCACTACGGGCCAATGAGGACTTTTACCACATCATTTGTAACATTACGGTCATGATTACAATCGAATAATCCACGTCATATAATCATACCAAGTCCATCTATGCACTACAAGCCACGATGACTTTCAACATAATATAAACATGAGGATGATGACAATGATATAAGAATTCAATAAAACAAGCTCAAGAATTAATTTGTCCAAGAACTACTAATGTCCAAATTGTCAACATGATCTTTGCTTTGTAGAGTAAAATTCAAGAATGATCGTAAGAATATTTCCATGAAAAGATCTTCGGATGAAGCCTTAAATATCAAGGATATTCTACTAATTTCATGGATTATAGAAGTCAAAACATTAACCAACCGAGTATAATAAAGAATGGAATAACAAAAGAAATCACCATGCATGCGGTACTTTTGCATGTAAAGTTATTCCAATGTAATAATAATAACGGAACCGTGTCAAAGTAAAATTACATGCGACGGATATTCCAACGAGAATAATAAATAACGGAACCATGTCCCATGTAAAATGTACTGATGGGATGTTCTAACGTAATAATAAATAACGGAACTGTGTCCAGCGTAAAAAACATGAATGTGATATTCCACGAATAATAAAGAATGGAATATTAGAAGAATTTCACCATGTATGCAAGATTACTTTGCATGAGCGCAGTTATTCCAACATAATAATAAAGAATGGAATAATGAGAATAATTTCACCAAGTATAGGGTAGCCCACGATACAAGTTATTCCAACGAGAATAATAAAGAATGTAATAACGAAATTCTCTTCATAAATAAGAAAGAAAGAGAGTATCGTCTAGTACACAACAAATAATATTCCCTACTTTAAGAAGAAGAGTGCGGGATATATAAGTAGTGAAGTAGCGAGAATACTTTTCTTCTTTCTCTACATAGTTTATCTCTGAGAGTTTCAATGAATTAAATGCGAAATAATGAAGGAATGAGCTTCTATTTATAGAAAAATAGATTGCATAAGTAACTAATTCATGAACAGTCCTGGATTGATTTACTTTAATCGACTATCCATATTTAAAAGCAAAATCTTTTAAATAAAATATAATATATTCTATTTATAATCTAATAAAACGAATAACTTTATAAAAGTTTTACTATCTGAAACACTACGCAGCACTATGCAAAACACTATGCATAATAAAATATAATATATTCTAATTATTGTCTAATAAAATGTATAACTTTATAAAAGTATTATGTTTTATATAAAAAAGATTTTACTATGCAAAATACTATGCAGACACTATGCAACACTATGCATATTCTATTTTATATAAAAAGATTTTCTGTATTATTACATTAATAATACCAACAAAACTGAGTGACTTATCACGTAAGCATCAATAATTAATACCGTGTACTACTTATGCAACCACGCCAGACATTCATTTTTTAACACCGGTGTTTCAACAGCTTAACGGTAAAACTTCCGCCGTTATTTTCATAAAGTATTTTTATCGCTTTCAATCCGATAATAATTTCGTTGGTGGGGTCCACCAATGATTGTCTTGTTGTCACTGAATATTCCCCGACCAATCGAATATTATATAACAACTTACGTACTTTGCAAAATTTGTAAATATTACCCACAACTATAACATTATATCAAATCCACACCATAATATTCAAAAATATATTTCGAGAAAATTTAATCTTTATTCAAAAAATGCAGGGTCTCACATTCTCCCCTCCTTATGAAATTTCGCCCTCAAAATTTACGTCGTTACTGGTATCTTAAACGGTGAGGATACCTTGACCTCACTTCAAATTCTAACCCTTGAGGTATAACCTTTGAGTGTCTAATATAATCCTTCTTATCCAAGATTTTAACACGTATCTCCTCATACGTTAAATCATCCGCTATCTCGTCCGATTCTAAATTAATAATGTGGTTCGAGTCATCCCCATATTTACGTAACGTCGATACGTTAAAAACGTTATGAACACGCGACATACTTGGCGGTAAAATGAGTCTATAAGCCACAGTTCTTACTTTATCGAGGATTTCAAATGGGCCAATTAAATCGAGGGTTAAGATTTCTTCTCTTCGTCGATTCTTGCTTCTAGAATAATGCCCTCTTGAACCTTCTTAATTCTTCACACTCATCAGCTCCGGGTGTGTAGCTTGAACAGCTTTAACTTTATCGATTAAAGTCGATTAATTCTACTCGTATATTCGTTATCTTCACGTGGGTTCCTAGAGTCTTTAACTCTATCTTCATCATTTGTAAGTCGTACGAAATGGGTCTTTGTGTTAACAACATCGCACTCGTAAATGCATACGATCTTCTACTCAACGCGTCAGCTACTACATTCGTTTTCCCACGATGGTATTGAATGGTACGATCGTAATCTTCAACAGCTTGAGCCAACGTCTTTGGCGCATATTACGTTCATTTTACTTGAAGAAATATTTGAGGGTTTTAGAAATGGGTTTTGTACTAGGGTCAATAAAAAATTCGATTTCACGCTCTAGGGGTAGGCTAAGAAGTCTTCAAGAATACGTAAGGAAATTTATTAACAATAGAAATATCATTCAAAACTGTGACTCTCATCCAAGACTTGGGTAACACGTCATATTGATACCTATCAACTTGCCATCGTCATTCACAGCGTTGCCTACAGAAAGTCTGGCTTTGGTGCATTCCACACAAGGAAGTCAACAACGAAAGGACCGGGGCTCTTTACTTATGGCTTGATATGACCATGATTGACTTTAGTGATTTGGTTGCTTGAATTCGCATAACAAGTTGGTTAGAAATATGAAAGCTAACAACCTGACGAAAAGCTTGATGAGTAGTTAACCAATCGATTCCTAAAATCACATCAAAGGCAAGTATTTTCAAAGAGATACGATCGACAGGTAACGTGAAAGTGTTGATTTGAACAAGATTTATAAATAGTGGAGGTAATGAAGGTTTCTCCCAACTGAGTTTCAAAAAATAAATCAAAATCTAACTTCCCCGGAGTTAAATTCAAACATTGAACACAACTAGGTGAAATAAAAGAGTGAGTAGAACCGGTATCTAACACGGTATAGACTTCACAAGAGTTTATGACTAACATACCCGTGATAATTTTATTCGTGTTCCTTGTCACGAAAAAAAAATGTTCTCTCTTAAACTACCGGGCTTTGACTTTTTCGGGATGGCCTTTGGTGCCTCCATCCTAGCGTAACTTGTCTTTGGTGAACGACAAAATCTGCTAAGTGACCTTCTCTTCCACAATTATAACATGTTTTGACTAAGATCGCTGCAGCTTTAGACGATGTGTCCCTCCCCTCCGCATTTGAAGCATATGATAGGTGGTCGTTCTCCTTCCTTAACAGCAGGTGCTTGTGCTGACGTCTTTCCATCATTGTTGAATCCCCTCTTCTTAAAATGTTCATTCTTATTGTTTTGACCATGATTACCACCGAAGTGGATACCATTTCTAGCATGTTGATTCCCTCTATGCTTATTGTCACCGCTTTGATGATCAAGTATCACCCCAGATTATCATTTCTTCAAATTTGCTTTCTCTTTTAGTTGCGTTGACTTCGTTATGGCGCTCCACTAATCGAGCCCTATTTACAACATCTGAATACAAACACAGTTTATGAGAAATAAGATATTGGCGTATCTCTGACTTCAAACCTCTTAAAAACATTCGCGTTATTCGCTCCTCATTATCGACCAAATGGGATGCAAACCGGGATAACTCCACAAATTTAGCCTCGTATTGCGACACGATCATATTGTTTTGTTCCAACTTGATAAACTCCACCTCCTTCATGTGACGAATACTTTCGGAAAGTACTTGTCGTTGAATGACTCTTGAACTTCTCCCAAGACATCTTGAGTCGTCGGTCGGGTACGCTTTTACAAATTCCCACCGGTGATCCGCCTTTCACGCAACATAAAAGTGGAAAAGGGAACCTTTTGCTCCTCGGAGCATCCCAAGACATCAAATATCTTGGTGATCTGCTTTAACCACGTCTCCGCCTTAAGTGGTTCTGGCTTTCATAAAAACTCCGGTGGTCCCAGTTCCTTGAATTGCTTAGCGGTGACCAACCGTGGGTTGCCATTGTTTCCTCCTGCATTATGAACAGGAGCTGCCTTCGCCTAATGTTGCATGAATTCTAAAAAGCTCCTAAACGTACCGTCGATCGTCAATTGATCAGTGTTGTTGTTTACAGGAGGATTATCGCCATCCTGTTGCATATTGTCTTGATTATTGATCTGTGGAGACTCAATGGTCTCATGTGCTCCATTGCTATTCTCAACATTCTCGGATGCCATTTTCAAACACTGCCACAAAACAAGGGTTAATTGACATGCAACATATTATCACTATACTCTGACCGACCAATCAAATAACAAATAAACTTAGGTAGGTCATACTAGCGAAGGAATTCCCCGTCTCTCCCCTCCTAGTTCTAGTCTCACATCTTAGCCAGGGATCATATCCCTAAGCTTTGTTACCAACTGTGACGCCCCCAAAATTAGGTATACGTCACCCATATTGGGTCGCCACTTACATGGTACATAAATTCAAATACAACTTACTAATACAACTGTCGTGTACAATACGACAAAACATAAACTGTGAGTTTGAATACAAATATTATCTGCTAGAGATTATACAAACTCAAAAGGAGTCCTTATTACAATTATTATCACACTATTTCACAGAATAATGAGGACTACTAATGCACCATCTAGGACCATCACTCCATCCCCCGACTCATCCCAGCTATATTCTCATTTCCTGAAGAGAACAGTGAAAGAAAGGGTGAGCTCAACTAGCCCAGTAAGAAATATTATGACTAAGATAATGTAGAATAAATTATCATTAGCCTTAAACAAAGTTAAACCGATACAATATATCAAACATTAAGTTTAATGCAATGAACAAGCAATCCATTAAAAGAGTCAAGTAGAGAATAAAATCTACTATCTTTTATGATTTAAAAGGTTTTTCATCTCTTTTATCATTTGGGACTCAACTTAAAAATAATTCACATCATCGAATCACCCCTACTCTCTGCCAAGGATATTCTTTAGTATCACGACCACAATTACCCATGCACTACGGGCCAAGAATATTTGTGTATTCATTAATGGTCATGATCATGCCAACAATCGTCCATCAATGCACTACGGGCCAATGAGGACTTTTACCACATCATTTGTAACATTACGATCATGATTACACATCGAATAATCCACTCGGTCATAATCATACCAAGTCCATCTACATGCATACTACAGCCACGTATGACTTTCAACATAATATAAACATGAGGATGATGACAATGATATAAGAATTCAATAAAACAAGTTCAAGAATTAATTTGTCCGAGAACTACTAATGTCCAAATTGTCAACATTATCTTTGCTTTGTAGAGTAAAATTCAAAATGATCGGAAGAATATTTCCATGAAAAGATACTTTAGATGAAGCTTGAATATCAAGGATATTCTACTAATTTCATGGAGTATAGAAGTCAAAACTTTAACCAACCGAGTATAATAAAGAATGGAATAACAAAAGAAATCACCATGCACGCGCGGTACTTCACATGACGTTTATTCCAATGTAATAAACATAACGGAACCAAAGTCGCAAAATTACAAGCAAGCCGATGGGATATTCAACCAATGAATAATAAATAACGGAACTAGGTCCCAAAGAAAAGCATTGCATGTGATATTCCAACGTAATAATAAATAACGAAACCGGTCCGTAGAAAAGCGATTGCATGTGATATTGCAATGTAATAATAAAGAATGGAATATTAGAAGAATTTCACCATGTATGCGAAGATTTACATGTATGAAGTTATTCCAATGTAATAATAAAGAATGGAATAATGTGTTCTCTTCATAAATAAGAAAGAAAGAGTACCCTTTACGACGAGTACAACAAATAATATTCCCTACCTTAAGAAGAAGAGTACTTGGATATATAAGTAGTGAAGTAGCGAGAATACTTTTCTTCTTTCTCTCTATAGTTTATCTCTCTAGAGTTTCAATGAATTAAGTAAGAAATAATGAAGGAATGAGCTTCTATTTATAGAAAATGGACTCAGATAAGAACTAATTCATGAACGGTCCAGATTGATTTACTTTAATCGACGGTCCATATTTAAAGCAAAATCTTTTAAATAAAATATAATATATTCTATTTATAATCTAATAAAACGAATAAATTTATAAAAGATTTTACTATGCAAACACTATCAGAGCACTATATGCAAACACCATGCATAATAAAATATAATATATTCTAATTATTGTCTAATAAAATGATAACTTTATAAAAAAGTATTACATTTTATATAAAAAGATTTTACTATACAAAATACTATGCGTATACACTATGCAACACTATGGATAATAGAATATAATATATTCTATTTATAGAATAACTTTATAAAAGTATTTTGTTTTATATAAAAAGATTTTCTATATTATTACATTAATAATACCAACAAAATCGAAAGTGACTTATCACGTAAGCATCAATAATTAATACTGGTGCTACTACTTGCAACTGACCAGACATCGTATTTTTTTAACACTTAACATGGGTGTTTCAACAGATTAACTGTAAAACTTCCGCCGTTATTTTCATAAAAGTATTTTTGTCGTTTTCTCAATCCGACAATAATTACATTATGGGGTCCACCAATGATTGTGCTGCTTGTGATGCCTCCAAAATTAGGTATACATCACCCATCTTGGGTCGCCAGATATCATGATCGTAATTCAAATACAACTTACTAATACAACCGTGCGTATGCAATACGACAAAACATAAACCGTGAGTTTGAATACAAATATTATCTACTAGAGATTATAAAAACTCAAAAGGAGTCCTCATTACAATTATTATCACACTATTTCACGTAATAGTGAGGACTACTAATGCTATCCTCCGGACCATCACTCCGCTTCCCGACTCGTCCCAAATTTATATTCTCATTTCAAGAAGAAAACGAGTTAAAGAAAGGGTGAGCTCAACTAGACCAAGAAGAAATATTGTGACTAAGATAATGCGTAATAAATTATCATTAGTCTCCAACAATGTTAAACCGATAAAATATAATAGACATCAAGTTTAATCTGCGGTTGAACAAGCAATCCATTAAAAGAGTCAAGTAGAAAATAAAATCTACTATCTTTTATGATTAAAAGGTTTTTCATCATCATTATCGCCGAGACTCAAATTAATAAATATTCCACATCATCGAATCACCCCGCTGACTACGGCCAAGGATATTCTTTAGTATCACGACCATAATTATCCGTGCACTACGGGCCAAGAATATTTGTGTATTCATTAATGGTCATGATCATGCCAACAACTGTCCATCAATGCACTACGGGCCAATGAGGACTTTTACCACATCATTTATAACATTACGGTCATGATTACACCGAATAATCCCTGGTCATAATCATACCAAGTCCATCTATGCACTGCAAGCCACAGATGACTTTCAACATAATATAAACATGGGGATGATGACAATGATATGAGAATTCAATAAAACTAGTTCAAGAATTAATTTGTCCAGGAACCAATAACGTCCAAATTGTCAACATGATACTGCTTTGTAGAGTAAAATTCAAGAAAATGCTCAGAAGAATATCTCCATGAAAAGATACTGGATGAAGCGCAAATATCAAGGATATTCCACTAATTTCAAGGAGTATAGAAGTCAAAATTTTAATCAATTGAGTATAATACCGAATGAAATAACAAAATATATCACCATGCATGCGGTATTTTGCATGTATTTGGTTATTCAATGTAATAATAATAACGGAACCGGTTCATTGAAATTCACACCAAGCAGGGATGTTCCAATGAGAATAATAAATGCGAATAATAAATGATGGAACCAGTCCCATGATATATACATGACGAGGATATTCAAGCGAATAATAAAGACGGAATAATAAAAATGGAACCAGGTCCGGCGTATAGCACAAACAGGATATTCTAACAGAATAATAAAGACATAATAATAGAAGAATGTCACCAAGTATAGGGTAGCCCGCGTATATAGGTTATTCCAATGTAACAATAAAGAAATGGAATAATGTAAGTTCTCTTCTTGAATACAAAAGAATAATATCCTTACCGTAAAATAATACTTGATATAAGAGTAGTGAAGTAGCGAAAACTTTTCTTCTATCTCTATATAGTTTCTCTCTCAGAGTTCAAAGTGAATTAAATAAGAAAATAATGAAGGAATGAGCTTATTTATAGAAAAATGGAATGCATAAGTAACTAATTCATGAACGGTCCAGATTGATTTACTTTAATCGATTGACCGGTCCATATTTAAAGAAAAATCTTTTAAATAAAATATAATATATTCTATTTATATAAAAAGATTTTTACTATGCAAAACACTATCGCAAGCACTATCCAAACACTATGCATAATAAAATGTAATATATTCTATTTATAGAATAACTTTAATAAAGTATTCGCTTTTATATAAAAAGATTTTACTATGCAAAACAATATGTATAATAGAATATAATATATTCTATTTATAGAATAACTTTAATAAAGTATTCATTTTTATATAAAAGATGTTTCTATTTTATTACGTTAATAAAACAAAACTTCTAAATCAACAATAATTGAATCAAATAATGTGAGATACTATGCAAAGAACTATTGTAGCAATAATTGAACAAAATGAGCGACTTCTCACATAAATATCAATAATCAATACCGTATACTTACGCAACAACGCCAGACATCTTGTACTTTTACTACCGAGTAGTTCAACAGTATCAACGGTAAAACTTCCGCCGTTATTTTCAATAAAATATTTTTGTCGTTTTCTCAATCCAACAATAATTTCGTTGTGGGGTCCACCAATGATTGTGTTGTCGTACGAATATTTCCTATTTAAAACGAATATTCCCCGACCAATCGAATATAATATGACAACTTGCATACTTTGCAAAATTTATAAATATTACCCACAACTATAACATTATCTCAAATTCACACCATAATATAAAAAAATTATTTCGAGAAAATTAATTCTTTATTCATAAAATCTGGGGTTTCACATGTTGTACGAATATTCCCTGTTAAAACGAATATTCCCCGACCAATCGAATATTATATAACAACTTGCGTACTTTGAAAAATTTGTAAATATTACCCACAACTATAACATTATATCAAATCCACACCATAATATTCAAAAACATATTTCGAGAAAATTTAATCTTTATTCAAAAAAATCTGGGGTCTCACACGAAGTACTATTCATGGGGTACTATTCACCCGATTACTATTCACCCGAAAAATTAATTTCTTTTCTTTCCAAAATATTTTTGATACATGGATATTATTCTTGAATTTTACTCCACAAAGCAATATCATGTTGACAATTTATGTGACGTCCCCAAAATAGGTATACATCACCTATTTTGAGTTGTCAATACATGGTACAGAAACAACTACAACTTTATTATTACAACAAGAAATCGTGAGTTTGAATACAAATATTATCTTACTGACAATATCTATACTCAAATAAATCCTCATCACATTTATTGATACATTAATTTACAAAATGGTGAGGACTACTAAACAATCCTTTCTAAAACTTCATTCCATACCCCAGGCTAAATACTCGCTTATATTCTCTCCTCGAGAAAAATGGAACAAAAGGAAAAAGGGTGAGCTCAACTAGCTCAAGAAAGAATATTATGACTAAGATAATATACAACAAATTATCGTTAGTCTTCAACAGGAAAATCTAATAGAATACAATAGACAACAAACTTTAAATCAATATTCGCATGAAATAATAATAATTCATTAGAAGAGTTAAGTAGAGAATGCAAACTACTATCTTCTATGTATGAATTTAAAAGTTCATCGCTCTATCTTTTATCCTGTAACATCAATCAATATACATCTGGAATCAAATATTCATCTTTGCACTACTGAGCCAAAGATATTCATCATTAATCATGTTCATTTAAACACTGCTCATCTTTTTCTACTGTGCCAAAGATATTCTTGAGAATCATTCATCTTTGCACTACAGCCAAAGATATTCTTAAGAAATCATTCATCTTTGCACTACTGACGCCAAAGATATTCCATAATATCATCATTTAAGACTGAGGATGATGAAAAATATTTTTTAAAAAACGAATCCAGTGAAACAAAATGACAAGGATTAAGGATTAAGGATTCGTACTTGGTTTTATCCACGTCCAAAAATACCTCAAAAATAATCATAGTGGTGTAAAATTCAAGAATGATCAAAACATTTATACAATCAGAGCTAGTATCCGAATAGATATTTTGACAAAAGAAAAAAATTTTATTTTTCTATTGAATAGTCTTAGATATCGTGAATAGTCTCAGATATCGTGAATAAAGTCTTGAGTATCGTGAATAGTAACTCAGACACCAAAAGATAGAAATTCCACAAAAACATCTTCACGCTTCATGAATAGTACTCGTGAATAGTAACTTTCGTGAATAAGAACTCATGAATAAAGAACTCGTGAATAGTAACTCATGAATAGTAACCCATGAATAGTAACCCCGACATGAAAAGTTCCAAATTTGATAAAACTTCAGATCAACATTTCAAAGATAATGATATTGAAGAAATAATATCATTACGAAAAAAATAATATCCCTTACCTCGAAAGATTAAGTATTTACAGCTAGAATCTACCGGTATAGTCTTTGAAGGAACTTGCAAATCGCCTAGAAATACTCAAAGTATACTCAAAATACTCACAAGAATACGCTCAAAATATCGAGAGAGAAATAGAGAAAAACTTCAGCTTTACGGTGTGATTTTCAATTCTAACCCAAGCACCCTATTTATAGGAAAATGCTTAGAACACCAAAGCAGAAAATTTAATATAATATTAATATAATTATACAAATTTTCCTTAGCCCACCTTTTGGTCAAAAACACCAGCCACACATGTTAATGATGTCCAAAAAAATACAAAAAACGTTTTTCTTAACAAAAATAATTTAAACTCCCAAAAATCAATTATTTCGGAGCTTTGGAACTTCAATAATTCATAATAAATATCCCTTTCATCAGAAAATTCGAATCTCACGAGTTTTTATAGGAAATTCAATTCTCTACAACTTTGCAGAAAAAAGTTTTTCCAAATTCCAAATAGAAATTGACCAAATCCACAAACGGGTGATTTTACAAGTTATAATCAAATTTCTACTAATAATTGTGTCCACCAACACACAAAACATGTGTTAAACATTTAATGCCACAAAATACTCTTCCTCCTCATATACTCATATATCCCACATTCATTGTAAAATATCACCATTAATATATTATTAAAATAATATATTTAAATGAATTATTTTATCGAAAAAAGATAAAATATTAATTTTCAACAATTGTCATTTTAAAATTTTCTCCATCTATATCCACATAAAATCAATATTTTCCTCATCATATAAATCAATAATTAATTATTCACAAATAATATTACGAGAATCACAATATTGACAACCGTGCGGCCTCAGGAAAGAGGGGGCTTTCCAATAAGAATTTCTTCTTCTTGGCCGCAATTAGATGACCAAACCTCTCCTTGATGCGTAACTTTCTAGACATTGCCAATAATGTTATCTAATAATATTATTCGATAATATGAATTATTGCTTCGATAATGAAAAATACTATGTAATGACAATTATTGAAACAACAACGAGAATAAAATATCAACGCAAAGAATTATTAACTCAATAAAATAATCTTGAATAAAGAATTCTCGTAACCATTATTGAGTAGTGCCTTCTTACGTAAGAATCAATAATTGGTGCAATACTGGTGCTACTCTGCTCAACAACGCGTAATAGTGTGTTTTAACCAACCGGTATTCCAACAAAGATAATAGCGGTAATAACTACGCCTGTTATTTAAAAACAACTTATATTTGTCGTTTTCTTCATCCAATCGCTTTCACATGGGGCCCACACATGGGCTACGGCCGTCATTTAATATTCCCAAGCGATCTTAATATTCCACGACCAAACGAATATTCCCGACAACAATGAATATTTTATAACCACTTGCTTATTTTGAAATATTTATGTATTTAACCCTTAACTATCCACATTAATCAAATCAACCCTTACTATTTCAAAATAATAAATAAAGGAAATTCCTTTTTATTTAAAAAATTTCGGGGTCTTACAATTTAGACATTATTGAATACTTGATAAATTAAATTATGAATCTTTAAAATTTATCATTTGCTTTTATTTAATTAAATGCTTATATCATTGTCATCATCCTCATGCTTATATTGTGATGAAAGTCATCTTTGTCTTATGTGCATAGATGGACTATTGGTTGATATGATTATGACCAGAGATTATTCGGTATAATCATGACCATTGATGATTACATGAATATCCTTGGCCCGTAGTGCAAGGATGATTCGATGATGTGGTTTATTTATTAAGCTGAGTCTCAGCGATAAAGTTGATGAAAACCTTTTTAAATCATAAAAGATAGTAAATATCATGCTCTACTTGACTCTTCTAATGGATTGCTTATTCCGCTACAGTTAAACTTGTTGTCGATTATATTCTATCAGTTTAACATTGTTGAAGGCTAATGATAACTTATTCTGCATTATCTTAGTCATAATATTTCTTACTGGGCTAGTTGAGCTCACTCTTTTACTTCCATTGTTCATCTTATTTTATGTTACTTTTATAACATTTTGTTATTATTTTGCTTTAAATATGTTTTGCAAGAGTTTGCAGGTCATTTCTAGCTTTGAAGGGAAAAAATGTCATTTCCCTAGCACTGGTGTTGCAATGCCTTTTCCCGCTTATTTTACTCACGGCATTTGTAGTGCCCCATCCTTGCGAAACTCACTGACTGTTCTTGCTGCTGATTTACATCCCTTTATAAACAGGTGATGCATCGCCCACTTATTGACCGAGACTTTTGACTAAGCCACAAATGTCGTCTGTCGAGCTATATCATGGTCTTCTGCCACCATTTCTCAGTTTCAGTGAATGAATGATAAATGAACTAGAATTGAAGGGCATATATATATATCAGCCCCCCTTTTGTAAACTCGTCCTCTCAGATATTCTGTCTCTATAAAACCCTCTTAGCTTAGTTTTTCTTCTATTTTGTAATCTTTGTACATATAGCTTGTGTAGATTAGGGCTAGGACTGGGATTCCTTGGAGTTCAAGAGCAACGAAGCGACACGGATCGAAAAACGAATCAAAGAAATTTCTTGGAGATTGAAGAAGCTATGACAGAGTTTATTCTTCTCTAGTTATTTCCTTTGAATCTGTATTTATGAATGTTGTAATTGTTGCTACTTATGTTTAGTTTATTAGCTAAGAACTGAATATTGACTCTAAGATTATAATGGAACCCACTGTTAATTTGAATTGATTTACTTTTTTCCTTTGGTTGGCACCATATGGTTTGGCTCAGATATTTATGCTTATTATTTAATTGCTAAGGAATTAGTGATTAATTAGGTAATCTATAAGAAATTGGGAAATGGACTGTAGATTAGACCGTGAATATCTGACATGTGATTATGTTTGTCTACACAGTTGGACTGCATAATTTGTGTATATGATAAGAATATACATGTGCGCCGCGTGTGACTTAATTAAGAATTTGTGCTAGAATTTATTGCCTTTGGTTAATTCGCACAGGAATGTGTCGAATTGCCTAGTTAGGATGTTCTTTTCCGTTCTATTTCCTTTCGGGTAGATTTAGAGAGGATATGTTCGTATGTGTCTCAGAAGAAGCTTACGAACATTTACGAGTTTTCGATTGACAATCCGTCGTGACCACTATAACCAAAGGGAGATTTAGGATGTTCATTGAAACATTGCACGCCAAGTGTTTGACGAAATGCTTGTGTGGGTGGGGAAAGTTATGATCTTAGCTTATAGCGCTTTAGATACTAGTCATTAGCCATTTACATGCTTTGTTAATTTAATGTTAATTAGATAAATTAAATATCTTTTATTTTGCTGTTCGAATAAGACTGAAACGATATAAAGTTGGTACTTAGTAAATATTAGTCATAATTCCTCGTGGGATCGACAACTTTCTTACCACTGTATTACTTGTTAAACCGCGTATACTTGCGCATGTTTAGTGATCGGTAATCCAACCAACAATTGTGCTCTCCTCGTTACTTTAGCATACTCTGCTAACTTCTACGTGCTTCCATCTTCTTCTATATGGTTGAATTTAAATTTGCATAATACAACTGTCTCAACTATATTTTTTCGAAATAAATCATTATATTTTATTATTGATATATAATATTTGAACTTTTGTAGTTGGATTATTTGATAATAATGATGTCAAATCATTCAATATTATTTTGTCAAGAGAATAAAATAAATTATAAAGTGTTTGTATTATGTTCAAATAAATATATGCAACATAAAATAATAAAAAAATGTCAAAAACAATTAGTGAGGTAGTCAAAATTGATATTGTTTATCAATTGAAACTGATTGTTTGTTTTGCTTTACAACATTACAATGATTTTATTTTTTAAATCAATTTTTTATTTTTATTTTTGCAAAAGTTTATGGCCCAGCCCAGCCCATCTTTGGACTTTATTTTTAGAGCCCAATAAAAATTGAATCTTTTTCGTCCAACCCAATCAAGACACAACTCATTTGGGCCTACCCAGCCCATTTGCAATTATCAATTGTGCCTTATAGTGTTGTAATATATGCCTAAAATGTTGATTTGACTTATCATTTTGCAAAGCAGAGGAAGATTTAAAATATAATTGGGTAAACCTAACGGGGCTAACGAAATTAATAGGAATTTTATTTATACGGGAAGTGATATTTTATATATAAAAAAGTAATATTTTCACATATTTCTTCAGCATAAATAGCGAACGGTAAATACCACGCTGTGTACTTGCTGTACGAGACTGATAGGGAGAGGGAGGGAGACGATCGGAGTAGGTTTGTAAAACCCCTCAAGATTTGCTGGTGAATGAGAGAGTAATCTCTTGCATTTGGTGTATAAACCCTAAAAATTGCACAAGGTAAGAGCTCACTGAGCTACCGTTTATGTAAGTCTCTATTTACTTCCATATGTATGCTTAAATTCGAAAGTTTGATGGTTTCAAGATGAAAATAATGGCATGCATTTTGAAGATTTAGATAATAGGCATTGTGAGCTATATGAACAGGTGTTTAATTTTTCAACAACACTTTTTGAGTTTATTTTTTCTTTTTCTTAAAGGTGCTTCTAGCAAGTATTTTTTATTTTTTTTTATTTATTTTTTTTTTATGTTTTGATTTACCAAAACTGAATAAGTTTGAGGGCACCCCTAATTTCTTGCATGCAAACGGTTTTGGTTGGAGTTGGGAATTTAGGGCTTCTTTGTTTCAAATGTAAAAATGCAAAATATTTAATTTGAGTGAAAAAATGTTGTGCACAGAAGGAAAGGATTGTAGGGTTGTATTGAGTGATAGAAATGGGAAGTATCCAAAAATCCAAAATATGAACATTGCTATTTCTTTTTGTAAAACAACTCACGTAGCAGAGGTAAATCTTGATGCTTTTAAAGTTTTGGGTTTATTGGTTCCAAACCCTGTACTTGGGTTTACCTTAGGTTTTGTATGGAACTCAAAATAATAGTGAGGAATAATAACTGAGATTTCGAAAACTTAAAGAGCTTAGTTATGAGTACATTACACTTTATTTTAGCAGCTTACTTGATGTTAGAGTTATTAAGAGCATATGCATATTGGACTTACTATCATTAGGAGCATTTTCCTTTTTGTGCCATTCTTTTCCTTTTCCCAATTCATTTTCTTTCCCATACTTTTTCCTAGTTCCATACAAAGCAAGTGTAGTAGCTGCTATAAAATTTTATATCGTTTTTGTTTTAGGATTATTTTCATTGACTTCATCTGTATTGCAGAATTAACCCTCACTAGAGAATTTGAAGTTAATGGGTATATATGATACTATGGACATAGACGATCTCTTTGAGGAGGATGTAAGAGATCTGGGTGAAGAATTTTTGAAGAATCTCTGTAAAAAAGCAGCAACATCATTTTTCGAACAATATGGTCTGATCAGTCACCAGCTTAACTCATATAACGACTTCATAGAGAATGGTATCCAGAATGTCTTTGATTCACTCGGTGAGATTACAGTTGAGCCTGGTTATGATCCATCTAAAAAGGGGGAAGGTGACTGGAGATATGCGTCAGTGAAGTTTGGAAAAGTCACCCTTGAGCCGCCAAGGTTTTTCACGGGTGAAAAGTTTTCTTCAGATAATGGTATAGAGTTTGTGAATTTTTTGCCTAGACATGCTCGCCTTCAGAATATGACCTACTCTTCCAAGATGAAAGTTCATGTTGATTTTCAGGTAATATTAAAAGACGTGTAAATGGATTTCTTCTTTGCCTTTCCCTAATAGGTGGGTGAGACAAACTTCTACAACTATTTTTAGTTTTCTCGTCTATCATTCTAACTATTTGTAGTTTTGAATCGATGTGGCCTGCCTACCCCATGTTGAGCAGTTTAGCGTTTTAACTTGGTAAGTGCCAATGAAAGTGTTCAGAGAATCTTAAGGCCCAGTAGTTATTTGGAGTTTTTGTGCTGAAACTCTTATTCTTATGGCTTATGTAATATTCTCAAAACTGCAAACTGATTTTGTGAAATTGAATGGCGCTATTAAGTATTAACACTGGCAAGTACCATGGTAATGCTATGATTTCCCTTTGTTTATGGGTGATTTGCTCCAACAAAACAATTGGTAGACTGGACTAAATTTCTGATTTTTTTTTAATTTTATTGTTATTTTTGTATATAATTTTATTAGTCTGAGAATTAAATAAGTTTCAATTTTATCATTGTTTGAACTTGAAGCATCAATGCAAGAATGTGCATGCAGTGCACACAGAAGGCCATTTTTACCTTGATATTCATTATTTGAATTCTTCTTTTTATTTTTTTGGTGCATTTGCATGACATGCTAGTATGGTCATAAAAGTCTTTATGGTTACCAATGCAAATACACTGCAAGTTTTTACTATGTAATCGTATTTACTTGTTTTATCTGTTCTTATTTCTTAGTATACTCAACTTAGAGGAGATATAGCTCGAATTCCGAGAAATAGCTGTAGTTATTAGAGATTTTTCTGTAATCAATTGATAAACTACTCATACATCAATGTAATGTTTCTTTTAATAAGAAAAGTTTACATCTGATTCACTTTTCTCAAAGGAAATTATTAAACCCAAAATCCTTACCCGCCTAGGTCACTCAGATATCTAGAGCGTAGTGATAGTTGTGATAGGTTGTTATTTTTTTTGAGTCAAATTGCTCATCTGAGACATTCTTTCCCTTTTTATATCTGATTTTCAATGTGTTTTTGAACCTTTAGGTATATACCCAGAGGATGGTCAGAAGTGACAAGTTTAAAACTGGAAAAGAACAGTTTCTAGACAAGGATGTTTCTCTTGTGGATACAAGGGAGATTGTTATTGGGACTCTCCCAGTGATGGTGAAATCTGATTTGTGCTGGATGAGTAAAGCTGACAAAGGTGATTGCGATTTTGACCATGGAGGCTATTTCATAATCAAAGGAGCTGAGAAGGTGACAAGTATTTTTTCTTTTCAGCATATTGTTGTTATATTGGGATGCATCTTTGCTTGAGTTGATTAAGATTTGTTTTGTGACAGACTGACAGTTAAGATTATTGGTTAGATTTAGTCAGATGGAAAGATCCTTGTCATGATAAAGTATTTGTGTCTAATTAAGTTGATAACTTTGTTCTATGCAGTATGCTATACTTGAGAGCTAATCTAACTAGACACATTTGAACATTTCCGTATATGGTCCAAACTTGATATTGATGATTTGCTATTTATGAAAGTTTGAAGTCAATTTGTCAAACATAGCTTTCTCAGGTGAAATAGAGTACAAAATTCATAGGAAGGACTCTTTGGTTGACATGAACTATGGAGACACCTCTATGCAGTATTAAGAAATCTTTTGTAGGAAGCAAAAAAAAAAATATTGACCATAAAGTTAATGGACACAGTGTTAAATGTAGACAGATGTAACTGTAGAATGTGTATTTTCTATATATCTTCATATAACAAGTAGCTACATTTATACACAAATGCTAGCCTAACTCTCGAAGGAAAAAACAAAAACAGGGAAATGTAGAATATTTTAAGCCTAAGGCATGTTATGGGTATAACATCACTAACATCTGCATGTTATGGGTGTTGTGTCACTAACATTTGCTAACATATCTGCTAACATTTCCCCCCAAGTTGGTGTATAGATGTCTCGCATACCTAACTTGAAACACAGTGGATGAAATATTTTACTACTAAGACCCTCAGTAAGACAGCAAGCTGGTGTTCTGATTTTACAAAGGGTAAGGAGATAAGACCACTAGTTAACTTGTTTGTCAATCTCAATGTGCTTCGTTCTATCATGTTGTACTGGGTCGTTTGCAATTCTAATGGCTGCCTTGTTATCACAAAATACATAGGCCGTTTAGTTGTAACACCCAGATCTTCTAACAAGGTTCGAAGCTACATTAGTTCACATATACCCAAGGCGATAGCTCGATATTCAGCCTCGACACTAGATCTTGCCACCACAGACTGTTTCTTACTACGCCAAATAACAAGATTACCTCTAACAAATGAGCAGTAACCTGATGTAGAAGAACGACGATCCTCTATAGAACAAGTCTAATCTGAGTTGGAAAAAGCTTCAACTCTCATATGACCATGTGGTGCAAACAATAAACCTTTGTCAGGAGCAGACTTGAGATACCTTAGAATTCTGTAGACAGTTTCCAAGTGACAATGTCGAGGATCATGCATATTGGCTCATTATACCCACAACATAAGATATATCGGGTCTAGTATGAGAAAGGTATATCAATCGTCCCGCCAAACGTTAATATATTTCTTTATCAATAGTAGGTCCCGTGCTTCATTCTAGATGATGATTAACTTCAATAGGAAAATCAGCAGACTTACATTCTAACATGTCAGTTTTTGTTAAAAGGTCAAGGACATACTTTCGTTGAGATAGAAAAATCCCACTGGAAGATCTTGCAAGTTCAATACTGAGGAAATATTTCAAAGAACCAAAATCTTTTGCCAGACTCGTTTTGAGATTAGCCATCTCTTCTTTATTATCACCTGTCACCACAATGTCATCAACATAAACAATAAGAATGACAGTCTTCCCATTTATCTATTTGACAAATAGAGTGTGATCTGCTCGACTTTGTTTGTACCCAAATCTGATCATTGCTTTATAGAATTTACCGAACCAGGCTCTAGTAGATTGCTTTAGACCATATAAAGCCTTTCTCAATTCACAAACTTTGCCCTTGGTGGCAGATGAAGCAAAACCAGAGAGTATTTTCATATATACTTCTTCCAAGTCATCAGGAAGAAATGCATTTTTCACATCCAATTGTTGAATATCCCAACCAAAGTTCGCTGCACATGAGATTATGGTACAAACATAGTTCATCTTCGCCACAGGGGTAAATGTCTCGTGGTAATCAATTTCATGAGTTTGAGTATACGGTATACCCTTTTGCAACTAGCCTAGCTTTGAGTATCTCAACTGTTCCATCTGGCTTCTGTTTGACTGTATATACCCATTTGCAACCAACTGGTTTTTTACCATAAGGAAAAGTAACTAGTTCTGATGTATCATTCTTTTCAGGGCATTCATCTCCTCAATCATAGCCTGTTTCCAATTCTCATCACTGATTACTTCTTTCCATCCCTGAGGAACAAGTATTGAAGACAAAGAAGAAACAAATGAGTGGTAGGATGCAAATAATTTATTATAGGCTATAAAATTAGAGATGATGTTGAGTACAAGATCTAACTCATTTTCTGAGAGCAATAGGAATGGCAGTATCATTAGAAGGACAAGTAGTATCATCAGAAGAGCAAGTAGGGTTAAGATTCTCACCATTAGCATTATCAAGATTAGGTGTGGAGCAAGGTTGGTGTAGAGGTGCAGAAATGGTGGCCTTATTCTTGCCTTTTCGAACATAGGTCCTTAATTCAGGCTCATGTAACTCCCCCTGTGGCACATGCTCATGTAACTCCCCATGTGGCACATGCTCATGTAACTCCCCTGTGTAGAATTATTAGAAATAACAACAGGAACAGGGAAAGTAGAATCTATAAACTCAGAAGGAAGATTCTCTTTATTAATAACATCCTCCCCCTGAGAAGATGAAGAAGAATAAAAAGGTTCCAAACTCCCAAAAAGTTACATCCCGAGTGACAAAGACTCTATTAGGAGGATGATAGCATTTATAACTTTTTTGGGTTGGAGAATAACCAATGAAGACACACCGAAGAGCCTTGGGATCTAATTTTCCCCGAGTAGGAGACTTATCATGAACATAGCATACACAACCAAAAACTCGAGGCGAGTGAGAATGACTAGTCATATGTTGGAGAAAAGAAATAGGACTTGTGTTCCCAAGGATTCTAGAAGGAAGGCGGTTGATAAGGAATGCAACAGTCAGAACAACATCTCCCCATAGAAATTTAGGGGTTGTCATTGTGAACATAAGAGTGCGGGCGACCTCTAGTAAGTGTCGATTTTTTTCTTTCCGCCACTCCATTTTATTCTGGAGTTTTGACACGGGAGGTTTGAAGAATGATGCCATACTAAGAAAGGAAGTTTTCAAAAGCATGATTATTACTATATTCACGGCCATTATCACTATGGAGAATTTTGATTTTAGCGTTAAATTGAGTTTGAATCATTTTATGAAATTCCTGAAAACAATCAAACACCTTATTTTTGGAACGCAAAAGATAAATCCAAGTGACACGAGAATGACAATCAATAAAGCTAACAAACCATTTGAAGCCAGAACGGGAAACAGCCCGAGAGGGTCCCCACACATCAGAATGAATAATAACAAAAGGCTCAGAGTGACGACTGTTAATAGCAAAATAAGTCGACCGTTTGTGTTTACCGAATTCACAAGGTTCACACAAAAACTGAGTTTTGGTACATGGCTAACTAAAGATGGAAATAAAGACTCCAATATTGAAAAAGAAGGATGACCCAAACGACGATGCCATTGATGGAGAGAGGTTAGGCTGGAGTCTGAAGTAGAGTGAAGAGCTTGAGTAGACAACAAGGTAAATGAAGGAACATCTAAATAATAGTGCACTACCATTGCCAATCACCTGCCCTGTCACCAAGTCTTGAAAAACAATGATTTTGAAAAAATGTTACTGAACAATGTAGAGATTTAGAAAGACGTTGTACAGATAATAGATTTGCAGTAAACGAAGGGATATACAGGATATATGATAATGTTAATGAAGGAGTACAAACAACAGAACCACTCCCAGAGAGAGAGAGAGAAGACAGGGAGCCATCAGCCACTCGAACCTTGTCTTTTCCAGAGCGGGGTGTGTATGAAGTAAAGAGGTTGGAGGATACAGTCCTATGCTCAGAGGCACTTGTGTCTATAATCCAACTCGGGCAAGTGGATGAAACATGAAAAGCATAAGAAAGTATACTTGACTGGGCATAATGAGATGGAGTAGGTTTGGAACAGAATTTCCGAAAAACTGAGATTTTCTCAGAAGTGAGTGCAGTAGTGTCTGAAGTACTGACATCAACAGAAAGAGGTGGAGTAGATATGTAGGCCTGAGATCCACGTCCCTGACCAAATCGACCTCCACGCCCTTTAGGTCGCCTATGAAGTTTAAAACAAGGATCCCTAGTATGATTCTTTCTCCCGCAATAATCACATTTGCGGAACTCTTTCTCAATTGGAGACTGAATGGGAAAGCTTGGTTACTAATTTGTCGACAAAAGTTAGATTTAGAACCATCACCCAACTTCCATGCCCTTATGATTCTTGCCCCCGCAATAATCACATTCGCGGGACTCCTTCTCAATAGGAGACTGAATGGAAGCAACCATGGCTGATTTGTCAATAGAAGTTAGATTTAGAACCATCATCCGATGTCTACTTTCCTCTTGTTGGACTCTAGCACGAGTCTCTTGAAGTGATGGAAAAGGTGTTTAACCAATCAGTTGTGCTCGAACTTGATCATATTCTATGTTTAGAACATCTAGAAAATCAACTCCTCGATCTTCGCCAACAAATTTTTGATAAGCGGTGGTGTCATCCGTACATTTCGCTGAAAAAATGCAGTAATGATCAATCTCCTGCCAAAGGGCATTAATCTCCGCAAAATACTGTGCCACAGACTTCTCCCCTTGACTCAGTTCACAGATTCGCTTACGAATGTCATAAGCCTTAGACATATCACCAGAAATAGAGAGGTGGATAGCCTCCCAAAGCTCATGGGCAGTGTTTAAAAACATGTAACTACTTCTCGGTTCCATAGAATTAAAAATCCATGTTTTTACCATGGAAGGTTTCATTCTTCTTGGGTCATACCCGGTTGTGCAGGCATAGTCGAAGGTTCACTGATGAAGTGTTGCATACGATTGGTCTCAATTGACATACGACATGCTTGAGACCATGCCAAATAATTCGATCCATCCAATTTAAAGGGACTGAGAGCCAGAGCTGAGTTAAGAGCATGACTCCTAACAACCTGATGTTGTTAACACACCACTTTGTTCCGCCATAAAATAATATTAACATGGAGATACAATCTATATCAAGGAGAATAAACTTTCCAAGAGATTGTAAAACACTCCAAATATATAGGATAGGCAGGAAAAAAAGTGAAGTGGAGTGGGGTGGGGTGGGGGAATCCAAGTTTAATAGCTCAAGTTTCTTAACAGTGAGAAAAAAACAACACCCTTAGTAAGGGTTTATGAAAAACTCAGCAAAACACCTTAATTCCATTGTAGATAGTAAGAGGAGAGAAAGTCGACCAAAACAAGAAGATGCCGCGTCGGAAAATGTTGTCAGAAAAAGGCTCACGCGCCGGTAGGAGGCACGTGGCGACGACGTCCGGTGTGTGGGGTGGCGTGTGATCAAGTGGGTGTCGGAGGTTCTTTTCTGGTGGTGGTCGACTGGCACGATAGAATCCTGATATAACCTCAATTTCTCCAACCAAGCTGATCTTGCAAGGTTTCTATTAGAATTTGTTATACTTGCAGCGGACCAGAGAGAAAGAGAAAAAAATGAAGAACATTGGAAGAAAAGAAGCAACTCTGTTATGGACCAAACTTTGATACCATGTAGAATGTGTATTTTCTGTATATCTTCATATAAGAAGTAGCTACTTTTATACACAAATGCTAGCCTAACTCTCGAAGGAAAAAACAAAAACAGGGAAATGTAGAATGTTTTAAGCCCAAGGCATGTTATGGGTACATCATCACTAACATCTGCATTTTATGGGTGCTGTGTCACTAACATTTGCTAACAAGTAACCATATAAGATTTATACATTTGAACCTGGATCCGTCTTTTCTTTTTAACATCCTTGGACTTTTGAATGAACTTCACAATTATCAACTGTGTAGATAGATTTGTAAAATGCAACATGAATAGGCTCTAAATTTAACTGATTTTAGTTTGCGTACTTTCTTCAGTAGAAGTTGATTTACATAAGCTATTTACTGAGTTGAACTATCTACCATTTATTATATACTCCGGATTTTACTACTAAACAGTGATTGTTTCAGGTTATGGGCATGGATTCTTGTTTCATACATATGTGGTAAACAAGTTGTGAAATTGTGTAATTTTTAAGTTCTCGATGGTAACATTTCCTCAATTTTACTGCAGACCTTTGTTGCACAGGAGCAAATCTGTTTGAAGAGGCTTTGGTTGGCCAGTAATCCTAGTTGGGTTGTTTCTTACCGTAATACTTTCAAAAGGAAAAGAGTGTATGTAAAACTATTGGACAGTCCTAAAGTTGAAGACATTGGAGGAGGGGAAAAAGTCATTACAGTGTATTTCTTGGTGACCGAGATTCCAATCTGGGTATTGTTTTTTGCCCTTGGAGTATCATCTGACAAAGAAGCTGTTAATTTGATTGATGCTGATGTTGAAGATGGCAATATTGTTAATATACTAATTGCATCAATTCATGATGCTGACAAGAAGTGTGAGAACTTTCGTAGAAGGGGAATGGCTCTTAAATATGTAGAGAAGCTTATTAAAAGTTGTCAATTTCCACCTGCAGAATCTGTTGAAGAGTGCTTTAGCAGCTTTTTGTTCTCCAATCTTATTGGCTTCAAGCGAAAGGCTCGCCTTCTTGCCTATATGGTGAAGTGTCTCTTGGAGGCTTATACTGGCCGCAGAAAAGTTGATAACAGGGATGATTTCAGAAACAAGAGGTTAGAGTTGGCTGGTGAGTTACTTGAGCGTGAGCTGAGAGTTCACATTAAACATGCTGAAAGACGTATGGTCAAGGCTATGCAGAGAGATCTTTATGGAGATCGTACCATACACCCAATTGAGCACTATATGGATTCATCAATCATTACAAACGGACTTTCTAGGGCATTTTCCACCGGGGCTTGGTCCCATCCGTACAAAAGAGCCGAAAGGACCTCTGGTGTAGTGGCAAATCTTGGTCGAACAAATCCATTGCAAATGATAGCTGAAATGAGGAGAACTCGTCAGCATGTCGAGTACACAGGAAAAGTTGGTGATGCCAGATACCCGTCAGTGATTCAAACTATACTATTTTTTTGTGCATGTTTACACATTTGTTTACGTAATTTGGCAGGTATAATGTTCCCCCGACTTGTTAATAATAATAGCATAGGAACACGGTCTTTAACATTATGTTGATTGAACATCATAATGGTTGGCAGTAATGATTATGACTTATGACTTGGTTATGACATTTGTAATGCCTGGGAGTTATCAAGAAATTAATACCTGCTAGTTGTTATGTTATTGTAGGAACATGATCTTTAAGGAACATGGTTTTGTTGAAGGAGGCGAATTTCCTTGTTTTTCCTTATTATTTACAAACAAATGTCAATGTTTTAACTAATAGAACATTTTTTTGCTGATGAATTACCAATAGGGGCCTGTGCTTTTTTCTTTTTTATAATTATGGTTCTACCTTTTTCTTTTGTATTATGGATGACAATACGGTACCTATACCGTGAGCCCAAGTTGACACTGTTATATCATATAACATTTTTCTATTCAATCTAGAGAAGGTCACTGGAGTGACTTATTCTTATTATACCCCCTGGAAGCTGTTATGGACAATTTTGTAGTTGCTGTAGTTCTATCTTTTAGATTTTATGTTACAATCATTTCATCCTTGTACATGAAATATTGAAAGTATATGTAAGATATTTATCCCATACTTGTCGTTTTCTTCTCCCCCACAAAAGGCATATTCACTTTCTCGCAAACTGCGTCTTTCAGAAATCATTGACCTGGTTGGTTACCTCATCCTCTCAGGTAGGAAAAGAAATGGTAGAAGGGAGGGCTACGAGATTTAGTATAAAGAAAAGAAACAAGCTTAGAAGGGTTTTTTGTGTGGATAAAAGACATTTTGTTAGACAGCGGAGAGAATACAGAAAGGACTAGGAGTCCTCCAAAGAAATACAAGTGGAGAACTTAGAAAAACTAATTATGCACTTTCCACCAATATTTATGAACATCTGAAATAGCAACACCTCTAAAAACTCCCATAAGCCCACAACTATGCTAGAAATGAAGCCATATCCAAAATAAGAGGTAGAGAGATGGGTGTCATTGAAAATATCTGACATTCTTTCAATCCAAATATCCCACAAAATAGCAAAACAAGAATACCTGCAAAGAATTTTGGCATCACTGTTCCTCCCAAAACCCTTAAATATTACCTGAAGCAGAGTCTGCAAGGACAGGGGAACAGTGGACACCGAAAGCTTAGGATGAATTTAATATGCCTCGTGAACTGGAGAGCTAGATTGATTTGTCACTTGCACTTTTTTTTAATCATTTATTATCGTAAGTTACTTATAAAAAAATAATTTTTTAAATTTATTGTCCTAATTTGAGGCTTGGTTCAGTATGAGGGGAGGGAAAAAAATCTCCATCTCTGTCTATCTTCCTTTTTGTACAATTTGGTAGGTGTTGTAGGCTGGTCTATGTCTGACTTTTGACTGGGAACCTTACAAGCACAGAGGACATGGTTTTTAGTTATTTGGAAGTAATTATATCTTTGAAATATTTTAATAGGTGTTTTGGATGTTTGGAAATCATGGAATTTTATGCATATGTATAATATTGTTGCAGGCATCCTTCCCACTGGGGAAAGATATGTTTTCTCTCTACTCCTGATGGAGAAAATTGTGGCCTTATAAAAAATTTGGCCAGCACTGGGCTTGTCAGTACAACTGTTCTTGAGCCGTTTCTTGACAAATTGCTTGAGTGTGGGATGGAGGAATTAATGGATGACACTTCAACTATACTTCGGGGAAAGAACAATATTTTCCTGGATGGAGATCTAGTTGGAATATGTGAAGATTCGGCTTCATTTGTTGCAGAATTGCGAAGTATGCGACGCAGCAAGGAACTGCCACATCAGGTTCTCTTATTTTTCATCTTCAGAAGTTTTGGATTTTAATATATTTGGGTTTAGTATCATATCTTTTCTAACTTATATGGGCTACATATTGAAGCAAGATGTCCATAATTGATTTGGTTATGTAAAATTAGGTATCTGTGAGATAATTGAATGGTAGACCTGTATCAGAAATGCATTTGTGAATTTGTGAAATTAGCTTGCACCAAGATGTGTTTGTGCTATTCATCCAGTTGATTCAACTAGATGAAAAATCAGATCAATTTCTGAATTCATATAGGCGTTTAAGAAATTGTTTTGTAACAAATTGCTTGCACTATCTCTTGAATTTACACTAATTCAGCACGGGCTGAGCCGTTAACAAATTGTGCATTGTAGTTTCACGTGATTTCAGTGTATTGATGATTGGCAAGGTGAGTCGCATTTAATAATTTGAGATGCTGCAAATGCAGTTTTTTAGCAAAAAGATGATGACCATCTAGCTCTTCAGATCTGCTGCATTTGTCAGCCTTCACATTGACCCATTGATCTACTACCCAATAGGTTCTGACGAGCCTCCAACCTTCTATTCTTACTCCAGTTCTAGAGCTTTAGTGAGTAGTGACTTTGCAATTACCATCCATACAACCGTGATAGAGTTGAAACAGCCAACTTTGGAATCATATACGAGACATATATCTCCACATTCAACTTGGGCCAGTGAGTTTGTATTATCATCTTTAACTTTTAAGTGTGCAGACCCTAGAAGTATTTATCTCCAGACATTCGTGTTGCGTGTAAGAAGAATTATGGGACATATCATTTATTTTTACATCTCCCCTGTTCTTGGGATTGTGGAGATACTGTTGAGTTGGGGGATAAGTCTGTGTCCCACTTCTGTGGGGGGTTTGTTGCTTATCCGGTTTCGAGGCTTAGGAGGAAGTAAAGATGGACAATGCTTTTGAAGTGTGCAGCCTATTCGGTTCTTTTGAGATTTTGGAACGAATGTAAAGTTCAGTGTTTTGGGACAACTATTATCTTTTGTATTGCTGCAAGACAGGATCATTTTTCTTGCTTCTCATGGGCTCCTGCCATCGGTGCCATGTGTCTGTCTGTCTTCTGTCTGTCTGATCTTGATGAGATAAGTGAGCTGCACTTTCTCAAGGGTTTTCTTTTTTTCCCACTTGTAGGGTGAAATCTAGAATTAGCTTCTCAAAATTACATGTATGTCACTCTTACTTAATATTTACTCCCTTGCACTGAAATATGCAAGGCAGTTCAGCACGAGTTAGGTTGTTACTTCTACTAAACTTTTCCCAACTCCAGTTTAGCGGGAGAACCATCTTTCTTTGGTTGGCAGGGAAGTTTTCCACTTTCTTATGTTTGAAGATAAGTACTTCCCCCTGGGAAGCTTGCATCAAAGTTAAACAGCTTTCTCCATGTAAGTAGTTCATTTTCAGCAAAGCAGAGAGTGGCAGATCATATCTTGTCCTGATGAATTTTTCTTGTTTCTAGTGTTATGATGTTTTTCCTTGCAAATAAATTGTATTATTGATTATGATGTTTTTAGATGTGACTGGATGTGCTACTATATTACCTTTTTGTGCATGTCGCTGAATGTGTTTGTTTGTTTATGTGCATGGTGTGACTATGCATAATGGTTGGTTTAGGTTGTGATCTGAATCATTGTACTGTTGTTTTTCTTGTAGGTGGAGATTAAAAGAGATGAGAAGCATCGAGAAGTGCGTATATTTTGTGATGCTGGAAGGATTCTACGGCCTCTTTTAGTTGTCAATAATTTGAAAAAAATCAAATTATTCAAAGCCGGAAACTACTCTTTTCAATCTCTTTTGGACAATGGAGTAATTGAGCTCATTGGCACTGAAGAGGAAGAAGACTGTGCCACTGCATGGGGAATTAAATATCTCATGATGGAAAATGGAGGAGATCCACCAATGAAGTACACTCACTGTGAGCTTGACATGTCGTTTTTGTTAGGTTTAAGCTGTGGACTCACCCCCTTTGCAAATCATGATCATGCGAGAAGGGTCCTTTACCAATCTCAGAAGCACTCTCATCAGGCCATTGGTTATACTACCACAAATCCGACTATCAGAGTTGATACCAATACTCATCAGTTATACTATCCTCAAAGACCCCTTTTCCGCACAATGCTTACTGATTGTCTTGGAAAACCTGAATGTCATACTGGTCACAACAGGATGCTGCCAAAGACAGAATTTTATAATGGGCAGTGTGCTATTGTTGCAGTCAATGTTCACCTTGGATACAACCAAGAGGATTCCTTGGTAATGAATCGCTCTTCAGTAGAGCGTGGTATGTTTCGATCAGAGCACATTCGAAGTTACAAGGCTGATGTTGATAACAAGGAAGCATTGGGGAAGAAGCTAAAGTTAGAGGATGCAATAAACTTTGGAAAGATCCCAAGTAAAATTGGACGCGTTGACAGCCTGGAAGAGGATGGTTTTCCATTCATCGGAGCAAACCTGCAGACTGGTGATATAGTCATTGGGAAACATGCAGAATCAGGGACAGATCAGAGTGTGAAATTGAAGCATACTGAAAGAGGCATGGTTCAGAAAGTAGTACTTTCTGCAAATGATGAAGGAAAAAACTTTGCTGTAGTATCTTTGAGACAGGTAATTTTGCATGACTAAATGTATTTTATTTCAGTACATGGATTTACTCCTTTAAAAACCAGCCATTCCTTTATTTCAAATGCCTCTAGTAATATTCTCAAATACTTTGAAACCTTCTCCATCTGGTGGGTACTATTAATTCCGTATTATTAAAATCTTTGATGCTCCATCCTTGTTTTTAACTACAATTTTTGAGAGTATCCACGTAAGTCTTGCAAACAATGCTTTGATAGCAGCTGAAGATGCGTGAGGCGAAGGTTAGTCATTAAACTATACATGTATTCTCCGGGAGTAGCTGAATATTTGTATATTAATAGATGTTACCAGACATAAAGATTAATAATATTGGTCTCTTGCTTGTTGCCTTTCTATATAGCGTTCATGTACATGGGTTTATCCCCCTTTTTAATATACTTTTCTCACAAATGGACAAAAGATAAAAGGAATAGTTTGCTTACTATTGCTTACACTTGACCATATGGTGTAGGTTCGGTCCCCATGTCTTGGGGACAAGTTTTCAAGCATGCATGGGCAAAAGGGTGTTCTGGGATTTCTGGAGTCCCAGGAGAACTTCCCTTTCACAATACAAGGGATAGTTCCAGATATTGTCATAAACCCACATGCGTTTCCTTCCCGTCAAACTCCTGGTCAACTGCTAGAGGCTGCTCTAGGTAAGGGGATTGCCCTTGGAGGTAAAGAAAGATATGCCACCCCTTTCTCCACTGTATCTGTTAATGCCATAACAGACCAGCTTCATAGGTAATAAAGTTATACCAAAGCATTTTCTTTGTTCACAAATGCACCATAATATGCGTATCAATGTCTTGCACATGAATATTTTGTTGGTCTGCCATTGATTTGTTATTTTGCGCTTGTTTGGTTTATTGATTTGGTGAGATTAAAAAAAGGAAAGAAATACAAATTACTAGCAAGAGGATTTTCTTGTTCTAGCTCTTTTTTTCGTCATTAAATATTACTTCCGACTTATGACTCGAGTTCCTTGAAATTTGAAGGTATGCAAAATTTTGCTGAAAGCGTGCTTGCTTCTCAGTTTTTTGGAATTTGGAATGAATGTAACGGTAGACTGATTAGATCCCCTTATCTTTTATGTTTTGGAGGGATAGGGTTATTTTTCTTGCTTCCTTTTGGAGTTGTGCTGTGGCCTGTGGGGGCCTTTAGGGGTACCTCTATATTTGATTTGTGGAGAGATTGGAGTGTTACAATATTTAAAGTGAATTTTTGGTCTTGTTTTTCATATGTTTTCTCTCTTTTCTGCTTATTACACTTCTACATTTATATGGGAGCAAAAAACGGATCCATGACAAAGAAGGAAATGACATGTGAACTTTGAAATTTACCCCTCATGTTCCTCCATATATTATTTTCTTATTATGATAAACAAGGTAAATTAATTTTTCTTTCCCTAGAGAAATCCACAAATCAACAAGTCTTGCTGTACACGTATGACAGGGCTGGATTTTCTAGATGGGGAAATGAGAGAGTTTACAATGGTCGAACTGGTGAAATGATTCGTTCCCTGGTGTTTATGGGTCCAACCTGCTATCAACGCTTGATCCACATGGCTGAAGACAAGGTGAAGTTCCGGAACACCGGACCTGTTCATCCTCTCACCAGACAACCAGTTGCTGACCGAAAGCGTTTTGGAGGTATCAAGTTTGGGGAGATGGAGCGCGACTGTCTTATAGCCCACGGAGCATCAGCCAATTTGCATGAACGTCTCTTCACCCTCAGTGACTGCTCGCAGATGCACATCTGTCAGAAATGCAAGCACACAGCAAATGTGATCCAGCGGACAGTGATGGGTGGGCGCAAGATTCGGGGCCCGTATTGCCGCTACTGTGAGTCTACAGAAGACATTGTAAAAGTGAGTGTGCCTTATGGGGCGAAGCTACTTTGCCAGGAGCTTTTCAGCATGGGCATATCTTTGAAGTTTGAAACCCAGCTGTGTTGAGATCTCACATACTTTTCATCAGTTTCTTGGCATCCCCCCTCTGCCTCCCCCAACGCACAACAAGCCAATCTTTCAAAGCTCTTATGGTTTTTCCCAGACTTAAAATGATTACTAGAATCTGTTTATATGTAGGGATTATGAATCAGTTTCATTATTTGGGCCTCTCTATGTAATGTGAATCTTATTCCCAGTGCACTACACATCTGTCCATGTTATCACTTTGCTGCTTATTCTCTATGTAAAATAGGTGATGTAGCAACTAGCAAGTATGTTTTGGTTTCAAATGGTGAATTTACTGGACAAGAATTGTTAAAAGGTCATGAAAATTAAGAAAGGGCTGGATTACCTAAAGGTGAGTTTTTGGATGGTAAGGGTTAGTCGGAATAATTGAGATAGAATACACAGTTTTCATTAGAGCTGGCAAAAAATAGGCTTAGTTGATTTTGGGTTACATAATTTAGTTGGTTAAGAAACAAAAATATTATTATTATTTATATTTAATATGGGTTATGTGGTTTGAATTTAAATGGTTATGGGTCAAATCAAGGTAGACCTAGTTTTCAAATTAAATTCATATTTGAACAAATGATTGAATATATATTTAATATATAAATAAATTGTTTGAAAACAATTTATGAAGAGGAGGATACAATTTATAAGAGGTCACAAATATGAACTTACGTGTATAAATATGCTTGTCGGTCCAATTTTAATAAGGCACGCCTAACAAATAAACAAAACTCTTGCTCAAATACGAAAACTTCAAGCACTTTTGAAAGCGATTCTAAAATATGTAATAGAAAATGTTGACTTGGGTGCATAAATTAAATGTTTATAAATTCATTTAATTTATGGACCCAATATATAAATTTATATTTGTGATCTCTTACAAAGTGTAGAAAATTAGGGCTCTTTACACTACTATACAACAATTAGAAAGTAATTACAAGATAAGTGCATCTACAAAATAATTACAAAAAGAGTGCAACACAATAACCACATCAGATCATTCGGTTTAACAGAAATAAGGAAACGTTCATTTCTTGTCACTGGCTTTGCGGTTGCTATTGAGTTTTATTCTCTTCCAAAGCAAATTTGGTGAATCGTGCTTCTTCACTATCTACATCACTCAACTCCCCAAAACGCCCCCATCACCATCGCGTCTCAAAGATCACAGGATCGAAGGATTTGGAGAAGATCGAAGGATTTGGAAACCGAGTCTCGAATATCGAAAGATCGAAGGATTCTGAAAATCCGAATCTGGAACATAATTATGAAGGTAAGTAAACCGTACTTTGAATCTGGCTATTGAAATCTCATAATATTACTTTGAATCGGACAATGAGTATATGATTTCGATTTTCAATTGGTAACTAGAAGTAAAACTAATAGAAGGATTATTAGTTGTTTATTGATAGATTTCAGATTGGTATAAAGTAGAATTGTAGACTGAAAATTTGGTATGAGTCTTTCAGGTACTGAATCGTAGTTACTAGACATTCATAAATTGGTTACCTTCATATAAGTGTTTAGTTACCTAGGTTCAATTGTTCAGTCTTTAATTGGTCACCACATCATGATACTCAGTGATTTGATTATAAACAGAATGCAAACAATGTATTTCAGATTTATGGTTACTAATTAGATATATTTTGGTTACTGTATAATGATTATTTGGTCACCATTCATAATATTATATTATTTTTAATGTTTCAGTTGTTAGACAATAGAGATGATTTCAGTTGTACTTTATTTCAACGGAACGTGGTCTGACAGTAACTAATACCACAAATTTGAAGTTACCGCCCTATTAGTCCCATCAACTTGTTCATTCACAGAAATACACAACTTGGTATGCAGTGAAACAAGGCTAGACACCAAAAAAAAAAAATTGTCAATCAAATTTCAGATTAGAAGCGACATTCCACCGATCAGTATGTTAAATGAAGCAACCTTCAAATTCTTTATGGAAGTCAGTAGAAAATCATATGAACAAGGTAAGTTTCCACTAATTATAAAGAATGTATGTAAGACCCCAACTTTTTATGAATAAAGATTTAATTTTCTCTAAATATTATTTTGAATAATAAGGGGTGATTTAATATAATGTTATAGTTATGGGTGACATGTGCAAATTTTGCAAGTAAGCAAGTTGTTATAAAATATTCGTTTGGTCGGAGAATATTCTTTTTGTTAGGAAATATTCGTACGACGACACAATCATTGGTGGACACCACAACAAAATTACCGTCGGATATAGAAAGCGACAGAAGTAATCTTTTTATAAAAATAACGACAAAACTTTACCGTTAACTGTTAAATACCCGGTGATAAAAGTACAGTAATACGCGTGGTTGCACAGTAGCACACGATATTGTACAATATCTCTGATTATTGATGCTTACTTAAGAAGTCACTCAGTTTTATTCAATTATTGCCACAATAGTTGCTGCATAGTATCTCATATTATTGATTTAATTATTGTCACAGTATCATCTGCACAATATTTTATATTATTAAATCAATAATTGAGATGACACATTTATTTATATTATTATTTGCATTATTAACAATGTCTATAAAGTTCTGTCGAGGAAAAATGGTTAGGTTATTTAATAACGCGCCAATAAGGAGAAGTTCTTATCGAAAAGCCTCCTCTTTCCTGGGAATAATCTGGTTGTCAATATTGTGAGTTATAATATTAATGATGAATAATTGTTGAAAGATTAAAAATGTGTTTATTGAAGATAAGTGATAATATTTATTCAATTTTTGATATAAATAGAGGGGTTTTTTATGAGACCCCAGATTTTATGAATAAAAATTTAATTTTCTCGAAATATTTTTTTTAATATTATGGTGTGGATTTGAAATAATGTTATAGTTGTGGGTAGTATTTATAAATTTTGCAAAGTATGCAAGTTGTCATATTATATTCGATTGGTCGGGGAATATTTGTTTTATTAAGGAATATTAGATGCAATGGCACAATCATTGGTGGACCCATGAATGAAATTATTGTTTGATTGATTGAAAAAAGACAAAAATATTTTATGAAAATAACGGTACGGAAGTTTTACCGTTTATCTTTGTTGAACTACTTTCGGTAGTAAAAGTATAGTTATGGCGCCCCCAAAATAGGTATACATCACCTATTCGAGTCACCAAATACATAGTACGTAACATAAATACAATCTTAATTATACAACAAGAGAGGCATGTGAGTTTTAATACAAATCTTGTCTTCAGACAATATCCACTCTCGAATAAAGTTCTCATTACATTTATTGTCACACTATTTAATGAGAATAGTGAGGACTACTAATATTATCATCTCGTCCATCACTCCGGTTCCCAGACTCGTCCCATTTATATTCTCATTTCACGAAGAGAACGGTGAAAGAAAGGGTGAGCTCAACTAGCCCAAGATGAAATATTATGACTAAGATAATGCGAATAAATTATCATTAGCCTTGAATGATGTTAAACCGATAAAATATAACAAATATCAAGTTTAAGCTGCGGTGAAACAAGCAATCCATTAGAAGAAAGTCAGTAGAGAATAAAATCTACTATCTTCTATGATTTAAAAGGTTTTTCATGACTTTTATCGCTAAGACTTAGCTTAATAAATAATCCACATCATCCCTGCACTGCGGCCAAGGATATTCATTAGTATCACAACCACAAATTATCCATGCACCACAGCCAAGGATATTCGTGTATTCATCAATGGTCATGATCATGTCAACAACTGTCCATCATTGCACTATGGGTCAATGAGGACTTTTTCCACATCATTTGTAACATTACGATCATGATTACGCCGAATAATCCCTGATCATAATCATACCAAGTCCATCTATGCACTACAGGCCACAGATGACTTTCAACAAAATATAAACATGAGGATGATGACAATGATATAAGAATTCAATAAAACAAGTTCAAGAATTAATTTATCCAGGAACTAATAACGTCCGGATTATCAACATGATCTTTGCTTTGTGAGTAAAAATTTAAGAATGCTCGGAAGAATATTTCCATGAAAAGATCTTTGGATGAAGCGCAAATATCGAGGATATTCCACTAATTTCATGGAGTATAAAGTCAAAACTTTAACCAACCGAGTATAATAAAGAATTGAATAACAAAAGAAATCACCATGCATGCGGTGCTTGCATGAGACGAGTTATTCCAACAGAATGCTAAATAACGGAACTAGGTCGGTAAATTAATGCAAGCGAGATGTTTCAACAAAATAATAAAGAATGGAATAACAACAAATCACCATGCATGCGGTACTTGACATGATAGGCGAGGTTATTCAATGTAATACTAATAAGGATATAATCGAATCCGGCGTAAAAACGCATGCAGACGGATATATTCAACGAATAATAATAAAGATTTTAACGGTCCCACAAAAACGCATGCAGCAGGATATTCCAATGAATAGTAAAGACGAAATAATAGAAGAATGTCACTAAGTATAGGGTAACTTGGCGTATCTGAGTTATTCCAATGAATAATAAAGAATGGAATAACATAAGTTCTCTTTATGAATACAAAAGAATAACACCCCTTACGAGTACAACAAATAATATTCCCTACCTTAAGAAGAAGAGTACTGGATATATAAGTAATGAAGTAGCAGAATACTTTCTTTTTTCTCTCTATAGTTTATCTCTCTAGAGTTTCAGTGAATTAGTAAGAAAATAATGAAGGAATGAGCTTCTATTTATAGAAAAATGGACTGCATAGTAACTAACTCATGAACGGTCCAGATTAATTTACTTTAATCTGACGGTCCATATTTAAAGCAAAATCTTTTAAATAAAATATAATATATTCTATTTATAATCTAATAAAACGAATAACTTTATAAAAGATTTTACTATGCAAACACTATGCATAATAAAATATAATATATTCTAATTATTGTCTAATAAAAATGATAACTTTATAAAAGTATTACATTTTATATAAAAAAGATTTTACTATGCAAAACACTATGCAGAGACACTATGCGTAATAGAATATAATATATTCTATTTATAGAATAACTTTATAAAAGTATTACATTTTTATATAAAAGATTTTACAGTATTATTACATTAATAATATCAATAAAAAAGCGAGTGACTTATCACGTAAGCATCAATAATTAATCTGAGTAGCTACTATGCAACCACGCGTATTATTGTACTTTTAACAAGGTATTTCAACAGTTAACGGTAAAACTTCCGCCGTTATTTTCATAAATTATTTTATCATTTTCTCAATCCGACAATAATTCCATTATGGGGTCCACTAATGATTGTCTTAGTTGTATGAATATTCCTGTTAAAACGAATATTCCCAGAATTAATTGAATATTATATAACAACTTGCGTACTTTTGCAAAATTTATAAATATTACCTGAACTATAACATTATATCAATTTCACTCCATAATATTCAAAATAATATTTATAGAAAATTCATCTTTATTCAAAAGTTGGGGTTTACAATCTCCCTTCTTATAAAATTTAAGCCCTCAAAATTAGAATGCGTGATTGGTATATTGAAGAGGTAAGGATACCTTGATTTCATTTCAGATTCTAACTCCCAAGTCATTTCCTCAACATCTTGGTTTCTCCACAAAACTTTGACTTGAGGTATAACCTTGGAGCGTAGAATATGTTCCTTCTTATCCAAGATTTTAACAAGAACCTTTTCATACGTCAAATCTTCCCCTATTTCGTCCGGTTCTAACTCAATAATGTGGTTCGGGTCTTCCACATATTTACTTAACATGGATATGTGAAAAAAGTTATGAACACGAGACATACTTGGTGGTAAAGTGAGTCTATAGGCCACAGTTCCTACTCGATCAAGGATTAAAAATGGGCCGATGAATCGAGGATTGAGCTTTCCTCTCTTTCCAAATCTCGTAACTCTTTTCCACGGAGCAACTCGTAACAACACATGATCTCTTATATCGAATTCCACATTCTTTTGATGAAGATCAGCATAACTCTTTTGTCGATCTTGTGAGGTTTTTATACGTTGCTGGTTCGTTTGAATCTTTTCCGTAGTCATACGTACCAACTCCTGGTCCCAACAACGTTGCTTCACCCACCTCATCCCAAAGATCTTGGAGAACGACACTTTTTTTCAATACAACGCTTGAATGGAGCCATGCCAATACTTGCTTAATAAGCTGTTGTTGTAGGAAAACTCCACCAATGGTAAGAACTTGTCCCAACTTCCTTGAAATCAAGGACACGAGTCTTAATAGATCTTTAAGAGTTTGAATAGTCCTCTCCATTGTCCGTCCGTCTGAGGATGATATCTTAGAGCTAAATCATAAATCTGTGCCTATAGCTTTACTGCAAACTAACCCAAAATCGTGAAGTGAATCTTGGGTCTCGATCGAAACTATGGATCTTGGCATACCATGCGATCTTACAATCTCGTTTATGTATATCTGACGAGCAAGACGCTCAAGTGTATAAGTTTCTCGTGTCGGTAAGAAATGAAGCGGACTTGGTCAATCTATCAACAATGACCCAAATCGCATCTATACCTTGAGAAACCTTAGGAAGACCGTGCTTGAAAATCCATGGTAATGTGCTCCCACTTCCATTTTAGAATTTCAAGTGGTTGCAATGGACCTTTTGGTACTTGATGCTGCTCACTTGACTTGTTGACACGTTAGACACCTTGAGATAAACAATATATCTCTCTCTTCATATTGCCCCACTAAAATGTATATCGAAGATCATGATACATTTTGGTACTCCTAGGATGGATTGTAAACGGTGTGTTGTGCGTCTCCATCATGATTTTATACTTTAAATCAGGGTCGTTAGGAACACAAAGTCTGGAGTTGACTCGAAGTATTCCTTCTTCATCGATTCTTGCTTTCGGCATAGCACCTTCTTGCACTTTTTTCCTCATACGCATCAGCTCCAGTGCAGTAGCTTGAGCGACTTTAACTTTATCAATTAAAGTCGGTTCTACTCGTATATTCGCCATCATCACATGGGTCCCTGGAGTCTTTAACTCTATCTCTATCCTTTGCAAGTCACACAAAATGGGCCTTTGTGTTGACAATATCGTACTACTTGCATATGATCTTCTACTCAATGCGTCAGCTGTGACGCCCCCAAAATAGGTATACATCACCTATTCTGAGTTGTCAATACATGGTACAGAAACAACTACAACTTTATTATTACAACAAGAAAAACGTGAGTTTGAATACAAATATTATCTTCTGAACAATATCTATACTCAAATAAATCCTCATCACATTTATTGATACATTATTTTATAAAAATGGTGAGGACTACTAAACAATTCTTTCTAAAACCTTCATTCCATACCCCACTGCGTACTCGCTATATTCTCGCTTCACGAGAAGAAAAATGGAACAAAAAGGAAAAGGGTGAGCTCAACTAGCTCAAGAAAGAATATTATGACTAAGATAATATACAACAAATTATCGTTAGTCTTCAACAGGGAAAAATCTAATAGAATACAATAGACAACAAATTTTAAATCAATATTCGCATGAAATAATAATTCATTAGAAGAGTTAAGTAGAGAATGCAAACTACTATCTTCTATGTATGAATTTAAAAGTTCATCGCTCATCCTTTATCCCCTGTAACATCAATCAATATACATCTGGAATCAAATATTCATCTTTTCACTACAGGTGCCAAAGATATTCATCGATTGGTCATGTTCATCTAAACACTGCTTCATCTTTGCACTACTGACCAAAGATATTCTTGAGAATCATTCATCTTTGCACTACAGGCCAAAGATATTCAATAATATCATCATTTAAGACCGAGGATGATGAAAATATTTTAAAGAAACGAATCCAATGAAACAAAATGACAAGGATTAAGGATTAAGGATTAGTACTTTGTTTTATCCATGTTCAAAAATACCTCAAAAATAATCATAGTGGTGTAAAATTCAAGAATGATCAAAACATGGATACAATCAAAGCTAGTATCTAGAATAGATATTTTGGACAAAAAGAAGAAATTTTATTTTTAAATTGAATAGTCATGATATCGTGAATAGTCTTGATATCGTGAATAAGTAACTCAGACACCAAAAGATAGAAATTCCACAAAAACATCTTCACGCTTACGTAATAGTACTCGTGAATAAGACTCTCATGAATAAGAACTCATGAATAGTAACTCATGAATAGTAACTTCGTGAATAGTAACCCCGACATGAAAAAGTTCCAAATTTGATAAAAGTTCCAACCAATATTTCAAAGATAATGATATTGAAGAAATAATATCATTTGAGAAGAAAATAACATCCCTTACCTCGAAAGATCGAGATTTCTAAATTTGAAACACGGATATAGGCTATGATTTGGATTTGCACCAGATAACAATACTCAAAGTATACTCAAAATACTCACAAGAATACGCTCGATAATATAGAGAGAAAAACTTGATTTAAATTGTGATTTTCAATTCTAACCTAAGCACCCTATTTATAGGAAATTGCTTAGAACACCAAAGCGAGAAAATTTAATAAATTAATAATAAATTTCCTACACATGCCTAGAATCTGATTTCAGCCATCAAACACATGCCACATTCTAGAAAAAGTAAGAAAAAACGTTTTTCTAATTTTAAATATTTTAAACTTCCAAAATCAATTATTTGAGCTTGAACTTCAATAATTCATAATAAATAGCCCTTTCATCGTAAAATTCGAATCTCGCTTGTTTTTTATAGGAAATTCAATTCTCTACAACTTTTAGGAAGAAAGTTTTTCCAAATTCCAAATAGAAATTGGCCAAAAAATCCACAAACGCAAGCGATTTTACAAAAGCTATAATCAAATTTCATCGATAAATGGGGTCCAATGAGCATGTTTAACATGTTTTAAACATTTATTGCAACAAAAATACTCTTCCTCCTCATATACTCATATATCCCACATTCGTTGTAAAAATATCACCATTATTATATTATTAAAATATAATAATATATTTAAATAATTATTTTATCGTAAAAAGATAAAATTTCAATTTTCAACAATTGTCACAATAAAATTTTCTCCATCTATATCCACATAAAATCAATATTTTCTCATTATATGAATCAATAATTAATTATTCACAAATAATATTACAGAATCACAATATTGACAACCAGGCAGTTCCCAAGAAAGAGGGGGCTTTCCAAGAATTTCTTCTTACTGGCGCGCAATTAGGTGACCAAACCTCTCCTTAGACAGAACTTTTTAGACATTGCCAATAATGTTATCTAATAATATTATTCAGATAATATGAATTATTGCTTCGATAATAAAAAATACTTGTAAATGACAATTATTGAAACAACAAAGAATATAAAATATCAACGCAACAATTATTAACTCAATAAAATAATCGAATAATAATTACTCTAACCATTATTGAGTAGTGCCTTCTTACGTAAGAATCAATAATTGGTGCAATACCGTATCTTCTTGTGTTTTAACCACCGGGTATTTTTTTAACAAAGATTAATTGATAATAATCACGCCTGAATTATTTTTAAACCACTTATATTTGTCGTTTTCTTCATCCAATCGCTTTCAAGTTATGGGGCCCACACATGGTCATACAGGTGCATTGCGAATATTCCCAAGACGATCATGAATATTCCACGACCAAACGAATATTCTCCACAACAATGAATATTTTATAACCACTTCATTTATTTTGAAATATTTGCGTATTTTACCCCTAACTATCCACATTAATCAAATCAACCCTTACTATTTCAAAATAATAAATAGAGAAAATTAAATTTCATTAATAATAAGTTGGGGTCTTACAACCTCCCTCCTTATGAAATTTCATCCTCGAAATTGACGTCGTGCACAGTGTTTCAAAAGGTGAGGATACCTCGCTTTCATTTCCGCTTTCCAATTCCCAGTCATTTCCTCTATAGCATGATTCCTCCACAAAACTTTAACTTGTGGTATGACCTTTCATGCGTAGGACATGCTCCTTCCTATCCAAGATCTTGACAGTACCTCCTCATACGTTAAGTCTTCTGGCTATTTCGTCTGGGTTCTAATTCTATAACGTGGTTCGGTCTTTCACATATTTACGAAGTGCGAGATATGTGAAACACATTATATGAACACGAGACATACTTGGAGGTAACGCAAGTCTATAGACTACATTTCCTATTCGGTCAAGAATTTGAAATGGACCAATAAATCGTGGATTGAGCTTTCCTCTCTTCCCAAATCTTGTAACTCCTTCCATGGAGCAACTTCATGACAATACATGATCCCCACACTAAATTCCACGTCCTTTCGATGAAGATCCGCATAACTCTTTTGTCGATCTTGTGCCGTTTGTATACGTTGTTGAATCATTTGGATCTTTTCGGTAGTCATACGTACTAACTCGGGTCCCAACAATGTTGCTTCACCCACCTCATCCCAACATATTGGAGAGCGACACTTTCGTCCATATAATGCTTCAAATAGAGCCACACCTATACTTGCCTGATAACTGTTGTTGTAGGAGAATTCCACCAATGGTAAATACTTATCCCAACTGCCCTTGAAGTCTAGGACACAGAGTCTTAATAGATCTTCAAGAGTTTGAATAGTCCTCTCTGATTGTCCGTCCGTTTGGGGATGGTATGCTGAACTAAATCGCAAATCCGTGCCCATAGCTTTTTGCAAGCTAACCCAAAATCTTGAAGTGAATCTTGGGTCACGATCCGAAACTATGGATACTGGCATGCCATGCAACCTTACAATCTCATTCACGCACATATACTAGCAAGACGTTCAAGGAATAAGTCTCCGTGACGGCAAGAAAAATGAGCGAGACTTGGTTAATCTATCAACAATAACCCAAATAGCATTGATGCCTTGAGAAACCGTAGGAAGACCCGTAATGAAATCCATGGTAATATGTTCCCACTTCCATTTCAGAATCTCAAGTGGTTGCAACGGACCCTTAGGTACTAGATGCTCCGCCTTTACACGTTGACAAGTTAAACACATCGAGATAAACTTTGCAATCTCTCTCTTCATATTGTTCCACCAAAATGTATGTCAAGATCACGATACATTTTAGTACTTCGAGATGGATTGCAAATGGTGTATTGTGTGCCTCCATCATAATCTTGTACTTCAAATCGAGTCGTTAGGAACACAAAGTCTAGAGTGGACTCAAGTATTCCTTCTTCATCAATTCTCGCTTTGAATAGCTCCTTCTTGTACTTTCTTCTTCATACGCATCATTCGCCGATTCGATGGCTTGAGCAACCTTAATTTTTCTATTAAAGTTGGCTCTATCGTATATATTGACATCATCGCACTTTTCGTTCCGCATATGATCTTCTTCTACTCAATGCGTCATACCACCACGTTCGCTTTTACTAGGATGGTATTGAATAGTGTGGTCGTAGTCTTTCAATAGTTAGAGCCAACGTCATTTGCAGCGTGTTGAGTTCTTTTGAGTGAAGAAATATTTAAGGCTTTTATGGTATGAATATATCTCCACTTTCTCCCCATATAGATAGTGTGACGCCCCCAAAATTAGGTATACGTCACCCATCTTGGGTCACCACTTACATGGTACATAAATTCAAATACAACTTACTAATATAATCATGTCGTGTACAATACGACATAAACCGTGAGTTTGAATACAAATATTGTCTACTAGATATTATACAAACTCAAAAGGAGTCCTCATTACAACTATTATCACACTATTTCACGTAATAGTGAGGACTACTAATGCTATCCTCTCGGACCATTACTTCGTTCCCCGACTCGTCCCAAATATGTTCTCATTTCAAGAGAACGGTGAAAAAAAAGGGTGAGCTCAACTAGCCCAATGAAAATATTATGACTAAGATAATGCGAATAAATTATCATTAGCCTTCAACAAAGTGTTAAACCGATAAAATACAATAGACAACCAGGTTAACTCACAATGGAATAAGCAATCCATTAAAAGAGTCAAGTAGAGAATAAAGTCTACTATCTCTTAGGTTTTAAAAGGTTTTCATCAATTTTTATCGCTGAGACTCAGCTTAATAAATAAACCACCACATCTAATCATCCTTGTACCACGGTCAAGGATTTTCATCAAATTATCAATGGTCATGACTATACCGAATCACCCCTGGTCATAATCATACCAAAAACTATCCATCAACGCATTACAGCCACTTTGAGGACTTTTGTCACATCATTTATATCAAGTCATGATTATACCAAATGATCCTCGGTCATAATCATACTAAGTTCATCTATGCACGTAAGCCAAAGATAACATAATATAACATGAGGATGATGACAATGACATAGTAATTCAATAAAATAAGTTCAAGAATTATTTAATCCATGAATTATTAACGTCCAAATTGTCAACATGATCTTTGTTTAAGTAGAGTAAAATTCAAGAATGATCGGAAGAATATTTTCATGAAAAGATCTTTGGATGAAACGCAAATATCAAGGATATTCTACTAATTTCATGGAGTATAGAAGTCAAAGTTTTAACCAACCGGGTATAATAAAGAATGGAATAACAAAAGAAATCACCATGCATGCGGTACTTGCATAGGCGAGTTATTCCAATGTAATAATAATAACGAAACCGGTCGGTGAAATTCACAAGCGGATGTTCCAATGTAATAATAAAGATGGAACCGGATCCTGTAAAACACACGATAGGATATTCCAACGTAATGATAAAGACGCAACCCGGTCCGGTGTAAAACACACGTATGTGGATGTTCCAACGAATAATAATAAAAAAAACCGGAACCAGTCCTGTAAAACACACACGCATGGATGTTCCAATGTAATAATAGAAGAATGTCACCAAGTATAGGGTAAATCATTATCACAAAGTTATTCCAATGTAATAATAAGCAATGGAATAACATAAGGATTTCACCAAGTATAGGGTATGCTGCGTGATCTAAAGGTTATGTATAGGGTATGCCACTTTTACAAAAGTTATTCCAATGTAATAATAATGAATGGAATAATGAAGTTCTCTTCAAGAAGAAAGAATAACACCCTTTACCGTAAAAGAACCTGAATATAGAAGTAGTGAAGTAGCGAAATACTCTTCTTCTTTCTATAATTTTCTCTCTATAGCTTCTTTCTATAATTTCTCTCTCTGAGTTTCAATGAATTAAATAAGAAAATAATGAAGGAATGAACTTCTATTTATAGGAAAATGGAATGCATAGTAAATTAATCCATGAAACGGTCCCGTATTGATTTACTTTAATCTGACGGTCCATATTTAAAGAAAAATCTTTTAAATAAAATATAATATATTCTATTTATATAAAAATATTTTACTATGCAAACACTATGCAATACTATGCAAAACACTATGCAAAACACATACGCACACTATGCATAATAAAATATAATATATTCTATTTATAGAATAACTTTAATAAAGTATTCTATTTTATATAAAAGATGTTTCGCTTTTTTATTACGTTAATAATACTGAATAAAACAAAACGTCATTATCGCTATAATAATTCATATTATTAATCGACAATAATGGAATCAAACCGAGTGACTTCTCACATAAGCATCAATAATCAATACCGGTGTACTACTTATGCAACCACACGACATCGCTTTTTTTTACTACCGAGTAGTTCAACAAGAACTACTTGTAAAAACTTCCGCCGTTATTTCAATAAAATATTTTTGTCGTTTTCTCAATCCGACAATAATTACATTAGGGGTCCACCAATGATTGAGTAGTTGTACGAATATTCCCCCTTTAAACCTAATATTCCCTACCAATCGAATATAATATAACCACTTGCATACTTTGCAAAATTTATAAATACTACCCACAACTATAATATTATCTTAAATTCACACCATAATATAAAAAAATTATTTCGACAAAATTTAAATCTTTATTGATAAAATCTGGGTCTCACAATCTCCCTCCTTATGGAATTTCTCCCTCGAAATTAGGTGCGTGCACTGATATGATAAAGAGGTGAGGATACCTTGAATACCTTTATCGTTGAAAATATTAAGTTTATCTTTGCAATCCTACCAAAGATATTCATTAACAATTCATCTTTTTACTACAGCCAAAGATATTTATTAACAATTCATCTTTGCACTACAAAGCCAAAGATATATAACCAGTAAAACCAATAATCTCGAGACTTAGCTTAATAGTATCACAACCATGAATTATCCATGCACTATCGGCTAAGGATATTCGTGTTTTCAATTACTGATCATGATTATACCGAATAATCCGTGGTCATAATCATACCAAGTCTATCAATGCACTACTACCAAAGATGACTTTTACCACATCCATGAATTAATATTTCATTCATTGAGACTCAAATTTCAATAATTAATCCATATCATCGAATCATCCCCGCACTACGGGCCAAGGATATTCATTAGTATCACGACCACGAATTATCCATGCACTACTACCAAAAGATAATCGTGTATTCATTAAGTATCACGACCACAAATTATCCATGCACTACTGACGAAAGATAATCGTGTATTCATTAGTATCACGACCACAAATTATCCATGCACTACTACCAAAGATAATTGTGTATTCATTAAGTATCACGACCACAAATTATCCATGCACTACGACAAAAAGATAATCGTGTATTCATTAGTATCACGACCACAAATTATCCATGCACTACTACCAAAGATAATTGTGTATTCATTAAGATATCACGACCACAAATTATCCATGCACTACGGCCAAAGATAATCGTGTATTCATTAAGTATCACGACCACAAATTATCCATGCACTACTACCAAAGATAATTGTGTATTCATTAGTATCACGACCACAAATTATCCATGCACTACTACCAAAGATAATTGTGTATTCATTAAGTATCACGACCACAAATTATCCATGCACTACTACCAAAGATAATTGTGTATTCATTAGTATCACGACCACAAATTATCCATGCACTACGGCAAAAGATAATTGTGTTTTCAATTCTGATTATGATTATACCGAACAATCCTCGGTCATAATCATACCAAGTCCATCTATATACTACTGTGCCACGTATGACTTTCAATATAATATAAGCATGAGGATAATGATATAAAGAATCAATCAAATGAGATAAAGGATAAATATTAAACATTTATAATATAATTTATCCAGATTCAAGAATATCCCCATGTTATCAATCACTTAATAATCTAATATCATTAATATTATAACAATATTTTAATCACTTCTTAAATTTATAAACAATTTATCTCAATTGTTTACGCTTTTACCATATAATGCATTTAATCATTCAAAAATGTCATACTCATAAAATATCATCACCAATTATCAAATCCTCATCAAAAAATATGCATATACTCTATATAGGATTCTCTAGCCATAAAATCCTATTTTCAACTTTGTTACTTCACATAACATATTTAACTCATATGTTCAGTAATTAAACTATTTTCATGAAAATACCAAATCAGTCCCAAAAATATTTCTTTTCTGGGATTTAGCATAATATAGTCCCATAATGAAAATATATTTTTCTCGGAATTTTTAAAATTCATTTACTATTTTTTTAAAAATCAATTTCTAATTAATTCCTTAAGAAATTAGCTACCTCAAGTTTAACTCCAAAAATTCCCAAATCTTGGCAGGACCTTACACATGTTAACGTGAGCTTCTAGTTTAAATTTCATGGTCATCTGAGTTATAGAACTCCTGTTATAGCATTTTTCGCTCGGAAAAACCTAAATATTGAAATAGTCATAACTTGCTCATTTAAAAGTCGAAATGAGCTCATTTTTGGACAGGAGGTACTTTATACCATATACCTTCATGTCCCAAAAGGCCAGAATTTTTCTCATAATTTAAGTGGCCGAAATAGCCTCTCTAAAATCATGGCAGAAGCTTTTTTCAGTTTTTTGCAGCTTTGCACTCCTTTGCTAAAATCAGTCCACACAAAAATCTACAACACCTTTTCCAGTAATTCCACTTGGATTAGTTAGGTAACTCATAGATCTAACTCTAGGACTTGACCACATTCAAAAATTTCAAAATATAATAGGAGATATGATCTATTGAATTTCATGTTACGCTTTTCACCAAAATCGATTTTCAACTCTTTGTGATTTCTAAGAAACTTTCATGTTTTCACATAATAACCAACATAACTCATCATAACACTTACTAATACTTCATATACCCATGATTTTCATTAGTCCAATGCTTTTATTATGACTTTCATCATAATCCTCGTAAACAGATCCTTTTAGTTGAAGAAATATTTGAGAGTTTAAGAAATGGGTTTTTGTACTCGGGTCAATACAAAATTTGATTTTACGTTCTAGGGTAGGCTAGGAAGTCTTCAAGAATACGCCAAGAAATTTATTAATGATAGAAATATCATTCAAAACTGTTACTCTCGTCCAAGACTTGGATAGTACGTCACATTGATACCAACTGTGACTTCTATCCCTTAACCTAGATAGCATCTCACAATGATACCTATAAACTTGCCATCTTCATTCACGACGTCGCCTACAGAAAGTCCGGCTTCGGTGCATTCCACACAAGGAAGTCAACAACGAAAGGATCGGGGCTCTTTACTTATGGCTTGATATAACAAAGGATTAACTTTAGGGTTTGGTTACTTTGAATTAAGATAAAAGTTGGTTATGAATATAAAAGCTAACAACCTTACGAAAAGCATGATGAGTAGTTAACCAATTGATTCCTAAAATCACATCAAAGGCAAGTATTTTCAAAAAGATAAGATCGACGAATTAACGTGAAAGTGTTTATTTGAATCAAACAAGATTTAAAAATAGTAAGCGTAATGAAGGCTCCTACTAACGAAGTTTCAACCAATAAGTCAAAGTCTAACTTCTCCTGAGTCAAATTTAAACGTTGAACGCAAGCAAGAGAGATAAAATAATGGGTAGAACCGTATCTTATAAGGTATAGACTTAAGAATTTATAATTAACTAACCCGTGCTAACTTCGTTCGGTTTACTCGCTTTTGAGAAGTCATGAAAATGTACTTCCTAAAACCAACGACTTTGTTTTGTCCATATCCACCTTTGGTGCCACCGTCCCAAATTTAGACTTGACTTTGGTGCACAACAAAATTGAGCTAAATTACCTTCTCTTCTTGCAATTTCCACTTCTATTATCTTTGCCATGATTAACAATCAAGTGGTTACCATTCTTAGCATGATAATTTCCCCGATGGTTATCATTGTTACGATAGTCGTTGCCACCAAAAGATGATTATTATCGTATTATTGGTCGTTACCTTTTATTTGAAATTTGAATCAACACTCTCATGTGCTTCATTGCTTATCTCAAAGATTTTCGGATGTCATTCTCAAACACTTTGTCACAAAATAAGGGTTAATTAACATATCACATATTATCCCTATACTCGACGATGACCAATTAAATACCAAATAAACTTAGGTAGGTCATACTAGCGAAAGGTATTCCCCGCCTCTCCCTCCTAGTACTATTCTCACATCTTAGCCAGGATCATATCCTAAGCTCGATACCAACCGTGACGCCCCCAAAATTAGGTATACGTCACCCATCTTGGGTCGCCACTTACATGGTACATAAATTCAAATACAACTTACTAATATAACTGCTATATATGCAATCGACATAAATCGTGAGTTTGAATACAAATATTGTCTACTAGATATTATACAAACTCAAAAGGAGTCCTCATTACAACTATTATCACACTATTTCACGTAATAGTGAGGACTACTAATGCTATCCTATGGACCATTACTTCGCCCCCGACTCAATCCCAAATTGTGTTCTCATTTCAAGAGAACAAAGAAAGAAAGGGTGAGCTCAACTAGCCCAAGAAGAAATATTATGACTAAGATAATGCGTAATAAATTATCATTAGCCTTCAAAGAAAGATGTTAAACCGATAAAATACAATAGACAACCGCTTTAATCTGCAATAGGAATAAGCAATCCATTAAAAGAGTCAAGTAGAGAATAAAGTCTACTATCTCTTAGGTTTTAAAAGGTTTTCATCAATTTTTATCATTTGAGACTCGACTTTTAATAAATAAACCACCACATCTAATCATCCCCGTACCACTGGCCAAGGATTTTCATCAAATTATCAATGGTCATGACTATACCGAATCACCCCCGGTCATAATCATACCAAAAACTATCCATCATCGCATTACAGTGCCACCGAGGACTTTTGTCACATCATTTATATCAAGTCATGATTATACCGAATGATCCTGTGTCATAATCATACTAAGTTCATCTATGCACGTAAGCCAAAGATAACATAATATAACATGAGGATGATGACAATGACATAGTAATTCAATAAAACAAGTTCAAGAATTATTTAATCCATGAATTATTAACGTCCAAATTGTCAACATGATCTTTGTTTACAGAGAGTAAAATTCAAGAATGATCGGAAGAATATTTCCATGAAAAGATCTTTGGATGAAACGCAAATATCGAGGATATTCTACTAATTTCATGGAGTATAGAAGTCAAAGTTTTAACCAACCGGGGTATAATAAAGAATGGAATAACAAAAGAAATCACCATGCATGCGATTGCCGATGTATAAGCAGGTTATTCAAATGTAATAATAATAACGGAACTAGGTCGTGTGAAATTCACACAAACGGGGATGTTCCAACAGTAATAATAAAGATGGAACCGGATCCGGTGTAAAACACATAGATAGGATATTCCAACAGTAATGATAAAGCGGAACCCAGTCCTGTAAAAAACACGAGCATGTGATGTTCCAATGAATAATAAAAAATTAACCGGTCCCGTAAAACACACGACGAGGATGTTCCAAATGTAATAATAATAGAAGAATGTCACCAAGTATAGGGTAAACCGGCAGATACAAGTTATTCCAACGGAATAATAAGCAATGGAATAACATAAGGATTTCACCAAGTATAGGGTATCTGGCGTATCACGGGTTATGTATAGGGTATGCCACTTTTACAAAAGTTATTCCAATGTAATAATAATGAATGGAATAATGTAAGTTCTCTTCAAGAAGAAAGAATAACACCCCTTACCGTAAAAAGAACCTGAATATAGAAGTAGTGAAGTAGCGAATACTCTTCTTCTTTATATAATTTTCTCTCTATAGCTTCTTTCTATAATTTCTCTCTGAGTTTCAATGAATTCGTAAGAAAATAATGAAGGAATGAACTTCTATTTATAGGAAAATGGAATGCATAAGTAACTAATCCATGAAACGGTCCAGTTGATTTACTTTAATCTGACGGTCCATATTTAAAGAAAAATCTTTTAAATAAAATATAATATATTCTATTTATATAAAAACATTTTACTATGCAAACACTATGCAATACTATGCAAAATACTATGCAACACTATGCATAATAAAATATAATATATTCTATTTATGAATAACTTTAATAAAGTATTCTATTTTATATAAAAGATGTTTCTGTTTTATTACGTTAATAATACTGAATAAAACAAAACGTCATTATCGCTATAATAATTCATATTATTAATCGACAATAATGGAATCAAACTGAGTGACTTCTCACATAAGCATCAATAATCAATACCGTGTGCTACTATGCAACCACACGTATTACTGTACTTTTACTACCGAGTAGTTCAACAGTAACCACGGTAAAACTTCCGCCGTTATTTCAATAAAATATTTTTGTCGCTTTTCATCCGACAAATAATAATTACATTATAGGGTCCACCAATGATTGAGTAGTTATCTAATATTCCCTCGCTAAACCAAGAATATTCCCCCAATCAATCGAATATAATATAACCACTTGCATACTTTGCAAAATTTATAAATACTACCCACAACTATAATATTATCTTAAATTCACACCATAATATAAAAAATTATTTCGACAAAATTTAAATCTTTATTGATAAAACTGGGGTCTCACAGATAGTGCCTCCATATCTTTAAGCTGCTGAACATCATCTTTGCTAACTCTAGATCATGAGTAGGATAATTCCTCTCATACTCTTTAAGTTGTCATGAGGCATAAAGCTATGATTTTCCCACGTTGCATGAGAACACATCCTAACCCTTTGCACAAGCATCATTGAGATAACAAATCCATCCGAACCAGATGGTATTGTTAGAACAGTCTGCCGAAATAAGTCTCCTCTTAAGCTCTTGAAACTCTTCTCGCGTTCTTCGCTTCCAAGCGAATTTCAGATCCTTTCGAAGTTAGGCGAGTTAATGGAGTAGCGATTCGAGAAAACCTTCCACGAATCTCCGATAATAACCAAATTTAAGCCCAAAAGCTACGTACTTGATCCACCGACTTCGGTTGCTCCTAACTTTGTATTGCTTCAATCTTCACGGATCAATGATACTCCATGTTTCGACACCACGTGCCCAAGGAATGCTACTTCCTCAAGCCGAACTCGCATTTCTTTAATTTGGCATATAGTTTGTTTTCACGAAGCCTTTGGAGTACCAAATTTCAAATGGTGCTCATGATCTTCACGACTTTTGGAATATATGAGGATGTCATCAATAAAGACAACAACAAAACCGATCCAAATATTCCTTAAATACTCGGTTCATCATATCCATGAAAGTCAAGCGAGCATTAGTCATCCGAAAGACATGACTAAGAATTCATAATGCCCATACCGAAGTTCTAAAGGCGGTCTTTGAATATCCTCGCCTCTAATCTTGGTGATGATATCCGAATCGAAGATCGATTATTGAAAAGAATTGTGCCCCTTAAATCGGTCAAACAAGTCATCAATACGAGGTAGAGGATACCTATTCTTGATGGTGATATGGTTCAATTCCGATAGTCAATACAAAAGTCGCATACTCCCGCTCTTTCTTCTTTATAAATAAAACAGAGCACCCCAGGAGATGTACTGGGACGAATGAAACCGATGTCCAACAATTCTGTAGTTGAACCTTTAACTCCTGAAGTTTAATAGGAGCCATTCGATATGGGGTTTTAGAAATGGGCTTTGTACGGGTTCAAGATCAATAAAGAATTCAACTTCACGCTCTGGGGTAGACCGGAAGTTCTTCAGAAATACGTCGGAAAGTCAATAACAACAGAATATTATTCAAATTTGACGTGTCTTTATTCAAATCCATAACATGGGCTAAGAAAGCTTGACATCCGCTTTTCAATAAACGAATAGCTTTATGATTAGATATGACGTTGATTGATTTTAATGGTTTAGTTGCTTGAATCAGCATAACAAAGTTGGTTAGGAATATGAAAACTAACAACCTTACGAAAACAATCAATTTTGGCATGATGAGTAGTTAACCAATTAATCCCTAAAATCACATCAAAAGCAAGTATCTTTAAAGAGATAAGGTCAACAGTAAGGTAATGGTGCCAACTTGAATCAAACAAGATTTATAAACAATGGATGTGATGAAAGTTTCTCCTAACGGAGTTTCCACAGATAGTCAAAGTCTAATTTCTCCTGAGTCAAGTTTAAACGTTGAGCACAAGCGAGAGAGATAAATGAATGGGTAAAGACCAGATCAAGTAAGGTATAAACTTCGCAAGAATTTATAAATAGCTTACCCGTGATCACCTCGTTTGGGTTCCTCGTATTTTGACCAATCCAACAAACGCTTCTTCCGGAATCGTTGACTTTGCCTTTTTCTGGGACGATCTTTTGAGTCACCGCCCTCATTGAACTAGGTTTTACTCTTTGTATAATCTCGAGCGATATGTCCTTCCTTTCCACAATTATAGCATACCTTGAACTCGTTGTGGCGCGTTTGACTGATATGTCCCTCTTTTCCGCATTTATGTAACATATGACCGGTGGTCGTTTCTCCTCCCTTAGAACCGATTCTTTCTTGCCGCCTTTGTTGTCTTCACATGGTCATTGTTAAATCTCCTCTTTTAAAATCTCCTTCCACTCGCTTCTTCTTTTTTCATGGCCATGATTACCACCAGAGTGGTTACCATTTTTCTCATCTGCTTTTCTCTCGCCGGTTATCATTATTCTGCTGATGGACTATATCTCGGCACGATCCTCGGTTATGGTCCCTCGGTTGATAGTACTCGTTATCTCGCTTCTAATAATCGAGCCTCATTTACAACATCTGAATAGAGAGAAAATTATGAGAAATGAGATATTTTGACGTATGCTTAGGTTTCAAACCTCTAAGAAACATCCGCGTCATCGTTCCTCATTCTCCACCAAATGAGGTGCAAACTCGATAACTCTGCAAACTTTGCCTCGTCATCGAGACACCGTCATGTTGTTCTCGCTCCAATCTAATAAACTCCACTTCCTTCATATGACGAACACTTTCGTGAAAGTATTTGTCATTAAATAGTTTCAAACGTCTCCCAAGACATTACGAGTCGCGGCCGGATGGAGTACGCTTCACGCACTCCCCACCAAGAATCTCCGCTCGCCACACGGAACATAAAGGTGGCGAATAGAACCTTCTGTTCTCCGTGCATCCCAAGACATCGAATATCTTGGTAATTTGCTTGACCCATGTTTCGCGGCGTGATCGGATCGCTTTTCCCTTAAATTCGTGGTCCCAACTCTTTGAATCGCTTGCATGATGAAACCGTGAATTGCTATCATTTCCTCCTCATATTTTGAACACGAGTCTCCTCGTCGATTTTTTGCATGAACTGCAAAAAGCTTATAAACATTCCCTCGCTCATCATCTCGCTCAATGGTGTTGTTCACAGGAGGAACATTGCCACTGTTGCACGCTCTCCTCGTTGCTGGTGAGTACAAAGCGCTCTCCATGGTCTCATTTCCATTGTTAATATTCTCACGACATTCTCAAATCTTGTCATAAAACAAGGGTTAATTAAGGAAATCAATATATCACATAATATCCCTATATACCGACCAACTAACAAATAAGCTTAGGTAGGACACACTAACGAAGGATTTATTCGCCTCTCCTCCTAGTTCTATTCCCCGATCTTCGCCAGAGATCATATCCTAAGCTCGATACCAACTGTGACGCCCCAAAATAGGTATACATCACCTATTCTCGAAGTTGTCAATACATGGTATGTAAACAACTACAACTTTATTATTACAACAAGAAATCGTGAGTTTGAATACAAATATTATCTTCTAGACAATATCTATACTCAAATAAATCCTCATCACATTTATTGATACATTATTTTACAAAAATGGTGAGGACTACTAAACAATTCTTTCTAAAACCTTCATTCCATACCCCGACTCGTACTCGCTATATTCTCGCTTCCTGAGAAGAAAAATGGAACAAAAAGGAAAAGGGTGAGCTCAACTAGCTCAGTAAAGAATATTATGACTAAGATAATATACAACAAATTATCGTTAGTCTTCAACAGGGAAAAATCTAATAGAATACAATAGACAATAAATTTTAAATGTGAGACCCCAGATTTTATCAATAAAGATTTAAATTTTGTCAAAATAATTTTTTATATTATGGTATGAATTTGAGATAATATTACAGTTGTGGGTAGTATTTATAAATTTTGCAAAGTATGCAAGTGGTTATATTATATTCGATTGGTGGGGGAATATTCGGTTTAGCGAGGAATATTCGTATAACTACTCAATCATTGGTGGACCCCACAAATGTAATTATTATCTGATCGAAAAAACGACAAAAATATTTTATTGAAATAACTACGGAAGTTTTACCGTGGTTACTTGTTGAACTACTCGGTAGTAAAAGTACAAAGAATACGTGTGGTTGCATAGTAAGACACCAGATTGATTATTATTGATGCTTATGTGAGAAGTCACTCGCTTTGATTCCATTATTGTCGATTAATAATATGAATTATTATAATGCGATAATAACGCTTTGTTTTATTCGTATTATTAACGTAATAAAACAGAAACATCTTTTTATATAAAATAGAATACTTTATTAAAGTTATTCTATAAATAGAATATATTATATTTTATTATGCATAGTGTTGCATAGTGTTTTGCATAGTGTTTGCATAGTAAAATGTTTTTATATAAATAGAATATATTATATTTTATTTAAAAGATTTTTCTTTAAATATGGACCGTCAGATTAAAGTAAATCAATCTGGACCGTTCATGGATTGGTTACTATGCATTCCATTTTCCTATAAATAGAAGCTCATTCCTTCATTATTTTCTTACGAATTCATTGAAACTCTAGAGAGAGAAATTATAGAGAGAAGCTATAAAGAGAAAATTATAGAAAGAAGAAGAGTATTCTGCTACTTCACTATTTCTATATTCAGTTCTTTTACTAGTGTGAGGGTGTTATTCTTTCTTCTTGAAGAGAACTTCTGTTATTCCATTCATTATTATTCTGTTGGAATAACCTGTAAAAGTGGCATACCCTATACATAACCTGTATACGCGGCATACCCTATACTTGGTGAAATCCTTATGTTATTCCGTTGCTTATTATTCCGCTGAATAACTCAGATATCTGTGCCATTTTACCCTATACTTGGTGACATTCTTCTATTATTCTCATTGGAACATCCTGCTCATGGTGTTTTACACCGGACTGGGTTCCGCTTTTTTATTCTGCTGGAACATCCTCGTCATGTGTTTTACCGGACTTTGGTTCCGCTCTTTATCATTCTCGCTGGAATATCCTATCGTGTGTTTTTACACCGATCCGGTTCCATCCTTATTATTCTCATTGGAACATCCCGCTTGGTGGGAATTTCACCCGACTCGACAAGTTATTATTATTATTATTCTGTTGGAATAACTTTTGTCTATGCTGAAGGCACCGCATGCATGGTGATTTCTTTTGTTATTCCATTCTTTATTATACCCAAATTGGTTAAAACTTTGACTTCTATACTCCATGAAATTAGTAGAATATCCTTGATATTTCGCTTCATCCAAAGATCTTTTCATGGAAATATTCTTCCGATCATTCTTGAATTTTACTCTACGAAACAAAGATCATGTTGACAATTTGACGTTAATAATTCATGGATTAAATAATTCTTGAACTTGTTTTATTGAATTATTATGTCATTGTCATCATCCTCATGTTATATTATGTTATCTTTGGCTTACGTGCATAGATGAACTTAGTATGAATATGACCGTGGATCATTCGGTATAATCAAACGACTTGATATAAATGATGTGACAAAAGTCCTCAGTGGCCTGTAATGCAGTGATGGATAGTTTTTGGTATGATTATGACCAGGGGTGATTCGGTATAGTCATGACCATTGATAATTTGATGAAAATCCTTGACCGTGGTACATGGATGATTAGATGTGGTGGTTTATTTATTAAGCTGAGTCTCAGCGATAAAAATTGATGAAAACTTTTAAAACCTAAAAGATAGTAGACTTTATTCTCTACTTGACTCTTTTAATGGATTGCTTATTCCGCTGCAGTTAAACTGGTTGTCTATTGTATTTTATCAGTTTAACACTGTTGAAGGCTAATGATAATTTATTCTGCATTATCTTAGTCATAATATTTCTTACTGGGCTAGTTGAGCTCACCCTTTCTTTCACTATTCTCTTCAGGAAATGAGAACATAGCTGGGACGAGTCGGGGAACGAAGTAATGGTCCAGAGGATAGCTTTAGTAGTCCTCACTATTCTGTGAAATAGTGTGATAATAGTTGTAATGAGGACTCCTTTTGAGTTTGTATAATATCTAGTAGACAATATTTGTATTCAAACTCACAGTTTATGTCGTATTGTACACCCACAGCAGTTATATTAGTAAGTTGTATTTGAATTTATGTACCATGTAAGTGGCGACCCAAGATGGGTGACGATACCTAATTTTGGGGCGCTACGGTTGGTATCAAAGCTTAGGATATGATCCTGGCTAAGATGTGAGATAAGAACTAGGAGGGAGAGAGACGGAAATTCCTTCGCTAGTATGACCTACCTAAGTTTATTTGGTATTTAATTGGTCGGTCGTAATATAGGATAATTTGTTAAATGTCAATTAACCCTTGTTTTGTGACAAAGGTTTGAGAATGGCATCCGAAAATGCCGAGATAAGCAATGAAGCACATGAGAGTGTTGATTCGGTTCAAACAAAAGGTAACGACCAACAACACGATAATAATCATATCGGGTTGCAACGGCTATCGAACAATGATAACCATCGTGGGGAAATTATCATGCTAAGAATGGTAACCACTTGATGGTAATCATGGCAAAGATAATAAAGTGGAAATTTCAAGAAGAGAAGGTCATTTAGCTCGATTTTGTCGTATAGTGAAGTCAAGTCCAGCTGGGATAGTGGCACCAAAGGCGGATATGGACAAAACAAAATCGGTGGTTTCAGGAAGAGCGTTTTTCGTGACTTCTCAAAAGTGGGTAACTTAACGGTTAGCACGGTTAGTTAATTATAAATTCTTGCGAAGTCTATACCTTATTAGATAATTCTACCCATTCTTTTATCTCTCTTGCTTATGCGTTCAACGCTTAAATTTGACTCGGAGAAATTAGACTTTGATTTATCTATCAAACTTCGTTGGGAGAAACCTTTATTACCTCCACTCGCTTATTAATCTTGTTGTTTCAAATAAACACTTTCACGCTACTCGCCTCATCTTATCTCTTTGAAAATACTTGCCTTTGAGGTAATTTTTGAAAACGATTGATTAACTACTCATTATTCTTTTTGTAAGGTTGTTAGCTTTCATATTCCTAACCAACTTTGTTATACTTAATTCAAAGTAACCAAATCATAAAGTTAATCATTTGTTATATCAAGCCATAAGTAAAGAGCCCCGAACCTTTCGTTGTTGACTTCCTTGTGTGGAATGCAATGCAAAGCTTTACTTTCAGTAGGCGACGCCATGATTGAAGATGGCAAGTTTATAGGTATCATTGTGAGGTGCTATCTAGGTTAAGGGATAGAAGTCACAGTCAGATTAATGTGACGTACTATCCAAGTCTTGGATGAGAGTAATGCTTTTGAATGATATTTCTATCATTAATAAATTTCTTGACGTATTCTTGAAGATTTCCTAGCCTACCCTAGAGCGTGAAATCGAATTTTGTATTGACCCAAGATAAAAAACCCATTTCTTAAACCCTCAAATATTTCTTCAACTAAATGAATAAATTTCGTGGTTTATGATGAAAGTCATAATAAAAGCATTGGAATAATGAAAATCATGGGTATATGAAGTATTAGTAAGTTTTATGATGAGTTATGTTGGTTGGTATGTGAAAACATGAAAGTTTCTTAGAAATCACAAAGAGTTGAAAATCAGATTTTGGTGAAAAACGTAACATGAAATTCAATTGACCATATCTCCTATTATATTTTGAATTTTTGAGTATGGTCAAGTTCTAGAGTTAGATCTATGAGTTACCTAACTAATCCAAGTGGAATTACTAGAAAAGGTGTTGTAGATTTTTGTGTGGACTGATTTTAGCAAATGAGGCCAAAGTTGTAAATTTCGAAAATGCTACTGCCCAGAAACTTTAAGGGACTGTTTCGGCCACTTAAATTATGAGAAAACTTCTGGCCTTTTGGGACATGAAAGTATATGGTATAAAGTACCTCCTGTCCAAAAATGAGCTCATTCTGACTTAAAATGAGCAAGTTATGACTATTTCAATATTTAGGTTTTTCCTGCAAAAATTTATATAACCGAAAGTTCTAAAACTCCGATGACCATGAAATTTAAACTAGAAGCTCACGTTAACATGTGTAAGATCCTGCCAAGATTTGGGAATTTTTGAGTTAAACTTGAGGTAGCTAATTTCTTAAGGAATTAATTAGAAATTGATTTTTGAAAAATAGTAAATGAATTTTAAAATTTCCGAGAAAAATATATTTTCATTATGGGACTATATTATGCTAAATCCCAGAAAAGAAATATTTTTTGGGACTAATTTGGTATTTTTCATGAAAATAGTTTAGTTACTGAACATATGAGTTAAATATGTTATGTGAAGTAACAAAGTTGAAAATAGGATTTTATGGCTAGAGAATCCTATATAGAGTATATGCATATTTTTTTTGATGAGGATTTGATAATTGGTGATGATATTTTATGAGTATGACATTTTTTGAATGATTAAATGCATTATATGGTAAAGCGTAAACAATTGAGATAAATTGTTTATAAATTTAAGAAGTGATTAAAATATTGTTATAATATTAATGATATTAGATTATAAGATTATTAAGTGATTGATAACATGGGGATATTCTTGAATCTCTGGATAAATTATATTATAAATGTTTAATATTTATCCTTTATCTCATTTGATTGATTCTTTATATCATTATCCTCATGCTTATATTATGTTGAAAGTCATCTGTGGCCTGTAGATGGACTTGGTATGATTATGACCGTGGATTGTTCTATATAATCATAACCAGTAAATGAATACACAATTATCTTTGGCCATAGTGCATGGATAATTTGTGGTCGTGATACTAATGAATACACAATTATCTCTGGCGTAGTAGTGCATGGATAATTTGTGGTCGTGATATTAATGAATACACAATTATCTTTGGTCAGTAGTGCATGGATAATTTGTGGTCGTGATATCTAATGAATACACAATTATCTTTGGTAGTAGTGCATGGATAATTTGTGGTCGTGATATTAATGAATACACAATTATCTTTGGTCAGTAGTGTATGGATAATTTGTGGTCGTGATATTAATGAATACACAATTATCTTTGGTCAGTAGTGCATGGATAATTTGTGGTCGTGATACTAATGAATACACGATTATCTTTGGTCAGTAGTGCATGGATAATTCGTGGTCGTGATACTAATGAATATCCTCGGCACGTAGTGCGGGGATGATTCGATGATATGGATTAATTATTGAAATGAGTCTCAAAGAATGAAATATTAATTCATGGATGTGGTAAAGTTATCTTTGGCTTCAGTAGTGCAAAGATGAATTGTTAATGAATATCTTTAGTCGGATTGCAAAAATGAATTTAATGTTTTCAACGAAAAAGGTATTCAAGGTATCCTCACCTCTTTATCATATCGTATCGTACCCTAATTTCGAGGGCGAAATTCCATAGGAGGGGATATTGTGAGACCCCGTTTTTTATCAATAAAGATTTAAATTTTGTCAAAATAATTTTTATATTATGGTGTGAATTTGAGATAATATTATAGTTGTGGGTAGTATTTATAAATTTTGCAAAGTATGCAAGTGGTTATATTATATTCGATTGGTCAGAATATTCGGTTTAGCGGGGAATATTCGTATAACTACCAATCATTGGTGGACCCCATAATGTAATTATTGTCATTTGATTGAGAAAACGACAAAAATATTTTATTGAAATAACTATGGAAGTTTTACCGTGGTTACTTGTTGAACTACTTTCGGTAGTAAAAGTACGATGTCGTGTGGTTGCATAAGAAAGACACCTGTATTGATTATCGATGCTTATGTGAGAAGTCACTCACTTTTGATTCCATTATTGTTATTAATAATATGAATTATTATAATGATAATGACGCTTTTGTTTTATTCGTATTATTAACGTAATAAAATGTAAACATCTTTTATATAAAATAGAATACTTTATTAAAGTTATTCTATAAATAGAATATATTATATTTTATTATGCATAGTGTTGCATAGTGTTTTGCATAGTATTGCATAGTGTTTGCATAGTAAAATGTTTTTATATAAATAGAATATATTATATTTTATTTAAAAGATTTTTCTTTAAATATGGACCACGATTAAAGTAAATCAATCTGGACCGTTCATGGATTAGTTACTATGCATTCCATTTTCCTATAAATAGAAGTTCATTCCTTCATTATTTTCTTACTTAATTCATTGAAACTCTAGAGAGAAATTATAGAAAGAAGCTATAGAGAGAAATAATAGAAAGAAGAAGAGTATTCTCGCTACTTCACTACTTCTATATTCGCCTTTTTTACTGTAGTGGTGTTATTCTTTCTTCTTGAAGAGAACTTACATTATTCCATTCATTATTATTCTCATTGGAATAACTCGTAAAAGTGGCATACCCTATACATAACTTTGATGCGCAGATACCCTATACTTGGTGAAATCCTTATGTTATTCCATTACTTATTATTCCGTTGGAATAACCTCGATACGCTGCTTTACCTATACTTGGTGACATTCTTCTATTATTCTCGCTGGAACATCCTGTCTGCATGTGTTTTACACCTGACCGGGTTCCGCTTTCTATTATTCTCATTGGAACATCCTGCCTGCATGTGTTTTTACACCGACCGGTTCCGCTCTTTATCATTCTGTTGGAATATCCTATCTGTGTGTTTTACAATCGGATCCGGTTCCATCTTTATTATTCTATTGGAACATCCTGTTTGTGTGAATTTCACCGACTTCGTTCCGTTATTATTATTCTCGTGGAATAACTTTGTCATGCTAAATACCGCATGCACGGTGATTTCTTTTGTTATTCCATTCTTTATTATACCCAATTGGTTAAAACTTTGACTTCTATACTCCATGAAATTAGTAGAATATCCTCGATATTTCATGTTTCATCCAAAGATCTTTTCATGGAAATATTCTTCCGATCATTCTTGAATTTTACTCTACGAAAACAAAGATCATGTTGACAATTTGGACGTTAATAATTCATGGATTAAATAATTCTTGAACTTGTTTTATTGAATTACTATGTCATTGTCATCATCCTCATGTTATATTATGTTATCTTTGGCTTACGTGCATAGATGAACTTAGTATGATTATGACCGTGGATCATTCGGTATAATCACGACTTGATATAAATGATGTGACAAAAGTCCTCGGTGGCACAGAATGCGTTGATGGATAGTTTTTGGTATGATTATGACCGTGGGTGATTCTAATATAGTCATGACCATGGATAATTTGATGAAAATCCTTGACCGTGGTACGAGGATGATTAGATGTGGTGGTTTATTTATTAAAAGTCGAGTCTCAAATGATAAAAAATTGATGAAAACTTTTAAAACCTAAAAGATAGTAGACTTTATTCTCTACTTGACTCTTTTTTAATGGATTGCTTATTCCGCCGCAGCTTAAACCGTTGTCTATTGTATTTTATCGCTTTAACATCATTGAAGGCTAATGATAATTTATTCGCATTATCTTAGTCATAATATTTCTTCTTGGGCTAGTTGAGCTCACCCTTTTCTTTCGAGGTTCTCTTCAGAAATGAGAACATAAATGGACGAGCCTGGGAACGAAGTAATGGTCCAGAGGATAGCTTTAGTAGTCCTCACTATTCGTGAAATAGTGTGATAATAGTTGTAATGAGGACTCCTTTTGAGTTTGTATAATATCTAGTAGACAATATTTGTATTCAAACTCACGCTTTATGTCGTATTGCATACACTACGCTTATATTAGTAAGTTGTATTTGAATTTATGTACCATGTAAGTGGCGACCCAAGATGGGTGACGTATACCTAATTTTGGGGGCGTCACATTAAATCAATATTCGCAGCGGAAATAATAATTCATTAGAAGAGTTAAGTAGAGAATGCAAACTACTAACCTAAGCACCCTATTTATAGGAAATTGCTTAGAACACCAAAGCAGAAAATTTAATAAATTAATAATAAATTTCCTACACATGCCTAGAATCTGATTTCAGCCATCAAACACATGCCACATTCTAGAAAAAGTAAGAAAAAACGTTTTTCTAATTTTAAATATTTTAAACTTCCAAAAATCAATTATTTCGGAGCTTCGGAACTTCAATAATTCATAATAAATAGCCCTTTCATCAGAAAATTCAAATCTCGCGATTTTTTATAGGAAATTCAATTCTCTACAACTTTGCGTAAGAAAGTTTTTCCAAATTCCAAATAGAAATTGACCAAAATCCACAAACTGACGATTTTACGGTATATAATCAAATTTCACCAATAAATGGGGTCCACCGACATGTTTAACATGTTTTAAACATTTATTGCAACAAAAATACTCTTCCTCCTCGTATACTCATATATCCCATATTCGTTGTAAAAATATCACCATTATTATATTATTAAAATATAATAATATATTTAAATGAATTATTTTATCGTAAAAGATAAAATTTCAATTTTCAACAATTGTCACAATAAAAATTTTCTCCATCTATATCCACATAAAATCAATATTTTTCTCATCATATGAATCAATAATTAATTATTTACAAATAATATTACGTAATCACAATATTACTACCGACAGTTCCTGTGAAAGATGGGGCTTTCCGATAAGAATTTCTTCTTCTTGGCAGCAATTAATTAGGTGACCAAACCTCTCCTTAGATGTAACTTTCTAGACATTGCCAATAATGTTATCTAATAATATTATTCGGATAATATGAATTATTGCTTCGATAATGAAAAATACCGTAATGACAATTATTGAAACAACAAAGAATATAAAATATCAACGCAACAATTATTAACTCAATAAAATAATCGAATAATAATTATCGTAACCATTATTGAGTAGTGCCTTCTTACGTAAGAATCAATAATTGGTGCAATACTGCAAATTCTCTGTGTTTTAACCACCGGTATTTTAACAAGATAATCTGTAATAACCACGCCGCTATTTTTAAACCACTTATATTTGTCGCTTTTCTTCATCCAATCGCTTTCAAGTTATGGGGCCCACACATGGTCACTGGCCTGTCGCATTTAATATTCCCCGACGATTTAATATTCCACGACCAAACGAATATTCCCCAACAACAATGAATATTTTATAACCACTTGCTTATTTTGAAATATTTGCGTATTTTACCCTTAACTATCCACATTAATCAAATCAACCCTTACTATTTCAAAATAATAAATAGAGAAAATTAAATTTCATTAATAATAAGTTGGGGTCTTACATCAGCTACCACGTTTGCTTTTCCAGGATGGTATTGGATGGTATGATCATAATCTTTCAACAGTTCAAGCCAACGTCGTTGTCGCATGTTGAGTTCCTTTTGAGTGAAGAAATATTTGAGGCTTTTATGATTCGTAAAGATCTCCACTTTTTCCCCATACAAGTAATGCCTCCAAATCTTTAGTGCGAAGACAACAACTGCCAACTCTAGATCATGAGTAGGATAATTCCTCTCATATTCTTTGAGTTATCGTGAGGCATAGGCTATGACTTTCCCATGTTGCATGAGAACACATCCTAACCCTTTGCCCGAAGCATCACTGTAGATGACAAATCCTCCGAACCGTATGGTATTGTCGAACAGTCTTTGAAATGAGTCTCCTCTTGAGTTCTTGAAAACTCTTCTCACATTCCTCGCTCAAACCAACTTTTATCTTTTCGAGTCACCGAAGAGTGGAGTAGCGATTCGAGAAAACCCTTCTACGAATCTCCGATAATAACCAAATAAGCCGAGAAAGCTACGTGCTTTCTATTCATCGATTTAGGTTGCTCCCGACTTTGAATAGCTTCAATCTTTCTTTGGGTCAACAGATATTCCATGACTTGATACCACGTTCCCAAGGAATGCTACTTCCTCAAGCCGAACTCGCATTTCTTCAACTTGCATAAAGCTTATATTCACGAAGCTTTTGGAGTATCGACCTCAAGTGTTGCTTCATGATCTTCACGGCTTTTGGAATAAATAAGGATGTCATCAATAAAAACGACCATAAAGTGATCCAAATATTCTTTGAATACTTTGGTTCATCATATCCATGAAGGCGGCAAAGAGGAGCATTAGTCTATCCACAGGACATGACTAGGAATTCATAATGCCCGCATGACGAGTTCTCGAAAGCCGTCTTTGGAATGTCATCGGTTCTAATCTTCAATTGGTGATATCCGAAACGAAGATCAATCTTTGAAAAAAATTTGACTCCTTGCAACTGGTCAAACAGGTCATCAATACGTGGCAATGGGTACCTATTTTTGATGGTGACATGATTCAACTCCCGATAATCAATACAAAGTCGCATACTCCCATCTTTATTTTTCACGAATAGAACAGGAGCACCCCAAGGAGAAGTACTAGGACGAATGAAACCGATGTCTAACAATTCCTGTAGTTGGGTCTTTAACTCCTGAAGTTCAATAGGAGCCATTCGATATGGGGCTTTGGAAATAGGTTTTGTACCAGGTTCAAGGTCGATACGAAATTCAATTTCACGCTCTAGGGGTAGGCCAGGAAGTTCTTCAGGGAATACGTCAAAAAATTCATTAACAATAGAAATATCATTAAAAACTGACGTATTTTTGTTTAGATCCGTGACATGAGCTAAGAAAGCTTGACATCTGTTTTTCAATAAACGAATAGCTTTATGGCTTGAGATGACAGTGATTGATTTTTATGGTTTGGTGGCTTGAATTCGCATAACAGATTGGTTAGGAATATGAAAGCTAACAACCTTACGAAAATAATCAATTTTTGCATGATGAGTAGTTAACCAATCAATCCTAGAATCACATCAAATGCAAGTATTTTCAAAGAAATAAGATCGACGAGTAACGCAAGTAAAGCCGATTTGAACTAAACAAGACTTATAAACAGTGGATGTAATGAAGGTTTCTCCCAACGGAGTTTCCACAGATAAGTCAAAGTCTAATTTCTCCGGAGTCAAGTTTAATCGTTGAGCGCAAGTAGGAGAAATAAAAGAATGGGTAGAACCGGTATCAAATAAGGTATAGACTTCGCTAGAGTTTATGATAAGCTTACTCGTGATTACCTCGTTCGGGTTCCTTGCTTTCTAGGAGGTCACGACAAATGCTCTCCCTTGCACCACTGGTTTTGACTTTTTTGGGACGGCCTTTGGTGCCTCCATCATAGCTGAACTTGTCTTCGGTGAACGAAAAAATTGGGCTAGGTGACCTTCTCTTCCATAATTATAACACGCTTTGGATGGCATCGCGCAGTTTGGACTGATATGTCCCTCCCCTCCGCATTTGAAGCATATGATGGGTGGTCGTTCTCCTTCCTTAACCACGGTTCTTTGGTCTTTGACGCCTTTTCATCATTGTTGAATCTCCTTTTCTTGAAATGTCCATTTTTTGTCTTGGTCATGATTACCACCGAAGTGGTTACCATTTCTCGGCATGTTGATTCCTCCACGCTTTGTTGTCACCGTTTGATGTACTACCGTATTTTCATTCTCGCCACCGCTTTCTCTTGGTTAAGTTGACTCGTTATCGCGCTTTAACAACCGAGCCCTATTTACAACATCCTAATATAAACACGCTTTATGAGAAATAAAATATTGTCGTATCTCCTGTTTCAAACCTCTTAAAAATATTCGGTCATTCGCTCCTCATTATCAACCAAATGGGATGCAAACCGGATAACTCCACAAATTTAGCCTCGTATTGCGACACTCTGGCCATATTGTTTTATTCCAACTTGATAAACTCCACCTCCTTCATGTGACGAATACTTTCGGAAAAGTACTTGTCGTTGAATGACTCTTGGAACTTCTCCCAAGACATCTTTGAGTAAGGCCAGTCGGGTACGCTTTTACAGATTCCCACCAATAATCTGCTTCTTCACGCAACATGAAGGTGGCGAAGGGAACCTTTTGCTCCTCGGAGCATCCCAAGACATCAAATATCTTGGTGATCTACTTTATGCATGCTTCAGCCTTAAGTGGTTTTGGCTCTCCAATAAACTCCGGTGGTACCAGCTCCTTGAACTGTTTAGTAGTGACCGTCCGAGAGTTTCCAGTGTTTCCACCTACATTTTGGATAGGAGCCGCTCTCGCCTGATGTTGCATGAATTACATAAAGCCTCTGAACAATCTATCATTCATCATTTGGTCAGTGTTGTTGTTTGCATGTGGATTGTCGCCTTCCTGATGCAAATTCTCCTGATTATTGATATGTGGAGACTCAACGGTCTTTTGTGCTCCATTGCTATTTTCAACATTCTCGGATGTCATTTTCAGATACTTCCACAAAACAAAGGTTAATTAACATATAACATATTATCCCTTTACTTTGACCGACCAATTAAATACCAAATAAACTTAGGTAGGTCATACTAGCGAAGGAATTTCCCGTCTCTCCCCTCCTAGTTCTAGTCTCACATCTTAGCCAAGGATCATATCCCTAAGCTTTGATACTTAATCATGACTCCCCAAAATAGGTATACATCACCTATTCTCGAAGTCGCCAAATACATGGTACGTAACATAAATACAATCTTAATTATACAACAAGAGAGCTGTGAGTTTAAATACAAATCATCGCTTTCTGATAATATCCACTCTCAGAATGAGTCCTCATTACATTTATTGTCACACAATTTAAGAGAATAGTGAGGACTACTAGCTAATACTATCATCCGGACCATCACTCCGTTCCCCGACTCGTCCCCGCTACATTCTCATTTCCTGAAGAGAACAGTGAAAGAAAGGGTGAGCTCAACTAGCCCAGTAAGAAATATTATGACTAAGATAATGCAGAATAAATTATCATTAGCCTTAAACAGTGTTAAACTGATACAATATAACAAACATCAAGTTTAACTATAGCGAAAACAAGCAATCCATTAACACAGTGGTCGGTCAAAATAGGCCAGATGATCACGACTTGTGTTTTCTGGGTAACCCAGAAAACTAAAGTCCGTGATCTCTGACATGGGTTGACCGGCATGAATCTTGATCGTGTATTGTTGTTATATGTATATTATGTAATAGATCTGTACACCTACATGTTGTCTACACACTGGGATCTTAATAGCACAAAAACAGTACACGTATAGCAAGTAGTGGAGGCCCAAAGTAAGACCCTTGAGCTGTTCTTCATTCTATGTAACCCAGAAATGAAGAACAGTCTCTGACAACCACTTTGATGGCTTATATCTCTCTGTTGTGTTATCGTTTGATCTTGTTAGTTGTTGTTAAATGTAGTGTTACACTAGTACTACAAGATCTAATCAATGGCTAGCCCAAAACCACTATACACACTGAATTACACTTGGTCAAACGTACCCCCTCGTTAGCTACCTTGTCAGTGTTCTTGAGCTCAAGAACACCAACAGCGACAGACAGTGTCGCTATAGCCTATAACGACGGTTTCTATTATTCTTATTTTCTAATTTCCTGAAAATGATTTAAAAATAGAAATAAATTCTAAAAATCATTTAAAATAGTAAATAAATTCCAAAATTATGAAATCAGCTTTTAAAAATTATTTTAAGTCATAAACATTAACTTTTAATAATTTGGAATATTTTCCATAAATATTAGTAATTATTTGAATATTATTTATTTGATAAATGCACTAAATAAATTAACTAAAAATGATTTTATTATGTTAAAAATTATTTTAAATGATAATAAGGTATTTAATAATATTTGAAGTTATAAAATGTAACTTTCAATATTTTAAGGTAAATTTCATTAATTATTTAATATTAATAATATTAGATTTATTTAATAATTATATTAAATAAATAGATTAAAAATGATTTTATTGATTTAAAATCATTTAAAAAGGATATAAATGGTTTAAACATATTTTAAGTAATTATAAGTGACTTTTAATATTTAATGAATAATACCTTAATATTTTAATATTATTGGTAATTGTTTAAAAATGATTTTTGAATGTTTTAAAAAAGTCATTTAAGGGTAATATTAATACTTTAAAAATATTTTAAATTATTAAAATAACTTTGATATTTTGGCAATGGTTGCATTAATATTATAATATTATTTAAATATTAATGATAATAGAATTATCTAATATTTAAATCATTTAAAAATGATACTAGAGTTTGAAAAATCAAGATAAATTATAATAATTATTTAGAAATTATTATAAGTCATTTAAAAATAAAATGATTGGTATTTAAATATCCAGGATAATATTGAACTGCATGAGAGAGTTTTAAACTCGATAATTACTCGATAAAGCCGTCGGTACACCGAAATGCTACCAAAATTGATTCGAAACTGTATAGTTTGACTGTATAAGTATTTGTTTATGTCTTAATAACTAGTATAATTATGAGACAATGTGATTAGGATAGGTGTTGACTATAAATAACAGTACTATGTGTTATATGTTATTCTAATCAATAGAACAATCTTATAAATGATAGGTCGTTGAATTAAAGATATAATTAAGTTGTGTAAGCAGCAGACCAGGTAAGTTTCTTAACTCTTACTCTTTTATTTGAGTAAGTATCTAAACTATCATTTACGTTGTGCAAGTATCCTAAACTCTTGCTTTACTTTATTCAACGGATATCGTAAGCAAGTATCTTTACATTTGCATTTTCTTTATGCAATGGACATGAGTAAAAAAATTTCAGATTTATATTCTTATTATACTAGATTATTAACCATATTGTCGTATATATTATATCCAATCATTATTTATCAACATGATATTATATCATATAACTCATATATATATATATATATATATATATATTCTATTTGTTAATTTCAAATATGATTATACAAGTGCCTCACCGGATAATCATAGTTAAACACATTGATATATATATATATATATATATATATATATATATATATATATATTGTCGCTCTAAGCTATTTGATTAGCTAGACACAGATTTAGAAATATCGTTGAATATGATAAAACCTTATTGTATCCAATCAAATTGTTTTGGTTCTGAATTTCGACTAAGTATGAACATCCCTAATATGGGAAAACTTTTTGTGCTTTGAGTAGCGATATGATGAACGAGAATATCGCTTACGGTATGTAGTATTGATCAATACAGGCATATAACGGCCGATCACCCCGTCTTGGTAAGTTAGTTATGACGGTTTGCAGATAAAGTTCTGTTTGACCTTTTTGAAAACTGAAAACTATGTTCATAGTCTATCGACTGCTCTCCATTTATAGTCAATACGTAGTTTCAAAATTGAAATAAGAATTGTTATGTTGTTTAGTGTTGCTTCAATACTTCACAACTATTGCTTCGTTGTTGAAGAGTCGTTCAAAGAAAATATTTAATCCTTTCAGCTAATATTTATAATTGTTATTACTTGCTGGGCACTCAAATGCTCATCCTTGCTTAATTTAAATGTTTTCAAATATGATGATCGACACAAGGTTCGAGCAAGAACAAAGGGAAAGGAAAGCTATCGATTAAACTTCAAAGTTATCTTATGTAATAGCTAGACTTAAATAAATTGACGATATTTATTATCTATCATGTAATGAAATGTTTTAGGTCGCGTAACTGGGATTTAGACAACTCTGATATGTAAATTAAGTTTGATATTTATGACATTATTATTATTATTCCACTCAAAGAAATGGTATCGTGAAGCACTGAGTTCGGGTTTCAAGTATTTGAATTTGGGGGCGTCACAGGTTGGTATCAGAGCTTTAAGGTTAGAAACCGTAGGTGGGAGTAGACCTTAGGCTATAACCTTAGAGCAGAGGGAAACATTTAAAATACATATAACTCATATAGAGTTTAAAGTTAGATGAATTAGATAAATTCATCGTCAAACAAAATAAAAGATAGCTTAAATAAAACTATTATTTGTTGTGTGTATATAGTATATGTTAATCTAGATAATTTATGTGTAGATGTTAGGTGGAAAAGAATTAGGATACCCTAAGATCGTAAAGAAGGAGCCAATATCAAAGCCAACAGCTGAACTAGAGGCTCACGTTGTAGATAACCTTGATGAGGTGATCATTTTAGAGAATATAATCTGGACCTTAAATGGTGGAACTAATGAGATAGTGATTCGGACACCGAAGTTGGAGCTGATCAAGCATCAACCGAAGTGCAGAATCTGAGGAACAAGGTTTCTTCTCTGGAAAAGTTGTGGGAAATAGAAAAGCTACTAAATAGCTAATTACAAAAAACATTAATCGAAACGATGGAAGAACAAGATAAGCTTAAAATCCAAATTAATCAGATGGGAGTCAAGAGCAGCATATCGTGTGCAGCTCCGAGCAAGAAGTGGAAAAGAAAGATAGAAGACCACGACGTAGGAAAACCTGATAAGAAGAAAGGGAAAAAGATATGTTACATTTGCGGTTATGATGGACATAACTCTCTGTATTGTCCCGACTATAAACCAGGTGCATGTTTTATCTGTGGATTGGAAGGTCATCGAGCGAAAGGTTGTCCAAGATCAGGAAAAGGCGGAGTGAATAAGTAGTATAAGTACTATTTGAATATGTGTGTTCTATGATAAGTATGTCTGTGTAGTATTTCTAACTTATGTATAAGTTGTAGCAATTATTCCCGACTTTTGTGGTCACAAAGGGATATCGGATGTTTAAAGCAGTATGTGCTTTGTTATGTACTATGAAATTGTTGAATGAATATGAAGTTATGTTTGGTTAATGAAACACGTTTAAAATATTTAACTTATACGATAAGGTTTAGAATGTAAGTAATAAAATATAGATTATGTTTTATTTAACCAGATAATGCCACCAAGACGTCAAACTCGAAACCAAAGGGCAGAAGAATCAGTTAACAATGCTGGAGGACAACAACCGCACTGATGCGAAATTTCGCAAACATGGTAGCTCAAGCCATGCGAGAATGGAATGCCGATCATGCGAGGAATCAACTGCATAACCTCGGTTTATGAAACTTCAAGGATTTTAAGGTCGTAGGACCGCCGGAATTTAGAGGTACCACTGATCCGATAGAAGCCCAAACTTGGGTTAAGGAAATAGAAAAAGCGTTTGTAATCGCTAGGGTAGCTGAGGGGCAAAAGACAACTTTTGCCACCTATATGATGAAAGGAGAGGCGAATTTCTGGTGGGAGGCAAATCAAGTTAGGGCAGGAGAAGAAGTGATATCATGGACTAGGTTTAAGACGCTGTTCTTTAAGAACTATTTCTCATCCAGTGTGCAGGCTAGGATGGAGGTGAAGTTTTTAGAGTTGAAACAGGAGAACATGACAGTTGCGGAGTATGCCGCAAAGTTCAATGAATTAGCTAGGTTTGCTCCGCATCAAGTTGATACGGAGGCAAGGAAGGCAAGGAGGTTTGAGCTGAGCTTAAAACCCTGGCTCTACAATAAGGTGGCGGTATTGCAGATAAATACTTTTGCAGCACTTTTGGAGAAGGCTATCATAGCCGAAGGGGGAAGTGAGGCCATGAACCTCTACAATAGGGAGAAAAAGAGCAAATGTAAGGTTGAGGGGACTGGGAAGGTAGAAGCAGGTAGTGGTAGTGGAAATGGAAAGAGAAAGTGGAACAATTTTGGAAATGTCCAAGTCAAACAGGAAGGTGTGAGGAAGTAGGCTGTGCAATGTAAGAATTGTGGGAAGAATCATTCAGGAGAGTGTCTTAGTGGTAAGTTCGTGTGCTATAAGTGTGGGTAGGAGGGACATATCTCTCCTAACTTCCCCAATCCTAGGACGAACAATGGGTGTTTTCTGTGGATCAATCAACATATAAGGTCAAGGACTGTCCGAAAAGAAGGATGGATGCCGAAAGCGTGAATGCGGGGAGAGGCAACGGAACACTGGCGATAACGGGACCAACTTCAACAAAACCAACCGCAAGAGTCTTCAACATGACGATTCAGGATACCGTAGCAACCGGGGATGGAACTTCAGGTATTATTCGAATCAATTTCATTTTCTTATATATGATTTTATTTTGTTATAAGGAAATTTTGAAGGAGAAATTTGAGTTCTGTTAGAAATCAAATTTTCGTATGTTTAGATGGATAAGTTTTATGTTAAATAGTTAAAGATCAGTTCGATCGAATCTGATCGAGATCTACTTGAAATAACTGTGTATGTTATTTTCCCTAGTATCTATAAGTTTTGAAGCGGTGATTCCGGGGACGAAATCTTTATAAGGGAGGGTGGATGTAATACCCCAGAATTTTCAAAATAATTAAATAATAAATTTTGCATTTAAATTTTTTTTATAAAGGTGGGATTATGTGCAAAGAAAAGTATAGGTATTTATGTGACAAATAAAACTTATTTATTATATGAATAATTATAAATAAATTCTTTTAAGAATTATTGATCATTATAGGTTATATTCTTATTATAAATTAATTTTGTAATAAAAATATTTATTATTTATTTTCTATAAAATATGACTATTATATATATGATATGATTATAAGGATTATTATGATTTGTATTTTATTATATTAGTTAAGTTAATTGTTTTAACTTAATTAATAATGGTATATATGAAGGTTATGTCGGATATGGATTCAAAACCCTAATACTGGACTTTGAATAATGAATGAGAATATTAATTTTCAGTAATATAAACATGCTCTATATGTGTGTAATGTTAATGTGTGGAGCAGCTTTTAGTAAAGCAAAGGCAAACCCTAAATAAGCGTTCTTGATAAATTATAGTATATAAGTCAATTACGACTATAAAAATTATTAAGTTATTGTGTAATGTAATTTATGGAAATTATTATATTTAATGTTAATTAGGTAAACCCTAATTAATATCTAGAAATTCTAATTATTAAATTTGAACCCTAATTGCTAAGTTATAAACCCTAGGTATTAATTTAGCAAGGTTGATAGTAATTAATATATTATAAAGCCTAATTTATAAATCCTAGGTAATTAGTAAACCTAATTTAATTAGAGAACCTTAATTCACATTTATAGCAACTAAGATTTTCATTTTAGCCCTAATCTCAAAATCCTAGAACTTGGACTTTTGGAGCTCTAGAATTAAACCCTAATGGGTGAGAGGAAATGTCAACATTGCCACTAAAAGTAAACACCAAATGACCAAGCTGCCCTTTTGATTATTTTAATAAGGTGGAGTGTAGATCTAACCCTAGTAGGGTGGTTGGTAGCCAACCCCAACTAGCCATGTGACCTAGTATAGCCTTTAATCAATCAAAAGGTCGATCACATGATCGACCATAGCATTAAACCCTTTATATATAGGATTAGAGAGAGGAAGAGGTCACTTGTTAGCCCATTTTGCTCAAACACTTATCCAAGAGCTCCTCTCACCAAAAGCCACGAATTTCCCTTCATTTGTCAACCACAAAACCAAATTTCACTTAAACACACCAACAAAATCAGTAGCAAAAAAATTAGATTGTGTTCAAGAAAGGTAAAACCCTAAACCTAAATTTTGATTTTTGATTTCATGTTAGATGTTATGTTTAAATGTTTAAAGTTATGTTAGAAGGTGCCATTTAGTGATCTGGGTTGTTGTAACTCAGATCCATAACACTTAGATGCTCGAAATTGATGATTTTAGAAATCTGGAAATTTTAATTTTTGCTGGCTGACAGTGAATGTGAGGCCTTGTAGATTCGTGCTCGTTTATTGTTTTGGTGCTTTAAAGGTTTGAAGTTGTAGTCTGTAATGTTGTTAGTAATCTGCAAGTAGGTTCATGATCATTTCATGTGTAGATCAAAAGTCATTCACGGTCAAAGTTCATTGACCGAACACGAACTAAGTTTTCTGGGTAACCCGTAAAACCGAAGAACGGTTCTACAGTAGTGACTTTAATGAAACTTTGATTTGGTTTCTGGAACGTTGTTAGGATAAATATTGGTATCTAGATTATAGTATGTCATGAGTACTACAACTTTAAAGCATTTTCGAACCTTATAAAGCCTCAGATCGATCGTAGTAATTGGTCAAACCTCGTTGACCATTAAGCTTAACTTTCTGGGTAACCCAGAAAGTTTAGGCAGTGGTCTGACAACGTTTTCAATGGTTTAGATCTGTCAGTAGGTTGTCATTTTGATTCTGTTGTTGTAACTATCTTGTAGTATGTTATATGAACTTCAACATTATGCTTTTAGATCACTAAAACATCAAACAGATTTAACACAGTGGCCGGTCAAAATAGGCCAGATGATCACGACTTGTATTTTTTGGGTAACCCAGAAAACTAAAGTCCGTGATCTCCGCATACGGGTTGATTTAAGCATGAATCTTGATCGTGTATTGTTGTTATATGTATATTATGTAATAGATCTGTACACCTACATGTTGTCTACACACTGGGATCTTAATAGCACAAAAACAATTACACGATAAGCAAGTAGTGGAGGCCCAAAGTAAGACCCTCGAGCTGTTCTTCATTCTGGGTAACCTTGAAATGAAGAACAGTCTCTGACAGCCACTTTGATGGCTTATATCTCTCTGTTGTGTTATCGTTTGATCTTTTTTGTTGTTGTTAAATGTAGTGTTACACTAGTACTACAAGATCTAATCAATGGCTAGCCCAAAACCACTATACACACCTGAATTACACTTACAAACGTACCGTACTCTAGTTAATCGCTTTGTCGTTGTTCTTGAGCTCAAGAACACCAATGACAGACAGACGAAGGTCGCTATAGCCTATAGCTATGACGGTTCCTATTTATTTTTATTTTCTAATTTCTCAAAATGATTTAAAATAGAAATAAATTCTAAAAATCATTTAAAATTGTAAATAAATTCAAAATTATGAAATCACTTTTAAAAATTATTTTAAGTCATAAACATTAAATTTTAATAATTTTGCATATTTTCCATAAATATTAGTAATTATTTGAATATTATTTATTTGATAAATGCACTAAATAAATTAACTAAAAATGATTTTATTATGTTAAAAATTATTTTAAATGATAATAAGGTATTTAATAATATTTTAAGTTATAAAATGTAACTTTCAATATTTTAAGGTAAATTTCATTAATTATTTAATATTAATGATATTAGATTTATTTAATAATTATATTAAATAAATAGATTAAAAATGATTTTATTGATTTAAAAAGGATATAAATGGTTTAAACATATTTTAAGTAATTATAAGTGACTTTTAATATTTAATGAATAATACCTTAATATTTTAATATTATTGGTAATTGTTTAAAAATGATTTTTGAATGTTTTAAAAGTCATTTAAGGGTAATATTAATACTTTAAAATATTTTAAGTTATTAAAAATAACTTTGATATTTTTTGGCAATGGTTGCATTAATATTATAATATTATTTAAATATTAATGATAATAGAATTATGTAATATTTAAATCATTTAAAAATGATTCTAGAGTTTGAAAAATCAAGATAAAATATAATAATTATTTAGAAATTATTATAAGTCATTTAAAAATAAAATGACTGGTATTTAAAATATCTAGGATAATATTGAACTGCATGAGAGAGTTTTAAACTCGATAATTATCCGATAAAGCCGCTTGAGACAATCAAATGCTACCAAAATTGATCCGAAACTGTATAGTTTGACTGTATAAGTATTTGTTTATGTCTTAATGACTAGTATAATTATGAGACAATGTGATTAGGATATGTGTTGACTGTAAATAACAGTACTATGTGTTATATGTTATTCTAATCAATAGAACAATCTTATAAATGATAGGTCGTTGAATTAAAGATATAATTAAGTTGTGTGGCGTTGAGACACGTGCAAGTTTCTTAACTCTTACTCTTTTATTTGAGTAAGTATCTAAACTATCATTTACGTTGTGCAAGTATCCTAAACTCTTGCTTTACTTTATTCAACGGATATCGTAAGCAAGTATCTTTACATTTGCATTTTCTTTATGCAATGGACATAAGTAAGAAAGTTTCAGATTTATATTCTTATTGTACTAGATTATTAACCATATTATCGTATATATTATATCCGATCATTGTTTATCAACATGATATTATATCATATAACTCATATATATATTCTGTTTGTTAATTTCGAAATATGATTATACAAGTGCCCTTACCTGAATAATCATAGTTAAACAAATGTTGATATATATATATATATATATATATATATATATAGTCGTCTAAGCTATTTGATTACCTAGACACGGATTTAGAAATATCGTTGAATATGATAAAACCTTCTTGTATCTAATGAAATTGTTTTGGTTCGGAATCACGACTAAGTATGAACATCCCTAATCTGGGAAAAACTTTTGTGGGCCTGAGGCGAATATGATGAACGAGAATATCGTTCTGGTATGTAGTATTGATCAATACAAGGCATAACGGTGATCGATCACACCCCGCACATAAGTTATAATGATTTGCGGATGAAGTTACTGCTTGACCTTTTTAAAAACTGAAAACTATGTTCATAGTCTATCGACTGCTCTCCATTTATAGTCAACACGTAGTTTCAAAATTTAAATAAGAATTGTTATGTTGTTTAGTGTTGCTTCAATACTTCACAACTATTGCTTCGTTGTTGAAGAGTCGTTCAAAGAAAATATTTAATCCTTTCAGCTAATATTTATAATTGTTATTACTTGCTGGGCACTCAAATGCTCATCCTTGCTTAATTTAAATGTTTTCAGCTATGTATGATCGACCTGAAGGTTCAGGCAAGAACAAAGGGAAAGGAAAGCTATCAGATTAAGCTTGTGTTATCTTATGTAATAGCTAGACTTAAATAAATTGACGATATTTATTATCTATCATGTAATGAAATGTTTTAAGGTCGCGTAACTGGGATTTAGACAACTCTGATGTAAATTAAGTTTGATATTTATGACATTATTATTATTATTCCACTCAAAGAAATGGTATCGTGAAGCACTGAGTTCGGGTTTCAAGTACCTGAATTTGGGGGCGTCACACCCTTTCTTTCACTGTTCTCTTCAGGAAATGAGAATATAGCTTGGACGAGACGGGGAACGGAGTGATGGTCCTAGATGGTGTATTAGTAGTCCTCACTATTCTGTGAAATAGTGTGATAATAATTGTAATGAGGACTCCTTTTGAGTTTGTATACTCTCTAGTAGACAATATTTGTATTCAAACTCATTTATGTTTTGTCGTATTGTACACCCATACTTGTATTATTAAGTTGTATTTGAATTACATCACTCACGATCTGGCACTCGAGAATAGGTGATGTATACCTAATTTTGGGGGCGTCACATTTTTCATGAATTATTTGTTGTAAGTTTGGCTTGTTACATGGACTCCACTTACTCATTTTTCAAAATCGCCGGTAGAAAGTTATCTCAGTTTTGTTTTATTATAATTATAATAGTAATAAAACAGAAAACTTTTTATATTATAGAGTAAAGTTCAGATCACCACCTGGAGTTTGGGGTCTTTCCCACTTAACCACCTGTAGTCAGTAAAGCTACATTTTGAGTTGAAGTGAATAAATGCTTTCCGTCTTAACTCCGTTACTTGAGTTGGCTAAAGACTTAATTACCCTTCATATATATATTAAAAACGACAGATGAGAGAACATGCAAGCATACCTCCACTTTTGCATCTCAAAAAACAATCCGTGTGCCTGATCTGTTTGACTGTGTCTAGCATGTAGCCTAATCATCATATTGTAAATATCATTTCATGCACAATAGTTCTTCTGATTCTTCATCCAACGGAAAACTTGAATGCTGTGTTCTATAGAACCCATTTGAGTTATTTCCTGCGCCGTACAAAATTCGATGAGTGTTAAACGTCAATTTTTTGGCTTTACAAGATGTAGAGGACTTGTTAAGCATACATGAAAATCAATGGTTTACTGCAGAGTGCATATGTTAAAAAGGTGAAAAATTAAGGATCTTGATTTGAACAAAAGAATTGTTTGAATAGGTAGCTATTATTTTCACGGGGTCTTCAAAGTGAATAAGTCATCTAAAGTCTAAACTTGTACAATATTATTAGATGATTTAATTTTTCTACCCTCTCAATGATTGAGGACTGCAGAGTCAAGGCTAGGCAGACGTTACATATTTGTATTGGTTAGAAAATTGGTAAAACAACATTTCCTTCTAAAATAAGATTTGTCAGTTCAACTACATAATGTTCGTGGATTGTAAAGTCAGGATTAGGCATGCATTATAATGTTTGTTTTGGTGGGAAAACACAATAAAGTAACAGTTTACTGCTTTATGCTTATCAAAAACAAGATCCATCCAACTACACCAATAAACACATCTAAGAAGACCTTTTCTATGCAATGAGTGTCCAAATTCTTAATGGCCTTATGTATAATGTCTTCTAAACTTCACCAGAACTACTAAGTAGCACCATAGCAGTATCTTAGCAAGAGCTTTTGTTCTAAGTTATACTATCATTTTATTTGTTACATTTGCCATATATCAAAGCTGCATCCCTTGGGCCTTAAATAGCTCTATACTTTGTAGCTGGTGGTTGCAGATTATCTCTACTGCATTGAATGTTAAGATTATAACATCTTAGCATTTATAAGAAAGAAATTAATCAATGGACTGAAGGAAAATTAACATTGTGAGCAAGGGTTTTAATAGGCAGTAATTCATACTTCAAAAAAGTATAACTAAGTACAAATGGTCAAATCAGTTCATATTGAAGTTAATTATGGGAAATTTTATGCTAGAGAAACTTAAAACTTTATTTGCTGACACAAGTTCGCGGTGCAACACTTATTTAGCAACAAAATCTACTATACAATAGCCCAAAAATCCAAATTAATGATCAATAGAGGAACCGAATCACCATTTTTGCTATGGACTAAACTCTTATGTCATTCTCATCCCATTTTTTGTTGTCAGTTACGAGTGATAATTTTTTACAAAAAAATATATATAACATGATGAACTTCCTTTATAAGTTTATCCATGTTCATGAGTTGATGTTTTTCGTAATACTAATTCGACAGTGTACAAATGTTTTAGATATTTTAAAGTATATTAATTCGAACGTTATAAAAAAAGAAAAAAGAACACCAATACAAATGACACTTTCCTAATCGAAAAATGCATAAAAGAAAATAAAGAATTATTGTCAATAGTATATTTATCTATCTATGATCTATTTATAATTTATATGCTTTGAATATATTGTACATAAGACGAAGAGGATCAAGTGAATACTCTTTATTTAACATACATTGTTCTATCACCTTTAGTTACGGACCGGGCGACGGTACGGTCCGTCGCGTATATCAGAATCATCATCTTAATTTTAGTGATGTATCGAGTCGTCGCTATAATATATAAATTGTTTATCTGTTCGTAATGACCGACTAAATTATCGCCCGATCCGTTACTAAAAATAATGAACACATATAAAATAAAGAGGTATGCACTAGAAATGTAACGGTACATAAGATAACAAACAGAGTGAAAGCCACAAAATGCACCAAATCAACTACTAAACCTAATCATACGAAAATGACCAAAATGTCCTCTTGTCATTCTCCTTGCACGTGTGACGTGATTCTCAATGTTCTTACAGAGACAAAGGACAAACTTCAGATTCTCTCTTCTCTTCCCATTTCCCTTAATTTAGCTTAAGCTCAAATAACAAGTTTCTACACATCTCTCCCTCTTTTTCTCTCTCTAAAAACAAAACAGGAGGAAGAATATTCTACCACTCTTTCTCTCTCCTCCCCTGGTGTCTCCCATTAAAAGGCAAGTGTCTCAGATAAGTGTGAATGCGAAGATTTATATTCAGACAAAAAGCCTTAACTTACAGCCTCAGCAAAATCCATACCCTCTGGTTCCTGAATCCACACTCTCCAACTGATACAATGATGATACATTATTTTACATTTATATGTACATTGCATTTTGTGATGGATCTGTATATTTGAGCTGGGTGTATATGCAATGTGGGTTTTGCTGAAGGTGCATTCCCGGGTTTAATTTCTTGCCGGTCACTATTTTGGATCTTGGTGTAATATGGCATTATTCAGGAGGTTCTTCTATCGAAAGCCGCCGGACGGGCTCTTGGAGATCTCTGAAAGAGTCTTTGGTATGTTTTTATTCTTCAGTATTTGATAAATTTTTATTCTTTTTGGGTTGATTAGTTACGGGTTCTGCCTAATTGTTTACATCCTGAATTTAGTGTCTATAATGTTATGATTAATTGTTAGTGGATTTTTTTTATATATTGATTACTGTATGGATTATGTATGGATAAACCAATTTCTAATTAAGGTACTCAAATTTTTTTGCTGTTACACCCAAATTTACTAATTTATGTGCTAAAAATTATTTTTTATCAAAGTACTAATAGTGGAAGTATTGACTTCTGCTGTGGAATGTGCTTTAGTGGAGCTACAAGTATTAAAGAGTTGCCCGGGCTTTACAATTTGATAGCATGAACCATGTTGATGTCTGTCATTAGGACTTCTGAAAGGCAGCTGTACTTTTTCTTTCCAAACATAATTACAAGCTTTGATCGAATCTTTGGGTTTATAATTTTGTGTCTAGCTTGTGTAGCATTATCTTAGGTCCCCAAGTACTCAAGTTAAGAGATCTTACAGCAGCGTCAAACCTTATTAGAAATTCAAAACGGTTATTCTTCTGAAGTGGTTTTAACTTGTGATATTAAGAGCTACATGATAAGTTTTCGTATTTAGGTAAAGTTAAGTTTGATCCCTTCAAAAAATTTCTTGGGTTTTCATTTGTTTGACAATAGTATGATGATATGTAATTGTGTGTCTGTATTTGTATGCATGTTTGAATAAGGAAATGCTCCCATTTTGGTTTATGGGTGTTGACTTGAGCTTTCCTTTTGCTTCTAAGTGTGCTCTGTGCGTGTGCTTGTGTGTGTGTGTGTGACTGTGTTTGTGTGTGTATATACATATTAGCTAGGAAGTCTTTAAATGTGTCTTTTTGATATATAAAGTTTCTATGACTCTCTATGGTGAATGTGTAGTCTTCGATTGCTGCTTTACCACTGATGTTATGGATGATGACGAATACAAAGTATACGTGGGAGGCATAGTGACTCAACTCCGTGAATACTTTATTGATGCTTCATTCATGGTATTTAATTTTCGAGAGGGAGAGAAGCAAAGCCAGATTGCTAAAATATTGTCCGAGTATGATATGACAGTAATGGATTATCCTCGGCAGTATGAAAACTGCCCATTACTTACAATGGAAATGATCCACCATTTCCTGAGGTCAAGTGAAAGTTGGCTTTCACTTGGGCAGCGGAATGTGCTCTTAATGCATTGTGAGCGTGGTGGGTGGCCAGTTCTGGCTTTCATGCTTGCTGCACTCTTAATTTATAGGAAGCAGTACACTGGAGAGCAAAAAACTCTAGACATGATATTCAAGCAGGCACCTCGTGAGCTTTTGCAGCTGATGTCACCTCTAAATCCATTACCTTCACAATTGAGGTACCTACAGTATGTCTCGAGAAGGAACGTGGGCTCCGTATGGCCACGACTGGATAGGGCTCTCACGTTGGATTGCATCATTCTTAGAGTCATTCCTAATATGGATGGAGAAGGGGGTTGTCGCCCAATATTTAGGATATATGGACAGGATCCTTTTATGGCTGCTGATCGGACTCCTAAGGTGCTGTTCTCAACACCAAAGAGGAGCAAAGTTGTTCGGCAATTCAAGCAGGTGGTTCTTAATCTCCTTGCTCTTCTCTATATGATTTCATTTGTTTTTGATGTTCAACATCCATTACTATGCTTGCCTGGATTAGATAAAGTACACACTATTTGTGTCTATTTCTGAACTTCGTAGTCTGCTTCGTTCTTTTGCACTTTGTAGTTGTTCAACCGTGACTAACTTTTCCTAGACTGCTGTATACTTAATGTCTCAATTTAAATTTTCTCTCAGTCTGCCCTGCTCATTTTAATTTATGCATGTGCTTCTTACTAGTAAAAAAGTTCCAATGTCCTTGTAATAAAAGTAGGTCATTTACCTATTTTCATTAACCCCGTGCTAGACATCATATAGAGAATTTAATTTTGGTTACTTAAAGTGAATTAGTTTTTATGTTTTTTTTCCGTAATGTGTGACAACTATGTGTTTGATGACAATTATGTCAGATAGTATATCCATACCCTCCTATGTGTCCGATTCAGCAGCTCTCTCTTCTAGATGGTGGTTAATAGCCCAAAACTTGCATGTCTCTGTGTTTCTTCCTTTGCCTAATTCAGAAGTGCATTCATGTTTTTGTCAAGTTAGATGTTTATTTTTCTTAATTTAGTTCTTTCAATGTATTACTAATTTTCTATATTTCTTGCAGGCAGATTGTCAACTTGTTAAAATTGACATCAACTGCCATATTCAAGGTGACGTTGTGCTCGAGTGTATTAGCTTAGATAATGATCTAGAACGTGAACAGATGATGTTTCGGGTCATGTTCAATACAGCCTTTATTAGATCAAATATATTAATACTCAACCGTGATGATGTTGATGTCTTATGGAATGGCAAGGATCAATTCCCAAAGGACTTCAGAGCAGAGGTATCTCTTTCCCCGCCTTCTTTTATAATGTATTCAGCAGTACAGTTCTGTTTTGTTGAAAGGTGTTTCTGATTTTTCTTTGATGAAGGTTCTCTTTTCAGAGATGTACTCCACATCTCCACTTACAACATTTGATGTTCCTGGTATTGAGGAGAAAGGAGGTCTTCCTATTGAAGCATTTGCTAAAGTTCAGGAGATTTTTAGTTATGTAGACTGGTTAGACCCCAAGAGAGATGTAGCACTAAATATGCTCCAGAAAATCACTTCAACAAATATTCTGCAAGAGACATTGGAAACTGGCTTACTCCAAAATGTTAAAAGAGAGAAATTGAAGAGCATCTTACTAAAGGGCGCTACAGATGAAAATTTGGAGAGTGTTTCTCCTCAGATTACTGGAAATGATAGTTTTTTGCATGAACAAAGTCATGAAAAAGATACAGACAGACCAATACCAGTGGTTTTCGAAGATAACATCACAAGTTCTCCATCCTTATCTTTGGGAGAACAATCAGTGCCCTCCTTGAAACCATCTACAGAGTTGAACTCGAAATCTAAGAAAATTGAGTCCCAAGAACTGCAAGCTGCTTTTCAGCAGCCTGCACAACCTAAAATTTTAACCCAGCGGATTCGTCAAACTTCTTTATCTAATCCAGCTTTGTATTGTAATTCCCAGCAAGCTTCACCTGTGTCTATCTCAAGATATCACAGTGCACCCTCAGTTCTTGGTATTACTGCTCTACTGCATGATCATGCTGAACCCAATGCTAAAGAAGCCTCCCATTCCGTGACAATGTCTCCAGCTTCTTCTGTCTCATCTCCTGAGCTTGCTCATATATGTAAAGCTGTGCAGCCAAGAACTGTTTCAAATCTACAGCTACCTCCCTTGTTGTTTCCTTTGGAGGCTACAACTGTGACGGGAACTGCTGTGACTCGTCCTCATCCACCTCCATCTCCACCTCCAACCCCCCCTCATCATTTGTCAGCTTCAGAATCATCACAGTCTTTACTTAACCATAGTTGTGGAACCCTGCTGCAAGTTACAGGACAGTCATCATCAGTTCCTCCTCTCCCTTCCCTTCCGGGATCATCCCTGTCTTTTTCCAAATGGAATTCAGTTCCAGCTCCTTCCCCCTCTCCACATGCTTCCTCCTCAGGAGTAGACTCATTTTCAGCTCTTCCTATTTCCTCATTGCCGCTTCCTGTGGAGTCTACAACAGGGATGAAATCTTCTGCATCCTCTCCTCTTCCTCCTCATATTCATTCAAATTTAGAGCCATTGCATTCTTTAGTTATACACGATCCTGGAGCCTCTCTGCAGGGTAGAGAACAGTTATTATCAGTTCCTCCAGCCCCAGATCCTCCCCCTTCTTTTTCGGGGAAATTTTCATCTACTTCATTTAGGAAATCATATTCATCTACCACTCTAGCTCCACCTCCTTCCTTGGGAGAAACTTCATCTGCCACTCCAACGAACTCAATGCCTCCTCCCCCTCCTTTACCTACTTCCTCAAGAGTGGTTTCATCTCCCACTATGAAGAACTCATCTTCAACTCCCCCTCCTCCCCCCAGCATTGGTTCTTCAGATACTTCACTGCGTCCTATAAAACATTCAGTAACTGCGATTGGCCCTCCTCCGCCTCCTTTACGTATGGAGCCAGCTGGAAAAATCACAACTGCAGCGCCACCACCACCTCCACCTCCACCTCCCCCTCCCAGTTTGGCTTCAAACAATCCTGTGGCTAAAAGTTCTCTGCATGCTCCACCGGTTCCACCACCTCTAGCTCCATTCGCCAATGGCTTACCAAAAGCTGGCGGTATCTCTTCTCATTCTCAATCTGCTGCTAGTACTGGAAATATACCTCCAATTCCTGGACCACCATTTAGTGCAAAGGGAAGGTTGAATTCGCACACAAGTACAAGGAATCAGGGTCAGTCCTCCAAAAAGACCTCCTTGAAACCATATCATTGGTTGAAGTTAACAAGGGCCATGCAAGGAAGCCTATGGGCTGAGGCACAGAAGTCCGATGAAGCTTCCAAGTATAGGCAGTATTTTTTATTATCTTCTCTTCCCATCTTTCAACTCGCATGACTTACTATTTTTTGGCTCATAATATTCCCTCGGTGTTATTTACTTCCTTTATTTTCTGCCAGGGCTCCTGAGTTTGACATGTCTGAACTTGAGAGTCTTTTCTCAGCAAATGTTTCAAATTCAGATCCGAGAAGCAGAGGTGGAAAATCAAATCGTCATGCCTCCGGACTCAAATCAGAGAAAGTCAATCCGGTAATTTGTGCTTCTCCTTTACATTTACTTCCATCTTCTACCCCTTCCACTTTATCTCTCTACCAAATGTAAGGAGAGTCTTGATTTTTCTGCCTTATGGTTCATTTAATTATGCCTTTCTCGGCAATTGATTTCTTGCATTGCTTGAAAATAGCTGTATTCTGAGGAGGTGAGGTCGACGGTATGGCCAATTAAAATTTACCAAAGTTTTAGCTTTGTAAGGTCCCTGAGTTCAGGTTTTCCCACTTGCATTTGGTTCTTTCCATTATGTTATATGTAGTACTGTGAGCAACTTGTTTGGTTTGTGCATTATATTGCACTGTGCTTCGCCTCTCCACATACAGAAGGGGTTACACTTGAGGCGTGGGGGTGTTAGTATGAGATTTACATCTGTGAGGCCTTTCTCTAATAGCTGAAGCCTAGCTAAGCTTTAGAATTATGCCTTAACATGGTACAGGGAAAATAAATGGTTAGAAATCCAAAGCTCTGATACCATGTAAGTCATCAATTGTTATAATAGTATAATCCATTAGCAAATGGGCCCAACAATTTTTATCCTGCTTTAACAATACTATCAAATTCATTAAGGACCTTAATACAATATTCCTATTAATAGTTCTTTCATCTAAATGTGATGTAGTAATTATCATTAGGTATTTGCTCTTTTCCTTATCTGATGAAATAAATGTACATTGCATCTACAGATTGATCTTAGGAGGGCATATAATTGTGAAATCATGCTCACAAAAGTTAAGATTCCTTTGCCTGATTTAATGGTAAGCTAAACCTTCTGCAACTTTGCTTTTGTTTTGGTTTCCCTCCCATTCGCACCTAAATGTTCCCTTGCAGTTTCAGTAAGAATTGAGTTTCTTCAGAATGCCAAACAGTTCCCTAACAATTGTTGTTTTTAATTATTGGACTACAAAAAATGGTTACGAAAGATGGATACAAAATGTTGTGGCTGGTTTGTGGTTGGTTGTTATCACCATGTATGGTGGATCATTCCCTAATAACATTTTGCCACATCATTTTGTAAGCTAGTTTTTGTAAGATTCTTGTCACTGTAGCAATACTCCGTTTTTTCTATGTTATGCTTTCTCCTATTCTTGAGTTTGTTTTACTAGTGAAACCATACTTGTGGCACACTTGTGCATTGGCACCCGAATAATGATATGCAGAAATGCATGTTCAATGGAAAAATGAATTTCAAATTTTCAACTAATGATTTCTTTTTTATAAGTATTTTTAAAAACTGAACACTTTGGCCAATGGAAGATATACTGGCACAAAGCACTAAAGACTCTTTGGCCATTTGCAGTGGAGAGTAATGCCTCGGAAAACAGACACAAGTATTATAAGTGCTTGTTATAATTCATTTGAACAGAATCGTTATGTAATTCAATGTTGAAACACCAAACGGAAAAGAGGAACGTTTAACAGTACCAGGTTGAGGAAGTGAGAGACAGCCTGTTTGATGTAGACATAGTAAAGAACATTATCCTAGATAAAGTTGATAGGAAATAAAGTATTTTTTAGAAATTAAGAGCTCAGTACCCATCATATTTCTGGCTTACACTGGACACTGTAAAGCTAGACCTGATGTAGATCTGAATTCTGAATTGGCAATATTTTGTGCATAAGTAGCTACTTAATTGAATTCTTCAGATCATGCTTCAATTCGAATGTTTTTCAGAGTTCAGTCCTTGCTTTGGACGACTCGGCATTGGATGTTGATCAGGTTGATAATCTCATAAAGTTTTGTCCAACAAAAGAGGAAATTGAACTTCTCAAGGTGAGCATATATTGCTCCACAGTTCCGACTTTTGCTTCTAATTTTAGGATTATATTTGTTATCTTCTCTACAATGATAGAAGGTCTACTACTGAAAAAGTGTTTCAAGGTAGAATAAGATAGCTTTCTAGGATATTGTATATGGTTGCTTCAAAATTCTGAATCAGAACTATACTTCATTGTCAGAATTATAAAGGTGACAAGGAGAATCTTGGAAAATGCGAACAGGTTGGTCGATTGCTTCTTTTCCCTTTGTTATTTTTGCATATTTCATTTATGATTTTGGTTGAAAGGTACTATTGGGTGAAGGATAAACTTGACATGTTAATTGTTTACTCGCCATTAGTTTGTTGCTCAAATACGTATTTGTAACCCAATTTCGACTTGTTAGTTGAAGTTTATCATATGGTTTGCTGGTTTTGTATTTTCCAAATGAGAAGTATGTTTGTGTGGATAATATCATATGTACTTCAAGTTCTCTGAATTTGTCATTAAGTCATATGCCATGAACACATGACAAACATGTCCTGAGATTTATCTGTAACAGTTTTTCTTGGAGTTGATGAAAGTTCCACGGGTAGAGGCCAAGCTAAGAGTGTTTTCATTTAAAATACAATTTTGTTCTCAGGTCAGAAGAAAACATCAACTCTCTTTTTTTATTATCTTCTTTGTTGTTGTCACCAATCTGATCTTTTTCTTGCACTATCACCCCCAGGTTTCTGACCTGAGAAAAAGTTTGAATATTGCAAATTCTACATCTGAAGAGGCAAGCGAATATGCCCTTGTACTTCATTTTTCTTTTCCCCTAATGATGGCTTTCTGTGAATCTGTTTTGAATAATGTTTCTGTCAGGTCAGAAATTCAGTTAAGTTGATGAGAATCATGCAAACTATTCTTTCACTGGGAAATGCTCTGAATCATGGAACTGCAAGGGGTGAGTAAAATTTTGTTTACCGTATCTACAATTGATTATTTTAGGGAGTTTGACTTGCAAGGTATTTTGGCATATAGTTATGACTTTATCAATGACAAAAGTATGACCTTTGCACTTTCCTTATTAAGATATAAACGTAGTTAGTTGATAAAGAGCTTTCAACAATGTCAAATGTTATTTTATACTCCCTCCGTCCCATGATAAAAGTCTTTATTACTATTTCAGGTAATCCCAAGTTAAATGTCTACTTACCTTAAATGATCTATTTTTTTACAATAATTTGCATGTAATATACCTTTATTATAAATTGTTATATTTTTATTCTCTATGCTTATTTATGGAGCATCACTAGTAATGTGCAGAAAACTATGCAATTAAATGAGAATTTAAATATGGATTATCAACGAGAGCTACAACAATATGAAATATAAGGAAGTTCACTCCTTATTGTTTTCTACTAATCAATATGGTTACACAAAGGATCTAATTTTCTTGCATGTTTGGAGTCCGGTTTGTGTATGGATTCTTCAAAATACTTCAAAACTCAAGGACAAATTTTTTTCAAAAAGGAGGAAAATGATGTGGATGGAAGCAAAATACATTTAATATTATTGGGTTGTTATTATATATTATTATTTATGGGTGATTTTAATGTAATTAGTTTATTTAAGTAAATAAGATTAGGAAATTTATTTAAGTATATTAGTAGAATACTCCAATATTAATTATTTAAGGTAGTAGATAATTATTAGGATTTTATTTCCTTATTTAATTAGGTTACTTAATATTTACTTAGTCTCCAAGTATTAGGATTTTTCCTATTCCTATATAAAACGTTGTAATCCATCATTATTATTAATTATTGAATCATTGATATTACTGAATTTTATTAGACTTTAATATTCTTCTAATCTCATTTATTTTATCCTCTTTCTTAATATGTGCAAAAAGTCAACCAGGACTTTTATTCTGGGACGGAGGGAGTATGTTAGTTTGTCATGTGATTATTTTGGTACAATAACTGATGGTTGGCACCTAAGGAAAAGCAAAGCATACAAAATAAAGTTTAAACTTGAGGATGTGAAGTCAATTGATATTTCTCTTAGTTTAATACTAAACTATGATTTAGTAATAAAAATTTGAATGGGCTAAATTCTGAACTAGTTGGTGTAAAGTGATTACACCTAAACAGAGCAAGTTAAATTATTTGTAAATTACTTAAGTTAGAGCTGCAAATGATGGAGCCCATCCAAGCTTACATTTTGTTCAAAATCGACTCCTTTGATAAACAAGCAGACAATATTTGTTCTTGTTGGCTCGTACACAATGCACAAGCCTAGTCAAGCTTGTCAGAAACCCAACCGAGCTCAGTAGTTCATTATATCATCTTAATAATCGTAATAGAAATAATTAATGGTATAGAAGTTCAACAAATTATATAAAATGACATGCAAGTAAAATGACCTTGAATGTAATTGAAGTTTAAGTTTAGAGAAATTACATAAATATGGCGACGTGGTAAATAACAAGCTATTTATGTTAGAATTTGAGCCTAAATTGAAATGAGTATCATTAATTATTTGAAAAGATTATACATATCAATGTATTCTACTCCATGAGTAGATTAAATTAAATATTGGGAAGCTCAAATTCATGGAGTAATGAATGAGATATTAACTCCCAAAGATCACCCTTGGAAATAATAATAAATAGTTGTGGGAAGCAAAGTCTCACATCGGTTAAGAATTAAGTATTAATTGGTTTATATACATTAAAGTTGCTCTTGGGTTTGGGCCCAAGGGGCACCCCATTTTTGTGGAAGGAAGAGGACCTAGCCAAGACTTGGTTCAAACCCATGCGCGTCACCGGCCTACTTGGCCTGCCACGTGATTGTGGGTCCTTGTATATAATTTTTTGGACAAAATTTATTTAAATTTTAATATATTTAGTTCTATTATCAAAACTGTGTCGTTTTGATAAAAGTTATTTATTATCAATACTGTGTCGTTTTGGGAAACATTATTTGCCGAACAGACGCGTTAATACTGCGTCATTTTGGGAAGCGCTATCTGTCTGAACGGACGCCCCAAAACTACGTCATTTTTACCTAAACAGACGCGCCCTTTTCTGCTAAGCCTGAACTACGTCGTTTTAGTCCTGCTAAACCTAAAACTACGTCGTTTTTGGACCAAACGAACGCGCCTTTTCAGTTAAAGCCAAAAACTACGTCATTTTTTGGCTTAATTGTACCTTTTCAGTGGGTTGTCCCTTCTGATGGGTCACTAACCCTCCTATAAATAGATAGGAGGGGGCAGCCTTTTCAATCATCGAATTCATTCAAGCATCTAGCATTCTAGTTCATCTTCATTTCATAGTTTATTTTGAGAGAGTTCTGAGCATTTCTTTGATTCGTAGAGTATACTATTTGGAATGCTACTATAATATACGTTGTCATTGTATCCTGTGAGACAAGTGCTATCAACTCTGAGCACCGTAAGGAGGGCATAATTGCTTTAAGGACATAATACAAAGTACTAGCCTTACAAATACATTTCTACAGTTTGAAGTTAAGTTTATATATATATATATATATATATATATATATATAGTTACCGTTCAGTTTTCATAACAATTTATACCTTTAAAAAATATCAAGATAATTGTAAATTATAATATTTATACAAGTTCAATGGTCACGAGCTGCTTTGAGCTGAAATTTGAAAAGTTTGAAGTTGGTTGGTTTCAATAAAGAATTAGCTAACTTCTTTAGCTAAAATTTACATCGTTTATAAAATACAAATTTAGGACTAATGCTTCCAAATAAAGATTGCCTTTCAAAACATCTCAGGCGTGTTTTATGAAACATAAAGCTGCTGCAAAATGGTTTTGAGGTGATATGCAGGTCTAGACCTATATATCCTTGGTCTCCCATCAGTGGTGGGAAACTGAGGGTAAAACCTTATTCAGTTGAATTCGGTGTATTTCTATTTACATTTAAATTCATAAGTTGGCACTTGTCAAACATTATTTATGTTTGCTACTATCTCAGTAGATGTCTTGAGGTTTTTCCTTCACATTTTATCTATTTATTTATTTTCCAATTCTTTTCTGGATAGTATAGGGGGACACCATAGTGATAATTATTTTTTAATGATTTGTTTATATGATAATTCATAAATTATCACCTTAGGTTCTGCTGTTGGATTTCGATTGGATAGCCTTCTCAAACTCACTGATACACGAGCGCGAAACAACAAGCTCACGCTAATGCACTATCTTTGTAAGGTACAAAGTTTTTCTTCAATGCTTCTTAATTACTGTCATATTTCTCCTGAATTCCAAGTTCTGTTTCACTGAAAATTGATACTCCCTCCGCCCTCAAAAGGATGACTAAAGGTACAATATTTGTTGTCCTCAAAATGATGAGCTAAGGTACATAAAAGTGAAGGGTAAGTATGTCATCTAATGAGGTCCATTAGTATAAATAAAAGTACTCGTTACTTTTTATGTAATCTTGTGGGGCTACTAAGGATAAATTTGAATTTTTTTTACTCTCTTGGCTCTACTTTACTTATCTTAGTATGCTCATCCTTTTTGAGGAAGGAGGGAGTAAAGAATTATCATTTGTGGAATTAAAAACCTTTGCAAACATGAATGTAGAATTTTTGCTAGTTATGTAGCAATGTTTGCATGTACACTAAGCTATTTATGTATCACAGCAGATAAAAACGATAGAAGATGGATAGGTAGAAAGAGAGAAGAGAGAGAATGCTTGGAGAAAGAACAGAGGGAGAATAGGGAAGGTCAAAACGATTGAAACGGGGGAGAAATAATATTAATTATTCATGTCAAGAAAGCTACTTATATACATCCAGTACATCAATAAGCCTTTATAAGAGTAACCACACATGAAATAAAAGAACTACATTTCTTGGGACCAAGTTACTTCCTACACATAAATTAGTAAAAGTCCTAGATGAAGTATATAAAGATTTAAATTAACCATTGGGCCAAAAGCCCTAACATAATTAAAGCCTAGATTATTTGTTTATCCTAACCTGCGCATCCGGTTTATCATACCCATGAATTCTCGTGTAGTGCATCAATCCCATTAGGATACTTGTCAAGACATCAACTATACAATATGATTCTCTTTTACATTCATATCGTTGTAGCTGCACGTATGGATCATAGACCGAGTGTTTTGCTAGTATGAAAGAAAATATTTGAAATGTTCAGGATTGATAAAAGAAACAAGCAAGTGTAGTCATGCCAGATGGAGTGCAAAGAAGAAGACAGATGAAGAACCGGAAGATAAAGAAGGATGAAGTTTTCGTGAATTGCAACTTATAAAACACAAGGGAAAAGGAAAGAAAAAGAGGAAAAAATAAAGGAAAAGGAAAAAAAATACTATCTTAATAAAGATTAGTATAACTTTCTATACTTCTAAAAAATCTGATATCGAGAACAATGTTAATATGGTTAAACAAGCTTATAAATAATTTCTAGATCCCATTTTCTTTTCATTGCCTTCCTTTTCCCTGATTTTTTCAAGTTCCAAACAAACAATTAGGAAAAAGACATTTTCACAGTAAGCTAAGTTTTGAACAACTTATTTAGTCAAACTATGGGAATTACAAGTATTGGTAGGCTACTGAACTAACTCTTAGCTATCAGGACTAAGACTTCAAATATAATCCTTAGGTCATGCATGCCTCAAATCTAAATAACCTCAAACTCTTCTCTTCTAAACCCTAATTTAATTATAACTAATAATCCTGAATTGCTTAAAATTAAACTGAAATTCATCCTAAACCAAGTAAAATTGTTTCTCAAGCGTGCTGCAGGAAGTATGATCCTTTCACTTCTCTAATTAGCACACCACCATCAATTGAATTTATAATGGAATTGGGAAGTTAATCCTCTGAAAGGTTAACTGCAGTGTAAAAATTATTATAGTAAATGTAAATTTTCCATGCTCTCATTAAATATTGGATTGCTACAATTTGAATAGAGTACTATTTGTGTCAAAGTTATTTTACTGCAATGATGCTGACCGGAAATTAAACTCCTTTGATGTTCCGGTATAAAAAATTTAACTTATTTTCAGCTAAGATATTTCTCTTAATGATCTGTAGGTTCTGGCTGAGAAACTACCTGAACTAATAGATTTCCCCAAAGACCTTGTGAGTTTGGAGGCTTCAACAAAGGTATTTTAATTTTATGAATATATGATATGAGAAGCACTAATAAATTTCTTTATCTGGGTTTTTCTTAGTCATCTTGTGTGCATTGGATTAATTACTGATTATCATGCAGATACAACTGAAATATTTGGCGGAGGAAATGCAAGCAATTAGCAAAGGGCTTGAGAAAATTGTTCAGGAACTGGCTGCCTCAGAAAGCGATGGACCTGTGTCAGAAAATTTTTGTAAGGTAAATTAGGTGCACCAGGTATTATGTATTTTATGTATGGATTAAGTTTGACTGCATTTCCTTGCTTATTGCTCAGAGTGTGGATGTTCTATTTTTAGGCAAGCAGTAAACTATGTTGTGGGAATTTCAGAAATTTCCTGAAAATATCGGGATTTCAAATATTACAGATAAAGAAGTATTAATAGGAAAAGGGGTTATGGTTGATCCTTTTTTCCCTGTAAAATTGGTTATATAATAGGATCTTATTCCGTTTATAACCAATAAGCAGCACAACAGCTAAGGACTAGAAAAAAAGGAGAGCTAAACAAAGAAGTTCAGAGTATGCCCACAATTCCTTTACAATCTAATCTACTTGAACCTAGAAAAGAATTAGGATATGAAAAAGATGGCAAAAAGAAAATGATTAGTGTATAAAGGAAAGTACCCTCTTATTGAATACTAGGGGCGAAGCCACCGTTTAGGGTGTGGGGTCAATTGACCCCACTGAGAAAAAAAATTATTTTATAATATATGCTAAATTTAGAACAAATTCAAGTGTAATGAATAAATTGACCCTATTGAAATTTTATAAATTTTTTAATATACGGAGTCAAATTGAATTTTTTATAACTTTCTCAATTTCATGTTACTTCTACTCTCTTTGATGTATGCATCTTCCTCTAATATTTTTAAAATAAATAATAATTTAATTTATATTATTTTTGTAACATAAGAAATTTAAATATTTATTAACAAATTTGTGATTAGAAAGACGTATTAGGGGTTAATAAGGGGTGTGTATGTATGTATATAATGTTATTAGTTGTTATATTAACAATATTGAAACCAAATACATGTTTTACATATGTAATCGGCCAAAAAGCACAAAATTATTTTAAAAAATTGACTTGGGGCCGCTGCCCCGCCAAATTATTTATAGCATCACAATATTTTGACCCCACTGAATAAAATTTACGGCTTCACCACTGTTGAATACTATAACTATTACTATCTATAACTCAAAAGAAAAAGAAAAAGAAAAAATTAATGCCAAGTATAAAACTAAAATTGTCTGATAAAATGCTGATACAGCTCTATCATCTATCATGTTTCATTTTCTTTTCCTTTTCACTCTTTTACGTTGCTTGTCTGAGATCTAGACAGGTATTAGGCTTCAGACTGTATGGTAGATTGCTATAAAATCTCACAATCTCATATCTTAAAAACTAAATGGTTATCCAAGTACTAAAAGATGGTCTCAGTCTCCCGTTTGGACAAAAGTTACATCTCCAAATTAGCAAATGTTTGATAATTTGTTCTTCTAAAATGTTCAGATTCTGAAGGAGTTTCTGGGTTTTGCTGAAGCTGAAGTGAGATCCTTTGCTTCTCTTTATTCTGTAGTGGTACGTCTCCACTTTTGCTTGAACATTTTTGTTATGCTTGTTCGATGAAAGCATTCACTCGTGTATTACATTTGGGATGCTAATAGGGAAGGAATGCAGATGCATTGGCTCTTTATTTTGGAGAAGATCCAGCCCGTTGCCCATTTGAGCAAGGTATTCTGATCTGTTTCTCTCAAACTTTTTGCATAATATATTTACTTTTCATCTCTGAAACACCCATCACCACTTTCTTCCTGAGGTTTAGTAATGGAGTACAAAGTTTCTAATTGTCAATTGTCTTGACAAACGAAAAAGTGCTCTGATAAATTTTATGTGTATTCTGCAGTTGTTTCGACTCTGCTAAATTTTGTGAGAATGTTTGAGAGAGCACTTGAGGAAAATCGCAAGCAACTCGAGTTTGAAAAGAAGAAAGCTCAGAAAGAAGCAGAAAATGAGAAGGAGAAGTTGAGTGCTTCTAGAAGAAAATCAGAAGTAGAAAATAGGAAGGCAAGTGATCCCGAGAGTAAACACTTGATAGAAACTCAGTAGGAACATCATCAGCTAACTGAATGAATTCCGCGCTTCCTTATTCTGACCAATTCAAAGCTGTTTTTAATGGATGAAATTAGCAAGACTGCAAATTTGGAAATGGCCAAAGGGGAAAGTCAGATGCTTTAAATCAGCCAGCAGATGTTGAAATGATATAATTAGCAGAATATATGTAGGACAACTAGTAGTTCAAGTGGTAAGCCTTCTCGACGCACGCTATCTTTTTCAATCAGTCGGGGGTTTCTTCTACCTTACTTAATTTAGTCTAATAATTTGATTATTTCCTGGAGCAGATAAGTCTCATCTGCAAATGTTTTTTGCTGCAAAAACTTGTCAGTACTTGGCCTAGAATTCAATACACAAATTTTGTTTATTCTGATATTCATCGTCTAATGTAAAATGTTTGACTGCCTATGCCTATATATAAGATGAGCTTGCAAGAATTTTGTATTTCTGCTCATCAAATTAAGCTGATGTAGTCTAGTGCCTTATTTATTTAGAACTCAATTCTAAAGTTTAGATTATGGGATTGTCTGGAGTTTGTGATTGGTGAAACACCAAATAAATTTTTAAAAGAAAAAAATTCATTAATCTATCACCTTGTAGCCAAATTAGAGAAACACCAAATAAAAGACATCATTATCTTGTAATTTAGAATGGAGGCTTTGGTTTACTAAAGAATTAGGAAAAGGAATTGGTTGGTAACGAGTATTATACATGTTGCATCCACTGAATTGTTAGCCCTGAAAATCTTGTAAAGCTCATGCTCTCCTCTGCGATATATAATTTGGGAGGGTGGGGGAGCTTGCTGTGAACTGTATGACCATAAATATGGCTGGCTTGGTAATTAATAAAGTCTTTTAGAAAATAAATTTAATGTTAAAAGATTATATATGGTGATTGATCTATATATCCAATGTTCAAAATGTCCAAAATATCTTTCAAAGTCTGACTTCCCCTTGAGATAGACTCCTAGATGAGCCTTCCCGCATGTCTTGCAGGCTTCGATCCTACGTTTAGGATCCCCTTATTTTACTCTGGTATTCCCATAGTTAAAACCCTTCTTATTGGGCGCACTTCCCCTGCCACTAGCTCCCTCAGTTTTGGGTACTCCATCTCCCTTATTCTTATTCTCTCTCTCTTTGTGGTATTGGTTTAAAGCCTTATTACCACCCTCGGCAATAATTGCCTTTTCCAGGATTGTTCCGAACGAAGCGCTCTAGAACACAGAAATCCTGCTATAGAGCCAGGGCTTCAGTCCCTGCTCAAACTTACGAGCCTTTCTCTCATCAGTGTCCACTTGATGTCGAGCAAATCTCGTCAGTTCATTGAACTTGGTTGCATATTGGGGAACCGTCATATCCCCCTGCTAAAGTGTTAAGAACTTAATCTCCATTCTACTCTGCATACTCGTAGGAAAGTAGTTCTCGAAGAAAACCTTCTTAAACTGCTCCCACGTAAGCGCACCTGCTTCAGCCCTACTCTGGTAATCCTCCCACCAGAAGTTGGCTTCCCCCTTAATCATATAGGTTGCGCTTCCCCGAAATTTGCTATGACGAATGTCTTTTCTATCTTCTTCACCCATGTCTGGGTCTCAATAGGGTTTGTAGTTCCCTTGAACTCAGGTAGACCCACGCTCTTAAAGTCCTTAAAGGTAGTCGCTCGAGCTACCCTAGGAACCACTGGTGCTCTACCCCCAGCTTGGTTAAATGTTGCCGTTAATAAATTAACAAACTCTTGCATAGGGTTGTTCTGACCCTCTTGATTATTCTCATTATGGGATTCAGCTTCCTGATTACGTTGTCTTCTTCTTGGCGGCATATTTCTATTTAAATAAATAAAGTTTCATTATTATTTATTTCTTTTTTTTACTTAGTTATTATTCATCAAACAACAACTCATACCAATATCAAGCACATTTAATAAAAACCTCTTATATTAATAAGCTTCTTCATGGTTAAACTATTTACACATTGATTCCATAGCTACGACTATTACATTCCTATCCTGCGATTGACTTTCACAAAAATTGAGATTTACAAAAAGACTACCCTTTAGTTATACAAAAGAGGGTTTTACGTCACTACACCGATACACAAAATATTTATATGTCTATATTTCCACTATCTACTACTAGCACTGTCTAATGGCATTCTCCTGCTTCTCGTTTGCAAGAATCGCCACAATATCCCGACTGATAGTGTGACGAGTTTGCCCCGACTCAATTGAATAACAAGCGATTTTCAGCTTTAAATCCTCATGAGCACACTTATGGATGTAAGACATCCACGCTATCTTCTGGTTCTTCTTTTCCAGATCTTTGCGAATTGAAGCTCAATGGCCACGTTATTATAATCCCTCACCTTATTCTTCATGAGCACCTTCTCATCATGCTCTATCTCAAAATCTGCTCCTGCAGACTCTTTTGCCTCATAGAGGTCACTAACCTCATCCCTCAAGTTCTGCACATCAGTGCGCAATTGCACATTCCGGTCAAGCACCGCCAGATACAATACCCTCACTGCCTCTGGTGGTGTTGGCTCTAGTGCATGTATCACCGTATTGAACGATGCCACCTCTATATCCTCATCCTCATCGGCTACCATATCAAAATATGATGCTAGTCCCAAATTCTCATAATCCTCTAATTAGACACGAAAACGGTCATTGGTGGCTTCTACTTAAACGGACCGAAGGCGATGGTAGTAGAGCCAAAATGGTTTGTTTTGGCGGGCTGAAAAATGTAAGCCCAAAGCCCATTTTTTGGCGGCCCGGCCCGCGGGCTGAGGTTGTTTTATGCCTAATTTTTGACATTTTTTTGGGCTTAGCCTAAACGGGCCAGGCCTGGGTTTTTGTGGGCTAAAAAAATGCGGCCCAAAGCCCGCTTTTTGACGGACAGGTCAGCCTGGCCCGCGGGCTTGGGCCAATTTTACCAGGTCTACCTCTGATGGATCTTCCTCCTCTGGCTCTAGCTCCTTTATATTCACCATTGGTACCTCTGCCACTGGCATTGGTACTGGTACTAGCATGTTAACTGTCTCCTCGTTCACCACATGTATATCCCTATACATAGAGCTATCGATTGACATCTACAATAACACATAACATGTTGATTAGTACATAATACATAATAATATAAGCACAAAATCACATTTAATTTATTTAAGATTAATTTCAATCTTTTAAATCTTTTGATAATGAGTTTCCTCAATACTTACTTAAGAACTCTATTTAACTTCTTTTACTTCTGACTTTTTGTACTATTACCAAGGTTATTAGCCTAAGGTTCTTTCCCCCTTAATTTTTATAACCTAAAGCTTTGATACCAACCTGTGACTCCTCCAAATCCGGGTACTTTCAACCTACAGATATGGTGCTACACGGTACTACTAACTATACATTTAGTCTAATGAAAACAACATCAAGATGAATATACTTATTAAATCCTTATTACAATAATAATAAATCCTTCCCAGGTTCTGTTAACCATTACATTCTTCATTGTCATAGTATAAGTTCATACAAATATACTAGTTTATTACAAGATAATCTACTTATCCATCTTGGATTTGCCCTTATCCTTACTGGAACCCTCGGTCCGTTCGTTCTTAGATGCAATCATATAATTCAAGCAAGAAGTGAGCATAACTAGCTCAACAAGTCTAACAATATATAATATAACCATCACATCAAGAATCATATGAACAAATAGTTATGAAGTACTATGAATAATCGAAATAACACCTTTCATTCTCTTAAAACAATTCCAGAGTACATACAATAACTTAGGAATTCTAAGTAGGTCAAAAGACCATGAACATTCTCTTTGGTTTTTATTCATGAAAAGGACAACCCAACACTAAGACCATAAGTCTGATATATCTTACGAGCACTTCTAGGTGATCATCTTATAGTACTCTATGTTGATCTACACTCATCCGTTAAACGTATTAACGTATAAGTTTTGGCAACCTCGTGTGCCTGTCGAGTAAACGATGTAAAATACATTTGTTTATTCATACTCAGGCTTACCTTTGAATTCGTACCAAGCAATTGGCTTATGATAACGTTATCAATACTATATTGAAAGACTTATAAACAAATCAATCAAAACTCTTAAGGTTTGTCTAGCCGAGTTAAAATTGGCATCGACTCTTTTGTAAAATAATTCATGCATGTTATAACATGAATCACATAAACTTGACTAACACGAAGGTCAGACAAGCGTTAGGAAAACTTTCCTTCAAGCTTCTTCTACTTTTAAATTCAACCGTTCTCGGTCTTTATAGTTTTTACATGATATATTCACATAGCATACTGAAATTAGCTACCAAACAATCTAAACACATTGTTTATACCAACTTCTTTCTCTTCTATGTCTTAATCGAATTTATTTCATTAATAATATTCGTTCAAGCTTAGTTAACGTTCATTATTGCTTATATATTAACATTCATGACGACTTATTAACATTACATGTCATAAACTAAACCTCATCGATCATCGTTAAGTATCACGATAGTTGTAACCCTAATCAGTTCCCTAGTTCAGACACATTTCCCCCGGATTACCAATATTGGATTCCGTATAAGAATTACATAAGTTTTATCTTCATTTCTCATCATTCTTGTACTACGCATGTCTATTATATTTTATATAACCTTACGACACGCGTTACACCCGAATACGATTCACGGGTCACGTTTTCACATTTTACGTTCTTCGTTTAATTATTTTTAATCAACATTTAATTCCTAAATCTGTAGTTATACATTTTATTTATGTAGTCTTTATTCATGTATATTAATTATATACATACCTTATAATTACCACGCGAAAAGTTGGATTAACAAAAGCTCGCGTCAGACTTTTCTTTCTTAAGGGCATTGCATCGCCACTTCTAGTTATAATACTCGTGCTGCAGCGCGAGTTAGAAGTGAGTGACCCCTAAACCAGCACTGCAGTGGGGCTTTACAAGGCATGGGTGGCACTGTAGCGCCTCCCCTGAGCCTTTGAATTGTTTTTTATAATTGTCAATACGATTTTTTCCCGAGCTCGTAACATGATCGTTATAACTCGGAATTAGCTCGTTCAAAGGGCATTATCTCACATATGTTATATACGAAGATTTCATCCAGACATAATAGGTTTCTGAATCCGTTAACGATAAATTCATCGTTTAAATTTTTATTACGCGATCGTTAAACGTTCGTGAGCGTTCTTTCCTCGTTTCTTCGTTTTAAGTCTGAATTTGACCATTCTTTAGTCCAAGACTCTTAAATACATAGTTCTTTGATACGCCACTAAAAACCTAGGTTTCTAAGATAAACGGCGACTTTTGACTATCGTTTCGGAAATCTTAGTTAACTATGATTTCGATGATTAACGTTTTTTCCCGTAAATTTCGCCATAACTTCGTTACTCGATATTTTTATGCCAAACCAAATGGAATCAATCCATTGGTTAGTCATCGATATCCTAACCAAGCAATTTTCATCTAACTTATACACGATGATTTTTTATTTTTCTATCAACAATCATTCTAAGTTTTATGCGTTTTCTTCGATTAATACTTAATTAGTCGATTATGATTCTCACTTAGACATGGCTTATTAACATTTTTGTTCACTAATAGCCATCCTTATTACTCCGGAAGAGATATGCTCCACCAATTCATACTTTTCTATAAAAACTTAATAGAAAATAATCGAAAGCTAGGATTTACGTTGTGACGCCCCCAAAATAGATATACATTACCTATTCTGAGTCGCCAAATACATGATACAGAATACAAATACAATCTTTAATATACAACAAGAGAGTCATGAGTTTTAATACAAATCATCTTCTAGACAATATCCACTCTCGTAATAAGTCCTCATTACATTTATTATCACACTATTTAATAGAATAGTGAGGACTACTAATACTATCATCCGGTCCATCACTGCTCCCCAGACTCGTCCCAACCTATTCTCATTTCACGAAGAGAACGGTGAAAGAAAGGGTGAGCTCAACTAGCCCAGTAAGAAATATTATGACTAAGATAATGCAGAATAAACTATCATTAGCCTTAAACAGTGTTAAACTGATAAAATATAACAAATATCAAGTTTAACTGCAGCGGAACAAGCAATCCATTAGAAGAGTCAAGTAGAGAATAAAATCTACTATCTTCTATGATTTAAAAGGTTTTTCATGACTTTTATCGCTGAGACTTAGCTTAATAAATAATCCACATCATCCCTGCACTACGGCCAAGGATATTCATTAGTATCACAACCACAAATTATCCATGCACCACAGCCAAGGATATTCGTGTATTCATCAATGGTCATGATCATGCCAACAACTGTCCATCAATGCACTACGGGTCAATGAGGACTTTTTCCACATCATTTGTAACATTACGGTCACGATTACACCGAATAATCCCTGGTCATAATTATACCAAGTCCATCTATGCACTACAGGCCACAGATGACTTTCAACATAATATAAACATGAGGATGATGACAATGATATAAGAATTCAATAAAACAAGTTCAAGAATTAATTTATTCAGGAACTAATAACGTCCAAATTGTCAACATGATACTTCTTTGTAGAGTAAAATTCAAGAATGCTCAGAAGAATATTTCCATGAAAAGATACTGGATGAAGCGCAAATATCAGGGATATTCCACTAATTGCATGGAGTATAGAAGTTAAAGTTTTAACCAACTGAGTATAATAAAGAATGGAATAAAAAAAGAAATCACTAGGCATGCGATAGACCGCACGAATGAAAGTTATTCCAATGTAATAATAAATAACGGAACCAGTCCCACAGTAAAAACGCATGCATGACGATATATTCCAAATGTAATAATAAAGAATGGAACTAGGTCCCACAGTAAAAAGCATGCATGACGAGGATATTCCAATGTAATAATAAATAATGGAATAACAGAAGAATTTCACCAAGTATAGGGTATCCCGCGTATATAGGTTATTCAAACAAAATAATAAAGAATTGAATAACAAAAGAATTTCACCAATAAGAAAGAAGGAATACCCCTAACGAGTACAACAAATAATATCCCTTACCGTAAAAAAAAACCGAATATAAGAGTAGGGAAGGAGCATAATACTTTTCTATAGCTTCTCTATAATTTCTCTCTCTAGAGTTTCAGTGAATTCGTAAGAAATAATGAAGGAATGAACTTCTATTTATAGAAAAATGGACTGCATAGTAACTAACTAATGAACGGTCCAGATTGATTTACTTTAATCTGACGGTCCATATTTAAAGCAAAATCTTTTAAATAAAATATAATATATTCTATTTATAATCTAATAAGTCGAATAACTTTATAAAAGATTTTACTATGCAAACACTATGCAGGCACTATGCAAACACTATGAATAATAAAATATAATATATTCTAATTATTTTCTAATAAAACAGATAACTTTATAAAAGTATTCTATTTTATATAAAAAGTTTTTACTATTAGCCTAATAAAATGAATAACTTTATAAAAAAGTATTACATTTTTATATAAAAAGCTTTTCTGTTTTATTACATTAATAATACCAATAAAACAAAACTGAGTGACTTATCACATAAGCATCAATAATCAATACCGTGTACTACTGTGTAATTACGCGTATTACTGTACTTTTAACACCTGGTGTTTCAACAGTTAACGGTAAAACTTCCGCCGTTATTTTCATAAAGTATTTTTGTCGTTTTCTCAATCCGATAATAATTCCATTGTGGGGTCCACCAATGATTGTGCCATTGTATGAATATTCCCTGACTAATCGAATATTATATAACAACTTGCGTACTTTGCAAAATTTATAAATATTACCCACAACTATAACATTATATCAAATTCATTCCATAATATTCTAAAATGATATTTATAGAAAATTTATCTTTATTCATAAAAGTTGGGGTCTTACAACCTCCCCTTCTTATGAAATTTTTCCCTCGAAATTAGGGTACGTACCTGGTATGTCGAAGAGGTAAGGATACCTTGATTTCATTTCAAATTCTAACTCCCAAGTCATTTCCTCAACATCGTGGTTTCTCCACAAAACTTTGACTTGAGGTATAACCTTGGAGCGTAGAATATGTTCCTTCTTATCCAAGATTTGAACAGGAACCTCTTCATACGTCAAATCTTCCGCCATTTCGTTCGGTTCTAACTCAATAATTTGGTTCGGGTCTTCCACATATTTACATAACATGGATATGTGAAAAACGTTATGAACACGAGACATACTTGGCGGTAAAGCGAGTCTATAGGCCACAGTTCCTACTCGATCGAGGATTAAAAATGGGCCGATGAATCGAGGATTGAGCTTTTCTCTCTTTCCAAATCTCGCAACTCCTTTCCATGGAGCAACACGTAACAACACATGATCTCCTATATCGAATTCCACATCCTTTCGATGAAGATCAACATAACTCTTTTGTCGATCTTGTGAGGTTTTTATCGTTCTTGGGATCGTTTGAATCTTTTCCGTAGTCATACGCGTACCAACTCCGGTCCCAACAACGTTGCTTCACCCACCTCATCCCAAAGATCTTTGAGAACGACACTTTCTTCCATACAACGCTTGAATGGAGCCATGCCAATACTTGTTTGATAAGCTGTTGTTGTGGAAAACTCCACCAATGGTAAGAACTTGTCCCAACTTCCTTTGAAATCAAGGACACGTAGTCTTAATAGATCTTCAAGAGTTTGAATAGTCCTCTCCCATTCATCCTGTCCGTCTGAGGAGGATGATATACTGAGCTAAATCGTAAATCTGTGCCCATAGCTTTTTGCAAACTAACCCAAAATCTTGAAGTGAATCTTAGGTCTCGATCAGAAATTATGGATACTGGCATACCATGCAGTCTTACAATATCGTTTATGTACATACGAGCAAGACGTTCAAGTGTATAAGTTTCTCGTATCGGTAAGAAATGAGCAGACTTGGTCAATCTATCAACAATGACCCAAATCGCATCTATACGTTGAGAAACCGTAGGAAGACCGGTAACGAAATCCATGGTAATGTGCTCCCACTTCCATTCTGGAATTTCAAGTGGTTGCAATAGACCTTTTGGTACTTGATGCTCCGCTTTAACTCGTTGACAAGTTAGACACCTTGAGATAAACATCGCTATCTCTCTCTTCATATTGCTCCACCAAAATGTATGACGAATATCATGATACATTTTGGTACTCCCGGGATGGATTGCAAACGGTGTGTTATGCGCCTCCATCATGATTTTATACTTTAAATTAGGGTCGTTAGGAACACAAAGTCTAGAGTTGACTTGAAGTATTCATTCTTCATCAATTCTTGCTTCCGGCATAGCACCTTCTTGCACTTTCTTCCTCATACGCATCAGCTCCAGGTCTGTAGTTTGAGCAGCTTTAACTTTATCAATTAAAGTCGGTTCTACTCGTATATTCGCCATCATCACATGGGTCCCTGGAGTCTTTAATTCTATCTCCATCCTTTACAAGTCACACAAAATGAGCCTTTGTGTTGACAATATCGCATTCGTACTTGCATATGATCTTCTACTCAATGCATCAGCTACCACGTTCGCTTTTCCAGGATGGTATTGGATGGTATGATCATAATCTTTCAACAGTTCAAGCCAACGTCGTTGTCGCATGTTGAGTTTCTTTTGAGTGAAGAAATATTTAAGGCTTTTATGATCGGTAAAGATCTCCACCTTCTCCCCATACAAGTAATGCCTCCAAATTTTAAGTGCAAAGACAACAGCTGCTAACTCTAGGTTATGAGTAGGATAATTTCTCTCATATTCTTTGAGTTGTCTTGAGGCATAGGCTATGACTTTCCCATGTTGCATGAGAACACATCCCAACCCTTACCCGAAGCATCATCAGAGAGCGACAAATCCCACCGAGCCGATGGTATTGTCGTAACAGTCTTGAAATGAGTCTCCTCTTGAGTTCTTGAAAACTCTTCTCACATTCTTCGCTCCAACCGAACTTTGTATATTTCGAGTCACCGAGTAAATGGAGTAGCTATTCAAGAAAATGCTTCCACGAATCTCCGATAATAACCAAATAAGCCGAGAAAGCTACGATTTCTCATCATCGATTTAGGTTGCTCTCACTTTGAATTGCTTCAATCTTTCTTTGCGGGTCAATGATATTCCATGACTTGATACTACGTGCCCAAGGAATGCTACTTCCTCAAGCTAGAACTCACATTTCTTTAACTTGGCATAAAGCTTGTATTCACGAAGCTTTTGGAGTGTCAGCCTCAAGTGTTGCTCATGATCTTCACGGCTTTTGGAATAAATAAGGATGTCATCAATAAAGACGACCACAAAGTGATCCAAATATTTCTTGAATACTCGGTTCATCATATCCATGAAGGCAACATGAGCATTAGTCAATCCAAAGGACATGACTAGGAATTCATAATGCCCGTACCGAGTTCTGAAAGCCGTCTTTGGAATGTCATCGGTTCTAATCTTCAATTAGTGATATCCTAATGAAGAACAATCTTTGAAAAGAACTTGGCTCCTTGCAATGGTCAAAACAGTCATCAATACGTGGCAATGGGTACCTATTTTTGATGGTGACATGATTCAACTCCCGATAATTAATACAAAGTCGCATACTCCCATCTTTCTTTTTCACGAATAGAACAGGAGCACCCTAAGGAGAAGTACTAGGACGAATAAAGCCAATGTCTAACAATTGTTGCAGTTGGGTCTTTAACTCCCGAAGTTCAATAGGAGCCATTCGATATGGGGCTTTGGAAATGGGTTTTGTACCGGGTTCAAGGTCGATACAAAATTCAATTTCATGCTCTGGGGGTAGGCCAGGAAGTTCTTCAGGGAATACGTCAGGAAATTTATTAACAATAAAAATATCATTCAAAACTGACGTATTTTTGTTTAGATCTGTGACGTGGGCTAAGAAAGCTTGACATCCGTTTTTCAATTAACGAATAGCTTTATGGCTTGAGATGACCGTGATTGAATTCATATAATAGGTTGATTAAGAATATGAAAGCTAACAACCTTACGAAAATAATCAATTTTAACATGATGAGTAGTTAACCAATCAATCCTTAGAATCACGTCAAATGCAAGTATTTTCAATGAAATAAGATCGACAGGTAATGCGAGGGTATCGATTTGAACCAAACAAGACTTATAAACAGTGGATGTAATGAAGGTTTCTCCCAACGGAGTTTCCACAGATAAGTCAAAGTCTAATTTCTCCGGAGTTAAATTTAATCGTTGAGCGCAAGTAGGAGAAATAAAAGAATGGGTAGAACCGGTATCAAATAAAGTATAGACTTCGCTAGAGTTTATGATAAGCTTACCCGTGATGACCTCATTTGGGTTCCTTTCTTTCTGGGAGGTCACAACAAACGCTCTCCCTTGCACTACCGGCTTTGACTTTTACGGGACGACCTTTGGTGCCTCCTTCCTAGTCGAACTTGTCTTGATGAACGACAAAATTGGGCTAAGTGACCTTTTCTTCCACAATTATAACATGCTTTGGACGGCATCGCGCAGTTTGGACTGATGTGTCCCTCCCCTCCGCATTTGAAGCATATGATAGGTGGTCGTTCTCATTCCATAACAACGGGTGCTGGTGCTGACGTCTTTCCATCATTATTGAATCTCCTCTTCTTAAAATGTCCATTCTTATTGTTTTGGCCCCGACACCACCAAGTGGTTACCATTTCGCCTCATTGATTCCTCCACGCTTGTTGTCACCGCTTCGATGATCGCTTCTCATTGGTATTATCATTTTTGCACGTTTTTCTCTTTTTTGGTTGCGTTGACTCATTATCACGCTCCACTAACTGATCCCTATTTACAACATCTGAATACAAACACAGTTTATGAGAAATAAGATGTTGACGTATCTCCGGCTTCAAACCTCTTAAAAACATACGCGTCATTCTCTCTTCATTATCCACCAAGTGGGACGCAAATCGGGACAACTCGGCAAACTTAGCTTCATACTGCGACACGGTCATATTATTCTGCTCCAACTTGATGAACTCCACCTCCTTCATGTGACGAATACTTTCGGGAAAATACTTGTCGTTGAATAGTTCTTGGAACTTCCCCCAAGACATTTTCAGTGCGGCAGGTTGAGTACGCTTTACTGATTCCCACTAGTAATCTGTCTCTCTTCGCAACATAAAGGCGGCAAAGGGAACCTTTTGCTCCTCGGAGCATCCCAAGACATCAAATATCTTGGTGATTTGCTTTATCCATTCTTCCACCTTAAGTGGTTTTGGCTCTCCAATAAACTCCGGTGGTCCCAGCTCCTTGAACTGTTTAGCGGTGACCGTCCGAGAGTTTCCAGTGTTTCTACCTACATTTTGGATAGGAGCTGCTCTCGCCTGCTGTTGCATGAATTGCATAAAGCCTCTGAACATTCCATCATTCATCATTTGGTCATTGTTGTTGTTTGCATGAGGATTGTCGCCTTCCTGATGCACATTATCCTCGATTATTGATATGTGGTGAATCAACGATCGCTTTGTGCTCCATTGCTATTCTCAATATTCTCTTGATGTCATTTTCGACATCGCCACAAAAACAAAATGTTAATTGACATTTAACATATTATCCCTATATTCGACCGACCAATTAAATACCAAAAAACTTAGGTATGTCATACTAGCGAAGGAATTCCCGCTCTCCCTCCTAGTTCTAGTCTCACATCTTAGCCAGGGATCATATCCTAAGCTTTGATACCAACCGCGACGCCCCAAAATAGATATCCATCACCAATTACGAGTCGCCAAATATATGGTACGTAATACAAATACAATCTTTAATATACAACAAGAGAGTCATGAGTTTTAATACAAATACATCTTTCTAGACAATATCCACTCTCAAAATAAGTCCTCATTACATTTATTGTCACACTATTTAACGTAATAGCGAGGACTACTAATACTATCATCTGGTCCATCACTCCGCTTCCAGACTCGTCCCCAAATATATTCTCATTTCAAAGAGAATAAAGTGAAAGAAAGGGTGAGCTCAACTAGCCCAAGAAGAAATATTATGACTAAGATAATGCAGAATAAATTATCATTAGCCTTCAACAGTGTTAAACTGATAAAATATAACAAACATCAAGTTTAACTACAGCGGAACAAGCAATCCATTAGAAGAGTCAAGTAGAGAATAAAATCTACTATCTTCTATGATTTAAAAGGTTTTTCATGACTTTTATCGCTGAGACTCAGCTTAATAAATAATCCAAATCATCCCTGCACTATGGCCAAAGATATTCATTAGTATCACAACCACAAATTATCCATGCACCATAGCCAAGGATATTCGTGTATTCATCAATGGTCATGATCATGCCAACAACTGTCCATCAATGCACTACGGGTCAATGAGGACTTTTTCCACATCATTTGTAACATTACGATCATGATTACACCGAATAATCCCTGGTCATAATCATACCAAGTCCATCTATGCACTACAGGCCACAGATGACTTTCAATATAATATAAACAGGGTTAAATATACTTTTCCCCACTCTACTCAATCTCGGTTTATAAATGCATCACTGAACTGAATTTTTTTACAATCGAGTCATTAAACTACAAAATTTTATCAAATCGTTACAAATTTCGTTAAATGAGTTTAATTTTAACAGAAACATGTGACATCAGATATGACCTACCCCACTTCTAATGACACATCATTTACATCACGTGGGTTAGTCCTTGTCATGGCCACGGTGGAAACTCAAATTGGGTTAAAAACAATTTAATTCGACTAAAGGCCGACGAGAGAGATGTAAAAGGAAAACGCGCGAAGGAGTGAAGGAGAAAGAAGATTCGGGCGCGAATTTCTCTTCTTGTTGGCGAATCTTGGTCTTTGATGTGAATATTGGTCTTGGATATGAATCTACTGGTGCGAATCTTCTGTGAGGTAAGCTATATTTCTTTAATTTAGGGTTTGTGCACATGGGTTGGTTGGGAATGGGTACAGTTAAATTAGGGGTTTTTAATCTACTGTAGCCATCTTGTTTGTCTTGATGTTTTCTCCATCTTTTTGGACTTTATATATCCGACATGTGGTCCATGGGATTTTATTTTTGCCATTGTTGTCTTCTTCGGTCCCCCCATATACTTTACTAATATTTTATAATTTTTTTGTATTGTTTTCGTTTTCACAGAATGAGTCGGATTTGTCAGTTGCATGTTCACTATGGGGGAAAATTTATTAATCAGCCAAAAACTGAGTACAAGGGAGGTAAGGTTGAAATTTGTCCCCGTGTTGATGTTAATTTCATCTGCATGACTGCAATTAGGGGGTTTGCTGAAGCTTTAGATTATGATAGCAATGCTAAGGTTTTTTTTAAGAATAATGGTCAAACTAGTGAAAGTGGTTATAGATTGGTGCATGATGATGACAGTATTAGAGACATAGTAAAAGTGTGTCTCCCTTTTGGTGTTCTGGAATTTTTTGTTGATCATGTATTTGTGAATGAAGCAGGAGTTGTGATTGAACCACCTGATGTGAATGAACAAGTTACAACATCTATTACTCAACCCCCTAATACAGAAGATAATAACAAGGGGAGTACTAGTGCAAATGCTAATAGGCAAATGTCAAAGAGGACTAAGCAAAGGGCAGGTTTGAAGGAGACTATGATTAATCAGAGGAGGAAGAGTAATAGAATTAGAATGAATCAGAAATCAAATAAAAAAAGTGATGATACACCAATTGTGATTGGGGACTCGGATAGTAGTGATGCACAAAGTGATGGTGAAATATTAAGTAGTGATGAAGAATTATTAGAGGCTAGGAAGAGTTGCAGGGATTACAAAGCAGAGATGGCTAGAGTTTAAACAGAGGCAGGTGGAGGTGATGAAACAAACTTTGTTGATGGGGATGTAGGTGATGATAATACTAAGGGTGTTGAGGGTGATGTTGAGGGGGCATGTCAAGGTGAAGAGGCTGAAGAAATTGGGAATGAGAGAGATGATGAAGAGGCAGAAAGTGTTGAGGCTGGGGGTGATAGAAGTGCAGAAGGTGTTGAGGCTGAGGGTGATAGGTTAGTGAATGATGTTATGGTAAAGGTTGATAGAAATAGTGAGGGAGATAATGTCAGTGACTCTGATGATGATAGTGATTGGCATAGTGAGTATGAAGACAGTGATGTATTAAGGTCCCCATCAGAAAGTAGTGAAGATGAGGACCTTGGTTTTGTGGGTCCCCTTGTAAAAAAGAAAAAGCCTCTGCATTGTGATGTTTTTAACCCAAAAACAAAGAGAAAGCACATAAAGTTTGCACACTATCAAATTTTTACTAATTTCAAAGAATTCAAGACTGCCATTAGAGACTATTCAATTGCTAATGGCAGGAAGTTGTGGTACAAGGTAAACGAAAAGGAAAGAGTGCAGGTTATGTGTGATAAGGGCTGTCCTTGGAAACTGTGGGCTAGTTATATTCAAGGAACTGAGAATGTGCAAATAAAGTCAATACTGGACACACATAACTGTGTGTACAGTTTTAAAAACAAGTTGGCAAACACGAAATGTAAGACCCCAACTTTTTGAATAAAGATTAAATTTTCTCGAAATATATTTTTGAATATTATGGTGTGGATTTGATATAATATTATATTTGTGGGTAATATTTACAAATTTTGCAAAGTACGCAAGTTGTTATATAATATTCGATTGGTCTCAGGGAATATTCGCTTTTAACAGGATTATTCGATAACTAAGACAATCATTGGTGGACCCCCACAACGAAATTATTGTCTGGATTGAGAAAACGACAAAAATACTTTATGAAAATAACGACGGAAGTTTTACTGATTAACTGTTGAACTACCCTTAGTAAAAAATACAATGTCTGGCATGTGGTTGCATAGTAGCACACCAGTATTGATTATTGATGCTTACGTGAGAAGTCACTCGCTTATACTCAATTATTGCTACAAATAATTGCTACATCATATCTCTCATATTATTGATTCGATTATTGTCATAGTATCATCTGCATAATATATTATTTTATTAAATCAATAATTGAGACGACAAAGTTATTCATATTATTAAATTGCAATATTTACAATGTCTAGAAGTTCTGTCAAGGAGAGGTTTGGTCACCTAATTACGCGTCAATAAAGAGAAATCTTTATTGGAAAGCCCCCTCTTTCCTGGGAACGACCTGGTTGATAAATATTGTGAGTTATAATATTAATGATGAATGTTATTAAAAATGAAGTTGTGCTTGGAGTTGAATTTGGAGACACGAACGTGATATTTGAGTCCGGAATGATGAAATTAGTAAAAATAGTCTATAAACACAAAATTTTTCAGAATTCACTATTTGGTCAAAAAGTCAACAGTTGACTTTTTCGGGAAAAGTCAAACTTTGAAATTTCAAAATTTATATTTTTGATAAAAATGGTTTCATTGTGTTGGAATTATTTGTGTTAGTGAAAATTGACAATTATTTCGATAATAATTGATGTCTGGAGGTTATATTGACCAATCGAGTATTTAACCGGATAAATGAGCAATTGATTGCTATTATTTCACATGATTATAACTATTTGTTCACATGTGTATACTATTGTTTCACATTCTTGTTACTATTAGGGGAGGTGGTGCAAGTTTGATAATACTTCCATGACTAATTTAAAAATAAAGGAAAAGTTGGAGGTATTGTATTGTAATTTTTTGAGCCCCAAAACGTAAAATTATTGAAACTATTTTTTTCTATAAATAAAAGCTCATTCTTCCTTCATTTCTCACCAATTCACAAAAGCTTTAGAGTGATTATTATAGAGAGAAATTATAGAAAGAAGAGGAGAAGTCTCGCTACCTCACTATTCCAAAGATCCAGCTTTTCTAAGGTAGGAGTATTATTTCTTTCTTATCCATGAAGAGAACTTACATATTCCCTTCTTTATTATTCTATTGAATAACTCAGATACGCATGCTACCCTATACTTGGTGAAATTCTTCCGTTGTTCCATTCTTTATCATTCTGTTGGAACATCCTGCTCATGGTTTCTGGCACGACTTTGACTGGTTCCGCTCTTTATTATTCTCATTGGAATATCCTGTGCATGCGTTTTCTGCCGGGACCGGTTCCGCTCTTTATTATTTTGTTGGAATATCCTGTCTATACGCGTTCTTTACCCGGACCCGATTCCGCCTTTATTATTCTCCGCTTTAATATCCTCGTCTCATGCATTTTACGCCGGACCGATTCCGTTATTTATTATTCTATTGGAATAACTCCGCTGTGCGTGCGGTCTATTGCATGCACGGTGATTTATTTTGTTATTCCATTCCTTGTTATACTCGGTTGGTTAAAGTTTTGACTTCTATACTCCATGAAATTAGTGGAATATCCTTGATATTTAAGGCTTCATCCAAAGATCTTTTCATTGAAATATTCTTCTGAGCATTCTTGAATTTTACTCCACAAAGCAGTATCATGTTGACAATTTGGACGTTATTGATTCCTGGATAAAATAATTCTTGAACTTGTTTTATTGAATTCTTATATCATTGTCATCATCCTCATGTTTATATTTTGTTGAAAGTCATCTGTGGCCTGTAGTGCATAGATGGACTTGGTATGATTATGACCAGAGATTATTTGGTGTAATCATAACCGTAATGTTACAAATGATGTGGTAAAAATCCTCATTGGTCCGTAGTGCATTGATGGAAAGTTGTTGGCATGATCATGACCATTATTGAATACACAAATATTCTTGGCCCGTAGTGCATGGATAATTGTGGTCGTGATACTAAAGAATATCCTTGGCCGTAGTGCAGGGGTGATTCGATGATGTGAATTATTTATTAAGCTGAGTCCCAACGATAAAAGTGATAAAAAACCTTTTAAATCATAAAAGATAGTAGATTTTATTCTCTACTTGACTCTTTTAATGGATTGCTTGTTCCGCTACAGTTAAACTTGATGGTTGTTATATTGTATCAGTTTAACACTGTTGAAGGCTTACGATAATATATTCTGCATTATCTTAGTCATAATATTTCCTACTGGGCTAGTTGAGCTCACCCTTTTACTTTTATTGTTCTCTTCAGGAAATGAGAACGTAGCAGGGACTTGTCGGGGAACAAAGTGACGGACCAGCTGATAGCATTAGTAGTCCTCACTATTCAGTAAATAGTGGAAAATAAATGTAATAATATTGAATTTGAGTTTGAATATTGTCTAGACGACAATATTTGTATTAAGACTCACACCTTATGCTTTGTCGTACTTTACACGACAGTTGTATAATTAAGTTGTATTTGTATTCTGTACCATGTATTTGACGACTCAGAATAGGTGATATATACCTATTTTGGGGGCGTCACAGTTGGTATCAAAGCTTAGGGATATGATCCCTAATTAAGATGTGAGACTAGAACTAGGAGGGGAGAGACGGGGAATTCCTTCGCTACTATGACCTACCTAAGTTTATTTGGTATTTAATTGGTCAGTCAGAGTGTAGGTATAATATGTTTCATGTCAATTAACCCTTATTTTGTGGCAATATTTGAAAATGGCATCCGAGAATGTTCAGAACATCAATGGAGCACATGAGACCATTGAGTCTCCACAGATCAATAACCAGGACAATGTGCATCAGGAAGGCGACAATCCTCATGCAAACAACAACACTGACCAAATGATGAACGATGGAATGTTCCGAGGCTTCATGCAATTAATGCAACATCAAAGTAGAGCGGCTCTGCTCAAAAATGCAGGTGGAAACACTGAAACTCTCGAATCAGTCACCGCTTAAGCAGCTTCAAGAGCTGGGACCACGAGTTTATTGGAGATCCAAAACCACTTAAAGGCTAAGCGTGGATAAAGCGGATCACCAAGATATTTGATGTCTTGGGATGCTCCGGGAGCAAAGGTTCCCTTCGCCACCTTCATGTTAAGAAGAGGCGACATTGGAGGGAATCAGAAACGCATACTAACTGACGCACTCAAGATGTCTTGGGAGAAGTTCCAAGAGCTATTCAACGACAAGTACTTTCCCGAAAGTATTCGTCACATGAAAGAGGTGGAGTTTACCAAGTTGGAGCAAAAAAATATGACCGTGTCGCAATACAAGGCTAAATTTGCGGAGTTATCCCGGTTTGCATCCCATTTGGTCGATAATGAGGAGCGAATGACACGAATGTTTTTAAGAGGTTTGAAACCGGAGATACGTCAATATCTTATTTCTCATAAACTGTGTTTGTACTCAGATGTTGTAAATAGGGCTCGCTTATTGAGCGCCAGCGAAGCGAGTTAACACAACCAAGAGAAAGCGGTAGGTAACATGAAAATACTAGTGGTATCACCATCGGCTATGGTGACAACAAACGTGGAGGAATCAACATGCCGAAATGGTAACCACTTCGGTGGTAATCATAGCCAAGACAATAAAAATGGACATTTCAAGAAAAGGAGATTCAACAATGATGGAAAGACGTCAGCACCAGCACCCATTGTTAAGGAAGGAGAACGACCACCTATCATATGTTTCAAATGCGGAGGGGAGGGACACATCAGTCCAAACTGCGCGATGCCGTCCAAAGCATGTTATAATTGTGGAAGAGAAGGTCACTTAGCTCAATTTTGTCGTTCACCGAAGACAAATTCAGCTAGGATGGAGGCACCAAAGGCCGTCCCAGAAAAGTCAAAGCCGGTAGTGCAAGGGAGAGCGTTTGTTGTGACCTCCCAGAAAGCAAGGAACCCGAACGAGGTTATCACGGGTAAGCTTATCATAAACTCAAGTGAAGTTTATACCTTATTTGATACCGGTTCTACTCATTCTTTTATTTCTCCTACTTGCGCTCAACGTTTAAAATTGACTCCGGAGAAATTAGACTTTGACTTATCTGTTGAAACTCTATTAGGAGAAACCTTAATTACATCCACTGTTTATAAGTCTTGTTTGATTCAAATCGGTAACCGCACGTTACCTGTCGATCTTATCTCCTTAAAAATACTTGCATTTGACGTGATTCTAGGGATTGATTGGTTAACTACTCATCATGCTAAAATGATTGTTTTCGTAAGGTTGTTAGCTTTCATATTCCTAATAAACCTATTATGCGAATTCAAGCGACCAAACCATTAAAATCAATCACGGTCATCTCAAGCCATAAAGCTATTCGTTTATTGAAAAACGGATGTCAAGCTTTCTTGGCTCATGTCACGGATTTAAACAAAAATACATCAGATTTGAAGGATATTTCTATTGTTAATAAATTTCCCGACGTATTCCCTGAAGAACTTCCTGGCCTAACCCTAGAGCGTGAAGTTAAATTTTGTATTGACCTTGAACCCGGTACAAAACCCATTTCCAAAGCCCCATATCGATTGGCTCCTATTAAACTTCAGAAGTTAAAGTCCCAATTGCAGGAATTGTTAGACATTGGTTTCATTCGTCCCCAAAGACGTCTCCCAGGGTGCTCTGTTCTATTCGTGAAGAAAAAGATGGGAGTATGCGACTTTTTATTGATTATCGGAGTTGAATCATGTTACCATAAAAAATAGGTACCCATTGCCACGTATTGATGATCTATTTGATCGCCATAAAGGAGCACAATTTTTTCAAAGATCGATCTTCGCTTCGGATATCATCAATCAAGGTTAAAACTGAGGATATTCTAAAGACTGCCTTCAGAACTCGGTACGGGCATTATGAATTCTTAGTCATGTCTTTTGGATTGACTAATACTCCTGCTGCCTTCATGGATATGGTGAACCGACTATTCAAGGAATATTTGGATCATTTTGTGGTCGTCTTTATTGATGACATTCTCATATATTCCAAAAGCCGTGAAGATCATGAGCAACACTTGAGGCTGATACTCCAAAAGCTTCGTAAAAATAAGTTATATGCCAAGTTGAAGAAATGCGAGTTCTGGCTTGAGGAAGTTGCATTCCTTGGGCATGTGATATCAAGTCATGGAATATCTGGCTGACCCAAAGAAAGATTGAAGCTATTCAAAGTCGGGAGCAACCTAAATCGATGATCAAGTCGTAGCTTTCTCGGATTAGCTGGTTATTATCGGAGATTCGTGGAATGATTTTCTCGAATCGCTAATCCATTAACTCAGCTGACTCGAAAAGATACAAAGTTCAGTTGGAGTGAGAAATGTGAGAAGAGTTTTTAAGAACTTAAGAGGAGACTCATTTCAGAACCTGTTCTGACAATACCATCTGGCTTGGAGGGATTTTTCATCTACAGTGATGCTTCAGGCAAAGGGTTAGGATGTGTTCTCATGCAACATGGGAAAGTCAAAGCCTATGCCTCACGATAACTCAAAGAATATGAGAGGAATTACACTACTCATGATTAAGAGTTGGCAGCTGTCGTTTTTGCGCTTAAGATTTAGAGGCATTACTTATATGGAGAGAAAGTGGAGATCTTTACTGATCATAAAAGCCTCAAATATTTCTTCACTCAAAAGGAACTCAACATATGACAACGACGTTGGCTTGATCTGTTGAAAGATTATGATCATACCATCCAATACCATCCTAGAAAAGCGAATGTGGTAGCTAACGCATTGAGTAGAAGATCATATGCGGGTACGAGTGGAATATTCACAACACAAAAGCCCATTTTGTGTGACTTGCAAAGGATGGAGATAGAGTTAAAGACTCCAGGGACCCATGTGATGATGGCGAATATACGAGTAGAACCGACTTTAATTGATAAAGTTAAAGTTGTTCAAGTTACAGATCCGGAGCTAATGCGTATGAGGAAGAAAGTGCAAGAAGGTGCTATGCCGAAAGCAAGAATCGATGAAGAAGGAATACTTCGAGTCAACTCCAGACTTTGTGTTCCTAACGACCCTGATTTAAAATATAAAATCATGATGGAGGCGCACAACACACCGTTTGCAATCCATCCTGGGGTGCCAAAATGTATCGTGATCTTCGTCATACATTTTGGTGGAGCAATATGAAGAAAGAGATAGCGCTATTTATCTCAAGGTGTCTAATTTTCAACGAGTTAAAGCGGAGCATTAAGTACCAAAAGGTCCATTGCAACCACTTGAAATTCCAGAATGGAAGTGGGAGCACATTACCATGGATTTCATTACCGGTCTTCCCAAAGTTTCTCAAGGCATAGATGCGATTTGGGTCATTGTTGATTGATTGACCAAGTCTGCTCATTTCTTACCGATACGAGAAACTTTTACACTTGAACGTCTTGCTCGTATGTACATAAACGAGGTTGTAAGATTGCATGGTATGCCAAATCCATAGTTTCGATCGAGACCCAAGATTCACTTCAAGATTTTGGGTTAGTTTGCAAAAAGCTATGGGCACGGATTTACGCTTTAGCTTCGCATATCATCCTCGCATTTTGACGGGCAAATTGGAGAGGACTATTCAAACTCTTGAAGATTTATTAAGACTCGTGTCCTTAACTTCAAAGGAAGTTGGGACAAGTTCTTACCATTGGTGGAGTTTTCCTCTGAACAACAGCTTATCAAGCAAGTATTGGCATGGCTCCATTTGAGGCGTTGTATGGAAGAAAATGTCGCTTCTCCAAGATCTGGGATGAGGTGGGTGAAGCAACGTTGTTGGGACCAGAGTTGGTATGTATGACTACGGAAAAGATTCAAATGATCCGACAACGTATAAAAACCTCACAAGATCGACAAAAGAGTTATGCTGATCTTCATCGAAAGGACGTAGAATTCGATATTGGAGATCATGTGTTGTTACGTGTTGCTCCATGGAAAGGAGTTACAAGATTTGGAAAGAGAGGAAAGCTCAATCGTCGATTCATTGGCCCATTTTTAATCCTCGATCGAGTAGGAACTGTGGCCTATAGACTTGCGTTACCACCAAGTATGTCTCGTGTTCATAACATTTTTCACATATCCATGTTACGTAAATATGTGAAAGACCCGAACCACATTATTGAATTAGAACCGGACGAAATAGAGGAAGATTTAACGTATGAAGAGGTTCCTGTTAAAATCTTGGATAAGAAGGAACATATTCTACGCTCCAAGGTTATACCTCAAGTTAAAGTTTTATGGAGAAACCACGATATGGAAGAAATGACCTGGGAGTTAGAATCTGAGATCCTTACCTCTTCGACATACCAGGTACGCACCCTAATTTCGAGGACGAAATTTCGTAAGAAGGGGAGGTTGTATGACCCCAACTTTTTGAATAAAGATTAAATTTTCTTGAAATATATTTTTGAATATTATGGTGTGGATTTGATATAATGTTATAGTTGTGGGTAATATTTACAAATTTTGCAAAGTATGCAAGTTGTTATATAATATTCGATTGGTCGGGAATATTCGTACTCAATTATTGCTACAGTAATTGCTGCATCATATCTCTCATATTATTGATTCGATTATTGTCATAGTATCATCTGCATAATATGTTATTTTATTAAATCAATAATTGAGACGACAAAGTTATTCATATTATTAAATTGCAATATTTACGATGTCTAGAAGTTACACAAGGAGAGGTTTGGTCACCTAATTGCGCTACCATAGAGAGAAATCCTTATCGAAAGCCCCTCTTTCTGGGAACGACCTCGGTTGATAAATATTGTGAGTTATAATATTAATGATGAATGTTATTAAAATTGAAGTTGTGTTCGAGTTGAATTTGGAGACGCGAACGTGATATTTGAGTCCTAAACGATGAAATTAGTAAAATAGTTTATAAACACAAAATTTTTCTAATTCACTATTTGTTCAAAAAAAGTCAACAGATTGATTTTTTCTAGAAAAGTCAAACTTTGAAATTTCAAAATTTATATTTTTGATAAAAATGGTTTCATTGTGTTGAAATTATTTGTGTTAGTGAAAATCGACAATTATTTCGATAATAATTGATGTCTGGAGGTTATATTGACCAATCGGGTATTTAACCGGATAAATGAGCAATTGATTGCTATTATTTCACATGATTATAACTATTTGTTCACATGTGTATACTATTGTTTCACATTCTTGTCACTATTAGGGGAGGTGGTGCAAGTTTGATAATACTTCCATGACTAATTTAAAAATAAAGGAAAAGTTGGAGGTATTGTACTTTAATTTTTCGAGCCCCAAAACGTGCAATTATCGAAATTATATTTTTCTATAAATAGAAGCTCATTCTTCCTTCATTTCTCACCAATTCACAAAAGCTTTAGAGCGATTATTATAGAGAGAAATTATAGAAAGAAGAGGAGAAGTCTCATACCTCACTATTCCAAAGATCCAGCTTTTTCTAAGGTAGGAGTATTATTTCTTTCTTATCCATGAAGAGAACTTCATTATTCCTTCTTTATTATTCTATTGGAATAACTCAGATACGCTGCTACCCTATACTTGGTGAAATTCTTCGTTGTTCCATTCTTTATCATTCTGTTTGAACATCCTCATGCAAGCGTTCTATTACCGGACCGGTTCCGCTCTTTATTATTCATTGGAATATCCTCGTCATGCATGCGTTTTCTGTGGGACCGGGTTCCGCTCTTTATTATTCTATTGGAATATCCTCGTCATGCGGCTTTTACGGGACCGATTCCGCTCTTTATTATTCTCGCGGAATATCCCATCATGCATTTTACGCCTGACCGATTCCGTTATTTATTGTTCTATTGGAATAACCTGCCTGTGCGGTCTATTGCATGCCTGGTGATTTCTTTTGTTATTCCATTCCTTGTTATACTCGGTTGGTTAAAGTTTTGACTTCTATACTCCATGAAATTAGTGGAATATCCTTGATATTTAAGGCTTCATCCAAAGATCTTTTCATTGAAATATTCTTCCGAGCATTCTTGAATTTTACTCCACAAAGCAAAGATTATCATGTTGACAATTTGACGTTATTGATTCCTCGGATAAAATAATTCTTGAACTTGTTTTATTGAATTCTTATATCATTATCATCATCCTCATGTTTATATTTTGTTGAAAGTCATCTGTGGCTCAGAAGTGCATAGATGGACTTGGTATGATTATGACCAGAGATTATTCTTGGTGTAATCATAACCGTAATGTTACAAATGATGTGGTAAAAATCCTCATTGGTTCGTGTAGTGCATTGATGGATGACGATTGTTGGCATGATCATGACCATTATTGAATACACAAATATTCTTGGCCCGTAGTGCATGGATAATTGTGGTCGTGATACTAAAGAATATCCTCGGTCAGTAGTGCGGGGTGATTCGATGATGTGGATTATTTATTAAGCTGAGTTCCAACGATAAAAGTGATGAAAAACCTTTTAAATCATAAAAGATAGTAAATTTTATTCTCTACTTGACTCTGTTAATGGATTGCTTGTTCTGCTGCAGTTAAACTTGATGGTTGTTGTATTGTATCAGTTTAACACTGTTGAAGGCTAACGATAATATATTCTGCATTATCTTAGTCATAATATTTTCTACTGGGCTAGTTGAGCTCACCCTTTTACTTTTATTGTTTTCTTCAGGAAACGAGAACGTAGCAGGGACTAGTCGGGGAACGGAGTGACGGATCAGATGATAGCATTAGTAGTCCTCACTATTCAGTGAAATAGTGAAAAATAAATTTTATAATATTGAATTTGAGTTTGAATATTGTCTAGACGACAATATTTGTATTAAAACTCACAGCTTATGCTTTGTCGTACTTTACACGACAGTTGTATAATTAAGTTGTATTTGTATTCTGTACCATGTATTTGAAGACTCAGAATAGGTGATGTATACCTATTTTGGGGGCGTCACAGTTGGTATCAAAGCTTAGGGATATGAAATAACAGAAGAATTTCACCAAGTATAGGGTAGCCAGCAGATACAAAAGTTATTCCAATGTAATAATAAATAATGGAATAATGTAAGTTCTCTTCATGAATACAAAAGAAATAATACCCCTTACCATAAAAGAAACCTGAATATAAGAGTAGGGAGTAGCGAGAATACTTTTCTATAGTTTCTCTATAACTTTTCTCTCTAGAGTTTCAAAGAATTAAGTAAGAAATAATGAAGGAATGAGCTTCTATTTATAGAAGAATAGATTGCATAAGAACTAACTTATGAACGGTCCAAGATTGATTTACTTTAAACGGACGATCCAGATTGGTTTACTATTAAAACTTAAAGAAACGATCCATACTGATTTACTATTAAAACTTTAAACCAGAGATCCATATTGATTTACTATTATACTTTCCACCAAATATCCATATTGATTTACTATTATATCTTCAACCAACTATTCGAAAAATTAAAGACATCTCCTCATGAAATAATATTGTACCCAAAATGATTCTAATAGAAAAAAATATATTTACTGGTGATCAATAGTACTCTGTGAATAGTAACTTGTGAATAGTAACTCATGAATAGTAACTCATGAATAGTAACTCGTGAATAGTAACTCATGAATAGTAACTCGAGAATAGTACTCCAACACGAAAAGTGTCCCGAAGACCCGATAGAACAATACTGAGTGACTTCTCACATAAGCATCAATAATCAATACCGTACTACTACTATGCAACCACGCCAGACATCAGACTTTTAACACACCGGTGTTTCAACAAAGGAACGGTAAAACTTCCGCCGTTATTTTCATAAAGTATTTTTGTCATTTTCTCTATTCGACAATAATTCTTTTGTGGGGTCCACCAATGATTGTACCGTCGTACAGATATTCCCCGACTAAAAGAATATTCCCCGACCAATCGAATATTATACAACCACTTGCTTACTTTGAAAAATTTATAAATATTACCCATAACTATAACTGTAACACCCCCAAATCCGGGTACTTCAATTCCACGGGATTTGGTGTTCACTGTACAAATATCATCTATCTATCTACCCATAATAAATGCAAATCATGCAATAGATAAAAATAAAATCTTCCCCTTAAGGGTTACAACATCCGAATAATAATACAATCCTAGGTTAAACTAACCTTAAACATCTGTGCGGAAATATAAACAATAAGTCTTAAGTAACATCAATTCTAATTACATCACATAAATAATCAGTCTTCATTACTTGCTAAGCTTGCCCTTGCCTTTACTAGTGGAAGGTTCGTTTGCCCTTTCATTCTTAACTGCAATGTTATTATTACGCAAGAGTGAGCACGATTGCCCACAAGTATAACAATATAACAATGAATAATGACATGCGAGAGAAATAATAACTTCTGAAATAAAAGCTCAACTTTTGAATCAAGAATGAATAACAAGAATCAAAAGATTTTTGAGGGTCATAAGACCTTGAACTATATCCTAGGTTATCAAGGGTTATACTTGAAACCTTTAATAGTCATAAGACTATGGACCTTTCTACTGCATACTTTAGGGGATCAAACCTAGTACCATCTTGTGCACAATATATCTTAACGCTAACGCATAAGTAAATCCTTTCAGGGTTGTTCATCTCAGTTTGACATTCGAGTCCGCACCAAAGGAAGTTTGGTTTGGATAATTCAATAAGGGTTCTGAAATTTAGAACGGTCATCAACTATGGACTAGTCGAATCAATAAGGTTCACTAGTCTAACAAGGTTCAACAATAATGATATTTAAATTGAATAATAATCTCAAGAAGTATACAATAGAACAAATATTGTATAACAAATTCATACTTTGAAAGGATAATAAATCTTTAATATAACAATTCAAACTTGAATAATAGTAATGAGAATTTACTCAAGGTAAATAATAAACTTGAACAATGATAACTAGTAGGGGTAGGAAACTTGCCTCATGCATAGATTACACTTTAATAAAACACGTTCCTTGAATTAAATCCTACATACCATTTACATTCACAATACCAGTTAATTATAACTTAACTAATCATCAAACGTTCATTCTTTTTGTCTAACTCGAATTATGACTATACTTAGTCAAATTATCACATTCATTATCACATACATTACACTTCACAAATAACAAGTTAATTATGTATTCAATAATTCAATCCACATGCAATTATGTTATTGATATGATAATAATCTGTTTTAACATCTTACTATACTTCTAATATATTCTTATGTTCATTAAATTAGATTAATATAGCATTCATGGACTTAAACACTTTAAAATTTTCGTTTCTGAACTTTCTGGAGAGTGGCTCTGTGGTGTCACTGATATATCGATTCTCAACATTGCGGCTTCAATTCAATAAGCGTTATGGCTCACTGTGGCTCACATGAGCGACTCTTTATGCTCAGAATGTAGCAATGGCCATGCAGATACCACATAGAAATGGCAATTCATGAAAAAACGCAGAACATACCAATTTCTACCAATTTTTCTTATTTCTACACAAATTTAATCATACCCATATGTTAGAATTCGTATATAAACATTACTCAACATCTATAAAATGATTTTAACCCATTAAAACACATAATTACAGAATTAAAATATATAAATTTCTCTGTTCTTTGTGTTCTTGAAGATTTTGAACAAAAACATAAAATTTTAACACTACGGATTCGTTATAACACCGAATCCGTTCATTTAAGGTTTGGTCTCTTCGTAACAACATGCATAATCAAATAAGAGTGGGAATTTTATAAAAATATTTATGTTTGACACATTAAATTTACGTATATGTGTCATATGGCCATAACCCAAACTTTATAACTTTGAAGCAATCATATACAGTGTAATATAATGAAACTGATGATAGGGAATCATGCAATATATATATATAAAACATGCTATACTACTTGAATTATTACATATATCCATATAACAACACAATTTCCCAATTACAGAGACTTTACAAGATGAATGAAAGCCATTTTTATAAAAACTTTAATACGTAATTTAAAATTTGGGAAGGAGGAGATTACTCATAGCTTAGTGTAGATAGAAGAGATGAACTTTCTCAATTAATCAAACAACTAACAATTCTCTCAAATTCTTAATTCTCTCTCTCGTGTGATTTCCTTGTAACTTAGAAAATGAAGAGAAGAAGAAGAATACGATAATAATAATAAGGGAAGGAATCGACGTTACAGTGGTCGGGCTTACCCGGTCACGGGTAACGCCCTCAACTCCCACTAAGGCCATGTTTGGCTATCATTTTAAAAGCTTATACCCCATTAATTTAATAAAACTCTTATACTATAGTTAAATAATGTCACACTTCTTTATAAAATAAATCAATATCTTATTTAATTTACTTTAAATAAAATATAATAATTTCTCATAAATTTACATAGTCACATAATTAGATTTCTCATTAATAAATAATGTCAAATTATTAACTCTCTAATTAATAATTAAATTGTTTAAAATAACATTAGGCTTATTAAATATTTCTTTTAATACAATAAGCTCATATAATGACATACTTCAATAATAAAATTCTTCACATTAATTTAATAAATATAACACATATAATTAAATTAATCTACCACAATCATATCAATTAATTATTTAATCTAATAATTAAATTATCGAAAATATTTATCTACTTCAATAAATATTAAGAATTAAATTACAAAAATCTCGTCATTACATCTTTCCCCTTAAAAGGATTCTCATCCCCGTAATCACGACTCAATAAATTCGACCAATTATATTCTCCCCCCTTACAAAGATTCTCGTCCCCGTAATCGCCATACATAATTAAGTAAATAAATGAGGATAATTCTTTAACATATTCTCTTCGAGTTCCCACGTAGCTTCTTCAGTGTTGTAGTTCCTCCAAATTACCTTAACAGAAGGTATTACTTTATTTCTGAGAACTTGTTCTTTTCTGTTGACAATTTGAACAGGAATTTCTTCGTAAGATAAGTCTTTTTCAAAATGTAGGGGTTCGTACTCAATTACATGTTTGTAATCGGGTTTTTTGGGCCGTAAAATAGAAACATGGAAGACGTTGTGGACATTCTCGAGTGCTGGAGGTAGGGCTACCTCGTACGCAACTTCTCCGATTCTTCTCAGTACTTCGAATGGTCCAATGAATCTTGGGCTCAATTTCCTTTTCTTTCCGAACCTGATCTTTCCCTTCCAAGGAGAGACCTTCAAGAAAACATCACTACCTGATTCAAATTCGATATTTTACGATGTGGATCAACAGATTTTTCCGCTCTATCTTGAGTCGCTACCACCATGCTTTCGATAACTTTGACTATTTCTCATGCATCTCATTGCACTAATTACGCCCTAGCAAGTATCATTCGCCAACTTCATCCCAATAAAGTGGAGTTCTGCACTTTCTAACGTATAACGCTTCATAAGGCGGCATGCCAATACTAGCGTGGTGACTGTTGTTGTAGCCGAACTCTACTAACGGTAGGTGATCATCCCAATTTCCTTTAAAGTCCATCACACAGGCTCTTAGCATATCTTCTAAGGTCTGAATCGTTCTTTCGCTATGTCCATCTGTTTGAGGGTGGTATGCTGTACTAATTTTCAATTACGTTCCCATACATTCCTGTAGACGTTTCCAGAAGTTTGACGTAAAACACGGATCTTTGTCAGAAACAATTGACACCAGCACTCCGTACCTCGAAACAATCTCTTTTACATATAGTCTTGTCAACTGATCTAAGTTGAATCTGATTTTGATAGGAAGGAAGTGTGCGGATTTTGTCAGTCGGTCAACAATAACCCATACTACGTCGTAGCCTTTGTGAGTCGTCGGAAGGCCAACCACGAAGTCCATTGTAATATGTTCCCATTTCTATTCTGGGATCTCCAACGGTTGTAGCAATCCACTTGGTCTCTGATGTTCTACTTTTACTTTCTAATAGGTCAGACACTTGGCAACACATTCTGCAACATCACATTTCAAATTCGTCCACCAGAAATGTTGTCAAAGATCTTGGTACATCTTGGTACTACCAGGGTGAATCGAATATCGTGAACTATGAGCCTCACTCAAAATGTCTTCCTTAATCTCCGGTGCTCAAGGCAGCACCCAAATTCGCCCTCAAATCGCAAAGATTCCTTCCTTATCCATCTTGAACCTCTGCTCGCATCCTTCGATATCTTCTTTGTCACCTTTTTGCATTCGTCATCCTGAAGCTGAGCCTCCTTTACTTTATCTAGTAGAGTTATACCAGATTGCATCTGAAATAACTTCTCATCAATCTCCATAGGATACTTCACTTCTAATTCCAGTTTCTCCATTTCGCAATTAGCTCCTCTGACGAGCAACATCATCAATTTCTCACGACCCTTTCCACTTAAGGCGCTTCAAGCAACCACATTTGCTTTACCCTTGATGGTATAAAATCTCACAACGTAATCCTTAATTAATTCCAACCATCTTCTTTGACGCATATTCAAATCCTTCTGTGTAAAAATATATTTCAGACTCTTGTGGTCCGTATATATTTCACACTTCTCCCCGTAGAGATAGTGCCTCCAAATTTTCAAAGCAAAAATAACTACAGCTAACTTCAAGTCGTGGGTTGGATAACCCTTCTCGTAATCCTTCAATTATCGTGATGCATACGCAATGACTTTTCCATTTTGCATCAGCACACAACCAAGTCCTTTATGCGACGCATCACTATAAACAACAAAATTTCTTGTATCGTCCGGAAGAGAAAATACAGCTGTTGTACTCAACCTCTTCTTCAATTCTTGAAAGCTTTTCTCACACTTCTCCGTCCAAACAAATTTCACAGCTTTTCGAGTTAAATTCGTTAACGGAGTTCCGATCTTGGAAAAGTCTTGTATGAACCTTCTATAATATCCTACCAATCCAAGAAAATTTCTTACTTCCGACGGCGTTCTCGGCTGATCCCAGTTAATCACCACTTCGACTTTGGATGGATCTACCGAAATTCCATTTTTATCGATCACGTGCCCAAGAAATTGCACTCGTTCAATCCAAAATTCGCATTTCAAAAACTTGGCATACAACTTTTCCCTTCTCAATACTTCCAATGTTAATCTCAAATTCTCTTCGTGTTTTTCCTTGGTTTTCGAATAAACTAAAATGTCATCTATAAATACCACTACGAACTTGTCCAAAAATGGCTTAAACACACCATTCATTAGTCCCATAAATGTTGCAGGAGCATTCGTAAGACCAAATGACATTACTAAAAATTCGTAGTGACCATATTGCATTCTGAATGCTGTCTTTGGTACATCCTCTGGCCTCACCTTCAGTTGATGATAACCACTTCTCAAGTCTATCTTGGAAAAGTATCTCGCTCTCTTTAATTCATCAAACAGGTCATCGATCCTCGGTAATGGATATCTATTCTTAATCATGACCTTATTCAGTTCTCTGTAGTCAATGCAGAGCCGCATCAATCTGTTCTTCTTTTTCACAAATAACACCAGCGCTCCCCACGTCGAAACGCTCGGTTGAATGTACTTCTTGTCCAACAATTGTTGTAGTTGTACCATTAGTTCTTTAATCTCTCTCGGTGCCATTCTAAGATGGTGCCTTCGATATTGGCAGCCTAAAGTGCCAAATCAATCACAAAATCTACCTCTCTATCCGTGGAAGTCCCGCAAATCGTCTCGCCAAATACGTTGATGAAGTCCTCACAATCGAAGATTTCTTCTACCTTCTGATTCTCTTTTCGATCGTCGACCATGTAAGCTAAGTATCCTACACAAATTTTGTCTTAATAACTTCCCGGCTCGCATCATCGCCGACAACTCGCTTGTCTCAGCGACTTCATATTATAAAACACAACTTTCGACGGGAGTCATAAGATTAATACGCTTCTTTTGGTAATCAATTACATTCCCATAATTGAATAACCAATCCATTCCCAATATAACGCCAAATTCCCCAAGTCGAATAGGGATAAGATCTACGCTCATGATATTACCCTTAATATCCACTCTACAATTCTTATGTACGCATTTAATGTGGATTATTTCTCTATTCGCAATTTCTATGTTCATGGGGTAATCCAATTCATCCTTAGGCAAATCTAAATTCTTAGCAAAGTCATCGATATAAAGGAAAAAGTAGCACCTAAATCAAATAAAACATAAGCATTAATTTTATTGATCGAAATGATACCGACACCACATCCCGAGATCGAATCGCATCTTCCACACCGCCACGTTGAAAGTCCCGGCGGTTATTTGTTTGTAGCGATTGGTCCGGTGATAGTTAAGGCATTTCCACCGTTGTTTCCTGGTTTCCTTCTTCCCGATCCCTTCTAGATGTCTTCTTGCCAGATGGTCCTTCGAACCACAAGTGAAACAAGCACCCTTCTTTGGGTTTGGACAGTTTGGTGCTATGTGGCCTTCCTGACCACAATTGTAGCACACTCGCTTCCCTTTCATGCAAACTCCCAAATGAGCTTTTTCGCAGTTTGAGCACACTTTGATCTTCTTCTTCTGCCCTCTTTATTGACTTTCAGCTGATGAATTATCCGTCCACTTCCTCTTTTGATTATGACTACCCCCAGTGTTACTCCCACCAGTCTTGTTATTACTTTCATTATCACTCTTCTTCTTTTTCCGCTCTTAATTATACTTGGTCACCGCATTGCTTCGACCTTCAGCGAGGATGGCCTTTTCCAATACTCCGGCAAATGTGTTTATTTGAAACATTGATACTTTACTATATACCCAAGGCTTTCGTCCTTGTTCGAATCTTCTGGTTTTTCTCTCGTCCGTGTGTACTTGATGCGGGGCGAACCTCGCTAACTCGTTGAATCTAGCCGCATAATCAGGTACACTCATATTTCCTTGCTTCAATTTTAGAAATTTAACCTCCATCTGGTTCTGTGAGCTGGTTGGGAAGTACATCTCGAAAAATATTTCTTTAAATCTCTCCCAAGTAATTACACCTTCACCTCCACGAACTTTGTTTGCTTGCCACCAATAGCTAGCTTCAGACTTCAGCATAAATGTTGCAAAAGCGGTCTTCCGTCTTCTAACCCTAGCAGAACGTCGAAAACCTTCTCCATTTCCATAACCCACGTTTGAGCCTCGATCGGGTTCATGGAACCTTTAAATTCGGTGGTCCCACCGCCTTTGAAATCTTTAAACGTAGTATTTGGTGAAGCTTGAGGTTGATTATTCATCGCTTCCAACAAGAAGTTAACCAACTCGCCGCAGGATTAACATTAGCATTATTGTTGTTATTTATTGACTCTTCCTGAGCTGGTTGACGTTGTTGTCTTCTTCTAGGCGACATATTTCTGTTAAGAATAATATATGCTTATTAAATCTCTATTAAATTCTCTAAATAGTTAAGGCTTAACTCAACAATTTAATATAATCATTTAACACATCATCTCAAACAACTTAATATATTTAATTCAAACTAAAAGTTTTACATCAAACGATAGCATAACTGCTATTTACATCCACCATCCTGAGATAAAGAATCCATAGGATTTAAATATTAAAATATTCCTTCGTTCATAAACATATCGGAATTTACATATAAAACTAACTAAGTCTTTCACATAATTAAACAGATTATATCACTGTCTGTCAAGGTCCTGAATAGCCTTGTCACGCTCCTCTTCCATGATACGAGACATAGTCCTGCGATCCAACATGTACGATGGAAGTCCTTCGAACTGGATGGGGTACCTCAAAACTCGATCTTGGGCCTCATCCATTGCATGATTAAGTGTAGAGTATGTCTCTCCAAGCTTTGCCTTCTTTGCACGACCATCCTCTTCTCAAAGATTAAGACGACGTGACTCTCTTACCCAAATTCTCCTCTCTCGCTATGGCAAGCCTCTCTCGAACTCACTTTCGGATCCTTCTTCAACTTTTCTATCTCTCTGCAGCCTTATCTTCTTGGTTTGACCTTTCTCATGGACCAAATCCCATTCTACATTTCCCGTCGTGAGTGAAGAGTCAAAATCTCTCTCTCTTACGCTTCGAGAGTAATCAAATAATAGCTCACTCAATCGATCTCAGACCTCATCTCAGAACTCCATGTTACTTGGTCAGATAATGTGTCATACATCTCAAAGATCGATGGAGTGTCGTGGAAACTCCTCTTCTTCCTCTTCCTCGTCAAATTCTTCCTCGATCCTCCTCGATCGCCTCATGTTCATGCTCCACCGACCAACAACGGTGATCAATGGAGATGATTCCCTCTGTACTAACTGTTCCCTAACGACATGAATGTCTCTGGGCTCCTCCTCTGTAGGTATTGTAGGTACTCGGGGTTCATCCTCCCCTGCTCGACTAGTTCCTCCAATGTCAGACATCCTGACAACAAAATTTTGAGTTTTAGTTACTAAGTTGTACTAGTGAGCACATAATTTAACACATAAGCACATAAAGTCTTTTATTATCTTTAATGAATTACAAAAATTCATTTCCTAGAACTCGATAAGAGTTTTCCATCACTATGTTCTTTCTATAAGGCTACTACCTAAGGTTGTTCCCCCACCTAAGGTTCATAACCCACAGCTTTGATACTAACTTGTGACACCCCCAAATCCGGGTACTTCAATTCCACGGGATTTGGTGTTCATCAGATAAAATATCATCTATCTATCTACCCATAATAAATGAAAACCATGCAATAGATAGAAATAAAATCTTCCCCCTTAAGGTTTACAACATCCTAATAATAATACAATCCTAGGTTAAACTAACCTTAAACATCCGTATGAAATATAAACAATAAGTCTTAAGTAAGATCAATTCTAATTACATCACATAAATAATCGCCTTCATTACTTGCTAAGCTTGCCCTTGCCTTTACTAGTGGAAGGTTCGCGCCCTTTTCGTTCTTAATCGCAATGTTATTATTACGCAAGAGTGAGCACGATTTCCCACAAGTATAACAATATAACAATGAATAATAACATGCGCGGAGAAATAATAACTTCGAAATAAAAGCTCAACTTTTGAATCAAGAATGAATAACAAGAATCAAAAGATTTTTGAGGGTCATAAGACCTTGAACTATATCCTAGGTTATCAAGGATTATACTTGAAACCTTTAATAGTCATAAGACTATGGACCTTTCTACTGCATTTTTAGGGGATCACCCTTAGTACCACCATCGCAGTACACAATATCTTAACGCTAACGCATAAGTAAATCTCTTTGCAGGGTTGTTCATCTCAGTTTGACATTCGAGTCCGCACCAAAGGAAGTTTGGTTTGGATAATTCAATAAGGGTTCTGAAATTTAGAACGTTCATCAACTATGGACTAGTCGAATCAATAAGGTTCACTAGTCTAACAAGGTTCAACAATAATGATATTCAAATTGAATAATAATCTCAAGAAGTATACAATAGAACAAATATTGTATAACAAATTCATACTTTGAAAGGATAATAAATCTTTACTATAACAATTCGAACTTGAATAATAGTAATGAGAATTTACTCAAGGTAAATAATAAACTTGAACAATGATAACAAGTAGGGGTAGGAAACTTGCCTCGTGAATAGATTACACTTTAATAAAACACGTTCCTTGAATTAAATCCTACATACCATTTACATTCATAATACCAGTTAATTATAACTTAACTAATCATCAAACGTTCATTCTTTTTGTCTAACTCGAATTATGACTATACTTAGTCAAATTATCACATTCATTGTCACATACATTACACTTCACAAATAACAAGTTAATTATGTATTCAATAATTCAATCCACATGCAATTATGTTATTGATATGATAATAATCTGTTTTAACATCTTACTGTACTTCTAATATATTCTTATGTTCATTAAATTAGATTAATATCACATTCATGGACTTAAACACTTTAAAATTTTCGTTTCTGAACTTTCTGGAGAGTGGCGCTGCGGCGCCACTGATGTACTGATTCTCGATTCTGTCATGTATGCTTGCTGCAGTATTGCAGATTTGGTCAATAAATGACTGCTGACGTGGCTCATCGTGATCATGCGGTCAGACTCTTATGCTCAGAATAAGCAAGGAATACAGAGCGTATCAGACATGAAATGGCGATTCATGCAAAAATCGCAAAACATGCCAATTTCTACCAATTTTTCTTATTTCTACACGAATGTAATCATACCCATATGTTAGAATTCGTATATAAACATTACTCAACATCTATAGAATGATTTTAACCCATTAAAACACATAATTACAGAATTAAAATATATAAATTTCACCGTTCTTTATGTTCTTGAAGATTTTGAACAAAAACATAAAATTTTAACACTACGGATTCGTTATAACATCGAATCCGTTCATTTAAGGTTTGGTCTCTTCGTAACAACATGCATAATCAAATAAGAGTGGGAATTTTATAAAAACATTTATGTTTGACACATTAAATTTACGTATAAGGGCCATATGGCCATAACCCAAACTCTGTAATTTTGAAGCAATCATATACGGTGTAATATAATAAAACTGATGATAGAGAATCATGCAATATATATATAAAACATGCCATACTACTCAAATTATTATATATATCCATATAACAACACAATTTCCCAATTACAGAGACTTTACAGGATGAATGAAAGCCATTTTTATAAAAACTTTAATACGTAATTTAAAATTTGGGAAGGAGGAGATTACTCACAGCTTAGTGTAGATAGAAGAGATGAACTTTCTCAATTAATCAAACAACTAACAATTCTCTCAAATTCTAAATTCTCTCTCTCTCTGTGATTTCCTTGTAGAACTTAAAAAATGAAGAAAAGAAGAATACGTATAATAATAATAAGGGAAGGAACTGACGCGTTGTTGTTAGTTACCCAGTCATGGGTAACTTCCTTCAACTCCCACTAAGGCCATGTTTGGCTATCATTTTAAAAGCTTATACCCCATTAATTTAATAAATTCTCTTATACTATAGTTAAATAATGTCACACTCCTTTATAAAATAAATCAATATCTTATTTAATTTACTTTAAATAAAATATAATAATTTTTCATAAATTCACATAGTCACATAATTAGATTTCTCATTAATAAATAATGTCAAATTATTAACTCTCTAATTAATAATTAAATTAATTAAAATAACATTAGGCTTATTAAATATTTCTTTTAATACAATAAGCTCACATAATGACATACTTCGATAATAAAAATTCTCCACATTAAATTAATAAATATAACACATATAATTAAATTAATCTACCACAACTGTATCAATTAATTATTTAATCTAATAATTAAATCATCGAAAATATTTATCTACTTCAATAAATATTAAGAATTAAATTACAAAAATCTCGTTCGTCACATCTTTCCCCCCTTAAAAGGATTCTGTCCCTAGAATCACGACTCAATAAATTCGACCCGTTACATTCTCCCCCCTTACAAAGATTCTGTCCCTAGAATCGCTTACACATAATTACGTAAATAAATAAGGGTAATTCTTCAACATATTCTCTTCGAGTTACCACGTAGCTTCTTCAGCATTGTGGTTCCTCCAAATTACCTTAACAGAAGGTATTACTTTATTTCTGAGAACTTGTTCCTTTCTGTCGACATTTTGAACAGGAATTTCTTCGTAAGATAAGTCTTTTTCAAAATGTAGGGGTTCGTACTCAATTACCTTCTTATAATCGGGTTTTTAGGGTTGTAAAACAGAAACATGGAAGACGTTATGGACATTCTCGAGTGCTGGAGGTAGGGCTACCTCGTACGCAACTTCTCCGATTCTTCTCAGTACTTCGAATGGTCCAATGAATCTTGGGCTCAATTTTACTTTCTTTCTAAACCTGATCTTTCCCTTACAAGGAGAGACCTTCAAGAAAACATAACTACCTGATTCAAATTCGATATTTTAACGATGTGGATCGGTAGTATTTTTCTTCTATCTTCTTGAGTCGCTACTACCATGCTTGGATAACTTTGACTATTTCTGCTGTCTGCTATACCAATTCTGGCCCTAGCAATTTTCGTTCGCCAACTTCATCCCAATAAAGTGGAGTTCTGCACTTTCTACCGTATAACGCTTCATAAGTCGGCATGCCAATACTAGCGTGGTGACTGTTGTTGTATCCGAACTCTACTAACGGTAGGTGATCATCCCAATTTCCTTTAAAGTCCATCACACAGGCTCTTAGCATATCTTCTAAGGTCTGAATCGTTCTTTCGCTCTGTTCATCTGTTTGAGGGTGGTATTATGTACTCATTCGTAATTGCGTTCCCATACATTCCTGTAGACGTTTCCAGAATTTTGACGTAAAACGCGGATCTCTGTCAGAAACAATTGACACCGGCACTCCGTGCCTCAAAACAATCTTTTTTACGTATAGTCTTGCCAACTGATCTAAGTTGAATCTGATTTTGATCGGAAGGAAGTGTGCGGATTTTGTCAGTCGGTCAACAATAACCCATACTGCGTCATAGCCTTTCTTAGTCGTCTGAAGACAACCACAAAGTCTATTGTAATATGTTCCCATTTCCATTTTGGGATCTCCAACGGTTGTAGCAATCCACTTGGTCTCTGATGTTCTGCTTTTACTTTCTGACAGGTCGGACACTTGGTAACACATTCTGCAACATCACGTTTCAAATTTGGCCACCAGAAATGTTGTCGAAGATCTTGGTACATCTTGGTACTACCAGGGTGAATCGAATATCGTGAACTACGAGCCTCACTCAAAATGTCTTCCTTAATCTCTGGTACTAGCGGTACCCAAATTCTGCCCTCAAATCGCAGTATTCCTTCCTTATCCATCTTGAACCTCGGTTCAGATCCTTCAGATATCTTCTTTGTCACCTTTTTGCATTCGTCGTCCTGAAGCTGAGCCTCCTTTACTTTATCTAGTAGAGTTATACCAGATTGCATCTGAAATAACTTCTCATCAATCTCCATAGAGTCTATTCTAATTGTATATTCGTTATCTTCACATGGGTCCCTAGTGTCTTTAACTCTATCTCCATCATTTGTAAGTTATACGAAATAGGTCTTTGTGTTAACAACATCACACTCGTAAATGCATACGATCTTCTACTCAACGCGTTAGCTACCACGTTCATTTTTCCCACGATGATATTGAATGGTACGATCGTAATCTTCAACAGCTCGAGCAAACGTCTTTGGCACATTACACGTTCGTTTTAGGTGAAGAAAATATTTGAGGGTTTTAGAAATGGGTTTTGTACTAGGGTCAATACAAAATTCGATTTCACGCTCTAGGGGTAGGCTAAGAAGTCTTCAAGAATACGTCAGGAAATTTATTAACAATAGAAATATCATTCAAAACTATGACTCTCATCCAAGACTTGGATAACACATCACATTGATACCTATCAACTTGTCATCGTCATTCACGACGTTGCCTACAGAAAGTCTGGCTTCGGTGCATTCCATACAAGAAAGTCAACAACGAAAGGATCGGGGCTCTTTATTTATGGCTTGATATAACAATGATTGACTTTAGTAGTTTGGTTACTTTGAATTCCCATAATAGGTTGGTTAGGAGTATGAAAGCTAACAACCTTACGAAAAGCATGATGAGTAGTTAATCAATCGTTTCCAAAAATCACATCAAAGGCAAGTATTTTCAAAGAGATAAGATCGACAGGTAACGTGAAAGTGTTGATTTGAACAAGATTTATGAATAGTGGAAGTAACGAAGGTTTCTCCCAACTGAGTTTAAACAGATATATCAAAGTCTAATTTCTCTGGAGTTAACTTCAAATATTGAACACAACTAGGTGCAATAAAAGAGTGAGTAGAATCGATATCTAACACGGTATAGACTTCGCAAGAGTTTATGACTAACATACCCGTGATAATTTTATTCAGGTTCCTCGTCACGAAAAAAAAACGTTCTCTCTTAAACTACTAGCTTTGGCTTGTCTGGGACATCCTTTGGTGCCTCCATCCTAGCTAAACTTGTCTTCAGTGAATGACAAAATCGGGCTAAGTGACCTTCTCTTCCACAATTATAGCATGCTTTGGACGGCATCGCGTAGTTTGGACTGATGTGTCCCTCCCCTCCGCATTTGAAGCATATGATAGGTGGTCGTTCTCATTCCTTAACAACGGTCTTTGGTCGACGCCTTTCCATCATTGTTGAATCTCCTCTTCTTGAAATGTCCATTCTTATTGTTTTGACCATGATTACCACCAAGTGGTTACCATTTCGCATGTTGATTCCTCCATGCTTATTGTCACCGCTTTGATGATCGTATCACCAGTATTATCATTTTTCCTATTTGTTTTCTTTTTTGGTTGCGTTGACTTCGTTATCGCGCTTCCACTAATCGAGCCATATTTACAACATCCGAATACAAACACGCTTTATGAGAAATAAGATATTGACGTATCTCCGCCTTCAAACCTCTTAAAAACATCGGCCATTCTCTCTTCATTATCAACCAAGTGGGACGTAAATCGGGACAACTCAACAAACTTGGCTTTGTACTGCGACACGGTCATGTTGTTTTGCTCCAACTTGATAAATTCCACCTCCTTCATGTGACGAATGCTTTCGGGAAAGTACTTGTCATTGAATAGCTCTTGGAACTTCTCCCAAGACATCTTGAGTGCGTCAGGCTGGGTACGTTTTACAAATTCCCACTAGTGATCTTCCTCTTCATGCAACATAAAGGTGGCAAAGGGAACCTTTTGCTCCTTGAAACATCCCAAGACATCAAATATCTTGGTGATCTGCTTTAACCACGTCTCCGCCTTAAGTGGTTCTGGCTTTCCTAAAAACTCCGGTGGTCCCAGCTCCTTGAATTGCTTAGCGGTGACCAACCATGGGTTGCCATTGTTTCCTCCTGCATTATGAATAGGAGCCGACTTCGCCTGATGTTGCATGAATTCTAAAAAGCTCCTAAACATACCGTCAATCGTCAATTGATCAGTGTTGTTATTTACAGGAGGATTATCGCCATCCTGTTGCACATTGTCCTGATTATTGATCTGTGGAGAATCAACGGTCTCCTGTGCTCCATTGTTATTCTCAACATTCTCGGATGTCATTTTCAGATACTGCCACAAAACAAAGGTTAATTGGCATGTAACATATTATCCCTATATTCGGACCGACCAATTAAATACCAAATAAACTTAGGTAGGTCATACTAGCGAAAGAATTCCCGCCTCTCCCTCTTAGTTTTATTCTCACATCCTGGCCGGGGATCATATCCTAAGCTTTGATACCAACCGTGACGCCTAAAATTAGGTATACATCACCCATCTTGAGTCACCGGATACATGGTACGTAATTCAAATACAACTTAATAATACAACCGTCAGTATGTACAATACGACAAAACATAAACCGTGAGTTTGAATACAAATATTGTCTACTAGAGAGTATACAAACTCAAAAGGAGTCCTCATTACAATTATTATCACACTATTTCACGAATAGTGAGGACTACTAATGCACCATCTAGGACCATCACTGTTCCCAGACTAGTCCAAGCTACGCTTCTCATTTCACAAGAGAACAGTGAAAGAAAGGGTGAGCTCAACTAGCCTAGTAAGAATTATTATGACTAAGATAATGCAGAATAATTTATCGTTAGCCTTCAACAGTGTTAAATTTATAAAATATAATAACTATCAAGTTTAACTGCAGCGGAACAAGCAATCCATTAGAAGAGTCAAGTAGGGAATAAAATCTATTATCTTCTATGATTTAAAAGGTTTTTCATCACTTTTATCGCTGGGACTCAGCTTAATAAATAATCCACATCATCGAATCACCCCTGCACTACGACCAAGGATATTCTTTAGTATCACGAACACGAATTATCCATGCATTACGGCTTAAGATAATCATGTTTTCATCAACGGTCCTGATCATGCCATAAAACAATTCATCTTTGCACTACGGCCAAAGAGAATCCATAGCCACAATCATACCAAAAATTGTCCATCAATGCACTACAGGCCAATGAGGACTTTTTCCACATCATTTATAACATTACGGTTATGATTATACCAAATTTATAATCCCTGGTCATAATCATACCAAGTCCATCTATGCACTACAGGCCACAGATGACTTTCAACATAATATAAACATGAGGATGGTGACAATGATATAAGAATTCAATAAAAACAAGTTCAAGAATTAATTTATCCAGGAACTGATAACGTTCAAATTGTCAACATGATACTGCTTTGTAGACTAAAATTCAAGAATGCTCAAAAGAATATTTTCATGAAAAGATACTGGATGAAGCGCAAATATCAAGGATATTCCACTAATTTCATGGAGTATAGAAGTCAAAGTTTTAACCAACTGAGTATAATAAAGAATGGAATAACAAAAGAAATCACCATGCATGCGATAGACCACACAGCAAAAGTTATTCCAATGAGAATAATAAATAACGGAACCAGTCCCACAGTAAACGCGTCTGAGATAGGATATTCCAATGAATAATAAATAACGGAACCAGTCCCACGTAAACGCATGAATAAGATATTCCGGCGTAATAATAAATAATGGAACCAGTCCCACAGAAAACGCATACATCTGAGGATACTCAAGCGAATAATAAATAATGGAACCAGTCCCAGATAAACGCATACAGAGATAGGATATTCCAATAGAATAATAAAGAATGAAATAATAGAAGAATTTCACCAAGTATAGGGTAGCCCGCGTATACAGGTTATTCCAACAGAATAATAAATAATGGAATAATAGAAGTTCTCTTCATGAATACAAAAGAAATAATACCCCTTACTGTAAAAGAAACTGAATATAAGAGTAGGGAAGTAGCAAAATACTTTTCTATAGTTTCTCTATAACTTTTCTCTCTAGAGTTTCAGTGAATTCGTAAGAAATAATGAAGGAATGAGCTTCTATTTATAGAAGAATAGACTGCATAATAACTAACTTATCAATGGTCCAGATTGATTTACTTTAAATGGATGATCCAGATTGGTTTACTATTAAAACTTAAAGCAACGGTCCATACTGATTTACTATTAAAACTTTAAACCAGCGATCCATATTGATTTACTATTGTACTTTCCACCAGCGGTCCATATTGATTTATTATTATATCTTCAACCAATGGTCTGTAACTCGTGAATAGTAACTCGTGAATTGTAATTCATGAATAGTAACTCATGAATAGTAACTCATGAATAGTAACTCATGAATAGTAACTCGTGAATAGTACTCCGACACAAAAAAGTGTCCTGAATACCCGATTGAACAATACTGAGTGACTTCTCACATAATTGAACAATACTGAGTGACTTCTCACATAAGCATCAATAATCAATACCGTGTACTACTATGGAACCACGTGTATTACTGTACTTTTAACACCGGGTGTTTCAACATTTAACGATAAAACTTCCGCTGTTATTTTCATAAAGTATTTTTGTCATTTTCTCTATCCGACAATAATTCTGTTGTGGGGTCCACCAATGATTGTACCATCATACGGATATTCTCCGACTAAAAGAATATTTCCCGACCAATCAAATATTATACAACCACTTGCTTACTTTGCAAAATTTGTAAATATTACCCATAACTATAACATTACATCAAATCAACACCATAATATTAAAAAAAATTATTTCGAGAAAATTAAATCTTTATTCATAAAATCTGGGGTCTCACATAGCTCACTTGTATAGTAGAGATACTTACCTCAAGACTTATAGTCATACTCTTGAGGTGTTAAATGGTGAAGATTTCAGGGAATTCACAAACTGTGACATTATGGGGCCTCCACCAATACCAAAGAAACTGAGAGGCAGACCACAAAGGTTGAGAGGGAGAGAAGGTTGGGAAGACAAAGGAAATCATGGCCCCTTGAAGAGGGTGAGTAGGGTAGGAAGGAAAATGCATTGTAACATTTGTAGAAAGTCTGATCATAGAAGGAACCAATGCCCAGTTAAAGAGACCAATGCAAGGTCCATGGGAGATACTGTTGAAGAGCCCACAACACATCCTACTGTACTACCTGGTATAGTAATTAGAGAGGGAGACCAATTCAACAAAGCAAAGGAACCAATTGCTAATGTAAGTTTGTAGCATTTAGTATGTTCATTATATATATTGAGACTGATAAAGACTAACTATGAGATATATGTTGTTACAGTACACAAGTAAAGGTAAAGAAAAGGTAGGATGCTCTAATGAAAAAGGGAAAGATAGACCCCCATAAGAATTTATGTTTGTAAGTAAAAGCATACCTATAATATTGGTCTACTTTCCATGTTATCATTTAATTGCTTAATTAATTTGAGAGCTTTTAAATTTTGTAGATGCCAACTCCACGTGTGATGGGTACTACTGATTTGCCTATCAATAATACCCCTCCAGCCAGTACCCCACCAAATACAACACATCTTAGTGAAATGGGCTTCCAAACACCAACTATAAGCTCAGTTTCTTCCAAAATTCAAACCAGAGGGGGAAAAAGGAAGATAAATGTTGGCAACCAAGACTCTACAAGAGGGAGATACAAAATTCCAAGGAAGAAGGATGGAGCAAAGTTAGATAAAAATTAGGATTTTTATCTTTTGGGATATTAAGTTATTAGGTTTCTTATCTTTTGGGACTGATTATGGTATTTTGTATGCAATTATGCTACTGAACTGGATGAATGTTAATATGGATGATTATGGTATTTTATATTTTGGAATATGTAATATGATTCTGTAATGGTCATTGGTATGAATGCTTTAACTTTTATAATACAAAAGATTTTGTTATTGTCTAAGCATTATACCTGAATTGGTGTATTGGTGTATGATATTAGTACTAGTTCATGTTTGCAGTACCTCAAAATGCTTTAATGTTGTGCATTGTCATGCCAGTTTATGATATGGTGTATTGGTGTATGAAAATTGTGTTGTGTAGTGTACTTTATTATATACATTCAAATGAATATTGTGTGGATGGAATTGCCAATTGCTTCTTGTTTGTTAACAATGTACTTCTTGTTTGTTATTACTGCTACCACTTCAATTTGCACCAAACATCAATTCAATTAAATGCTCTACTTCAACATGGAGTCATAATGAATATAGTCAACATCAATTCAATGCTCTGCTTCAATTGCACACTACTCAGCCAAATCAATATTCAATACATATTTACCAACCATCAAAACAAACATTAAGCATTCAATACATACATGACAAAATAACATTCAATACATACTTTAATCATCCTTTACTACATTCAAGGAAGACAACTCTATACATTTGGTTGTAATACAATGAAAAACAAAATCCAAGAAACTACTAAAGCAATCCATAATTTCTTCTCCATCGAACTTTGCTTGTCAATTTTCTTCCTCAATCACGCCTCTTTGTCTTTGCAAAGACCAAAACCTCTTTTTCTTCATTGTTTATCTCACCTTTGCTCATCAATATGTTCTCGCCCCATCTTCTTTATTACTTCCATCAAACTCTCAATTTTTTCATTGCTTTCTTTTCTATCTTTCCCTTTAAATTTGCAATATCACTTCCTTGATCTCTCTGTAAATGGAGGATCACACCATTTAAAGAATTTACAACACAACTTGTTATCCTGCAACCAGTTGCATACAAATCCATCCATCAAGCCCATAACAAATATGCTTCTACAACATACAACAAATTTCATGCTTTTACCAAGCATGAAATTGGGTATTTAGGTCACTAAAAACATAAGAATCTTCCATTTCACTCTATATACAGTAAAGTGTATAGCTTTGGTTGTAAATTTTTACAATTTACAAAATTGCAACTTCTACTCATCAACTTTTCAAATCAGTAAGAAAGACATCCTCTCTTTGAAATCATCAACTTTTCAAATATTCAAATAACAAATAACACTTCTTCAAACATCTAATACTCAAATATTTAACAACACCAGAACAAATTTTGGTGTTGTTAAATATTACAACAAAAATTAGGTCCCTGCAGGCCAACTAGAAGAAATTAGGTCACATACCTTGAAACGAGCACAACCGATGAACCTTCTTCCCGGGTCAGCAGTTCCCTCTTTCCAAGCTACCCATATCGGTGCGATAATCCCACATCGGCATGTCACTGGAGTTCTGGGCATCTCCCAATCTTCGACGCGATTTGTGAAACTATTTTCGCTGGAGCTCATGTTAGTTCCACTCTTAATTGTCTTTTTTTCCTTTGTCGATCTATGTGGAATGAAGGCAGGAGTTGGAATTGATTTAGGTCTGATTTTGGGGATAGTGTTTTGATTCCTCTTTTCAAATGAAGAACAAATGATTTAGGTCTGATTTTGGGGATTTAGAGATTTAGCCGGTTTAGGAATTTTGGGATAAAATCCACGTAATATATTTAATCAGTTGCCAGTATTACCACGTATTGCCACATCATTCTTCTGTTAAATGGTTAACAGACATAGACGGCAAAATCACTTTTTGTAAATAACGTATAGTTCACTGTGTGACGCCCCCAAAATTAGGTATACATCACCCATCTTGAGTTGCCAGATACATGGTACAGAATTCAAATACAACTTAATAATACATCTGTCGTGTACAATACGACAAAACATAAACTGTGAGTTTGAATACAAATATTGTCTACTAGAGAGTATACAAACTCAAAAAGAGTCCTCATTATAATTATTATCACACTATTTCACAGAATAGTGAGGACTACTAATACAAACATCTAGGATCATCACTTTGTTCCCCGACTAGTCCCAGCTACGTTCTCATTTCCTGAAGAGAACAGTGAAAGAAAGGGTGAGCTCAACTAGCCCAAAGAAGAAATATTATGACTAAGATAATGCGTAATAATTTATCGTTAGCCTTCAATAGTGTTAAACCGATAAAATATAATAACTATCAAGTTTAATGCAGTTGAACAAGCAATCCATTAGAAGAGTCAAGTAGGAATAAAATCTACTATCTTCTATGATTTAAAAGGTTTTTCATCACTTTTATCAATTTGAGACTCGACAATATAAATAATCCACATCATCGAATCACCCCGCACTACTGACCAAGGATATTCTTTAGTATCACGACCATGAATTATCCATGCACTACTACTAAAAGATAATCATGTTTTCATCAATATTACCGATCATACCATAAAACAATTCATCTTTTACTACGACCAAAGAGAATCCATAGCCATAATCATACCAAAACTCGGCCCATCAATGCACTACGGGCCAATGAGGACTTTTTCCACATCATTTGTAACATTACGATTATGATTATACCGAATAATCCTCGGTCATAATCATACCAAGTCCAAATATGCACTTACAGAATACACAGATGACTTTCAACATAATATAAGCATGAGGATGATGACAATGATATAAGAATTCAATAAATCAAGTTCAAGAATTAATTTATCCAAAGAACTAATAACGCTCAAATTGTCAACATGATATCTTGCTTTGTAGAGTAAAATTCAAGAATGCTCGTAAGAATATTTCCATGAAAAGATATTGGATGAAACACAAATATCAAGGATATTCCACTAATTTCATGGAGTATAGAAGTCAAAGTTTTAACCAACCGAGTATAATAAAGAATGGAATAACAAAAGAAATCGGATGTGTATACGATGTAGACCTTACATACGGTGTTATTCCAATAGAATAATAAATAACGAAACCGTGTCCTCGGCGTAAAACGCATGCATGTGATATATTCAAATGTAATAATAAAGAATGGAACCACGTCCCCGACGAAAAGCGCATGCATGTGATATTCCTAGAATAATAAATAATAGAATCCGGTCCGCCAGAACGCATTGCATGTGATATTCCGGCTGTAATAATAAAGAATGAAATAATGTAAGAATTTCACCAAGTATAGGGTAGCCTCATTATCAAAAGTTATTCCAATGTAATAATAAATAATGGAATAATGAAGTTCTCTTCATGAATACAAAAGAAATAATACCCCTTACGAGTACAACAAATAATATCCCTTACCGTAAAAGAAACCAATATAAGAGTAGGAAGTAGCGAGAATACTTTTCTATAGTTTCTATAATTTCTCTCTCTAGAGTTTCAGTGAATTCGTAAGAAATAATGAAGGAATGAACTTCTATTTATAGAAGAATAGACTGCATAGTAACTAACTTATGAACGGTCCAGATTGATTTACTTTAAACGGACGATCCAGATTGGTTTACTATTAAAACTTAAAGCAACGGTCCATACTGATTTACTATTAAAACTTTAAACCTGTGATCCATATTGATTTACTATTAAAACTTTAAACCAGCGATCCATATTGATTCACTATTATAACTTTAACCAACGGCCTGAAAAATTAGCACATCTCCTCATATAATAATATTGTACGCAAAAATAATTTGGACCGAAAAGAAATATATTTTATGGGTGAATAGTACTCCGTGAATAGTAACTTGTAAATAGTAACTCGTGAATAGTAACTCATGAATTGTAACTCGTGAATAGTACTCCTACATGAAAAGTGTCCCGAATACCCGATTGAACAATACTGAGTGACTTCTCACATAAGCATCAATAATCAATACCGTGTACTACTATGCAACCACGCGTATTACTGTACTTTTAACACCGGGTGTTTCAACAGTTAACGGTAAAACTTCTGCCGTTATATTCATAAAGTATTTTTGTTGTTTTTTTAATCCGACAATAATTCCTTTGCGGGGTCCACCAATGATTGTACAGTCGTACGGATATTCTCCGACACAATGAATATTCCCCAACCAATCAAATATTATATAACCACTTGCTTACTTTGCAAAATTTATAAATATTACCCACAACTATAACATTACATCAAATCAACACCATAATAAAAAAAAATTATTTCGAGAAAATTAAATCTTTATTCATAAAATCTAGGGTCTCACACACTGAGTTGACCGTAAAAAAATTCAGTTCAGTGATGCATTTGTAAACCGAGGTTGAGTAGAGTGGGGAAAAGTGTATTTAACCCAATATAAACATGAGGATGATGACAATGATATAAGAATTCAATAAAACAAGTTCAAAAATTAATTTTTTCATGAACTAATAACGTCTAAATTGTCAACATGATACTTCTTTGTAGAGTAAAATTCAAGAATGCTCAGAAGAATATTTCCATGAAAAGATACTGGATGAAGCGTAAATATCAAGAATATTCCACTAATTTCATGGAGTATAGAAGTCAAAGTTTTAACCAACTGAGTATAATAAAGAATGGAATAACAAAAAAAATCATCATGCATGCGATAGACCGCACAGGTAGGTTATTCCAACATAATAATAAATAACGGAATCAGTGTCCAAGTAGAAACGCATGCATGTGATATTCCAACACAATAATAAAGAATGGAACCAAAGTTCGGTGTAAAACGCACGACATGAAAGTTATTCCTGCGAATAATAAATAATGGAACCAGTCCCACAGAACGCATGCATGTGATATTCGACGACCGAATAATAAAGAATGAAATAACAGAAGAATTTCACCAAGTATAGGGTAGCCCGCGTATATAGGTTATTCCAATAGAATAATAAATAATGGAATAATAGAAGTTCTCTTCATGAATACAAAAGAAATAATACCCCTTACCGTAAAAGAAACTGAATATAAGAGTAGGGAAGTAGCAGAATACTTTTCTATAGTTTCTCTATAACTTATCTCTTTAGAGTTTCAGTGAATTCGTAAGAAATAATGAAGGAATGAGCTTCTATTTATAGAAGAATAGACTGCATAGTAACTAACTTATGAACGGTCCAGATTGATTTACTTTAAACGGATGATCCAGATTGGTTTACTATTACAACTTAAAACAACGGTCCATACTGATTTACTATTAAAACTTTAAACCAGCGATCCATATTGATTTACTATTAAAACTTTAAACCAGCGATCCATATTGATTCACTATTATAACTTTAACCAACGGTCTGAAAAATTAGCACATCTCCTCATAGAATAATATTGTACCCAAAAATGATTTGGACCGAAAAGAAATATATTTTACGGGTGAATAGTACTCCGTGAATAGTAACTCATGAATAGTAACTCGTGAATAGTAACTCATGAATAGTAACTCGTGAATACTAGCTCATGAATAGTAACTCGTGAATAGTACTCCTACATGAAAAGTGTCCTGAATACCCGATTGAACAATACTGAGTGACTTCTCACATAAGCATCAATAATCAATACCGTACTACTATACAACTGACGCCAGACATCGTTGTTTTTTAACACCGGGTGTTTTAATAGTTAACAGTAAAACTTCCGCCGTTATTTTCATAAAGTATTTTTGTCGTTTTCTCAATCCGACAATAATTCCTTTGCGGGGTCCACCAATGATTGTACCGTCGTACGGATATTCCCCGAAAAAAATATTCCCTGACCAATCAAATATTATATAACCACTTGCTTACTTTGCAAAATTTATAAATATTACCCACAACTATAACATTACATAAAATCAACACCATAATAAAAAAAAAATTATTTTGAGAAAATTAAATCTTTATTCATAAAATCTGGGTCCCACAATCTCCCCTCCTTATGAAATTTTGCCCTCGAAATTTATGTATTACGCATTCGGTATCTTAATAACGGTGAGGATACCTTGACTTCGCTTCAAATTCCAACTCTTGAGGTATAACCTTTGAGCGTCGAATATGATCCTTCTTATCCAAGATATTAACACGTATCTCCTCATACGTTAAATCTTCTGCTATCTCGTCCGGTTCTAAATTAATAATGTGGTTCTGGTCATCCACATATTTACGTAACATCGATACATTAAAAATGTTATGAACACGCGACATACTTGGCGGTAAAACGAGTCTATAGGCCACAGTTCCTACTCGATCAAGGATTTTAAATGGGCCAATAAAATCGAGGGTTGAGATTTCTTCTCTTCATCGATTCTTGCTTTTAGAATAACGCCCTCTTGAACCTTCTTCTTCACATTCATCATCTCTGAGTATGTAGCTTGAGCAGCTTTAACTTTATCAATTAAAGTTTATTCTAATCGTATATTCGTTATCTTCACGTGGGTTCGTATATTCGCACTTATAACCATATACGATCTTCTACTCAACGCGTTATATACCACGTTCGTACTTCCACGATGATATTACATGGTACGATCGTAATCTTCAACAGCTCGAGCCAACGTCTTTGGCGCATGTTACGTTCGTTTTAAGTAAAGAAATATTTGAGGGTTTTAGAAATGGGTTTTATACTGGGGTCAATACAAAATTCGATTTCACGCTCTAGGGTAGGCTAAGAAGTCTTCAAGAATACGTCAGGAAATTTATTAACAATAGAAATATCATTCAAAACTGTGACTCTCATCCAAGACTTGGATAACACGTCACATTGATACCTATCAACTTGCCATCGTCATTCACGATGTTGCCTACAGAAAGTCTGGCTTTGGTGCATTCCACACAAGAAAGTCAACAACGAAAGGATCGGGGCTCTTTATTTATGGCTTGATATGACAATGATTGACTTTAGTGGTTTGGTTACTTTGAATTCGCATAACAGGTTGGTTAAGAGTATGAAAGCTAACAACCTTACGAAAATCATGACGAGTAGTTAACCAATGGTTCCAAAAATCACATCAAAGGCAAGTATTTTCAAAGAGATAAGATCAACAGGTAACATGAAAGTGTTGATTTGAACAAGATTTATAAATAGTGGAGGTAACGAAGGTTTCTCTCAACTGAGTTTAAACAGATATATCAAAGTCTAACTTTTCCGGAGTTAACTTCAAACATTGAACACAACTAGGTGCAATAAAAGAGTGAGTACAGCCGATATCTAACACGGTATAGACTTCGCAAGAGTTTATGACTAACATACCCATGATAATTTTATTAAGGTTCCTCATCACGAAAAAAAATGTTCTCTCTTAAACTACTGGCTTTGGCTTGTCTCGGACATCCTTTGGTGCCTCCATCCTAGCTGAACTTGTCTTCAGTGAATGACAAAATCAGGCTAAGTGACCTTCTCTTCCATAATTATAGCATACTTTGGATGGCATCGTGCAGTTTGGACTGATGTGTCCCTCCCCTCCGCATTTGAAGCATATGATAGGTGGTCGTTCTCCTTCCTTAACAACGGGTGCTGGTGCTGACGTCTTTCCATCATTGTTGAATCTCCTCTTCTTGAAATGTCCATTCTTATTATTTTGACCATGATTACCACCGAATTGGTTACCATTTCTGGCATGTTAATTCCCTCCATGCTTATTGTCACCGCTTTGATGACTGTTATCACCTGTATTATCATTTTTCTGGTTGCTCTCTTTTGGTTGTGTTGACTCGTTATCGCGCTCCACTAACTGAGCCCTATTTACAACATTTGAATACAAACATAGTTTATGAGAAATAAGATATTGACGTATCTTCGGCTTCAAACCTCTTAAAAACATCCGCGTCATTCTCTCTTCATTATCAACCAAGTGGGACGCAAATCGGGACAACTCAACAAACTTGGCTTCGTACTGCGACACGGTCATGTTGTTTTGCTCCAACTTGATAAATTCCACCTCCTTCATGTGATGAATGCTTTCGGGAAAGTACTTGTCATTGAACAGCTCTTGGAACTTCTCCCAAGACATCTTGAGTGCGTCAGGCTGGGTATGTTTTACAGATTCCCACCAATGATCTGCCTCTTCACGCAACATAAAGGTGGAAAAGGAAACCTTTTGCTCCTCGGAGCATCCCAAGACATTAAATATCTTGGTGATCTGCTTTAACCACATCTCCGCCTTAAGTGGTTTTGGCTTTCCTAAACACTCCGGTGGTCTCAGCTCCTTAAATTGCTTAGCGGTGACCAACCGTGGGTTGCCATTGTTTCCTCCTGCATTATGAATAGGAGCCACCTTCGCCTGATGTTGCATGAATTCTAAAAGCGCTCTGAACGTCATCGTCGTTCATTCGATTGATCAGTGTTGTTGTTTACAGGAGGATTATCGCCATCCTGTTGCACATTATCCTGATTATTGATCTGTAAAGAATCAACGGTCTCCTGTGCTCCATTGCTATTCTCAACATTCTCGGATGTCATTTTCAGATACTGCCACAAAACAAAGGTTAATTGATGTAACATATTATCCCTATATTCTGACCGACCAATTAAATACCAAATAAACTTAGGCAGGTCATACTAGCGAAGAAATTCCCCGTCTCTCCCCTCCTAGTTCTATTCTCACATCCTAGCCAGGGATCATATCCCTAAGCTTTGATACCAACTGTGACGCCCCCAAAATTAGGTATACATCACCCATCTTGAGTCGCCAGATGCATGGTACAGAATTCAAATACAACTTAATAATACAACTGTCGTGTACAATACGACAAAACATGAACTGTGAGTTTGAATACAAATATTGTCTACTAGAGAGTATACAATCTCAAAAGGAGTCCTCAGTACAATTATTATCACACTATTTCACAGAATAGTGAGGACTACTACTAATGCAAACATCTAGGATCATCACTGCTTCTCCACAGGCTTGTCCCGAATATGTTCTCATTTCTGAAGAGAACAAAAGAAGAAAAGGGTGAGCTCAACTAGCCCAAAAAAAATATTATGACTAAGATAATGCGAGAATAATTTATCGTTAGCCTTCAACAAAGTTTAAACCGATAAAATATAATAACTATCAAGTTTAATGCGATGGAACAAGCAATCCATTAGAAGAGTCAAGTAGGGAATAAAATCTACTATCTTCTATGATTTAAAAGGTTTTTCATCACTTTTATCGCTAAGACTCAGCTTAATAAATAATCCACATCATCGAATCACCCCTACGCACTACTGACCAGGATATTCTTTAGTATCACGACCATGAATTATCCATGCACTACTTCTTAAAAGATAATAATATTTTCATCAACGGTCCTGATCATGCCATAAAACAATTCATCTTTGCACTACGGCCAATGAGAATCCATAGCCATAATCATACCAAAAACTGTCCATCAATGCACTATGGGCCAATGAGGACTTTTTCCACATCATTTGTAACATTACGGTTATGATTATACCGAATAATCCCTGGTCATAATCATACCAAGTCCATCTATGCTGTGACGCCCCCAAAATTAGGTATACATCACCCATCTTGGGTAGTCAGATACATGGTATAGAATTTAAATACAACTTACTAATATAACTGTCGTGTACAATACGAGATAAACTGTGAGTTTGAATACACATATTGTCTACTAGAGATCATACAAACTCAAAAGGAGTCCTCATTACAATTATTATCACACTATTTCACAGAATAGTGAGGACTACTAATGCTATCCTCCTCGACCATTACTCCATTCCCCACTCGTCCCGGCTATATTCTCATTTCACGAAGAGAACGGTGAAAGAAAGGGTGAGCTCAACTAGCTCAAGAAGAAATATTATGACTAAGATAATGCAGAATAAATTATCATTAGCCTACAACAGTGTTAAACTGATAAAATATAATGAACATCAAGTTTAACTATAGAAGAACCAGCAATCCAATAAAAGAGTCAAGTAGAAAATAAAATCTACTATCTTTTATGATTTAAAAGGTTTTTCATCACTGTTATAGCTGAGACTCAGCTTTAATAAATATTCCACATCATCGAATCACCCCTACACTACGTCCAAGGATATTCTTTAGTATCATGACCACAATTATTCATGCACTACGGGCCAAGAATATTTGTGTATTCATTAATGGTCATGATCATGCCAACAACTGTCCATCAATGCACTACGGGCCATGAGGATTTTTACCACATCATTTGTAATATTACGGTCCATGATTACAAGAATAGTCTCTCGGTCATAATCATACCAAGTCCATCTATGCACTACTGTGCCATGTATGACTTTCAACATAATATAAACATGAGGATGATGACAATGATATAAGAATTTAATAAAACAAGTTCAAGAATTAATTTATCTAGGAACCAATAACATCCAAATCGACATGATCTTGCTTTGTAGAGTAAAATTCAAGAATCTTGAGAAGAATATTTCCATGAAAGGATCTTTGGATGAAGCGCAAATATCAAGGATTTTCCACTAATTTCATGGAGTATAGAAGTCAAAGTTTTAACCAATGGGTATAATAAAGAATGGAATAACAAAAGAAATCACCATGCATGCGATAGACCACACAGGCGAGTTATTCCAACGTAATAATAAATAATGGAACCCGTCCTCGGTGAAACGCATGCGGTGATATTCCAACGAAATTATAAAGAATGGAACCAGGTCCGTAAGAAACGCATGACATGGATATTCCAACAGAATAATAAAGAATGGAACCGGTCCGGCGTAAAACACATGCATGTGATGTTCCAATGTAGAATAATAATAAAGACGGAACCAGTCCTGTAAAAAACACGACGTGGATGTTCCAACGTAATAATAGAAAAATGTCACCAAGTATAGGGTAAACCACGTATACAAAAGTTATTCCAACGTAATAATAAGCAATGGAATAACAACAGTTCTTCTTCATGAATAAGAAAGAATAACACCCTTACTTTTGGTAGGAGATTGAATCTGCAGATGAGTGTAGTAACAAAATACTCTTCTTCTTTCTCTCTTATTCTCTCTATACTTTCTCTCTCTATAGCTTGAATGAATTAAGTGAAAATAATGAAGCACTAGGCCTCTATTTATAGAAGATTTCTAGCTTAAGACCCTTTGCCATGAAAAAGACAAGTGGCTTGGCGACCGGTGATTTGAAAAGAAAAGTGGTTTGATGCTGTAATGTGAAACGACAAGTGGTTCGGCGCTTTGTAATGTGAAACGACAAGTGGTTCGGCGCTTTGTAAAAGGTAATTACTATTGATGAAGGTAATTACTATTCACAAAGGTAATTACTATTGACGAAGAGACTTTTAGATGATGACATATGGGCCCCCATAAAATAATTAAACTTACCACAAACGTCTCATAATAAATCTCTTTATATACATCAAGGATTGAATAAATATTACCACAAATCATTTTATTTTTAATCAACATATATTTAATCTTTCAACAATTATTAATCATTTATAACTTGTCGTCTCAATTATTGATTTAATACTATAACATATTATACAGATGATACTGTGACAATAATTGAATCAATAATATAAGAGATATGATGCGTGAATTATCGTAGTAAATAATTGAGCATAGGTTGAGTGACTTCTCACGTAAGCATCAATAATCAATATCGTGTGCTACTATACAACTACGCTGTATTACTGTACTTTTACTACCGGGTAGTTCAACAGTTTTAACGGTAACACCTCTGCCGTTATTTTTATAGAAAGATAATTTTGTCGTTTCTAGCTACGCATAATACTTCCGTTAATGAGGTCCACTTAATGATTGAGTAAAATCGTACAAATATTCCCGAAACAAAAAGAATATTCCCAGACCAAACGAATATTTTATAACAACTTGCTTACTTTGCAAAATTTATAAATATTCCCCACAACTATAACATTATATCAAATTTATTCCATAATATTCAAAATAATATTTATAAAAATTCATCTTTATTTATAAAAGTTGGGGTCTTACAACCTCCCTTCTTATGAAATTTAGCCCTCGAAATTAGAATTGCGATACACAGTATGTCGAAGAGGTAAGGATACCTTGATTTCATTTGATTCTAACTCCCAAGTCATTTCCTCAACATCGTGGTTCCTCCACAAAACTTTGACTTGAGGTATAACCTTGGAGCGTAGAATATGTTCCTTCTTATCCAAGATTTGAACAGGAACCTCTTCATACGTCAAATCTTCCGCTATTTCGTCCGGTTCTAACTCAATAATGTGGTTCGGGTCTTTCATATATTTACGTAACATGGATATGTGAAAAACGTTATGAACACGAGACATACTTGGCGATAAAGCGAGTCTATAGGCCACAGTTCCTACTCGATCGAGGATTAAAAATGGATCGATGAATCGTGGATTGAGTTTTCCTCTCTTTCCAAATCTTGTAACTCCTTTCCATGGAGCAACTCTTAACAACACATGATCTCCTATATCGAATTCCACGTCCTTTCGATGAAGATCAGCATAACTCTTTTGTCGATTTTGTGAGGTTTTTATACGTTGTCGGATCGTTTGAATCTTTTCCGTAGTCATACGTACCAACTCCGGTCCCAACAACGTTGCTTCACCCACCTCATCCCAAAGATTTGGAGAACGACACTTTTTTCCATACAACGCTTCGAATGGAGCCATGCCAATACTTGCTTGATAACTGTTGTTGTAGGAAAACTCCACCAATGGTAAGAACTTGTCCCAACTTCCCTTGAAATCAAGGACACAGAGTCTTAATAGATCTTCAAGAGTTTGAATAGTTCTCTCCGACTGTCCGTCCGTCTGAGGATGATATGCCGAGCTAAATCGTAAGTCTGTGCCCATAGCTTTTTGCAAACTAACCCAAAATCGTGAAGTGAATCTTGGGTCTCGATCAGAAACTATGGATACCGGCATACCATGCGATCTTCACAATCTCGTTTATGTACATACGAGCAAGGCGTTCAAGTGTAAAAGTTTCTCGACGGTCGGTAGAAATGAGCGGACTTGGTCAATCTATCAACAATGACCCAAATCGCATTTATGCCTTGAGAAACCTTAGGAAGACCGTAGAATTGAAATCCATGGTAATGTGCTTCCACTTCCATTCGGAATTTCAAGTGGTTGCAATGGACCTTTTGGTACTTGATGCTCCGCTTTAACTCGTTGACAAGTTAGACACCTTGAGATAAACAACGCTATCTCTCTCTTCATATTGCTCCACCAAAATGTATATTTAATATCTTGATACATTTTGGTACTCCCGAGATGGATTGCAAATGGTGTGTTGTGCGCCTCCATCATGATATTATACTTTAAATCGTAGTCGTTAGGAACACAAAGTCCGGAGTTGACTCAAGTATTCATTCTTCATCGATTCTTGCTTCCTAGCATAGCACCTTCTTGCACTTTCTTCCTCATACGCATCACCTCCGTGTCATTGCTTGAAGCGACTTTAACTTTATCGATTAAAGTCGGTTCTACTTGTATACTCGCTATCATCACATGCGTCCTTGGAGTCTTTAACTCTATCTCCATCCTTTGCAAGTCACACAAAATGGGCCTTTGCGTTGACAATATCGCACTCGTACTTGCATATGATCTTCTACTCAATGCGTCAGCTACCACGTTCGCTTTTCCAAGATGGTATTGGATGGTATGATCATAATCTTTCAGCGAGTTCAAGCCAACGCGTCGTTGTCGCATGTTGAGTTCCTTTTGAGTGAAGAATTATTTGAGGCTTTTATGATCCGTAAAGATCTCCACTTTACGCCCATACAAGTAATGCCTCCAAATTTTAAGTGCAAAGATAACATATTTACCAACTCTAGATCATGAGTAGGATAATTCCTCTCATATTCTTTGAGTTGTCGCGAGGCATAGGCTATAACTTTTCCATGTTGCATAAGAACACATCCCAACCCTTTTGCTCAAGCATCACCGTAGATGACAAATCCTCCGAGCCGATGGTATTGTCGAGAGCAGGTCTTTGAAATAAGTCTCCTCTTGAGTTCTTGAAAACTCTTCTCACATTCTTCGCTCCAACCAAACTTTGTATCTTTCCGAGTCACCGAAATTGATCGATGGAGTAGCGATTCGAGAAAATCCTTCCACGAATCTCCGATAATAACCAATTAAACCGAGAAAGCTACGTGCTTCGATCATCGATTTAGGTTGTTCCCGACTTTGAATAGCTACAATCTTTCTTTGGGTCAATGATATTCCATGACATGATACCACGTGCCCAAGGAATGCTACTTCTTCAAGCCAAACTTCGCATTTCTTCAACTTGGCATAAAGCTTATATTCACGAAGCTTTTGGAGTGTCAGCCTCAAGTGTTGCTCATGATCTTCACGGCTTTTGGAATAAATAAAGATGTCATCAATAAAGACGACCACAAAGTGATCCAAATATTCCTTGAATACTCGGTTCATCATATCCATGAAGGCAGCAGGAGCATTAGTCAATCCAAAGGACATAACTAGGAATTCATAATGCCCGTACCGAGTTCTGAAAGCCGTCTTTTGAATGTCAGCGGTTCTAATCTTCAATTGGTGATATCTGAAACGAAGATCAATCTTTGAAAAGAATTTGGCTCCTTGCAACTGGTCAAACAGGTCATCAATACGTGGCAATGGATACCTATTTTTGATGGTGACATGATTCAACTCCCGATAATCAATACAAAGTCGCATACTCCCATCTTTCTTCTTCACGAATAGAATGAGCACCCCAAGGAGAAGTACTAGGGCCGAATAAAGCCAATGTCTAACAATTCCTGCGATTGGGTCTTTAACTCCTCGAAGTTCAATAGAGCCATTCGATATGGGGCTTTGGAAATAGGTTTTGTCTGGGGTTCTGTTCAAGTCGATACAAAATTCAATTTCACGCCTCTGGGGTAGGCGAGAAGTTCTTCGGGAATACGTCGGAAATTTATTAACAATAGAAATATCGTTCAAAACCGCGGCGTATTTTGTTTAAATCGTGACATGAGCTAAGAAAGCTTGACATCCGTTTTTCAATAAACGAATAGCTTTATGACTTGAGATGACCGTGATTGATTTTAATGGTTTGATCGCTTGAATTCGCATAATAGGTTGGTTAGGAATATGAAAGCTAACAACCTTACGAAAATAATCAATTTTGCATGATAAGTAGTTAACCAATCAATCCTAGAATCACGCCAAATGCAAGTATTTTAATGAAATAAGATCGACGGGTAATGTGAGGTACCGATTTGAACCAAACAAGACTTATAAACGATGGATGTAATGAAGGTTTCTCCCAACGGAGTTTCCACAGATAAGTCAAAGTCTAATTTCTCCGAGTCAAATTTAATCGATGAGCGCAAGTAGGAGAAATAAAAGAAAGGGTAGAACTGGTATCAAATAAAGTATAGACTTCATTAGAGTTTATGATAAGCTTACCCGTGATGACCTCATTCGGGTTCCTTACTCTCTACGGGAGGTCACAACAAACGCTCCTCTTGCCTTACCGGTTTGACTTTTTTGGGATGGCCTTTGGTGCCTCCATCCTAGTTGAATTTGTCTTGATGGCGACAAAATCGAGCTAAGTGACCTTCTCTTCCACAATTATAACATGCTTTGGGCCGGAATGGCGCAGTTTGGGCCGATGTGTCCTCTCCTCCGCATTTGAAGCATATGATAGGTGGTCTTTCTCCTTCCTTAACAACGGGTGCTGGTGCTGACGTCTTTCCATCATTGTTGAATCTCCTTTTCTTGAAATGTCCATTCTTATTGTTTTGGCCCTGATTACCACCAAAGTGGTTACCATATCTGGCCTGTTGATTCCCTCCACGCTTGTTGTCACCGCTTCGATGACTACTCTCGCTGGTATTATAATTTTGCCGGCTGCTCTCTTTTAGTTGCGTTGACTCGTTATCGCGCTCCACTAATTGAGCCCTATTTACAACATCTGAATACAAACACAGTTTATGAGAAATAAGATGTTGACGTATCTCCGGCTTCAAACCTCTTAAAAACATTCGCGCCATTCTCTCTTCATTATCCACCAAGTGGGACCTTATTTGTGATAACTCATAAATTTTGCCTCGTATTGCGACACGGTCATATTGTTTTGTTCCAACTTGATAAACTCCACCTCCTTCATGTGGTGAATACTTTCGGAAAGTATTTGTCGTTGAAACGACTCTGGAACTTCTCCCAAGATATCTTCATGACAAAGAAGTTGAGTACGTTTCTACCGATTCCCACCAAGAATCACTCTCCGCGCAATAACATAAAGGCGTGCAAAGGAACCTTTTGCTCCTCGAGAGCATCCCAAGACATCAAATATCTTGGTAATCTGCTTTATCCATGCTTCCGCCGAAGTGGTTTTGGCTCTCTCTTAAACTCCGGTGGTCCCACTCCTTGAATCTGCTTAGCGGTGACCGCCTGAGAATTTTCCGTGTTTCCACCTACGTTTTGGACAGAGTCGCTCTCTCTCTTTGTTGCATGAATTGCATAAAGCCTCTGAACATTTGATCATTCATCATTTGGTCGGTGTTGTTGTTTGCGTGAGGATTGTCGCCTTCGATGCACATTATCCTCGATTATTGATATGTGGTGAATCAACGATCGCTTTGTGCTCCATTCTTATTCTCAACATTCTCGGATGTCATTTTCGACATCGCCACAAAACAAAAGGTTAATTGACATGTAACATATTATCCCTATATTCGACCGACCAATAAAATAACACACATAAACTTAGGTAAGTCATACTAGCGAAGAATTCCCGCCTCTCCCTCCTAGTACTATTCTCACATCTTAGCGGGGATCATATCCGTAAGCTCGATACCAAATCGTGACGCCCCCAAAATTAGGTATACATCACCCATCTTGGGTAGTCGGATACATGGTATGTAATTTAAATACAACTTACTAATATAACTGCGTAGTATGCAATACGACATAAAGCTGTGAGTTTGAATACAAATATTGTCTACTAGAGATCATACAAACTCAAAAGGAGTCCTCATTACAATTATTATCACACTATTTCACGTAATAGTGAGGACTACTAATGTTATCCTCTCGGACCATTACTCCGTTCCCGAATCGTCCGAGCTATATTCTCATTTCACGAAGAGAACGAAGAAAGAAAGGTGGTGAGCTCAACTAGCTCAAGAAGAAATATTATGACTAAGATAATGCGAATAAATTATTATTAGCCTACTGGCAGTGTTAAACGATAAAATATAATGAACATCAAGTTTAACTACAATGAACCAAAGAATCCATTAAAAGAGTCAAGTAGAAAATAAAATCTACTATCTTTTATGATTTAAAAGGTTTTTCATCACTGTTATAGCTGAGACTCAGCTTTAAACTTGAATAACTGGGGAATTGACTTGAACTGGAATAGGGACGACAGGAAATTCCTGTTGAACCTGACCTATGATTCTGTTAATGTCGAACTTATCCCACCACTTGATGTAGAAAAAGCGGGAAAGTCGAGGGAGTGGATCAGAGATAACTGCTGAATTACTAGCAACAGAGGGTGGTGAAATACCATATTGCCATTTGAGGATCCAGGGAACTTTGTATTTACTAATAAAGAGAAGAGTGAGAGGAATGTTCTCATTCTTTGAATCTGGTTTACTATTATTAGCAAAATGAGTAACTTGAACCTTTAGGGGGTCGGGAAGGAGGTCATAGGTAGAACCATGCCTATACCACCAGAGGATGAACCAATAAGGGATTGGACTTTTGAACTTATGATCGAATTGAATAAACCAAAAATGACTATGGGACTCATTCTGATGAAGGATAACCTTATACCAGGCGTCAATATAATCATAAAAACAAAAGGGATTACTACGACTGGAGAGATCCATTAGATCGGAGGGATTTTTACCCCAATCAGAAATCTGAAGGAATTGTTTAATATACAATGAATGATAAAGAACTTTTGATTTATCATTGTTTGCATAAATGGGTTTGATATTAACTGAATCAGTTTCAAGGAGAATGTCCTTATGGTAAACAAGAGACTTATAAGGAGCGACTGGAGGAAAATGCCAACCAGGAGGGAAAAACTGGGCAGCAAGTTTAACTGGATCATTTTTTGGCTTCATGTATGGTTCAATATGAAACAAGTAACTTTCCCATTTGAGCACATGCTCAGAAGGGGAGTGACTGAGAGCTGAAGACGAGGTCTTGGCTGGATTACTGAATGGATCAATGGGTTCAGGCTTATTAACTAAGGCTGAACTGTAAGGCTTAGGGATTGTTCCAAGAACAAAAAATTTGTTTGACTGATAGACAAGGGTAACTGGGTGAGGAACTAAGGTACCTCTGGGTTGATTACTTGGGCCAATAGGGCGACCCGGACCCTGAGAGGAGGATGAACCTCTGAAACTCATGACTGTATAATACCTGTATGAATAAATTCTCTGGTAAAAAAATCAGGAATAGAATTATTTTTGCCTTTAATGTATTCAATATCAAAATCAAAAATGCTTAATAAAGCTTGCCATCTAGCGAAAGAATGCTTAGAGGCTAAATTCTCAACATCTTTAACTAAAATGTACTTGGCTGACTTGCAATCAATGCGGACCAGAAATTTCTGATTTAATAAGTCATTTTGAAATTTGTTAATACATAAAACTAATGAAAGAATTTCCTTATTAATAGTACTATATTTTGACTGTGTAGTATTCCATGCGCCGGAATGAAAACGAACAATTTGTTCTGGGGAATCGGATGTTAATTTTTGTTTAAGAATGCCTCTGAATCCAATATTAAAATATAATTAAAAAACCAGAGTCAAAAATTGTTCAACCACTATTAAAACTACCAGAAAATAGAGAAAAATTAGGCTTACCTAATAAAGACGTTGATCTTCAATGAGCTATTGATCGATTATTTAAAAATTAAAAACAAAGACCGAACCGAAACAAGCGATACAATTGCTATTATCGATCGATTAATTACGATAATGAAGATGATGAGTCGGTCGATAGTCAATCACTACCTCATCGATCTGCAAGATATTCAAGATCGCTTAAATAAGTTAACCGTCCATAATACTAGCATGACCGTAAATTGGTATTCTAGACCAACTCCTCCATTTACTGATTTGAAGAGAAATCTAGATAAACAATTTTCTGCTTTTAAATCCTAATAAAATCTATGAATGGAACATTGACGGATTTAGTGAACAAGAAATCCTCAATAAGTTAAACCATATGTCCATGGTAGCAACAACTATCTAACCAAATTCAACACTCGACTCAACGGATATTGTTGAATTATTGGCGATGGATTCTGGTATTCTCGAGATCTTGGTGGGAAAAACATCTCACCTGAATATTCTAGATTATCTATCATCCATCTTTATTTGGGCCAGACGACGATTTCAAGAACCCGATTTTTAATGAAGCTATAGGCATAGGGCCACACGATGGAGTAAACACTTTAATTTATACTATAATAAAACACTTACGTAGGAACCCCGAAAGAACATCACCGAAAGAATCCATGATCAGTTGAGTAATCTCACTTGTCCTACTCTAAGTGATTTTAGATGGTACAAAGATGTTTTTACTTCAAGAGTTATGATGCAAAATGACAGTAATAAACCATTCTGGAAAGAGAAATTTGTCAATGGTTTACCATCCTTATTTCACCACCCTCTGTTGCTAGTAATTCAGCAGTTATCTCTGATCCACTCCCTCGACTTTCCCGCTTTTTCTACATCAAGTGGTGGGATAAGTTCGACATTAACAGAATCATAGGTCAGGTTCAACAGAATTTCTGTCGTCGCCTTATTCGAGTCCAATCAATTCCCAGATTATTCGAAGTTAAGGATTCTAAAGTCATTCCTTTAGAACCCTCTTCCTCAAGTCAGAAAAAGATTTCAAAAGAATCTAAGTTAAAAAAACCAGATCCCTACAGTTTCTTCCTGTTCAGTAGCATTTCGATTTCAAAGATTGCTCGGTGAGTGAGTTAAAACTTATTGCTTTCAAGCCCTCAATAAAAGAATTGATGAGTTACACGAAGAAGCCTCTAGCATTCCTCGGCTTCTTTCCGAATGATTCGATTAGCCAATTTGCGAGAAGATGATGGTCTGCATGACGATCCTTACGGCACCATCAACCTTCAGGATGCTCAGGACCCATTTGCCTGACATTAACAGTTTTTATCGATTCTTGTTCATTCACCAAAGACTTTTTTCCGTGCAGCCGATTCTTCGCTCATTCACCAAAGACTTTTGCCTTTGACCGATTAAAATGATTCCACTTTCTCGCCGAAAGTAGCTCAACAGTAAAAGAAGGCTCTTTTCCACCGAAAGCAGCGTCAAGTCAAAAGTTATCGGCCAGTTGGTCAAAAGCGTCTGTAATAGTCAAAAGTTAGCACTGTTTATCAACAGTTGCTTGTCTGTACTTTTACTTTTGCTTTTACCTTAGTAACTTGCTTTTACTTTTGCTTTTACTTTAGTAATTCACTTTTACCTAAGTGAAATGTTTCTTACTTTACCCCAGTAAATGGGCTATCTCCTTTTTTCATTTATTGACTTCTTGATTTAATTCTGGAAGACTAACTTCTTTAATTGGATATTTAAATCTTTCCAAAGTTTTATTAAGACTAAAAATTGGTTTTTCTTTAGCTTTAATAAACTTATCATTTTCTCTATTATCTTTGGTTAATAAATCTTTTAACTGTTTTGTGTATTGGGCTTTTAACTTAGGATCAGTGATTTTACTAATTAAATCAATTAACAAAGAACTTTCTTCATCATCTTTGTTAATTACATTAATCTTTTTAGTCTGACAATTCTCCTTGCAATTATCGGCCTGACAAATTGTGACTTCATCAACATTCTTCGTGAATCACTATCACTGTTATTATCAGAGGAATATGAAATGTTAGAGTCTTCATTATTACTAACTTCATTTTCTATTCTCATTAATTCTAATATATACTCAGTATCTTCACTAGTAATATTTAACTGAGACAACTTCTGTTTTATTTTGCACTCACTTTTATAATGACCCTTTTGCCCACAATTATGGCACACAATTTTACGTTTATCAAATTTTTTAGGTCTTTTGTTATGTTTTTTATTACTGGGTTTTGGTTTATTATAATAATTATCTTGATTCTCACTTTTATGATGACTACATTTTTTCTTATGACGTCTACGACTTCTGTGAGAGTCAATATGTTTATGCCTGTGTTTTTGTCTCGAAGGAGCCACAGGGGGTAAACCATACTGCTCGCAGAATGTTCCTAACTCGTATTTAGCCTTTTTCATATCTCTACTGGCTTGTTTGGCTAACTTAAAATCAATGCACATTTTTAATCCTATTTTTTGAATATAACTGATTATGTCACCATAAGTGAGATTATCATAATCAATATATCCCAAATTTTTACTTAGTGCCACTAAGGATTTTTACCACATCATTTGTAACATTACGGTCATGATTACACCGAATAGTCTCTGGTCATAATCATACCAAGTCCATCTATGCACTACAGGCCACAGATGACTTTCAACATAATATAAACATGAGGATGATGACAATGATATAAGAATTCAATAAAACAAGTTCAAGAATTAATTTATCTAGGACCAATAACATCCAAATCATAACATGATCTTCGCTTTGTAGAGTAAAATTCAAGAATCTTGAGAAGAATATTTCCATGAAAGGATCTTTGGATGAAGCGCAAATATCAAGGATATTCCACTAATTTCATGGAGTATAGAAGTCAAAGTTTTAACCAACTGGGTATAATAAAGAATGGAATAACAAAAGAAATAACCATGCATGCGATAGATCCTTGACAGCGAGTTATTCCAACAGAATAATAAATAACGGAACCAGTCCCAAGTAAAATGCATGAGCATGTGGATATTCCAATGTAATAATAAAGAATGGAACCAGTCCGCCAAAACGCATGCATGTGATATTCCAACGAATAATAATAAAGAATGGAACCAGTCCGGCGTAAAACACACAGCACAGGATGTTCCAAATGAGAATAATAATAAAGAGCGGAACCAGTCCCGTGTAAAACACATGAATAAGATGTTCCAATGTAATAATAGAAAAATGTCACCAAGTATAGGGTAAACCACGTATACAGGTTATTCCAACAGAATAATAAGCAATGGAATAACAACAGTTCTCTTTATGAATAAGAAAGAATAACACCCCTTACTTTTGGTAGGAGATTGAATACTGCAGCAGTGTAGTAACAAAATACTCTTCTTCTTTCTCTTATTCTCTATATACTTTCTCTCTATAGCTTGAATGAATTAAGTGAAAAATAATGAAGCACTAGGCCTCTATTTATAGAAGATTTACGCTTAAGACCGCCATGTGAAAAGCGCAAGTGGCTTGGCGACCGATGATGTGAAAAGAAAAGTGGTTTGGCCTTTTGTAATGTGAAACGACAAGTGGTTCGACGCATGTAATGTGAAACGACAAGTGGTTCGGCGCTTTAATAATATGAAACGACAAGTGGTTCGGCCTTTGGTAAAGGTAATTACTATTGATGAAGGTAATTACTATTCACAAAGGTAATTACTATTGATGAAGAGACTTTTAGATGATGACATATGGGCCCTCATAAAATAATCAAACTTACCACAAACGTCTCATAACAGGATCTCTTTATATACATCAAGGATTGAATAAATATTACCACAAATCATTTTATTTTAATCACAGACATATTTAATCTTTCAACAATTATTAATCATTTATAACTTGTCGTCTCAATTATTGATTTAATACTATAACATATTATACAGATGATACTGTGACAATAATTGAATCAATAATATAAGAGATATGATGCAGCAATTACTTCAGAGTAATAATTGAGCATAGCTGAGTGACTTCTCACGTAAGCATCAATAATCAATATCGTGTCTACTTATACAACTACGCCAGATTCATCGTACTTTTTACTACCGGGTAGTTCAACAGTTTTAACGGTAACACCTCTGCCGTTATTTTTATAGAAAAATAATTTTGTCGTTTTCTAACTACGACAATACTTCCGTTGTGGGGTCCACCAATGATTGAGCCGTCGTACGAATATTCCCCGACAAAAAGAATATTCCCCGACCAAACGAATATTTTATAACAACTTGCTTACTTTGCAAAATTTATAAATATTACCCACAACTATAACATTATATCAAATTTATTCCATAATATTTAAAAATAATATTTATAAAAAATTCATCTTTATTTATAAAAGTTGGGGTCTTACATATGCACTACAGGCCACAGATGACTCTCAACATAATATAAGCATGAGGATGATGACAATGATATAAGAATTCAATAAAACAAGTTCAAGAATTAATTTATCCAGGAACTAATAACGTTCAAATTGTCAACATGATCTTTGCTTTGTAGAGTAAAATTCAAGAATGCTCAGAAGAATATTTTCATGAAAAGATACTGGATGAAGCGCAAATATCAAGGATATTCCACTAATTTCATGGAGTATAGAAGTCAAAGTTTTAACCAACTAAGTATAATAAAGAATGGAATAACAAAAGAAATCACCATGCAGAAAGCTATGGGCACAGATTTACGATTTAGCTCGGCATATCATCCTCAGACGGATGGGCAGTCGGAGAGGACTATTCAAACTCTTGAAGATTTATTAAGACTCTGTGTCCTTGACTTCAATGGAAGTTGGGATAAGTTTTTACCATTGGTGGAGTTTTCCTACAACAACGGTTATCAAACAAGTATTGGCATGGCTCCATTTTTGGCGTTGTACAGAAGAAAATGTCGTGCTCCAGTATGTTGGGATGAGGTGGGTGAAGCAACGTTGTTGGGACCGGAGTTGGTACGTATGACTACGGAAAAGATTCAAACGATCCGACAACGTATAAAAATCTCACAAGATCGACAAAAGAGTTATGCTGATCTTCATCGAAAGGACGTGGAATTCAATATTGGAGATCATGTGTTGTTACGTGTTGCTCCATGGAAAGGAGTTCTGAGATTTGAAAAGAGAGGAAAGCTAAATCCTCGATTCATTGGCCCATTTTAATCCTCGATCGAGTAGGAATCGTGGCCTATAGACTCGCTTTACCGCCAAGTATGTCTCGTGTTCATAACGTTTTTCACATATCCATGTTACGTAAATATGTGGAAGACCTGAACCACATTATTGAGTTAGAACCGAACAAAATAGCGGAAGATTTAACGTATGAAGAGGTTCCTGTTCAACTCTTGGATAAGAAGGAACATATTCTACGCTCCAAGGTTATACCTCAAGTCAAAGTTTTGTGGAGAAACCACAATGTTGAGGAAATGACCTGGGAGTTAGAATTTAAAATGAAGTCAAGGTATCCTCACCTCTTCGACATACCAGGTACGTAACCTAATTTCGAGGGCAAAATTTCATAAGAAGGGGAGGTTGTAATTAAGACCCCAACTTTTATAAATAAAGATGAATTTTCTATAAATATCATTTTTGAATATTATGGAGTAAATTTGATATAATGTTATAGTTGTGGGTAATATTTATTAATTTTGCAAAGTACGCAAGTTGTTATATAATATTCGATTGGTCGGGGAATATTCGTTTTAACAAGGAATATTCGTACAACGGTACAATCATTGGTGGACCCCATAACGAAATTATTATCGGATTGAGAAAACGACAAAAATACTTTATAAAAATAACGGCGGAAGTTTTACCGTTAACTGTGAAAACACCCAGTGTTAAAAAATGCGATGAATACGTTGTTGCATGCACATGAGTACACCAGTATTGATTATTGATGCTTACGTGAGAAGTCACTCAGTTTTGTTCAATTATTGCTACAGTAATTGCTGCATAATATCTCATGTTATTTGATTCAATTATTGTCAATATTTTATATATTATTAAATCAATAATTGAGACGACAAAGTTATTCATATTATTATTTGCAATATTGATGATGTCTAGAAGTTACATCGAGGAGAGGTTTGGTCACCTAATTGCGGCGCCATAGGAGAAATCCTTATTGGAAAGCCTCCTCTTCCTCAGGAACGACACAGTTGTTAAATATTATGAATTATAATAATGATAATAAATGTTGTTAAAATTATTAAAGGAATTTTTTATGATGTACTTCTTGTAAATTTTGCTTATTATTTTGACCCCCCACTTACGTATTTTTCAAAATTGTCGGTAGAAGTTATCTCAGATTTTATATATATATATATATATATATATGTATATTAAAAGTCTTGTGTGGGGGAGGGGGGGAGATAACATTGTCAGGAATGTGTTAAAGTTTGACTAAGTGGTGTGTGTAAATGATTATGATATATATATATATATAACATATGACTAATTCTATATATATACATAATTACGTGTGGGTAAGGGAAATTTGAAAATTAGAAGTCTGCTCATTCAATTAATTCATCCGTGACTTGCCAGTTGGTTCGTCCGTGAGAAGAAAAATAAAGAAAGTACTGTTCACCCGTGATTTTATTCAAACAGTACCCCTTCCATTCTCCTATAAATAAGATGCTTAGTTAGAATTGAAAATACACCAGAAATTCAGAGAACTCTTCTTCTATAATCTTGAGCATATTTCTTTAGAGTTTTAAAAAGCTTTGAGCGTAGTACAAGTTTTCTTCAAGAATATCCTCGCCCTACCAGTCGGAATACTCTTCTTTTACGGTAGGGGATATTATTTATTGTACTCGTAAGGGGTATTATTTCTTTTGTATTCATGAAGAGAACTTCTGTTATTCCATTATTTATTATTCTATTTGGAATAACTCAGATATCGCTGGATACCCTATACTTGGTAAAATTCTTCCATTATTCCATTCGTTATTATTACATTGAATATCCTATCATGCATGCGTTTTACGCTGACACGATTCCGCCTCTTTATTATTCTCATTGGAATATCACATCTGCATGCGTTTTTGGCCGGACCGATTCTCGTAATTATTATTACATTTGGAATAACTGCGTATGCGATGCATCGCATGCACTCGGTGATTTCTTTTGTTATTCCATTCCTTATTATACTCAGTTGGTTAAAGTTTTGACTTCTATACTCCATGAAATTAATGGAATATCCTTGATATTTGCGCTTCATCCAAAATCTTTTCATAAGAAATATTCTTCTGAGCATTCTTGAATTTTACTCTACAAAGCAGTATCATGTTGACAATTTGGACGTTATTGGTTCCTGGATAAATTAATTCTTGAACTTGTTTTATTGAATTCTTATATCATTGTCATCATCCTCATGCTTATATTATGTTGAGAGTCATCTGTGGCCTGTAGTGCATAGATGGACTTGGTATGATTATGACCAGGGATTATTCGATGTAATCATGACCGCAATGTTACAAATGATGTGAAAAAAGTCACCATTGGCCCGTAATGCATTGATGGACTGTTGTTGGCATGATCATGATCATTAATGAATACACAAATATTCTTGGCCCGTAGTGCATGGATAATTATGGTTGTGATACTAAAGAATATCCTTGGTCATAGTGCAGGGGTGATTTGATGATGTGTATTAAGCTGAGTCTCAGCGATAAAAGTCATGAAAAACCTTTTAAATCATATAAGATAGTAGATTTTATTCTCTACTTGACTCTTCTAATGAATTGCTTGTTCCGCTGCAGTTATACTTGATGTTTGTTATATTGTATCAGTTTAACACTATTGAAGACTAAAGATAATTTATTCTGCTTTATCTTAGTCATAATATTTCTTACTGGGCTAGTTGAGCTCACCCTTCTTTTCACTGTTCTCTTCAGGAAATGAGAATATAGCTGGGACGAGTCGGGGAACGGAGTGATGGTCCAGAGGATAGCATTAGTAGTCATCACTATTCTGTGAAAGAGTGTGTTAATAAATGTATTAAGGACTTATTTTGAGTTGTAATACTGTCTAGAAGATAATAATTGTATTAAAACTCATAGCTTATGTTGTATATTTAAAGATTGTATTTGTATTCTGTACCATGTATTTGGCAACTCAGAATAGGTGATGTATACCTATTTTGAGGGTGTCACAGTTGGTATCAAAACTTAGGGATATGATCCTTGGCTAAGATGTGAGACTAGAACTAGGAGGGGAGAGACGGGGAATTCCTTCACTAGTATGACTTACCTTTGTTTATTTGGTACTTAATTGGTCGGCCAGAGTATAGGGATAATATGTTATATGTTAATTAACCTTTGTTTTGTGGCAGTATCTGAAAATGACATCCGAGAATGTTGAGAATAGCAATGGAGCACAGGAGACCATTGAGTCTCCACAGATCAATAATCAAGATAATGTGCATCAGGAAGGCGACAATCCTCAGGCAAACAACAACACTGACCAGATGATGAATGATGGATTGTTCTGAGGCTTTATGCAATTCATGCAACATCAGGCGAGAGCGACTCCTGTCCAAAATGTAGGTGGAAACACTGGAAACTCTCGGACGGTCACCGCTAAACAGTTCAACGAGCTGGGACCACCGGAGTTTATTGGAGAGCCAAAACCACTTAAGGCGGAAGCATGGATAAAGCAGATCACCAAGATATTTGATGTCTTGGGATGCTCCGAGGAGCAAAAGGTTCCCTTCGCCACCTTCATGTTGCGTGAAAAGGCAGATTACTGGTGGGAATCTGTAAAACGTACCCAACCTGACGCTCTCAAGATGTCTTGGGAGAAGTTCTAAGAACTATTCAATAACAAGTACTTTCCCAAAAGTATTCATCACATGAAAGAGGTGGAGTTTATCAAGTTGGAACAAAACAATATGACCGTGTCAATACGAGGCTAAATTTGCGGAGTTATCCCAGTTTGTATCCCATTTGGTCGATAATGAGAAGTGAGTGACGCAAATGTTTTTAAGAGCTTTGAAACCGGAGATACGTCAATATCTTATTTCTCATAAACTGTGTTTGTACTCAGATGTTATAAATAGGGCTCATGTAATACCCGAAAATAATAATAATAATAATAATTATAAAATTACTTTGTTTAAACCATATTAATTAGACTGTCATTTATTTTGGGTCAAATAGTCATTTAATTTATATGGGCTAGTAAATATTAAAAAATGATGGATAAATTAAAATTTTAAAATTTGGGCCTTAAAAACTAATTTAGTTCAATTTATATGTGGGTAATAATAAATCCTATTAAAAATAGGAAAGTAAATAAGATATATTAATAAATAAATAAATAAATACTAAACCTAATCATATGAGCAAGCCTGATACGAATTGAAAAAGAAAAAGAGAGAGAGAGAAGCTAACGATTACAAGCAAAGAAAAAAGAAGGAAGAGAATCTCTCGAAATTTTTTTTCTTTTGATCAGGTATGTTAGTAAATTAATAATACAATTGTAGTAGCTTTGCATTATGTTGAATACACTGAACTGACTTAGTTCTTTAATTGATACAAGGTAAAACTCAGTCATTTGATAGGAATCACATGTTCGGTATTTTGTTTTTATTTTTATTTTTATTTATTTTTTTTTAAATTATTATCATATAAGTGTATGAATTGGAATTAGAGTTGCTTTTAATTAATCAATATGCATATCATATATCATAAGCAACAAATTTGGGCTATTTATCACTCTGCTAGTGCTAGGATTAGGAACATTGGTGTATATATATATATATATATATATATATATATATATATATATAATAATTTAGTACTTAGGAAATTAACTGTAATGTGAAACTAATTAATTCTTCTGTTAAAATTTATAAATTTTATTTAATAAATTTAACAGTATTATGTTGTTAATGGTTAGATTTGTAATAAAATCTTATTAAATTATTTAGATTGAACGGCGAGAGTCTAAACGAGTTTTATTGGAATTTTGGGTATTACATTGCTTAATCCATGTACGGATTCCGTACTCTTTCAGCGAGACTCTTTTGTTTTTAATTTGTTCGTTTCGTTATTCGTTTCGAAATTTAGTATTGTCTCTCATAATTGTCCTTAGTCAATTTATTGTGATAAATTTATTTTGGCGTTGTATTAGAATTCATATTTGTATTCTTTAGACTAGGGCATCATGTCTAAATTTTATTTTGATATTCATAGTGATGTACATGTTATTATTTTTATAGAGACGTGTGTTGATGATTAGCTTCGATTTAACATGTACACGTTAGAACCCCTTTGTGTTGATATTTTTATCGCATGTGTTGTGACATTATATTTTTGTTAGAATACCATAGGGTATACTTGAGCTATAACCACCGTGGGGGGTACCACGAGCATGTCCTCTTAACACCGAGGCATGACACCTTCCGTGGCGGTGTGATCGATCCCACAGCGTCTCCATTTTGTGCTCCGATGGGAGTTGGCCATTTGGTGTTTCTTGTTGTGGGGCGTATGGGTGACCTTAGTTTTCTATTACATTACATTACTGCAGATTGGTGATGTTTGTGCCAAACACGCCTTCCGATTTTACATGCATTGGATTCGCGGTCCAATGTGTGTGACTTAATCTGTGGCATTATTTGATTATTGTGATTATTTTACTTGCTGTGTGGCAAGGTATATTCTATTTTGTTTTGAGCTTTCGGTATGAAATAACACCCAACCATTTGATTCAAATTTACTATTTCGTTGTGTTAGTTTTGTTCGTTTCGTTTGATTCATTTCATCTCATTTCATTTAAATTGAGTTAGTTATTTGGTTCATTAATTGTATTCTATATCCGTCTTTGGGCATTTGGCTCATCTTGTTTTTTCTTCCTACAGTAATCGGGGACCAAGGGCAAGTGTGATGAGAGCTTCCTTTAATCCAATAGTTTTGATATATTTTGTTAGGTTTCAATACATTGATTTATTTAAAGTTATAATAAGTATTTTAGATTGTGGATTGAGCCAGTGTGGCATTTATTATGGTTTGTCTTATGACATTGAATTATTATGAGATTATTCTTTTGTGGTTTAGAGCCCTTGTGATCTTCCTTAGTTTTGTTGTGTTATGAGTAACCTCTCTTTCTATTTTGGGAAGGGGTGTTACTGAGTTGAGTATCGAGCAGGTTTCTTTCTTGTAGAAAACCTATTTAGGTTTGACACATGAGTTATGGGTAGACTTCTGGGTTAGGTTTTTAGTTCTGTTTGATTTTCTGTTCAGCTATCATATCAGCTATATTCGAATTTGTCTTTAATTTACTTTGTTTATATTCGCGATCTCTTTCTTAGATGGCTCAAAGATCAACTAGAGTTCTTTGGGAGGCGAGGTAACAATAGGGGAAGAGGTGAAGGTCATCCAATGAAGCAACCTAATGATCGATTAATGCTCGATTGGCTACATTGGTGAATCGAGCGATGAACCAGGCTTTACCTCGATTGGTGGCACAGTTTACAAGCAATAAAGCAATTACCACCGAAATTTCTGAAAGGAGAACCCGAAAATAATGGTCCACGAGACAAACGTTGAGGAAGGAATGCGAGATGGTCATGGTCGGCGGGGGGGTTTCCAATGTATGTGTGGTTGGAAAGGTTTGAAGCGAAACCACAGTCCTTGATTCGACTCAACTCCAATTGATCACGAGAATTGGATTGCTCACTAGAAGATTTTTTGATGTATTGGGGTGCTCGGATAATCGAGAGAGTATTGCTTGCGATTTACAAGCTGGAAGGGATGCAGAGGTGGTGGAAAGCGTTGAAAACGACAAAAGGGTGATGGCTATGTTGAGACACTTAGTTAGGCGAGTTTTGTGAGGTCTTTATCATCGATACTTCCCATTTTGCGATAAAGAGGCCTATGCTAGAGACTATCTGTCCATTCGACAGAAAGATGATGAGTCCATCACGGACTTCATGACGAGGTTTACTAGGTTGGCAGGATTTGCGGGAACCTCAGCAGGGACTGCAGCGGAACAGGCGGAGAAGTTCAAGTGGCGGATTCATTATAGGTATCGCCAACATCTTATTAACAACAAGTTTCCAGACGATGTCGTCGATGGCCATTGCGCCAAAAAATATTGAGATGGAGCGAGGGACTTTCGGTCTTCAAAACCGGAGGGGAGTCGAAAGAGGGACGAGAGATGACCAACAGAGTCAAGCTTCGATTCGACCAGCATGAAAGTCGGGGTGGTCAGTTGAGCAGGAATCGTCGTGGTGGCGGCGAGGCGATGGCGTGGTCGAGAATCAAAACAGGGGTTATCGGCGGATGCCTCGGCCGGGCAAAATCGTCGAAACTTCACCTACCTTGGTATGGACAAAATCTTCGTGAGGGACGAGAATCGTCCGGAGGGCAAAAAATCGGTCGTTATCCGGGACCGGTGGTGGGGTAACCCGAATCTAATTCGATAACTCCTGTGCTACTTGTGGTGGGGCAAATCATCCGGGGAGACAAGTGCCACAGACTCACCGTGCATGCTTTCTTATTAATGAGACGATGGGTCATATGGCTAGTGATTGTCTTAAGACCCGCGTGGTAATGGTGGAGGTGGTGATAATGGTGGCAATGGAGGTCGGCGTCGAGGTGGTCGAGTGTTTGCTTTGACGTATAACCGAAGCGGCGGCGCGCCGAATCTTTATTTTCTGTACTCTTTTAGTTGGCAATCGTGAAGCGTCCATTTTGTTTGATACGGGTTCTACTCATTCTGTTGTTGCTCATTCTTTTGTTCGGCACCTGGGTGTGCCATCTCAGTCTTTAGATTCTGTGATGTCTATTTCTACCCCGATGGGGACTTCTGTCGTTATTTTTGATTTGTATCGAGGGTGTCCGATAAAGTTTTGGGGATAAGATCCGTAGTGTTAATCTTCTTCCGATGAGTATGCACGATTTTGATGTCATTTTTGGGATGGACTGGTTGGATAAGCACCAGGCCACTATCGATTGTCAGGCGAAGAAGGTTATATTTGGAGATGTGAAGTCTCCGGAGTTAAGTGTTTCGGGGTTCACGGTAGAGTAGAGTGGTGAAGTTAATTTGACTTTGAAGGTTTGGGAAGTTGGTGGCAAAGGGTTGTGAGGGGTATTTGGCGTTAAGTGAAAGATACCTCTAAGGGTGAGTCCCATATTGAGGATGTTCCAATTGTTCGTGATTTTTCGATGTGTTTCACGAGGAGTTGTCGGGGTTTCCACCGCAATGAAAGTGGAGTTTGCTATTGAGCTTGTTCACAAAGTGAGCCTATCTCTAAGGCGTCGTGTCGGATGGCACCATTGAGTTGCGGGGATCTAAAAGAGCGATTCACGAGGAGCTTTTAGATCGTGGTGTGATTCGCCTAGTGTTTCACCGTAAGGTGCTCGGTCTTGTTTGTGAAGAAGAAGGATGGAGTCTACATGAGGTACATGTATAGACTACGAGAGAGTTGAACAAGATTACCATCGTAAATCGGTATCCATTGCGAGAGGATTGATGACTTGTTTGACCAACTTCGGGGCGAAATATTTTTCAAAGATAAACTTGAGGTCGGGCTATCATCGATTGAGAGTGAGGATGAGGATATCCCTAAGACGGCTTTTCATACTCGATATGGGCATTACGAGTTTACGGTGATGCCTTTCGGTGTATTACTAACGCCCGGCGGTGTTTATGGATTTGATGAATCGGGTGTTCGAGAGAGTACTTAGACCAATTTGTCATTGTCTTTATTGATGATATTTTGGTTTACTCAAAGTCTAAGGAAGAGCATGAGGAGCATCTTCATACGGTGTTGGGGATTTTGCGAAAAGAGAAATTGTATGCTAAATTCTCTAAATGCGAGTTTTTGGTTGGAGCGAGTTGCATTTTTGGGCCATATTGTTTCTGCTTGAAGGCATTAAGGTGGATCCTGCGAAGGTTGAGGCTATCACTAAATGGCCAAGACCTACTACGGTGATGAGATTAGGAGTTTCTTGGGTTTAGCGAGGGTATTATAAAGGCGGTTTGTGGAAGGATTTTCCTTACTTGCCTTACCATTGACTCAGATTGATGAGAAAGGCGCGAAGTTTGTGTGGAATGAGGAGTGTGAGAAGAGTTTGAGGAATTGAAGAAACGACTTGTGATGGACTCTATACTTGCATTGCTTGTCGGGGATAGGAGGGTACCAGTTTATAGTGATGCTTCTAAGAAGGGCTTGGGGTGTGTTTTGATGCAACACGATAAGGTGATTGCTTATGCTTCTAGCGACTTAAACCTTACGGGTGAATTACCCCACACATGATTTGGAGTTAGCGGTGTGATCTTTGCCTTAAAGATTTGGAGGCATTATTTGTATGGAGAGACTTGTGATATCTTCACCGATCATAAAAGTCTTAAATACATTTTCACTCGAAGGAGCTCAATATGAGGCGAGGCGTTGGTTGGAGCTTCTAAAGGATTATGATGCTAGATTTCAGGTATCACCCGGGAAGGCAAATGTGGTTGCGGATGCTCTTAATAAAGAAAGAGTTCGAGGAGTGTAGCAGCCCTTATTACACAACCTCAGCTTATTTCAGATATGGAGCGGATCGAGTTGGAGTTGTATGTACGAGGTTCAGATGGATATTTGGTGGGTATGAGAGTGGAGCCCTCTCTTATCTCGCGGGTCAAAGAAGTTTAAAAGGAATATGGGGAGTTGTGGAGTATGGCGCAGAATTTAGAGGAGGGCAAGCAGCCCGAGTTTCGTGTTGATGACCATGGTGTGATTTGGTTGGGTGAGCGGTTGTGTGTACCTTCAGATCCAATCATTCGGAAGGCGGTGCTAGCTGAGGCTCATAGTTCGCCATTTTCTATTCATCCAGGTTCTACGAAGATGTATAGGGATTTGAAGAAGAATTTTTGGTGGAATGGGATGAAACGAGACGTGGCTGGATATGTTGGGAAGTGCCTCACTTGTCAACAAGTGAAGATAGAACATCAACGAGCTAGTGGGTTGTTGCAACAGTTAGACATTCCAGTGTGGAAGTGGGAGGATATCACGATGGATTTTGTGACGGGTTTGCCGAAGACTTTCAGGAAGAATGATGCTATATGGGTGGTGGTGGACCGGTTGACCAAATCGGCACACTTTTTGGCTATCCATGAGGGTTACTCGGTGGATAGATTGGCACATATCTTTCAGCAGGAGATTGTAAGACTTCATGGTACTCCGGTGTCTATTGTTTCAAATCGGGACCCCCGGTCCACTTCAAGGTTTTGGAAAGGGTTTCAACGAGCTTGGGGTACTCGGCTCAACTTCAGTACTTCTTTTCATCCGTAAACGGATGGGCAATCTGAAAGGACTATTCAGACGTTGAAGGACATGTTGAGGTCTTGTGCACTTGAGTGGTCAGGTAATTGGGATGACTATTTGAGCTTAGTTGAATTTGCTTACAACAACAGCTGGCATGCAAGTATTGGAATGGCCCCATTTGAGGCATTGTATGGTAGGAAATGTCGGGCACCAACTTGTTGGGATGAGGTTGGCGAAAGGGCCATAGAAGGGCCTGAGTTAGTCCAAATCACTACAGAGAAGGTAGCGGTGGCTAAAGAGAAATTGAAGTCGGCTCGATCACGGCAGAAGTGTTATGCTGATAAGCATAGAAGGACTTTAGAATTTGAACCTGGTGAGCACGTGTTTCTAAAAGTTTCTCCTTGGAAGGGCATTCGACGATTCGGGTTGAAAGGAAAGCTTAGTCTACATTATATCGGTCCATTTGAGATTTTGGAAAGGGTTGGTGAAGTTGCGTATCGGTTAGCTTTCCCTCCGCAGCTAGCTCACGTGCATAATGTGTTCCATGTGTCGGTGTTAAGGAGTTATCATTATCATCCGTTGCATGTGGTGCAATATCCGATTCGATAAGATTCGGGAGGATCTTACTTGTGAGGAACAATGAAAGCGCGATTTTGGATCGTCGAAGAGCGAATTATGAGGAGGAAGACTATTCCGTTTGTTAAAGTTTTATGGAGAAATCATTGGAGCGGGAGGCTACATGGGAGATGGAGGAGTCTATTTAGAAGCGGAATATCCGTATCTCTTTGAAAATTAGGTGCGTTCTATTCTTTTGATTTCGTGGACGGAATCCTTTTTAAGGGGTAGGTGATGTAATACCCGAAAATAATAATAATAATAATTATAAAATTACTTTGTTTAAATCATATTAATTGAACTGTCATTTATTTTGGGTCAAATAGTCATTTAATTTATATGGGCTAGTAAATATTAATAAATGATGGATAAATTAAAATTTTAAAATTTGAGCCTTAAAAACTAATTTAGTTCAATTTATATGTGGGTAATAATAAATCCTATTAAAAATAGGAAAGTAAATAAGATATATTAATAAATAAATAAATACTAAACCTAATCATATAAGCAAGCCTCGATACTGAATTGAAAAAGAAAAAGAGAGAGAGAAAGCTAACTAATGTTGCAAAAAAAAGAAGGAAGAAGAATCTCGAATTTTTTTTCTTTTGATCGGTATGTTAGTAAATTAATAATACAATTGTATTAGCTTTGCATTATGTTGAATACAATTTGACCGATTTAGTTCTTTAATTGATACAAGGTAAAACTCGGTCGTTTGATAGGAATCACATGTTAGGTTATTTTGTTTTATTTTTATTTTTATTTTTTTTTTTTTTAAATTATTATCATATAAGTGTATGAATTGGAATTAGAGTTGCTTTTAATTAATCAATATGCATATCATATATCATAAGCAAATTAAATTTGGGCTATTTATCACTCTGCTAGTGCTTAGGATTAGGAATATTATATATATATATATATATATATATATATATAATATATTAGTACTTAGTACTTAAATTAACTCGTAATGTGAAACTAATTAATTAATTCCGTTAAAATTTATAAATTTTATTTAATAAATTTAATAGTATTATGTTGTTAATGGTTAGATTTGTAATAAAATCTTATTAAATTATTTAGATTGAGATGAAAGAGAATTTAAAGCAGTAGTTTTATTGGAATTTTGGGTATTACATTGCTTAATCCGTGCACGGATTCCGTACTCTTTCAGCGAGACTCTTTTGTTTTTAATTTGTTCGTTTCGTTATTCGTTTCGAAATTTAGTATTGTCTCTCATAATTGTCCCTTGTCAATTTATTGTGATAAATTTATTTGGTCGTTGTATTAGAATTCATATTTGTATTCTTTAGACTAGGCATCATGTCTAAATTTTTATTTTGATATTCATAGTGATGTACATGTTATTATATTTTAGAGACTTGTGTTGATGATTCGCTTCGATTTAACATGTACACGTTAGAACCCCTTTGTGTTGATATTTTGTGCATGTGTGTTGTGACATTATATTTTGTTAGAATACCATAGGGTATACTGAGCTATAACCACTTGTGGGGGTACCACAGCATGTCTCTCTTAACACCGAGGCATGACACCTTCCGTGGCGGTGTGATCGATCCACAGCGTCTCCATTTTGTGCTCCGATGAGGAGTTGGCCATTTGGTGTTTTGTTGTGGGAGGCGTATGGGTCGACCCTAGTTTTCTATTCTGTTCCGTTCTGCGGATTGGTGATGTTTGTGCCAAACACGCCTTCCGATTTTACATGCATTGGATTCGCGGTCCAATGTGTGTGACTTACACAATGTGGCATTATGTGACTTGTTCACGTGTGGCATTATTTGACTTGCTGTGTGGCAAGGTATATTCTATTTTGTTACGAGCTCGGTGTGAAAATAACACCCGACCATTTGATTGACTACTATTTCGTTGTGTTAGTTTTGTTCGTTTCGTTTGATTCATTTCATCTCATTTCATTTAAATTGAGTTAGTTATTTGGTTCATTAATTGTATTCTATATCCGTCTTTGGGCATTTGGCTCATCTTTGTTTTTCTTCCCAGCGGTGTCGGGGGGACCAAGGGCAAGTGTGACGAGAACTTCCTTTAATCCAATAGTTTTGATATATTTTGTTAGGTTTTCAATACATTGATTTATTTAAAGTTGTAATAAGTATTTTAGATTGTGGATTGAGCCGATTGTGGCATTTATTATGGTTTGTCTTATGACATTGAATTATTATGATATTATTCTTTTGTGGTTTAGAGCCTGTGATCTTCCTTAGTTTTGTTGTGTTATGAGTAACCTCTCTTTCTATTTTGGGAAGGGGTTATTACTGATTTCGATTATTGAGCGCTGCAATAAGTTAACGCAACCAAGAGAGAAATGGTAAAGGCATGAAAATACCAGTGGAATCAGTTATCGAAGCGGTGACAACAAACGTGGAGGGAATCAACATGCCAGAAATGGTAACCACTTCGGTGGTAATCATGGCCAAGACAGTAAAAATGGATATTTCAAGAAAAGAAGATTCAACAATGATGGAAAGACGTCAACACCAGCAACCGTGGTTAAGGAAGGAGAACGACCACCTATCATATGCTTCAAATACGGAGGGGAGGGACATATCAGTCCAAACTGCGCGATGTCATCCAAAACGTGTTATAATTGTGGAAGAGAAGGTCACTTAGCCCAATTTTGTCATTCAACGAAGACAAGTTCAGCTAGGATGGAGGCACCAAAGGCCGTCCCAAAAAAGTCAAAGTCGGTGGTGCAAGGGAGAGCATTTGTTGTGACCTCCCAGAAAGTAAGGAACCCGAACGAGGTCATCACGGGTAAGCTTATCATAAACTCTAGTGAAGTCTATACCTTATTTGATACCGGTTCTACCCATTCTTTTATTTCTCCTACTTGCGCTCAACGATTAAATTTGACTCCGGAGAAATTAGACTTTGACTTATCTGTTGAAACTCCGTTGGGAGAAACCTTCATTACATCCACTGTTTATAAGTCTTGTTTGGTTCAAATTGGTACCCTCACATTACCTGTTGATCTTATTTCATTAAAAATACTTGCATTTGATGTGATTCTAGGGATTGATTGGTTAACTACTCATTATGCTAAAATTGATTGTTTTCGTAAGGTTGTTAGCTTTCATATTCCTAATCAACCTATTATGTGAATTCAAGCGACCAAACCATTAAAATCAATCACGGTCATCTCAAGCCATAAAGCTATTCGTTTATTAAAAAACGGATGTCAAGCTATCTTAGTCCACGTCACAGATCTAAACAAAAATACGTCAGTTTTGAATGATATTTCTATTGTTAATAAATTTCTGACGTATTCTCAAGAACTTCAGCCTACCCCAGGCGTGAAATTGAATTTTGTATCGACCTTTGAACCCGGTACAAAAAATTCATTTCCAAAGCCCCATATCGAATGGCTCCTATTGAACTTCGTGGAGTTAAAGACCCAACTACGAGGAATTGTTAGACATCGGTTTCATTCGGCCCTAGTACTTCTCCTTGGGGTGCTCTGTTACATTCGTGAAGAAGAGATGGGAGTATGCGACTTTATATTGATTATCGGGAGTTGAATCATGTCACCATCAAAATAGGTACTCATTGCCACGTATTAATGACTGTTTGACCAATTTGCAAAGGCGCCAAATTCTTTTCAAAGATTGATCTTCGTTCCGGATATCACCAATTGAAGATTAGAACCGATGACATTCCAATGACGGCTTTTAGAACTCGGTACGAGCATTATGAATTCCTAGTCATGTCTTTTGGATTGACTAATGCTCCTGCTGCCTTCGTGGATATGATGAACCGAGTGTTCAAGGAATATTTGGATCACTTTGTGGTCGTCTTTATTGATGACATCCTTATTTATTCCAAAAGCCGTGAAGATCATGAGCAACACTTGAGGCTGATACTCCAAAAGCTTCGTGAATACAAGCTTTATGCCAAGTTGAAGAAATGCGAGTTCTAGTTTGAGGAAGTAGCATTCCTTGGGCACGTAGTATCAAGTCATGGAATATATGTTGACCCGACAAAAATTGAAGCAATTCAAAGCTGGGAGCAACCTAAATCAGTGACCGAAGTACGTAGCTTTTTCGGTTTAGCTAGTTATTATCGGAGATTCGTGGAAGGATTTTCTCGAATCGCTACTCCATTAAATCAGCTGACTCGGAAAGATACAAAGTTTGGTTGGAACAAAGAATGTGAGAAGAGTTTCCAAGAACTCAAGAAGAGACTCATTTTAGCACCTGTTCTGACAATACCATCTGGCTCAGAGGGATTTGTCATCTACAGCGATGCTTCGGGCAAAGGGTTGGGATGTATTCTCATGCAACATAGGAAAGTCATAGCCTATGCCTCAGGACAACTCAAAGAATATGAGAGGAATTATCCTACTCATGATCTAGAGTTAGCAGCTGTTGTCTTCGCACTTAAAATTTGGAGGCATTACTTGTATGGGGAGAAAATGGAGATCTTTACGGATCATAAAAGCCTCAAATATTTCTTCACTCAAAAGGAACTCAGCATGCGACAACAACGTTGGCTTGAACTGTTGAAAGATTATGATCATACCATCCAATACCATCCTAGAAAAGCGAACGTGGTAGCTGACGAATTGAATAGAAGATCATATGCGGGTACGAGTGCAATATTGTCAACGCAAAGACCCATTTTGTATGACTTGCAAAGGATGGAGATAGAGATAAAAACTCCAGGGACCCACGTGATGATGGCGAATATACGAGTAGAACTGACTTTAATCGATAAAGTTAATGCCGCCAAGCTACGCACTGGAGCCGATGCGTATGAGGAAGAAAATACAAGAAGGTGCTATCTTGGGAAGCAAAAATCGATGAAGAAGAATACTTGAATCAACTCTGCACTTTGTGTTTCTAACGATCCCGAGTTAAAGTATAAAATCATGATGGAGCGCGCACAACACACCGCTTGCAATCCATCTCGGGAGTACCAAAATGTATCATTATCTTCGACATACATTTTGGTGGGGCAATATAAAGAGAGAGATAATATTTGTTTATCTCAAGGTGTTTAACGTGTCAACGAGTCAAGTGAAAGCATCATCAAGTACCAAAAGGTCCATCAGAACCACTTAAAATTCCAATGGAAGTGGGAGCACATTACCATGGATTTCAATTCGGGTCTTCCTATGGTTTCTCAAGGCATAAATGCGATTTGGGTCATTATTGATAGATTGACCAAGTCTGCTCATTTCTTACCGATCGAGAAACTTATACACTTGAACGTCTTGCTCAGATATGTACATAAACGAGATTGTAAGACTACATGGTATGCCAATCCATTGTTTCGATCGAGACCTAAGATTCACTTCACGATTTTGGGTTAGTTTCGAAAGCTATGAAGCGCACGATTTACGATTTAGCTCGGCGTATCATCCTCGAGACGGACGGCGTTCGGAGAGGACTATTCAAACTCTTGAAGATTTATTAAGACTCTATGTCCTTGACTTCAAGGGAAGTTGGGATAAGTTCTTACCATTGGTGGAGTTTTCCTACAACAACGATTTATCAAGCAAGTATTGGCATGGCTCCATTTGAGGCGTTATGCGGAAGAAAAAGTGTCATTCTCCAAAGATTTGGGATGAGGTGGGTGAAGCAACGTTGTTGGGGACCGGAGTTGGTACGTATGACTACGGAAAAGATTCAAACGATCCGACAACGTATAAAAACCTCACAAGATCGACAAAAAGAGTTATCCTGATCTTCATCGAAAGGACGTGGAATTCAATATTGGAGATCATGTGTTGTTACGTGTTGCTCCATAGAAAGGAGTTACGAGATTTGGAAAGAGAGGAAAGCTAAATCCTCGATTCATTGGCCCATTTTTAATCCTCGATCGAGTAGAAGCGTAGCCTCTGAGACTCGATTATACCGCCAAGTATGTCTCGTGTTCATAACGTTTTTCACATATCCATGTTACGTAAATATGTGGAAGACCCGAACCACATTATTAAGTTAGAACCGGACGAAATAGTTGAGGATTTAACGTATGAAGAGGTTCCTGTTCAAATCTTGGATAAGAAGGAACATATTCTACGCTTCAAAGTTATACCTCAAGTCAAAGTTTTGTGGAGAAACCACAATGTTGAGGAAATGACCTGGGAGTTAGAATCTGAAATTAAGTCAAGGTATCCTCACCTCTTCGACATACGAGGTACGTACCCTAATTTCAAGGGCGAAATTTCATAAGAAGGGGAGGTTGTAAGACCCCAACTTTCATAAATAAAGATGAATTTTCTATAGATATCATTTTTGAATATTATGGAGTAAATTTGATATAATGTTATAGTTGTGGGTAATATTTATAAATTTTGTAAAGTACGCAAGTTGTTATATAATATTCGATTGGTTCTGGGAATATTCGTTTTAATAGGAATATTAAATAAACCAAGACAATCATTGGTGGACCCCATTAACGGAATTATTGTCGGATTGAGAAAACGACAAAAATACTTTATGAAAATAACGGCGGAATTATTGTTGGATTGAGAAAATGACAAAATGCTTTGTGAAAACAAGGTGTTAAAAGAAATACGATGTCTGGCGTTGTTGCACGCAAGAGCACACCTGTATTGATTATTGATGCTTACGTGAGAAGTCACTCGCTTTTGTTTAATTATTACTACAAGAATTGCCGCATAATATCTCACGTTATTTGATTCAATTATTGTCAATATTTTTATATTATTAAATCAATAATTGAGACGACAAAGTTATTCATATTATTATTTGCAATATTGACAATGTCTAGAAGTTACATCAAGGAGAGTTTGGTCACCTAATTACGCCGCAAATAGGGAGAAATCCTTATTGAAAACCCCTCTTTCACGAACGCGACCTAGTTGTTAAATATTATAAATTATAATAATGATGATAAATGTTGTTAAAAATATTAAAGGAATTTTTTATGATGTACTTGTTGTAAATTTTGCTTATTATTTGGACTCCCCACTTACGTATTTTTCAAAAGTATCGGTAGAAGTTATCTCAGATTTATATATATATATATATATATATATATATATATATATATATATATAAAAAGTCTTGTGTGGGGGAGGGGGGGATATAACATTGTCAGGAATCTGTTAAAGTTTGAATAAGTGGTGTGTGTAAATGATTATGATATATATATAACATATGACTAATTATAGATATATACATAATTACGTGTGGGTAATAAAGAAGAAAAATAAAGAAAGTACTGTTCACCCGTGATTTTATTCAAACAGTACCCCTTCCATTCTCCTATAAATAGGATACTTAGTTAGAATTAAAAACACACCAGAAATTCAGAGAATTCTTCTTCTATAATTTTGAGCATATTTCTTTAGAGTTTTAAAAAGCTTTGAGCGTAGTGCAAATTTTCTTCAAGAATATCCTCGCCTACCAAATTGAATACTCTTCTTTTACGGTGGGGATATTATTTATTAGACTAAGTAAGGGTATTATTTCTTTTGTATTCATGAAGAGAACTTACATTATTCCATTATTTATTATTCGGTTGGAATAACTTTTGTATACGCGGGATACCTTATACTTGGTGAAATTCTTACATTATTCCATTCGTTATTATTACATTTGGAATATCACATGCACATGCGTTTTCTGTGGGACTGATTTAAATCTTTATTATTACATTGGAATATCCCATCTATCGTTTTCTGTGGGACTGATCTGTAATTATTATTACATTTGGAATAACTGCATTGTCTGATACTATCGCATGCACTGGTGATTTCTTTTGTTATTCCATTCCTTATTATACTCGGTTGGTTAAAGTTTTGACTTACATACTCCATGAAATTAGTGGAATATCCTTGATATTTGTGCTTCATCCGATATCTTTTCATAAGAAATATTCTTACCGAGCATTCTTGAATTTTACTCTACAAAGCGATATCATGTTGACAATTTGGGCGTTATTGGTTCTGGATAAATTAATTCTTGAACTTGTTTTATTGAAGTCTTAAATCATTGTCATCATCCTCATGTTTATATTTTGTTGAAAGTCATCATGGCCTCTGATGCATAGATGGACTTGGTATGATTATGACCGAGGATTATTCGTTGTAATCATGGCCAGTAATAATACAAATGATGTGGAAAAAGTCCTCATTGGCCCGTAATGCATTGATGGACAGTTGTTGGAATGATCATGACCATTAATAAATACACAAATATTCTTAGCCCGTAGTGCATGGATAATTGTGGTCGTGATACTAAAGAATATCCTTGGCCGTAGTGCAGGGGTGATTTGATGATGTGTATTAAGCTGAGTCTCAGAGATAAAAGTCATGAAAAACCTTTTAAATCATATAAGATAGTAGATTTTATTCTCTACTTGACTCTTCTAATGGATTGCTTGTTCCGCTGCAGTTAAACTTGATGTTTGTTATATTGTATCAGTTTAACACTATTGAAGACTAAAGATAATTTATTCTGCTTTATCTTAGTCATAATATTTCTTACTGGGCTAGTTGAGCTCACCCTTCTTTTCACTGTTCTCTTCAGGAAATGAAAATATAGCTGGGACGAGTCGGGGAACGGAGTGATGATCCAGAGGATAGCATTAGTAGTCATCACTATTCTGTGAAATAGTGTGTTAATAAATGTATTGGGGACTTATTTTGAGTTTTAATACTGTCTAGAAGACAATAATTGTATTGAAACTCACAGCTTATGTTGTATATTTAAAGATTGTATTTGTATTCTGTATCATGTATTTGGCGACTCAGAATAGGTGATGTATACCTATTTTGGGGGCGTCACAGTTGGTATCAAAACTTAGGGATATGATCCATGGCTAAGATGTGAGACTAGAACTAGGAGGGGAGAGACGGGGAATTCCTTCACAAGTATGACTTACCTATGTTTATTTGGTACTTAATTGGTGGGCCAGAGTATAGGGATAATATGTTATATGTTAATTAACCTTTGTTTTGTGGCAGTATCTGAAAATGACATCCGAAAATGTTGAGAATAGCAATGGAACACAGGAGACCGCTGAGTCTCCACGGATCAATAATCGAAATAATGTGCATCGGGAAAGCAACAATCCTCGGTAACAACAACATGACTTGACCGGATAATGAATGATGGATTGTTCGGAGGCTTTATGCGATTCATGCGACATCGAAGCAGAGGCTCTCGCCCAAAATGTAGGTGGAAACACTTTGAAACTCTCTGAGACGGTCACCGCTAAACAGCTTCAACGAGCCGGACCACCGAGTTTATTGGAGAGCCAAAACCACTTAAAGGCGGAAGCATGGATAAAGCGAGATCACCAAGATATTTGATGTCTTGGGATGCTCAGGAGGAGCAAAGGTTCCCTTGCCACCTTCATGTTATGCGCGAAGAAGAGGCGATTCTTCGGTGGGAATCAGAAAAAGCGTACCCGACTGGCGACTTTCAAGATGTCTTGAGGAAGTTCCAAGAACTATTCAACGACAAGTACTTTCCGAAAGTTTCCAAAGTGTTTCCACCGCATTTTGGACGAGAGCCGCTCTACTTTCTTTGTTGCATGAATTACATAAAGCCCCCGAACATTTGATCATTCATCATTTGGTCGGTGTTGTTGTTTGCATGAGGATTGTCGCCTTCACGATGCACATTATCCCCGATTATTGATATTTGGTGAATCAACGGTCGCTTTGTGCTCCATTGCTATTCTCAACATTCTCTTGGATGTCATTTTCAGATCATCGCCACAAAACAAAGGTTAATTGACATGTAACATATTATCCCTAAATTCTAACCGACCAATTAAATACCACATAAAGTTAGGTAGGTCATACTAGCGAAGGAATTCCCGCCTCCCCTCCTAGTACTATTCTCACATCTTAGCCAGTGGATCATATCCCTAAGCTCGATATTAATCAGCGACGCCCCAAAATTAGGTATAAATCACCCATCTTGGGTCGTCGTAAACATGGTACAAAATTCAAATACAACTTACTAATACAACTGTCAGTATACAATACGACAAAACATAACTCTGAGTTTGAATACAAATATTGTCTACTAGAGATTATACAAACTCAAAAGGAGTCCTCATTACAATTATTAACACACTATTTCACGAATAGTGAGGACTACTAATGTTATCCTCAGACATCACACTCCGCTCCCGACTAGTCCTCGCTATGTTCTCATTTCCGAAAAGAACAAAGAAAGAAAGGGTGAACTCAACTAGCCCAAGAAGAAATATTATGACTAAGATAATGCGTAATATATTATTGTTAGTTTTCAACAAAGTTAAAAACCGATACAATATAACAACCATCAAGTTTAATGCAGCGAACAAGCAATCCATTAAAAGAGTCAAGAGAGAATAAAATCTACTATCTTTTATGATTTAAAAGGTTTTTCATGACTTTTATCACGGGACTCAAATTTTAATAAATAATCAACATCATCGAATCATCCACGACTACTACCAAGGATATTCTTTAGTATCACGACCATAAATTATCCATGACTACATGACCAAGGACATTCGTGTGTTTCATTAATGGTCATGATCATGCCAACAACTCGTCCATCAATGCACTACGGCCAATGATAACTTTTACCACATCATTTGTAATATTACGGTCATGATTACAATCGAATAATCCCTAAATATAATCATACCAAGTCCATCTATGCACTTTCTATGCATCACGTATGACTTTCAACATAATATAAACATGAAGATGATGACAATGATATAAGAATTCAATAAAACAAGTTCAAGAATTAATTTATCCAGAACTAATAATGTCCAAAGCGTCAACATTATACCGCTGCGAGTAAAATTCAAGATCGATCGTAAGAATATTTCCATGAAAAGATATCGGATGGCCTTGCAAATATCAAGGATATTCTACTAATTTCATGGAGTATAGAAGTCAAAACTTTAACCAACCGAGTATAATAAAGAATGGAATAACAAAAGAAATCACCATGCATGCGGATTGCATATGTAGTGTTATTCCAACAGAATAATAATAACGGAACCAGTCGTGCAAAATTTGCACCGCTGTGATGTTCCAACAGTAATAATAAAGACGGAACCATCCGTAAAAACACACGCATGTGATGTTCCAATGTAATAATAATAAAGATTTTAACCAGTCCTGTAAAACACACAGATGGATGTTCCTAATGAATAATAATAAAGTTTTAACCAGTCCTGTAAAACACACATGATGTGATGTTCCAAATGAATAAGAGAAAAATGTCACCAAGTATAGGGTAAATCACAGACATAAAAGTTATTCCAATGTAATAATAAGCAATGGAATAACAATAGTTCTCTTCATGAATAAGAAAGAATAACACCCCTTACATTAGTAGTAGATTGAATAACGCAGTGGTGTAGTAATGAATACTCTTCTTCTTTCTCTTATTCTCTATACTTTCTCTCTCTCTATAGCTTGAATGAATTCGTGAAAAATAATGAAGCACTAGGCCTCTATTTATAGAAAATTTCTAGCTTAGCACTTGAAATGTGAAAAGGCAAATGGCTTGACGACTGGTGATGTGAAAAGAAAGGTGATTTGACGCCTGTAATATGAAACGACAATTGGTTCGACGCCTGTAATATGAAATGGCAAGTGGTTTGACGTCTGGTAAAGGTAGTTACTTTTGACGAGTAATTACTATCGAGGAAGGTAATTACTATTGACGAAGGTAATTACTATTGACGAAGGTAATTACTATTGACGAAGAGACTCTTAGATGATGACATATGGGCCCCCCATAAAATAACCATACTTACCAAGAACGTCTCATAATAGACTCTTTATATACATCAAGGATTGAATAAATATTACCATAAATCATTTTATTTTTAATCAACACATATTTAATCTTTCAACAATTATTAATCATTTATAACTTGTCGTCTCAATTATTGATTTAATAATATAACATATTATATGATGATAATCTTGTGACAATAATTGAATCAATAATATAAGAGATATGATGCAAAGAATTATCAGTAGCAATAATTGAGTATAGTTTAGTGACTTCTCACGTAAGCATCAATAATCAATCTTGTGTGCTACTTATCAACCACCACGCGTATTACTGTACTTTTACAACCAGGTAGTTCAATAGTTTTAACGGTAACACCTCCGCCGTTATTTTCATAAAGTATTTTTGTCGTTTTCTCAATCCGACAATAATTCCGTTATGGGGTCCACCAATGATTGTGGTCGTCGCATTTAATATTCCCCTGAAAAGAATATTCCCCGACCAAACGAATATTTTATAATAACTTGCTTACTTTGCAAAATTTATAAATATTACCCACAACTATAACATTATATCAAATTTACTCCATAATATTCAAAAATAATATTTATAAAAAATTCATCTTTATTTATTAAAGTTGGGGTCTTACAACTTCCCCTTCTTATGAAATTTTGCCCTCGAAATTAGGGTATGTACCTGGTATGTCGAAGAGGTAAGGATACCTTGATTTCATTTCAGATTCTAACTCCCAAGTCATTTCCTCAACATCGTGATTTCTCCACAAAACTTTGACTTGAGGTATAACCTTGAGCGTAGAATATGTTCGTTTCTTATCAAGATTTGAACAGAACCTCTTCATACGTCAAAATCTTCCGCTATTTCGTCCGGCTCTAACTCAATAATGTGGTTCGGTCTTTCACATATTTACGTAACATGGATATGTGAAAAACGTTATGAACACGAGACATAATTAGCGGTAAAAGCAGTCTATAGGCCACGCCCCTACTCGATCGAGGATTAAAAATGGGCCAATGAATCGAGGATTGAGTTTTCCTCTCTTTCCAAATCTCGTAACTCCTTTCCATGGAGCAAAACGCAACAACACATGATCTCCTATATCGAATTCCACGTCCTTTCGATGAAGATCAGCATAACTCTTTTCGTCGATCTTGTGAGGTTTTTATACGTTGTCGGATCATTTGAATCTTTTCCGTAGTCATACATACCAACTCCGGTCCCAACAACGTTGCTTCACCCACCTCATCCCAAAGATACCTTTGAGAATGACACTTTCTTCCATACAACGCTTCGAATAGAGCCATGTCAATACTTGCTTGATAACCGTTGTTGTAGGAAAACTCCACCAATGGTAAGAACTTGTCCCAACTTCCCTGAAATCAAGGACACATAGTCTTAATAGATCTTCAAGAGTTTGAATAGTCCTCTCCGATTGTCCCCGTCCGTGCAGGGGATGATATGCCGAGCTAAATCGTGAAGTCTGTGCTCATAGCTTTTTGCAAACTAACCCAAAATCGTGAAGTGAATCTTGGGTCTTGATCGAAACTATGGATACCAAAGATAGCATGCGATCTTACAATCTCGCTTATGTACATACTGAAAGCAAGACGTTCAAGTGTATAAGTTTCTCATATCGGTAAGAAATGAGCAAACTTGGTCAATCTATCAACAATGACCCAAATCGCATTTATGCCTTGAGAAACCTTAGGAAGACCGGTAACGAAATCCATGGTAATGTGCTCCCACTTCCATTCTAGAATTTTAAGTGGTTGCAATGGACCTTTTGGTACTTGATGCTCTACTTTAACTCGTTGACAAGTTAGACACCTTGAGATAAACAACGCTATCTCTCTCTTCATATTTCTCCACCAAAATGTATGACGAATATGATGATACATTTTGGTACTCCCAAGATGGATTGCAAACGATGTGTTGTGCGCCTCCATCATGATTTTATACTTTAAATCAGGGTCGTTAGGAACACAAAGTCTGGAGTTGACTCGAAGTATTCCTTCTTTATCGATTATTGCTTCTGGCATAGCACCTTCTTGCACTTTCTTCCTCATATGCATCAACTCCAGGTCTGTAACTTGAGCAGCTTTAACTTTATCGATTAAAGTCGGTTCTACTCGTATATTCGCCATCATCACATGGGTCCCTGGAGTCTTTAACTCTATCTCCATCCTTTGCAAGTCACACAAAATAGGTCTTTGCGTTGACAATATCGCACTCGTACTTACATATGATCTTCTACTCAATGCATCAGCTACCACGTTCGTTTTTCTAGGATGGTATTGGATGGTAAGATCATAATCTTTCAACAGTTCAAGCCAACGTCGTTGTCGCATGTTGAGTTCCTTTTGAGTAAAGAAATATTTGAGGCTTTTATGATCCGTAAAGATCTCCACCTTCTCCCCATACAAGTAATGCCTCCAAATCTTTAGTGCGAAGACAACAGCTGCCAACTCTAGATCATGAGTAGGATAATTCCTCTCATATTCTTTGAGTTGTCTTGGGGCATAGGATATGACTTTTCCATGTTGCATGAGAACACATCCTAACCCTTTGCCCGAAGCATCACTGTAGATGACAAATCCCTCTAAGCTAGATGGTATTGTCAGAACAGGTGTCGAAATGAGTCTCCTCTTGAGTTCTTGAAAACTCTTCTCACATTCTTCGCTCCAACCGAACTTTGTATCTTTCCGAGTCAGCTGAGTCAATGGAGTAGCGATTCGAGAAAATCCTTCCAAGAATCTCCGATAATAACCAGCTAAACCAAGAAAGCTACGACTTCTAATCATCGATTTAGGTTGCTCCCAACTTTGAATTGCTTCAATCTTCTTTGGGTCAACAGATATTCCACGACTTGATACTACGTGCCCAAGGAATGCTACTTCCTTAAGCCGAATCGCATTTCTTCAACTTGGCATAAAGCTTGTATTCACGAAGCTTTTGGAGTGTCGACCTCAAGTGTTGCTCGTGATCTTCACGACTTTTGGAATAAATAAGGATGTCATCAATAAAGACGACCACAAAGTGATCCAAATATTCCTCAATACTCGGTTCATCATATCCATGAAGGCGTGAGCAGCATTAGTCAATCCAAAGGACATGACTAGAATTCATAATGCCCGTCTCGAGTTCTCGAAAGCCGCCTTTGGAATGTCATCCGGCTCTAATCTTCAATTGGTGATATCCTAACGAAGATCAATCTTTGAAAAGAATTTGGCTCCTTCCAATTGGTCAAACAGATCATCAATACGTGGCAATGGATACCTATTTTTGATGGTGACATGATTCAACTCCCGATAATCAATACAAAGTCGCATACTCCCATCTTTCTTCTTCACGAATAGAACAGGAGCACCTCAAGGAGAAGTACTAGGACGAATAAAGCCAATGTCTAACAATTCCTGCAGTTGGGTCTTTAACTCTTGAAGTTCAATAGGTGCCATTCGATATGGGGCTTTGGAAATGGGTTTTGTATCGGGTTCAAGGTCGATACAAAATTCAATTTCACGCTCAGGGGGTAGGCCAGGAAGTTCTTCGGGGAATACGTCAGGAAATTTATTAACAATAGAAATATCGTTCAAAACTGACGTATTTTTGTTTAAATCTGTGACATGAGTTAAGAAAGCTTGACATCCGTTTTTCAATAAACGAATAGCTTTATGGCTTGAGATGACCGTGATTGATTTTAATGGTTTGGTTGCTTGAATTCGCATAATAGGTTGATTAGGAATATGAAAGCTAACAACCTTACGAAAATAATCAATTTTTGCATGATGAGTAGTTAACCAATCAATCCCTAGAATCACGTCAAATGCAAGTATTTTCAATGAAATAAGATCTACAGGTAATGTGAGGGTACCAATTTGAACCAAACAAGACTTATAAATAGTGGATGTAATGAAGGTTTCTCCCAACGGAGTTTTCACAGATAAGTCAAAGTCTAATTTCTCCGGAGTTAAATTTAATCGATGAGCGCAAGTAGGAGAAATAAAAGAATGGGTAAAACTGGTATCAAATAAAGTATAGATTTCGTTAGAGTTTATGATAAGCTTACCCGTGATGACCTCATTCGGGTTCCTTACTTTCTGGGAGGTCACAACAAACGCCTCCTCAGACTTTCTGGGTTTTGACTTTTTTCTCGACTTTCTGATTGCCTCCATCCTAGTGAATTTGTCTTCTGTGAACGACAAAATCTCGCTAAAGTGACCTTCTCTTCCATAATTATAACATGCTTTGGATGGCATAAGCGCTTTTGGATGATTTGTCCTCCCCACCGCATTTGAAACATATGATAGTGGTCGCTTCTCCTTCCTTAACGACCGGTCTTTGGTCTTTGGCGTCTTTCCATCATTGTTGAATCTCCTCTTCTTGAAATGTCCATTCTTATTATTTTGCCCGATTACCACCAAAGTGGTTACCATTTTAACCTGTTGATTCCTCCACGCTTGTTGTCACCGCTTGATGATCGCTTCTCGCTAGTTTTACCATTTTGTCTTACCGCTCTCTTTTAGTTAATTGACTCGTTATCGCTACCCACTAATCGAGCTCTATTTACAACATCCGAATATAAACACGCTTTATGAAAATAAGATGTTGACGTATCTCCGACTTCAAACCTCTTAAAAACATCCGTGTCATTCTCTCTTCATTATCCACCAGTGGGACGAAACCGGATAACTCCGCAAATTTAGCCTCGTATTGCGACACTGGTCATATTGTTTTGTTCTAACTTGATAAACTCCACCTCCTTCATATGACGAATACTTTCGGGAAAGTATTTGTCGTTGAATGCTCTCTGGAACTTCTCCCAAGACATCTTCAAGATGCGGAGTTAGTACGCTTTTACCGATTCCCACCAAGAATCGCCTGCCTCTCTCCAAGCAACATAAAGGCGTGAAGGGAACCTTTTGCTCCTCGGAGCATCCCAAGACATCAAATATCTTGGTGATCTGCTTTATCCATGCTTCCGCCATAAGTGGTTTTGGCTCTCCTTTAAACTCCGGTGGTCCCAGCTCCTTGAATCGTTTAGCGGTGACCACCTCGAGAGTTTTCGAGTGTTTCCACTGCATTTTGGACAGAGCCGCTCTCATTTCTTTGTTGCATGAATTGCATAAAGCCCCGAACATTTGATCATTCATCATTTGGTCGTTGTTGTTGTTTGCAGCATGAGGATTGTCGACTACGATGCACATTATCCTCGATTATTGATATTTGGTGAATCAACGATCGCTTTGTGCTCCATTGCTATTCTCAACATTCTCGGATGTCATTTTCAGATACTGCCACAAAACAAAGGTTAATTGACATGTAACATATTAACCCTAAATTCTGACCGACCAATTAAATACCACATAAACTTATGTAGGTCATACTAGCGAAGGAATTCCCCGTCTCTCCCCTCCTAGTACTATTCTCACATCTTAGCCAGGGATCATATCTGTGACGCCCCCAAAATAGGTATACATCACCCATTCTCGAAGTTCAATAATACATGGTACGTAAACAACTACAACTTTATTATTACAACAATAAAACTGTGAGTTTGAATACAAATAATATCTTCTAGACAATATCTATACTCAGATAAATCCTCTACACATTTATTGACACATTATTTTACAAAAAATGGTGAGGACTACTAAATAACTCTCTCTAGAACTTTCATTCCATACCCCACTGCGTATCGCTATATTCTCGCCTCCCGAGAAGAAAAAAAATGGAACAAAAAGGAAAGGGTGAGCTCAACTAGCCCAAGAAAAGAATATTATGACTAAGATAATATACAACAAATTATCGTTAGTCTTCAACAGGAAAAAATCTAATAGAATACAATAGACAACAAATTTTATATCAATATTCGCAATGAAATAATAATTCATTAGAAGAGTTAAGTAGAGAATGCAAACTATTATCTTCTATGTATGAATTTAAAAGTTCATCATCTATCTTTTATCCCCTGTAACATCAACCAATATATATCTGAATCAAATATTCATCTTTGCACTACAAAAGCCAAAGATATTCATCACTTATCATGTTCATCTAAACACTGCTCATCTTTGCACTACGGCCAAAGATATTCTTCAGAAATCATTCATCTTTGCACTGAAGCCAAAGATATTCAATAATATCATCATTTAAGACCGAGGATGATGAAAAATATTTTAAAAGAAACGAATCCAAAGAAAACAAAATGACAAGGATTAAGGATTAAGGATTCGTATTTTGTTTTATCCATGTCCAAAAATACCTCAAAAATAATTATAGTGGTGTAAAATTCAAGAATGATCAAAACATGGATACAATCAAAGCTAGTATCCACAATAGATATTTTAGACGAAAAGGAAAAATTTTTATTTTTCTATGAATAAGTCAGATTCGTGAATAAGGTCGATACGTGAATATAATACGTGAATAAGAACTCAACCAAAAAGTTCTAATTTGATAAAAACTTCAGATCAATATTTCAAAGATAATGATATTGAAGAAATAATATCATTACGAAAAAAAAATAATATCCCTTACCTCACAAAGACAAGATTTAGTTAAAACACCTGATATAAAGGCTATGACTTGAACTTCAGCACCGATAAGATAGCAATACTCAAAGTATACTCAAAATACTCACAAGAATACGCTCGATAATATAGAGAGAAAACTTCAGCTTCGTGTGATTTTCAATTCTAACCTAAGACCCTATTTATAGAAATCGCTTGTAACACCAAAGCGTAAAATTTAATAAATTAATAATATATATATATATATATTTTCCAACGCACACTTAATTTGCCCAACATCACCACCAACCAAATTTACTACACAAGACTAACAACAAAAAACGTTTTTCTAATTTTAAATATTTTAAACTTCCAAAAATCAATTATTTTGAGTTTCTAGAGCTTCAATAATTCATAATAAATAGCCCTTTTGATGTAAAAATTCATATCTCATGACTTTTTATAGGAAATTCAATTCTCTACAACTTTGCGTAAGAATATTTTTCCAAATTCCAAACAAAATTTACCAAATCCACAAACCAAGCGATTTTATAAAAGCTATAATCAAATTTCAAATAATAAATGGGGTCCAATTTACATGTTTAACATGTTTTAAACATTTATTGCAACAAAAATACTCTTCCTCCTCAGTATACTCATATATCCCACATTCGTTGTAAAATATCACCATTATTATATTATTAAAATATAATAATATATTTAAATGAATTATTTTATCGTAAAAAGATAAAATTTCAATTTTCAACAATTGTCACATTAAAAATTTTCTCATCTATATCCACATAAAATCAATATTTTCTTATCATATGAATCAATAATTAATTATTCACAAATAATATTACGTAATCACAATATCGACAACCAAGCGCCTCCTGGAAAGAGGGGCTTTCCAATAAAGATTTCTCCTCATCTTGCGCCAAGCAATTAGGTGACCAAACCTCTCCTTAGATGTAACTTTCTAGACATAGCCAATAATGTTATCCAATAATATTATTTAGATAATATGAATTATTGTCTGATATAATGGAAAATACTGTGTAATGACAATTTATCAAAAACAACAGAATATAAAATATCAATGCAACAATTATTGAATCAATAAAATAAATACCGAATAAGAATTACTCATAACCATTATTAAGTAGTGCCTTCTTCACGTAAGAATCAATAATTGGTGCAATACCGTGTGCTATCGTGTTTTAACCAATTTAGTATTTTAACAAGATAATCTGAATAACTACGCTGTTATTTTTTAAACAACTTATATTTGTCGCTTTCTTCTTCATCCAATCGCTTTTCACATGGGGCCCACACATGGTCATACCATTGCCGCATTTAATATTCCCCGACAAATTTAATATTCCACGACCAAACGAATATTCCCCGACAACAATGAATATTTTATAACCACTTGCTTATTTTGAAATATTTATGTATTTTACCCCTAACTATCCACATTAATCAAATCAACCCTTACTATTTCAAAATAATAAATAGAAAAAATTAAATTTCATTAATAATAAGTTGGGGTCTTACAACCTCCCTCCTTATGAAATTTTGTCCTCGAAATTAACGCACGCATTCTGTGTTTCAAAAGGTGAGGATACCTCGCTTTCATTTCCGCTTTCCAATTCCTGTGTCATTTCTATATAGCATGATTCCTCCACGTAACTTTAACTTGTGGTATGACCTTTGGCCAGGACATGCTCCTTCCTATCCAAGATCTTGATAGTACCTCCTCACACGTTAAGTCTTCTGCTATCTCGTCCTGCTCTAACTCTATAACGTGGTTCGGTCTTTCACATATTTACGGAAGTACGATATGTGAAACACATTATGAACACGAGACATACTCGGAGGTAACGCGAGTCTATAGGCTACATTTCCTACTTCTCGGCAAGAATTTGAAATGGACCAATAAATCGTGGATTGAGCTTTCCTCTCTTCCCAAATCTTGTAACTCCCTTCCATGGAGCAACTCGCAACAATACATGATCCCCTATACTAAATTCCACGTCCTTTCGATGAAGATCCGCATAACTCTTTTGTCGATCTTGTGCCGTTTGTATACGTTGTCGAATCATTTGGATCTTTTCCGTAGTCATACGTACCAACTCGGGTCCCAACAATGTTGCTTCACCCACCTCGTCCCAACATACTTGAGAGCGACACTTTCGTCCATATAATGCTTCAAATGGAGCCACACCTATACTTGCCTGATAACTGTTGTTGTAGGAGAATTCCACCAATGGTAAATACTTATCCCAACTGCCCTTGAAGTCTAGGACACGGAGTCTTAATAAATCTTCAAGAGTTTGAATAGTCCTTTTCGATCGTCTCGTCTGCTTGAGGATGGTATGCCGAATCAATCGTAATCTGCGCTCCATAGCTTTTTGCAAGCTAACCCAAAATCTTGAAGTGAATCTTGGGTCACGATCCAAAACTATGGATACAGTATGCCATGCAACCTCACAATCTCATTCACGTACATACTAGCAAGACGCTCAAGGAATAAGTCTCCGTGATCGGCAAGAAATGAGCGTGACTTGGTTAATCTATCAACAATAACCCAAATAGCATTGATGCCTTGAGAAACCGTAGGAAGACCCGTAACGAAATCCATGGTAATATGTTCCCTACTTCCATTTCGAATCTCAAGTGGTTGCAACGGACCCTTAGGTACTAGATGCTCCGCCTTTACACGCCGACAAGTTAAACACATCGAGATAAACTTTGCAATCTCTCTCTTCATATTGTTCCACCAAAATGTATGTCAAAGATCACGATACATTTTGTACTTCCAGATGGATTGCAAATGGTTTATCGTGTGCCTCCATCATAATCTTGTACTTCAAATCGTAGTCGTTAGGGACACAAAGTCTAGAGTGGACTCAAGTATTCCTTCTTCATCAATTCTCGCCCCTAATAGCTCCTTCTTGTTTCTTTCTTCTTCATACGCATCACCTCGGGTCATGGCTCGAGCAACCTTAACTTTTCTATTAAAGTTGGCTCTATGCGATACTTGACATCATCGCACTCATTCCCCGATATGATCTTCTACTCAACGCGCCGCCACCACGCTCGCTTTTCGGTGATGGTATCAATAGTGTGGTCGTAGTCTTTCAATAGCTCGAGCCAACGTCACCGCCGCATGTTGAGTTCTTTTTTGAGTGAAGAAATATTTAAGGCTTTTATGGTCCTAATATATCTCCACTTTCTCCCCATATAGATAGTGCCTCCATATCTTTAATACTGAAAACGATCACCGCTAACTCTAGATCATGAGTAGGATAATTCCTCTCATACTTTTTAAGTTGTCATGAGGCATAGGCTATGACTTTCCCACGCTGCATGAGAACACATCCTAACCCTTTGTCTAAAGCATCGTCAGATAACAAATCCATCCGAACCAGATGGTATTGTTAGAACAGTCAAATAAGTCTCCTCTTAAGCTCTTGAAACTCTTCTCGATTCTTCGCTTCCAAACGAATTGTGTATCCTTCCGAATTAGCCGAGTTAATGGATTAGCGATTCGAGAAAACCCTTCCACGAATCTCCGATAATAACCACTTGAGACCCAAAAGTTACGTGATTTCTTGCCACCGACTTCAGCTGCTCCCAACTTTGTATTGCTTCAATCTTCGCCGGTCCACTTGATACTCCATGTTTTGACACTGATGCGCCCAAGAAATGCTACTTCCTCAAGCCGTAACTCGCATTTCTTCAATTTGGCATATAGTTTGTTTTCACGAAGCCTTTGGAGTACCAAATTTCAAATGGTGCTCATGATCTTCACGACTTTTGAATATATACGAGGATGTCATCAATAAAGACAACAACAAACCGATCCAAATATTCCTTGAATACTTGGTTCATCATATCCATGAAAGCCATAGAGCATTAGTTAGTCCGAAAGACATGACTAAGAATTCATAATGCCCATACCAAGTTCTCAAGGCGCTTTTTGAATATCCTCGCCTAATCTTCACCGATGATATCCGTAATCTAAGATCGATTTTTGAAAAGAATTGCCCTCAGAATCGGTCAAACAAGTCATCAATACGAGGTAGAGGATACCTATTCTCGATGGTGACATGGTTCAATTCCCCGATAGTCAATATAAAGTCGCATACTCCCCGCCTTTCTTCTTTACGAATAAAACAGAGCACCCCAAGGAGATGTACTAGATCGAATGAAACCGATGTCCAACAATTCCTCGTAGTTGGACCTTTAACTCCTCAAGTTCAATAGAGCCATTCGATATGGGGTTTTAGAAATGGGCTTTGTACCAAGTTCAAGATCAATAAAGAATTCAACTTCACGCTCGGGGTAGACCGGGAAGTTCTTCAGAAATACGTCAGAAAGTCAATAACAACAGAATATTATTCAAATTTGACGTGTCTTTATTCAAATCCATAACATGGGCTAAGAAAGCTTGACATCCGCTTTTTCAATAAACGAATAGCTTTTATGATTAGATATGACAATGATTGATTTTAATGGTTTAGTTGCTTGAATTGCATAACAGTCAAGTTAGGAATATGAAAACTAACAACCTTACGAAAACAATCAATTTTGGTATGATGAGTAGTTAACCAATCAATCCCTAAAATCACATCAAAAGCAAGTATTTTTAAAGAGATAAGGTCAATGTAAGGTGATGGTGCCAACTTGAATCAAACAAGATTTATAAACAAAGGATGTGATGAAAGTTTCTCCTAACGGAGTTTCCACAGATAGTCAAAGTCTAATTTCTCCTGAGTCAAGTTTAAACGCTGAGCACACGCAGAGAGATAAATGAATGGGTAAAGCACCAGATCAAGTAAGGTATAAACTTCGCAAGAATTTATAAATAGCTTACCCGTGATCACCTCGTTGGGTTCCTCGTGATTTTGACCACCACAACAAACGCCTTCTTCCCTAATCGCTGACTTTGAATTTTTTGGGATACTCTTTTGAGTCACCGTCCCGGCACGAACTAGGTTTCGCTATCGCATAATCTCGAGCGATATGTCCTTCCTTTCCACAATTATAGCATACCTTGAATCTGCTAGGGCGCTTTGACCGATATGTCCTCTTTTCCGCATTTGTAGAGAGCATACGATGGTGGTCGTTTCTCCTCCCTTAGAACCGGGCTTTCTTAAGACCGCTGCCTTCATACGGTCGTTGTTAAATCTCCTCTTTTTAAAATCTCCTCCCACTCGCTTCTTCTATTTTCACGGCCATGATTACCACCGAGTGGTTACCATTTTGTCCGTCTGCTTTTTCTCCGCCGGTTATCATTATTCATTGATCGCTATCTCCGGTACGAATCCTCGGTTATGGTCCTCTGGGTGAACATACTCGTTATCTCGCTTCTAACAATTGAGCCCAAGTTAACAACATCTGGAATAGAGAGAAAATTTATGAGAAATGAGATATTGTCGACGACGGGTTTCAAACCTCTCGTAAACATCCGCGCATACGCTCCTCATTCTCCACCAAATGAGGTGCAAACCGGATAACTCGCAAACTTTGCCTCGTCATCGAGACACCGCCACGTTATTTTGTTCTAATCGATGAACTCCACTTCCTTCATATGACGAACACTTTCGTGAAAGTATTTGTCATTAAATAATTCTCAAATGTCTCCCAAGACATGCCGAAAAGCGGCCGGATGGGTACGCTTCACGCATCCCACCAAGAGTTCGCCTCGCCACTTTAACATAAAGGTGGCGAATGGAACCTTCGTTCTCCCGCATCCCAAGACATCGAATATCTTGGTAATTTGCTTGACCCATGTTTCCGCCATGATCGGATCCGCTTTCCTTTAAATTCGTGGTCCCAACTCTTTGAACTACTTGGCCGTGACAACCCGTGAATTGCTATCATTTCCTCCTCAGATTTTGAACACGAGTCTCCTCGTCTGATTTTGCATGAACTGTAAAAAGCTTCTAAACATCCCCTCGCTCATCATCTCGCCAGCAGTGTTGTTCACAGAGGAACATTGCCAACATGCTGCACGCTCTCCTCGTTCAGTGAGTACAGCGTCTCCACGGCCTCATTTGCATCATTAATATTCTCAATGACATTCTCAAATACCGCCATAAAATAAGGGTTAATTAAGGAAATCAATATATCACATAATATCCTTATATACCCACCAACTAACAAATAAGCTTAGTAGGACACACTAGCGAAGGATTTACTCGCCTCTCCTCCTAGTTCTATTCCCCGATCTCCGCCAGAGATCATATCCCTAAGCTCGATACCAACCGTGACGCCCCAAAATAGGTATACATCACCCATTCCGAGTTGTCAATACATGGTACGTAAACAACTACAACTTTATTATTACAACAATAAAACCGTGAGTTTGAATACAAATAATATCTTCTAGACAATATCTATACTCTCAGATAAATCCTCATCACATTTATCGATACATTATTTTACAAAAATGGTGAGGACTACTAAATAACTCTCTCTAGAACTTTCATTCCATACCCCACTTGCATCTCGCTATATTCTCGCCTCCCGAGAAGAAAAATGGAACAAAAAGGAAAAGGGTGAGCTCAACTAGCCCAAGAAGAATATTATGACTAAGATAATATACAACAAATTATCGTTAGTCTTCAACAGGAAAAAATCTAATAGAATACAATAGACAACAAATTTTAAATCAATATTCGCAATGAAATAATAATTCATTAGAAGAGTTAAGTAGAGAATGCAAACTACTATCTTCTATGTATGAATTTAAAAGTTCATCATCTATCTTTTATCCCCGTAACATCAACCAATATATATCTCGAATCAAATATTCATCTTTGCACTACATGTGCCAAAGATATTCATCACTGGGTCATGTTCATCTAAACACTTGCTCATCTTTTGACTACGGCCAAAGATATTCTTCAGAAATCATTCATCTTTTGCACTACAAGCCAAAGATATTCAATAATATCATCATTTAAGACCGAGGATGATGAAAATATTTTTAAAGAAACGAATCCAAAGAAACAAAATGACAAGGATTAAGGATTAAGGATTCGTATTTGTTTTATCCATGTCCAAAAATACCTCAAAATAATTATAGTGGTGTAAAATTCAAGAATGATCAAAACATGGATACAATCAAAGCTAGTATCCACAATAGATATTTTAGATTTAAAAGGAAAAATTTTATTTTTCTATGAATAGTAAGGTCAGATTCAGTAATAAGGTCGTGATACGTGAATAAAGGTCAGATATACGTGAATAAGAATCTCACACCAAAAGTTTCTAATTTGATAAAAACTTCAGATCAATATTTCAAAGATAATGATATTGAAGAAATAATATCATTACTGAAAAAAAATAATATCCCTTACCTCACAAAGACAAGATTTAGTTGAAACACCGATATAAAGGCTATGACTTGAACTCAGCACCGTATAGCAAATACTCAAAGTATACTCAAAATACTCACAAAAATACGCCGATAATATAGAGAGAAAAACTTCAGCTTCGGTGTGATTTTCAATTCTAACCTAAGCACCCTATTTATAGAAATCGCTGTAACACCAAAATTTAAAAAATTTAATAAATTAATAATATATATATATTTTTCCAACGCACACTTAATTTGCCCAACATCACCCACCAACCAAATTTCACTACACAAGACTAACAACAAAAAAAACGTTTTTCTAATTTTAAATATTTTAAACTTCCAAAAATCAATTATTTCTTGAGAGCTTCGAGCTTCAATAATTCATAATAAATAGCCCTTTTGATAGAAAATTCAATCTCTCGAGACTTTTTATAGGAAATTCAATTCTCTACAACTTTGCGTAAGAAAGTTTTTCCAAATTCCAAACAAAAATTGACCAAATCCACAAACCAAGCGATTTATAGCTATAATCAAATTTCAAATAATAAATGGGGTCCACCGACATGTTTAACATGTTTTAAATATTTATTACAACAAAAATACTCTTCCTCCTCAGATACTCATATATCCCACATTCGTTGTAAAATATCACCATTATTATATTATTAAAATATAATAATATATTTAAATGAATTATTTTATCGTAAAAAGATAAAATTTCAATTTTCAACAATTGTCACATTAAAATTTTCTCCATCTATATCCACATAAAATCAATATTTTCTTATCATATGAATCAATAATTAATTATTCACAAATAATATTACGTAATCACAATATCGACAACTGTGCGCTTCCTCAGTGAGAGGGGCTTTCCAATAAAGATTTCTCCTCATCAAGCGCAAATTAGGTGACCAAACCTCTCCTTAGATGTAACTTTCTAGACATAGCCAATAATGTTATCCAATAATATTATTCAGATAATATGAATTATTGTCTCGATAATGGAAAATACCGTGTAATGACAATTTATCAAAACAACAAGAATATAAAATATCAATGCAAATAATTATTGAATCAATAAAATAAAATAATAATAAAGAATTATCGTAACCATTATTAAGTAGTGCCTTTTTCACGTAAGAATCAATAATTGGTGCAATACCGCAGTGCTATCGTGTTTTTAACCACCGAGTATTTTAACAAGATAATCTGTGAATAACTACGCCAAGTATTTTTAAACAACTTATATTTGTCATTTTCTTTATCCAATCGCTTTCACATGGGGCCCACACATGGTCAAGGCTACCGCCGTCATTTAATATTCCCCGACAAGATTTAATATTCCACGACCAAACGAATATTCCCCGACAACAATGAATATTTTATAACCACTTGCTTATTTTGAAATATTTATGATTTTACCCCTAACTATCCACATTAATCAAATCAACCTCTTACTATTTCAAAATAATAAATAGAGAAAATTAAATTTCATTAATAATAAGTTGGGGTCTTACAATATCCCTAAGCTCGATACTTAACCGTGACACCCCAAAAATTAGGTATACATCACCCATCTTGGGTCGCCGACACGTGGTACAAAATTCAAATACAACTTACTAATACAACTGTCAGGTATAATAATACGACAAAAACATAATCGTGAGTTTGAATACAATTATTGTCTACTAGAGATTATACAAACTCAAAAGGAATCCTCATTACAATTATTAACACACTATTTCACGTATTAGTGAGGACTACTAATGCTATCATCCGTCCGTCGACCCGCTCCCCAACTAGTCCTCTCACACGCTCTCATTTCTCAAGAGAGCAAATGATGAAAGTAAAAGGGTGAGCTCAACTAGCCCAAGAGAAATATTATGACTAAGATAATGCAGAATATATTATCGTTAGCCTTCAACAGTGTTAAACTGATACAATATAACAACCATCAAGTTTAACTGTAGTGGAACAAGTAATCCATTAAAAGAGTCAAGTAGAGAATAAAATCTACTATCTTTTATGATTTAGAAGGTTTTTCATCACTTTTATCGCTGGGACTTAGCTTAATAAATAATCCACATCATCGAATCACCCATGCACTACGGCCAAGGATATTCTTTAGTATCACGACCACAAATTATCCATGCACTACAGCCAAGGACATTTGTGTATTCATTAATGATCATGATCATGCCAACAACTGTCCATCAATGCACTACGGGCCAATGATAACTTTTACCACATCATTTCTAACATTATGGTCATGATTACACCGAATAATCCCTGGTCATAATCATACCAAGTCCATCTATGCACTACAGGCTACAGATGACTTTCAACATAATATAAACATGAGGATGATGACAATGATATAAGAATTCAATAAAACAAGTTCAAGAATTAATTTATCCAAGAACTAATAATGTCCAAATTGTCAACATGATACTGCTTTGTAGAGTAAAATTCAAGAATGATCGGAAGAATATTTCCATGAAAGATATCTTTGGATGAAGCGCAAATATCAAGGATATTCTACTAACTTCATGGAGTATAGAAGTCAAAACTTTAACCAACCGAGTATAATAAAGAATGGAATAACAAAAGAAATCACCGTGCATGCAGATTGCAGATGTATGCGGTTATTCCAATGTAATAATAATAACGAAACCAGTCGGGCAAAATTTACAAGCGGGATGATGTTCCAATGAATAATAAAGACGGAACCGTGTTTAGATGTAAAACACATGCATGTGATGTTCCAAATGAATAATAATAAAGAAGGAACTAGGTTGATTGTAAAACATACGCATGTGGATGTTCCAATGAATAATAATAAAGATTTTAACCAGTCCCAAAAAAACACGTACATGATATTCCAATGTAATAAGAGAAGAATGCCACCAAGTATAGGTAAACCACCAGCGTACAAGTTATTCCAATGTAAGAATAAGCAATGGAATAACAACAGCTTCTTCTTCGAATAAGAAAGAATAACACCCTTTACATTAGTAGTAGATTGAATACCGCAGTGTGTAGTAACGAATACTCTTCTTCTTTCTCTCTTATTCTCTCTATACTTTCTCTCTCTATAGCTTGAATGAATTAAGTGAAAAAATAATGAAGCACTAGGCCTCTATTTATAGAAGATTTCTAGCTTAGCACTTGAAATGTGAAAAGGCAAGTGGCTTGACGACCGGTGATGTGAAAAGAAAAGTGGTTTGGCCTTTTGTAATGTGAAACGACAATTGGTTCGGCGCTTTTAAATATGAAACGGCAAGTGGTTTGACGTCTGTAAAGGTAGTTACTATTGACGAAGGTAATTACTATCGATTGAAGGTAATTACTATTGACGAAGGTAATTACTATTGATGAAGAGACTCTTAGATGATGACATATGGTCCCCCATAAAATAACCAAACTTACCACAAACGCCTCATAATAGACTCTTTATATACATCAAGGATTGAATAAATATTACCACAAATCATTTTATTTTTAATCAACACATATTTAATCTTTCAACAATTATTAATCATTTATAACTTGTCGTCTCAATTATTGATTTAATAATATAACATATTATACGATGATACCGTGACAATAATTGAATCAATAATAAAAGAGATATGATGCAAAAATTATCAGAGTAATAATTGAGTGTAGTTTGAGTGACTTCTCACGTAAGCATCAATAATCAATACCGTGTGCTACTACGCAACCACGCCAGACATCGTAATTTTACTACCGGTAGTTCAACAGCTTTTAACGGTAACACCTCCGCCGTTATTTTCATAAAGTATTTTTATCGCTTTCTCAATCCGACAATAATTACATTGTGGGTCCACTAATGATTGTGCTTGCCGTCATTTAATATTCCCCACAAAAAGAATATTCCCCACCAAACGAATATTTTATAACTACTTGCTTGCGACGCCCCAAAAATTAGGTATACGCCACCCATCTTGGGTCGCCACTTACATGGTACATAAATTCAAATACAACTTACTAATATAACTATCGTGTATACAATACGATATAAACCGTGAGTTTGAATACAAATATTGTCTACTAGATATTATACACACTCAAAAGGAGTCCTCATTACAACTATTATCACACTATTTCACGTAATAGTGAGGACTACTAATGCTATCCTCTCGGACCATTACTCCGCTCCCCGACTGTTCTTCCGCTTATGTTCTCATTTCCTCAAGAGAACAAAGTGAAAGAAAGGGTGAGCTCAACTAGCCCAAGAAGAAATATTATGACTAAGATAATGCGTAATAAATTATCATTAGCCTTCAACAAAGTGTTAAACCGATAAAATACAATAGACAACAAGTTTAACTACAAATGAATAAGCAATCCATTAAAAGAGTCAAGTAGAGAATAAAGTCTACTATCTTTTAGGTTTTAAAAGGTTTTTCATCATCATATATAATTTGAGACTCGACTTTAATAAATAATCCACATCATCGAATCACCCACCGACTACTACCAAGGATATTCATCAAATTATCAATGGTCATGACTATACCGAATCACCCCTCGGTCATAATCATACCAAAAACTATCCATCATTGCATTACAAACTTTGAGGACTTTTATCACATCATTTATAACAAGCCATGATTATACCGAATGATCCTCGTCATAATCATACTAAGTTCATCTATACACGTAGTCAAGATAACATAATATAACATGAGGATGATGATAATGACATAATAATTCAATAAAACAAGTTCAAGAATTATTTTATCCAGAATTATTAACGCCCAAATTGTCAAAATGATACTGCTTTTTGTAGAGTAAAATTCAAGAATGATCGGAAGAATATTTCCATGAAAAGATATGGATGAAACGCAAATATCAAGGATATTCTACTAATTTCATGGAGTATAGAAGTCAAAGTTTTAACCAACCGGGTATAATAAAGAATGGAATAACAAAAGAAATCACCACGCATGCGATTTCAGACAGATGTGCTATTCCAATGTAATAATAATAACGGAACCAAAGTCGTAAAAATTCACACCGAGCGGGATGTTCCAATGTAATAATAAAGATGGAACCGGATCCTGTAAAACACATGATAGGATATTCCAATGAATAATAATAAAGACGGAACCAGTCCTGTAAAACACACAGAGCATGGATGTTCCAACAGAATAATAAAGACTTTTAACCAATCCAGGTGTAAAACACACGCATGGATGTTCCAACAAAATAATAATAAAAGACGGAACCGTGTCCTGTAAAAACATACTGAATAGGATGTTCCAAATGTATAATAGAAGAATGTCACCAAGTATAGGGTAAACTCACAGATACAAAAGTTATTCCAATGTAATAATAAGCAATGGAATAACAACAGTTCTCTTCATGAATAAGAAAGAATAACACCCCTTTACGGCACAACAAATAATATTCCCTACCTTAGAAGAACCGAATATCGGCAAAGTGAAGTAGCGAGAATACTTTTCTTCTTTCTCTCTATAGTTTCTCTCTAGAGTTTCAAAGGTGAATTAAGTAAGAAAATAATGAAGGAATGAGCTTCTATTTATAGGAAAATAGAATGCATAGTAATTAATCCATGAAATCGGTCCAGATTGATTTACTTTAATCTGACGGTCCATATTTAAAGCAAAATCTTTAAATAAAATATAATATATTCTATTTATATAAAAATATTTTATTATGCAAACACTATGCAACACTATGCAAAACACTATGCAACACTATGCATAATAAAATATAATATATTCTATTTATAGAATAACTTTAATAAAGTATTCGCTTTTATATAAAAGATGTTTCGCTTTTATTACGTTAATAATACGAATAAAACAAAACGTCATTATCGCTATAATAATTCATATTATTAATCGGTTGATAATGGAATCAAACCGAGTGACTTCTCACATAAGATCAATAATCAATACCGTGCTTCTATGCAACCACACGATTATCGCATTTTTTTACTACCGAGTAGTTCAACAAGATATCAACCAGAAAACTTCCGCCGTTATTTCAATAAAATATTTTTGTCGCTTTCTCTCGATCCGAATAATAATTACATTAGGTCCACCAATGATTGAGTAGTTGTATTTAATATTCCTCGCTAAACCGAATATTCCCCACCAATCGAATATAATATAACCACTTGCATACTTTGCAAAATTTATAAATACTACCCACAACTATAATATTATCTTAAATTCACACCATAATATTAAAAATTATTTCGACAAAATTTAAATCATTATTGATAAAATCTGGGTCTCACATTTCTTACTTTTTTACAAAATTTATAAATATTACCCACAACTATAACATTATATCAAATTTACTCCATAATATTCAAAAATAATATTTATAAAAATTCATCTTTATTTATAAAAGTTGGGGTCTTACATACTCATTATAATAAAATTGATTGTTTTCGTAAGGTTGTTAGCTTTCATATTCTAATCAACCTATTATGCTAATTCAAGCGACCAAACCATTAAAATCAATCACTATCATCTCAAGCCATAAAGCTATTCGCTTATTAAAAATGGATGTCAAGCTTTCTTAGCCCACGCCACGATCTAAACAAAAATACGCCGCTTTTGAATGATATTTCTATTGTTAATAAATTTCTGACGTATTCCCGAAGAACTTCCCCTGCCTACCCAGAAGGCGTGAAATTGAATTTTGTATCGACCTTGAACCCTTGACAAAATTCATTTCCAAAGCCCCATATCGAATGGCTCTATTGAACTTCGTGAGTTAAAGACCCAACTACGAGAATTGTTAGACATCGGTTTCATTCGTCCTAGTACTTCTCCTCGGGGTGCTCCTGCTCTATTCGTGAAGAAGAAAGATGGGAGTATGCGACTTTGTATTGATTATCGGAGTTGAATCATGTCACCATCAAAAATAGGTACCCATTGCCATGTATTGATGACTGTTTGACCACGATTCTGGCGCCAAATTCTTTTCAAAGTTGCAGAGGGTGTATAGTACTTATGAATAGTAACTTTCATGAATAATAACTCGTAAATAGTAACTCGTGAATAAGAACTCATGAATAGTAACTCGTGAATAGTACTCCTACACGAAAAGTGTCCCGAATAATTCGATTGAACAATCGAGTGACTTCTCACATAAGCATCAATAATCAATACCGTACTACTACGCAACCACGCCAGATTATCGCATTTTTTTAACACCGGTGTTTTCAACAAGCTTAACTGTAAAACTTCCGCCGTTATTTTCATAAAGTATTTATGTCATTTTCTCAATCCGACAATAATTCCTTTGCGGGGTCCACCAATGATTGTACCGTCGTACGGATATTCTCCGACAAAAATAATATTCCCCGACCAATCAAATATTATATAACCCCTTGCTTAATTTGCAAAATTTATAAATATTACCCACAACTATAACATTACATCAAATCAACACCATAATTAAAAAAAAAATATTTCGAGAAAATTATATCTTTATTCATGAAATCTGGGGTCACACAATAATAAAGAATGGAACCAGTCCTACAGAAACGTCTGCACGTGATATTCCAAATGAAATAATAAATAATGGAATAATGTAAGAATTTTACCAAGTATAGGTATCCTGCGTATATAGGTTATTCAAACAGAATAATAAAGAATTAAATAACAAAAGAATTTCACCAATAAGAAAGAAGGAATACCCCTAACGAGTACAACAAATAATATCCCTTACCGTAAAAGAAACTGAATATAAGAGTAGGGAAGGAGCAAAATACTTTTCTATACTTCTATAATTTCTCTCTCTGTAGTTTCAAAGAATTCGTAAGAAATAATGAAGGAATGAGCTTCTATTTATAAAAAAATGGACTGCATAGTAACTAACTCATGAATGGTCCAGATTGATTTACTTTAATCTGACGGTCCATATTTAAAGCAAAATCTAATAAATAAAATATAATATATTCTATTTATAATCTAATAATCCAATAACTTTATAAAAGATTTTACTATGCAAAACACCATGCATAATAAAATATAATATATTCTAATTATTATTTAATAAAATAGATAACTTTATAAAAGTATTACATTTTTTATATAAAAAGGTTTTACTTATTAGCCTAATAAAACGAATAACTTTATAAAAGTATTCTTTTTTATATAAAAAGCTTTTCTGTTTTATTACATTAATAATACCAATAAAACAAAATGAGTGACTTATCACATAAAGCATCAATAATCAATACCGTAGTAACTCAAGTAACTACGCTGCAGACATCGCATTTTTTTAACACCGGGTGTTCCAATGCTTAACAGTAAAACTTCCGCCGTTATTTTTATAAAGTATTTTTGTCGCTTTTCTCGATCCGACAATAATTTTGTCATGGTGTCCACCAATGATTGTCTTAGTTGTCATGAATATTCCCCGTTAAAACGAATATTCCCCGATCAATCGAATATTATATAACAACTTCATGATTTTGCAAAATTTATAAATATTACCCACAACTATAACATTATATCAAATTCATTCCATAATATTCAAAAATGATATTTATAAAAAATTCATCTTTATTCATAAAAGTTGGGGTCTTACATACATGTTTATACCTTAGCGTTCTTCGTGTTCTTTACTTAAGCTTGAATTGTTAGCTTCCTTTCTTCTTGGATTGCTTGTTAATACTCTTATCTCTCTCTCTCTCAATATAGGTGCTCAAAGTTGGTAAAACAACTAATGAACACTTAAGCTTCTTATTTATAGAAAATCAAAGAGAGGGCATTTTGGTCATTGTGGCATCTCCTTACTATTCACACCTCCTCTTCAAAGCTTCCTAAGGAAGCTAACCAACAACTTGGCCACTAAGTTGGCCGGCCATGTGCCCCATGGGGGACCCTCATGGGTTGCCCCATGGGTTTTACCCACCCGTTGACCCACGGGTTCGGTTCTTGGTTCGGGTTTAAAATTAATTCATATCGGGCCTAACTTTGGGCTTGATTTAATTTAACATTGGGACTTGATATAATTCATCCTTGGGCCTCATTCATTGTCCAATTGGGCTTGACGAAGTCTAGATCCAATATCTAAAGTCCATTAAGACTTCTTCGTATTATTACCATATTATTCTCGTATTCTCTTCGTATATATATACTTCGTATGATATTCGTATTATATGTCGTATTATCTTTGCATTATACTTGTACAATAATAAGTATTATACTCGTATTCTTCCCGTATAATAACAATTTGTATTACATCATTTTGTTCTTAAATTTTACTTTTCATAACCCTTAGGGTTTTAAGTCCACAGGCGAAAAATTCGTTTGCCATAACTGAAATATTAATGGATATTCCATCTTGTCTCAAAAATCTATCATTATGCATTTCTCGGAAATTTAAAAATAATTTCCGAGCAGAAATGAATGAATAGTGTTTTTTCAAAAAAAATTCGAAAAACTTTTATTTTCGTCTTGGAAATTCAAATCATTTAATTCTAGCACACAACCAGAATTCTAACCACATTCGCACATTCTAGGTCATAGAATGACCTTTAAACAACTTACTCACTTTAATAAACAAATAAATTCATGTAATCAAATAAAAATTTAATTCACATAATAATCCGAATTTCTCGGACGTTACAATTAGAAGCTCAAAAAAGGCCAGGAAACATGTGTTTTGGCCTTCTGAATTTTTTTTTTCAGTTTTGAATTTATTTGGAAATTTTTGTAATTTAATTAGTTATTCCTTATATAATTAGGATTTCCAACTATTTGTTTAGTATTTAAAGGATGTTTTCATGTGTTTTAGGGTTAGTTTTTATTATTCAAATTTATAAAACTTGTGGCTGCTTGTAGTCAATTTATTCAACTTTATGAATTCATGTAATTACAAAATTATATAAATTCAATTTATGTGATTATTGTTAGGGATTTTAAAGTAAATTTAAAATTTCCAATGGTGGGAGTCTGGGAGAGCTATCACCACCGACCGACCGATCATCCTAGCTCCCACCATCCCACGTTTCGTCTAATCGTATAGGTGTACGAACTTATGATACAAATCTTAATATTTTTTTTTAAATCTATCTAATAAAATACAAATAATTTTGAATTTTCTACTCACTCAATAAATCATCTGAGTCGTTTAAAATTTAGGATAAATCTCATTGTCCAGTGTCGGAGATACGGGACACAACTAATTTATTTACATTACATCAAGGAATGGACAAGCCTTTACGTGTACTTTAAATAAAAATAAATTATCGACTGGGAGGAACAAACAGAGTTTCAATGTTTCATACTACGTGGCTCATTTATTTTCATGGAATAACTAATCATGCATGTCTACCCATTGACGACTACTACATATAGATCTGGCAAACGGGCTCAAAACCCGTGGGTTGAAATTTGGTCTGTTCATTAAACCCGGCCAAATTTTTGGTAAGTTCTAAAGCTATGAAAAATCGGTCGTTTATTTTTATTTAAAATGCATTTGCCATTGCTACGGCCATTAACTATTAAATTTTTATTTTTTTAAAAAAATAAAATAAAGTATTCTTCTTATGGGTTGTGAGGCGCTGAACACAAGATTGTAAGTAAATAAATAAGAGTTCAAACCAAATAAAATACAATAACTATTTGTTTTTAATGCAATCTTCAATATATTTTAACTATAATTAAAATTATAATTAAGATATGTAGTTAATGTAGGTAATTAATTAATAATATTAATTTATAATATTATTAAAATTTTAATTAATTGAGATATGTAGTTATAATACCCAAAATATAGATAATTAATTAATAATACTATCCCCCAGGCCCCCATCCAAAACCTCTCTCCTGTTTCTCTCTGATCTTGATAAGTGAGCATTTATATATCTATAATATGTATGCTTTTTTCCTAGAGTATATTATACATAAAGTATTTACGTACAGCATTTTCAGAGTTCACTGAATCTCTTGCAACAATATTGCAGTTGTATGTAACTAATGCATTAATAGACCAGACAGACCCTGCAACAAAAATGGATCTATCTATATGATTTAATTTCTTTTGGATATTATAATTTCTTTCGGAAAGTTAATGTAGGTAATTAATTAATAATACTAATTTATAATACTATTAAAATTTTAATTAATTGGTGTAGTGAGTTTGCAAAAAAATAATAAATAAATAAAAATTAAAGGTAGAAGCCACTGGTCGGGCCATTTGCCATTTCAAATTCACCAAAACTCTAGGTTTTTATTCAGGTCATTGATGACCGCCCAAGATTTCAAAATTTCCGATCCGTGCAAATTGCTTTATCGATCTAACTACATATATATAACCTTTTTTTGACTTGTCAAGGATCGAACAGTATGATTTTTTCTTCAATCCAATCGTAAAAGTAATCGACTATGCTTTAATTATTTTAAAAAGAAAATAGTTTTTATATATGTAATATTTTTGAGGGATAAGTTTTTTATTTTTGTATTTCAGATTTTTTTTTGGAGGGACAGGAAGACCAAGATTAGTATAAAGGGAAAAGAGAGAAATAAAGATAAATAATACTACCATCACATAAAAATAATACATAATGTTCGTATCTGATATATATATACGTATATTATGGACCCTACATATCGCATGAAATCCACAATATACATACGTGTTGCATGTGAAAGATTATATATAGAAAAAAATTATGTGATAGTAGCATTGTTGAATAAAGATTGCAAAAAAGAAAATTAAAGGGACACCGGCAAGACAAAACAGAGAGTGGCACTAGCTATACTTAACGTTGATAGGCCCTGCCCTGCCATGCCATGCCATGCCATGCCATGTCTGTCTGTTTGTCCGTTCAACAAGATAGTTTGACCTAAAGGGTGACTAGTTTGATTGCATGATCTGCCTCTTCCCCAACGCCAAAAGGCCAAAAGGCCAAAAGGCCAAAGTAAAGAAAGAAGAATACGAAATGAAACACATATCTCTTTTGGTATTATTTTGTCAGTCTTCTAGCAATTTTCATCAGGGCACTGGTCACTCAACCTACGTAACACAATGATATCATCATCCTCAAATCATAACTAACTAATTAATTTATGTTTGAATTTTACTTATGTATTGGCCTATTGGGCATGACCCCATACACGGTATAACAATTAGATTTTTTTAGTTATTATAAAATATTTTATCCGTTTCTTAATATAGGTCGTTTTAAAATTGTGCACAAGTATTAAAGAAATAATTATATAGCATTAAATATACTATCAATTGTCTATATTGTCCTTATATTAAAAGAAGAGAGTGTTATTTATTGGGCAAAAAATAGTGAGAGAACCAAAGTTATATTTGTAAGACCCCAGCTTTTATAAATAAAGATGAATTTTCTATAAATATTATTTTGAATATTATGGAATAATTTGATATATTGTTATAGTTGTAGGTAATATTTATAAATTTTGCAAAAGTATGCAACTGGTTATATTATATTCGATTGGTTTTAATATTCTTGGTTAGCGGGGAATATTCGTACAATAACTACCAATCATTAGTGGACTCTATTAATGTAATTATTGTTTGATTGAGAAAAACGACAAAATATTTTATTGAAATAACGGGCGAAGTTTTACCGCTGATCTTGTTGAACTACTTCAGTAGTAAAGAAATAAAGAATACGTCGTGTCAGACAAGAAGACACCTGCCTGTATTGATTATCGATCGCTATGTGATAAATCACACCGGTTTGATTCCATTATCATTTATTAATAATATGAATTATTATAATGATAATGACGTTTTGCTTTTATTCAGATTATTAACGTAATAAAACAAAAACATCTTTTATATAAAATGTATCTTTATTAAAGTTATTTTATAAATAAAATATATTATATTTTATTATGCATAGTAGTGTTATAAGATTTTGCGATAGTGTTTTTGCGTAGATAAATGCGTAGTAAATATTTCGTAGTAAGAAAATATTTTTATAAATAGAATATATTATATTTTATTTAAAAGATTTTTAATAAATATGGATCACGATTAAAGTAAATCAATCTGACCGCTTCATGGATTAATTACTACGCATTCTATTTTCCTATAAATGAAGCTCATTCCTTCATTATTTTCTTTTAATTCACCGAAACTCTGTAGAGAGAAACTATAGAGAGAAAGAAGAAAAGTATTCTCGCTACTTCACTTTTGCCAATATTCGCCTTCTTCTAGGTAGGAATATTATTTGTTGTCACTGCCGTAAGGGGTGTTATTCTTTCTTATTCACGAAGAGAACTTCATTATTCCATTCATTATTATTCGTTGGAATAACCTCGTAAAAGTGGCATACCCTATACATAACCTCAGATACGCCAGACACCCTATACTTGGTGAAATCCTTATGTTATTCCATCGCTATTATTCTCATTAGAATAACTCAGATCTGTGATTTACCCTATACTTGGTGACATTCTTCTATTATTCATCGCTGAACATCCTCGCTCGTGTTTTTACACCCGACCGGTTCCGCCTTTATTATTCTTCATTGAACATCACATACATACGTGTTTTTAGGCCGGACTGGTTCCGCTCTTTATCATTCTCGTTGGAATATCCTATCATGTGTTTTTTTACACCGATCCGGTTCCATCTTTATTATTCTGGTTGAACATCCTCGCTTGCAGGTGAATTTCACCGACTCCGGTTCCGTTATTATTATATTCTGGAATAACTCGTCATCGCGCACAAGCAATCGCATGCACGGTGATTTCTTTTATTATTCCATTCTTTATTATACCCAATTGGTTAAAACTTTGACTTCTATACTCCATGAAATTAGTAGAATATCCTCGATATTTGCGTTTTCATCCAAAGATCTTTCATGGAAATATTCTTCCGATCATTCTTGAATTTTACTCTACAAAACAATGATCACGTTGACAATTTGGACGTTAATAATTCCTGGATAAAATAATTCTTGAACTTGTTTTATTGAATTTTTATATCATTGTCATCATCCTCATGTTTATATATTTTTTTTAAAGTCATCTCGTGGGCTGTAGAGCATGGATGGACTTGGTATGATTATTACGACTGTGATTATTCTATTGTAATCATGTATTACAAAATGATGGTAAAAATCCTCGATTAGTCAGTAGTGCATTGATGGACGATTGTTGGCATGATCATGACCATTAATGAATACACAACTATTCTCGCCCGTAGTGCATGAATAATTGTGGTCGTGATACTAAAGAATATCCTTAGCCAGAGTAAGTGCGGGTGATTCGATGATGTGGATTATTTATTAAAGTCGAGTCTCAAATTTAATGATGATGAAAAACCTTTTAAATCATAAAAGATAGTAGATTTTATTTTCTACTTGACTCTTTTAATGGATTGCTTGTTCATTGCAGCTTAAACTTGATGTTTATTATATTTTATCGCTTTAACACCGTTGAAGGCTATTGATAATTTATTCTGCATTATCTTAGTCATAATATTTTATCGGCTAGTTAGTTGAGCTCACCCTTTTTCTTTCACTATTCTCTTCAGAAATGAGAACATAGCCGGGACGAGTCGGGGAACGGAGTTATGGTCCGTGAGGATAGCATTAGTAGTCCTTACTATTCTGCGAAATAGTGTGATAATAATTGTAATGAGGACTCCTTTTGAGTTTGTATAATATCTAGTAGACAATATTTGTATTCAAACTCACGCTTTATGTCGTATTGCATACAGCGCTTATATTAGTAAGTTGTATTTAAATTACGACCATGTATCCGACTACCCAAGATGGGTGATGTATACCTAATTTTGGGGGCGCCACAACAGTATCAAAGCTTAGGATATGATCCTCGCAAAGATGTGAGAAAAGTACTAGGAGGGAGAGACGGGAATACCTTCGCTAGTATGACCTACCTAAGTTTATGTGTTATTTTATTGGTCATCGTAATATAAAGATAATTTGTTACATGTCAATTAACCTTTTATTTTGTGGCAAGATTCTAAAATGACATTTGAGAATGTTGAGAATAAGAATGGAGCACAAAGCGATCGTTGATTCACCACATATCAATAATCGTGATAATGTGCATCGTGAAGGCGACAATCCTCATGCAAACAACAACACCGACCAAATGATAAATGATCAAATGTTCGGAGGCTTTATGCAATTTATGCAACAAAGAAAGCGAGAGTGACTCTCGTCCAAAACGTAGGTGGAAACACTTGAAACTCTCTGCGCGTCACCGCTAAACAATTCAAGGAGCCGACCACCGGAGTTTAAGAGAGAGCCAAAACCACTTCGCTAAGCATGGATAAAGCAGATTACCAAGATATTTGATGTCTTGGGATGCTCCGAGGAGCAAAGGTTCCTTTTTTCACGCCTTTTATGTTCTTGTGAGGAGCGAGGCAGACATCGTGTGGGAATCGGTAAAACGTACTCAACTCAACAGATCAAGATATCTTGGGAGAAGTTCCAGAGTCGTTTCAACGACAAATACTTTCCCGAAAGTATTCGCCATACGAAGGAGGTGGAGTTTATCAAGTTGGAACAAAATAATACGACCGTGTCGCAATACGAGGCAAAATTTGCGGAGTTATCACGGTTTTATCCCACTTGGTGGATAATGAAGAGAGAATGGCGCGAATGTTTTTAAGAGGTTTGAAGTCGAGATACGCCAACATCTTATTTCTCATAAACCGTGTTTGTATTCGGATGTTGTAAATAGGGCTCGCTTAGTGGAGCGCGATAACGAGTCAACGCAACTAAAAGAGAGCAAATTTGAAAGTTATAATACCATACCGTAGAGTAGTCATCGAAGCGGTGACAACAAGCGTGGGGGGAATCAACAGGCCAGATATGGTAACCACTTCGGTGGTAATCAAGGCCAAAATAATAAGAATGGACATTTCAAGAAACGGAGATTCAACAATGATGGAAAGACGTCAAGACCAAAGACCGTTGTTAAGGAAGGAGAAAGACCACCTATCATATGCTTCAAATGCGGAGAAGAGGGACACATCAGTCCGAACTGTGCCATGCCGTCCAAAGCATGTTATAATTATGGAAGAGAAGGTCACTTAGCTCGATTTTGTCGTTTATCGAAGACAAATTCAACTAGGATGGAGGCACCAAAGGCCGTCCCAAAAAAGTCAAACCGATAAGGTAAGGGAGAGCGTTTGTTGTTACCTCCCCAGAGAGCAAGGAACCCGAATGAGGTCATCACGGTAAGCTTATCATAAACTCTAATGAAGTCTACACTTTATTTGATACCTGTTTCTACCCATTCTTTTATTTCTCCTACTTGCGCCATCGATTAAATTTGACTCGGAGAAATTAGACTTTGACTTATCTCGTGGAAACTACATTGGGAGAAACCTTCATTACATCCATCGCTTATAAGTCTTGTTTAGTTCAAATCGGTACCCTCACATTACCCGTCGATCTTATCTCATTAAAAATACTTGCATTTGACGTGATTCTGTGGATTGATTGGTTAACTACTTATCATGCAAAATTGATTGTTTTCGTAAGGTTGTTAGCTTTCATATTCCTAATCAACCTATTATGCGAATTCAAACGACCAAACCATTAAAATCAATCACGGTCCATCTCAAGCCATAAAGCTATTCGCTTATTGAAAAATGGATGTCAAGATTTCTTAGCTCATGTCACACGATTTAAACAAAAATACGCCGCTTTTGAGCGATATTTCTATTGTTAATAAATTTCTGACGTATTCTCAAGAACTTCCCGCCTACCCCGAGCGTGAAATTGAATTTTGTATCGACCTTGAACCCGGTACAAAACCTATTTCCAAAGCCCCATATCGAATGGCTCTATTGAACTTCGTGAGTTAAAGACCCAACCGCAGGAATTGTTAGACATCGGCTTTATTCCTCCTAGTACTTCTCCTTGGGGTGCTCCCCTGCTCTATTCGTGAAGAAGAAAGATGGGAGTATGCGACTTTGTATTGATTATCGGGAGTTGAATCATGTCACCATCAAAAATAGGTATCCATTGCCACGTATTGATGACCTGTTTGACCAACAGAAGGAGCCAAATTCTTTTCAAAGATTGATCTTCGTTCCGATATCACCAATTAAAGATTAGAACCGTGACATTCCAAAGACGGCTTTAAAACCCGATGCGGGCATTATGAATTCCTAGTCATGTCCTTTGGATTGACTAATGCTCCTACGCCTTTCATGGATATGATGAACCGAGTATTCAAGGAATATTTAGATCACTTTGTGGTCGTCTTTATTGATGACATCCTTATTTATTCCAAAAGCCGTGAAGATCATGAGCAACACATGAGGCTGACACTCCAAAAGCTACGTGAATATAAGCTTTATGCCAAGTTGAAGAAATGCGAATTCTGGCTTGAAGAAGTAGCATTCCTTGGGCACGTAGTATCAAGTCATGGAATATCTGTTGACCCAAAGAAAGATCAAGCTATTCAAAGTCGGGAACAACCTAAATCGAAGGATCAAGTACGTAGCTTTCTCGGTTTAGTTTGGTTTATTATCGGAGATTCGTGGAAGGATTTTCTCGAATCGCTACTCCATCGACTCACCGACTCGAAAAGATACAAAGTTCTATTGGAGCAAAGAATGTGAGAAGAGTTTTCAAGAACTCAAGAGGAGACTTATTTCAAAGACTGCTCGACAATACCATCCGCTCGGAGGGATTTGTTATCTACAAAGGATGCTTCGAGCAAAGGGTTGGGATGTGTTCTTATGCAACATGGAAAAGTTATAGCTTATGCCTCATGACAACTCAAAGAATATGAGAGGAATTATCCTACTCATGATCCGGAGTTAGCACCGCTTATCTTTTGCTTAAAATTTGGAGGCATTACTTGTATGGGGAGAAAATGGAGATCTTTACGGATCATAAAAGCCTCAAATATTTCTTCACTCAAAAGGAACTCAACATGCGACAACGACGTTGGCTTGAACTGTTGAAAGATTATGATCATACCATCCAATACCATCCTGGAAAAGCGAACGTGGTAGCTGACGCATTGAGTAGAAGATCGTATGCAAGTACGAGTGCGTTATTGTCAACACAAAGGCCCATTTTGTGTGACTTGCAAAGGATGGAGATAGAGTTAAAGACTCCAAGGACGCATGTGATGATAGCGAATATACGAGTAGAACCGACTTTAATCGATAAAGTTAAAGTTGCTCAAGCTACAGACCTGGAGCTGATGCGTATGAGGAAGAAAGTGCAAGAGGGTGCTATATCTGGGAAGCAAGAATCGATGAAGAAGGAATACTTGAGTCAACTCCGGACTTTGTGTTCCTAACGACCACGATTTAAAGTATAATATCATGATGGAGGCGCATGACACACCATTTGCAATCCATCTCGGGAGTACCAAAATGTATCATGATATTCGGCATACATTTTGGTGGAGCAATATGAAGAGAGAGATAGATATTTATTTTATCTCAAGGTGTCTAACTTGTCAACGAGTTAAAGCGGAGCATCAAGTACCAAAAGGTCCATTCTGCAACCACTTGAAATTCCGAATGGAAGTGGGAGCACATTACCATGGATTTCGTTCTGGGTCTTCCTAAGGTTTCTCAAGGCATTGATGCGATTTGGGTCATTGTTGATAGATTGACCAAGTCTCGCTCATTTCTTACCGATACGAGAAACTTATACACTTGAACGTCTTGCTCAGATGTACATAAACGAGATTGTAAGATCGCATGGTATGCCAAGATCCATAGTTTCGATCGAGACCCAAGATTCACTTCACGATTTTGGGTTAGTTTGCAAAAAGCTATGGCACACGAGACTTACGATTTAGCTTCGGATATCATCCTCGATCTTTTATTTGGACAAATGGAGAGGACTATTCAAACTCTTGAAGATCTATTAAGACTCGTGTCCTTGATTTCAAGGGAGTTGGGACAAGTTCTTACCATTGGTGGAGTTTTCCTACAACAACAAAGCTATCAAGCAAGTATTGGCATGGCTCCATTCAAGCGTTGTATGGAAAGAAAGTGTCGCTCTCAATATCTTTGGGATGAGGTGGGTGAAGCAACGTTGTTGGGACCGGAGTTGGTACGTATGACTATGGAAAAGATTCAAACGATCCGACAAAGTATAAAAACCTCACAAAATCGACAAAAGAGTTATGCTGATCTTCATCGAAAGGACGTGGAATTTGATATAGGAGATCATGTGTTGTTAAGAGTTGCTCCATGGAAAGGAGTTACATGATTTGGAAAGAGAGGAAAACTTAATCCTCGATTCATCGGGTCCATTTTAATCCTCGATCGAGTAGGAATCGTAGCCTATAGACTCGCTTTTACCGCCAAATATGTCTCGTGTTCATAACGCTTTTCACATATCCATGTTACGTAAATATGTGAAAGACCCGAACCATATTATCGAGTTAGAACCCATTTAAATAGCGGAAGATTTGACGTATGAAGAGGTTCCTGCTCAAATTTTGATAAGAAGGAACATATTCTACGCTCCAAGGTTATACCTCAAGTCAAAGTTTTGTGGAGGAACCACGATGTTGAGGAGATGACTTGGGAGTTAGAATCAAAATGAAATCAAGGTATCCTTACCTCTTCGACATACCAGTACGTACCCTAATTTTGAGGGCTTAAATTTCATAAGAAGGGAGGTTGTAAGACCCCACTTTTATAAATAAAGATGAATTTTCTATAAATATTATTTTTGAATATTATGGAATAATTTGATATAATTTTATAGTTGTGGGTAATATTTATAAATTTTGCAAAGTATGCAAGTGGTTATATTATATTCGATTGGTCTGGGAATATTCGGTTTAGCAGGAATATTCGCATAACTACTCAATCATCAGGTAGACCCCACAATGTAATTATTGTTTGATTGAGAAAACGACAAAAATATTTTATTGAAATAACGACGGAAGTTTTACCGCTGATACTTGCTGAACTACTCGGTAGTAAAAGTACAAAGAATACGTGTGGTTGCATAAGAAATATTACCTGATTGATTATCGATGCTTATGTGAGAAGTCACTCATTTGATTCCATTATCGTCGATTAATAATATGAATTATTATAATGATAATGACGCTTTTGTTTTATTCAGATTATTAACGTAATAAAATGTAAACATCTTTTATATAAAATGTAATACTTTATTAAAGTTATTTTATAAATAAAATATATTATATTTTATTATGCATAAGTGTTGCATATGTTTTTCAGTGCATAGTGTTGCATAAAGTTTGCATAGTAAAAATGTTTTTATATAAATAGAATATATTATATTTTATTTAAAAGATTTTGCTTTAAATATGGACCGCCGATTAAAGTAAATCAATCTGGACCGCTCATGGATTAATTACTATGCATTCTATTTTCCTATAAATAGAAGCTCATTCCTTCATTATTTTCTTTAATTCACCAAACTCTGAGAGAGAAACTATAGAGAGAAAGAAGAAAAGTATTCTCGCTACTTCACTTTGCCAATATTCAGCTTCTTCTAAGGTAGGGAATATTATTTGTTGTACCTGTAAGGGTGTTATTCTTTCTTATTCATGAAGAGAACTTCATTATTCCATTCATTATTATTCTTGGAATAACTCGTAAAAGTGGCATACCCTATACATAACCTCGTGATAATACCCTATACTTAGTGAAATCCTTATGTTATTCCATTCTTATTATTCTATTGGAATGACTCGATACGCTGTTTACCCTATACTTGGTGACATTCTTCTATTATTCTATCGGAACATCCTGCGTCACAGTGTTTTACACCTGACCGGTTCCGCCTTTTATTATTCTCGCTGGAACATCCTCGCTCGTGTGTTTTACACCGACCGGGTTCCGCTTTTTATCATTCTCATTGGAATATCCTATCATGTTTTTACACCGGATCCGTTTCCATCTTTATTATTCTTCATTGAACATCCTATCTTGCGTGAATTTCACCGACCGGTTCCGTTATTATTATTCTCGTTGAATAACCTCGTCTATGCTAAGCACCGCATGCATGTGATTTCTTTTATTATTCCATTCTTTATTATACCCAAATTGGTTAAAACTTTGACTTCTATACTCCATGAAATTAGTAGAATATCCTCGATATTTGCGCTTCATCCAAAGATCTTTTCATGGAAATATTCTTCCGATCATTCTTGAATTTTACTCTACAAAACAAAGATTATGTTGACAATTTGACGTTAATAATTCCTCGGATAAAATAATTCTTGAACTTGTTTTATTGAATTTTTATATCATTGTCATCATCCTCATGTTTATATATTTTTTTTAAAGTCATCTCGTGGCCTGTAGAGCATGGATGGACTTGGTATGATTATGACACTGGGATTATTCGGTGTCACGACCAATCATAATGTTACAAATGATGTGGTAAAAATCCTCGAAGGGTCAGTAGTGCATCGATGGACAAATTGTTGGCATGATCATGACCATTAATGAATACACAACTATTCTCGGCCCGTAGTGCATGAATAATTGTGGTCGTGATATACTAAAGAATATCCTTGGTCAGAGTAGTGTGGGTGATTCGATGATGTGGATTATTTATTAAAGTTTGAGTCTCACTTAAATGTTGATGAAAACCTTTAAATCATAAAAGATAGTAGATTTTATTTTCTACTTGACTCTTTTAATGGATTGCTTGTTCACCGCAGCTTAAACTTGATGTTTATTATATTTTATCGCTTTAACACTGTTGAAGGCTATTGATAATTTATTCTCGCATTATCTTAGTCATAATATTTCTTATCGGGCTAGTTGAGCTCACCCTTTCTTTCACCGTTTCTCTTGAAAATGAGAACATAGCCGGGACGAGCCTGGGAACCGAGTAATGGTCCATAGGATAAGATTAGTAGTCCTTACTATTCGTGAAATAGTGTGATAATAATTGTAATGAGGACTCCTTTTGAGTTTGTATAATATCTAGTAGACAATATTTGTATTCAAACACACGCTTTATGTCGTATTGTATACCTACGCTTATATTAGTAAGTTGTATTTAAATTTCATACCATGTATCCGACTACCCAAGATGGGTGATGTATACCTAATTTTGGGGGCGCCACAGCTTGGTATCAAAGCTTAGGGATATGATCCTCGCTAAGATGTGAGAAAAGTACTAGGAGGGAGAGACGGGGAATACCTTCGCTAGTATGACCTACCTAAGTTTATGTGCTATTTTATTGGTCTCACGTAATATAAAGATAATTTGTTATACGTCAATTAACCTTTTGTTTTGTGGCGAGATCTCAAAATGACATTTGAGAATGTTGAGAATAGCAATGGAGCACAAAGCGATCGTTGATTCACCACATATCAATAATCGTGATAATGTGCATCGTGAAGGCGACAATCCTCATGCAAAACAACAACACCGACCAAATGATGAATGATCAAATGTTCGAGGCTTTATGCAATTTATGCAACAAAGAAAGCGAGAGTGACTCTGTCCAAAACGTAGGTGGAAACACGGAAAACTCTCAAGCACACACCTAAACAATTCAAGGAGCCGACCACCGAGTTTAAGAGAGAGCCAAAACCACTTCATAAAGCATGGATAAAGCAGATTACCAAGATATTTGATGTCTTGGGATGCTCCGAGCAAAAGGTTCCTTTCACGCTTTATGTTGCTTGCGAGAGGCAGACATCGGTGGGAATCGGTGAAACGTACTCAACCCTTTGTCATCAAGATATCTTGGGAGAAGTTCCAGAGTCGCTTCAACGACAAATACTTTCCCGAAAGTATTCGCCACATGAAGGAGGTGGAGTTTATCAAGTTGGAACAAAATAATATGACCGTGTCGCAATACGAGGCAAAATTTGCGAGTTATCACTATTCGTCCCCACTTGGTGGATAATGAAGAGAATGGCGCGAATGTTTTTAAGAGGTTTGAAGTCGAGAGATACGCCAACATCTTATTTCTCATAAACCGTGTTTGTATTCGGATGTTGTAAATAGGGCTCATTAGTGGAGCGATAACGAGTCAACGAACAACTAAAGAGAGAGCAATTGCAAAAAGTTATAATACCAAATGAGAGTAGTCATCAAGCTATGACAACAAGCGTGGGGGAATCAACAGCCGGATATGGTAACCACTTCGGTGGTAATCAAGGCCAAAATAATAAGAATGGACATTTCAAGAAACGGAGATTCAACAATGATGGAAAGACGCCAAAGACCAAAGACCCGTTGTTAAGGAAGGAGAAAGACCACCTATCATATGCTTCAAATGCGAGAAGAGGGACACATCATCCGAATCGCGCAATGCCATTCAAAGCATGTTATAATTATGGAAGAGAAGGTCACTTAGCTCGATTTTTGTCGTTTATCAAGACAAATTCAACTAGGATGGAGGCACCAAAGGTCATTCCCAAAAAAGTCAAACCTAGAAAGGCAAGGGAGAGCGTTTGTTGTTACCTCCCGAGAGAGCAAGGAACCCGAATGAGGTCATCACGTAAGCTTATCATAAACTCTAATGAAGTCTACACTTTATTTGATACCGGCTTCTACCCATTCTTTTATTTCTCCTACTTGCTTTCATCGATTAAATTTGACTCGAGAAATTAGACTTTGACTTATCTCGTGGAAACTACATCGGGAGAAACCTTCATTACATCCACTGCTTATAAGTCTTGTTTAGTTCAAATCGGTACCCTCACATTACCCGTCGATCTTATTTCATTAAAAATACTTGCATTTGACGTGATTCTAGGGATTGATTGGTTAACTACTTATCATGCAAAAATTGATTGTTTTCGTAAGGTTGTTAGCTTTCATATTCCTAATCAACCTATTATGCGAATTCAAACGACCAAACCATTAAAATCAATCACGGTCATCTCAAGCCATAAAGCTATTCGCTTATTGAAAAATGGATGTCAAGATTTCTTAGCTCATGTCACGATTTAAACAAAATATACGCCGCTTTTGAACGATATTTCTATTGTTAATAAATTTCCCGACGATTCCCAAAGAACTTCCCCGCCTACCCCCCAGAGCGTGAAATTGAATTTTGTATCGACCTTGAACCCGGTACAAAACCTATTTCCAAAGCCCCATATCGAATGGCTCTATTGAACTTCGTGAGTTAAAGACCCAACCGCAGGAATTGTTAGACATTGGCTTTATTCGGCCCTAGTACTTCTCCTCGGGGTGCTCCTGCTCTATTCGTGAAGAAGAAAGATGGGAGTATGCGACTTTGTATTGATTATCTGGAGTCAATCATGTCACCATCAAAATAGGTATCCATTGCCACGTATTGATGACCTGTTTGACCAAATTGCAAGGAGCCAAATTCTTTTCAAAGATCGATCTTCGCTCCGGATATCACCAATTAAAGATTAGAACCACCGACATTCCAAAGACGGCTTTCGTAACTCCAGACGGCATTATGAATTCCTAGTCATGTCCTTTGATCGACTAATGCTCCCGCCGCCTTCATGGATATGATGAACCGAGTATTCAAGGAATATTTAGATCACTTTGTGGTCGTTTTATTGATGACATCCTTATTTATTCCAAAAGCCGTGAAGATCATGAGCAACACTTGAGGTCGACACTCCAAAAGCTTCGTGAATATAAGCTTTATGCCAAGTTGAAGAAATGCGAATTTCGGCTCAAGAAGTAGCATTCCTTGGGCACGTAGTATCAAGTCATGGAATATCTGCTGACCCAAAGAAAGATCAAGCTATTCAAAGTCGGGAACAACCTAAATCGCTGACCCAAGCACGTAGCTTTCTCGGCTTAGCCGGTTATTATCGGAGATTCGTGGAAGGATTTTCTCGAATCGCTACTCCATCGACTCAAATTGACTCGAAAAGATACAAAGTTCTATTGGAGCGAAGAATGTGAAAAGAGTTTTCAAGAACTCAAGAGGAGACTTATTTCAAAGACTGCTCGACAATACCATCCGCCTCGAGGGATTTGTCATCTACAAAGATGATGCTTCGAGCAAAGGGTTGGGATGTGTTCTTATGCAACATGGAAAAGTTATAGCCTATGCCTCATGACAACTCAAAGAATATGAGAGGAATTATCCTACTCATGATCCGGAGTCAGCAAATTTGTTGTCTTTGCACTTAAAATTTGGAGGCATTACTTGTATGGGGAGAAAGTGGAGATCTTTACGGATCATAAAAGCCTCAAATATTTCTTCACTCAAAAGGAACTCAACATGCGACAACGACGCTGGCTTGAATCTGAAAAGATTATGATCATACCATCCAATACCATCCTGAAAAAGCGAACGTGGTAGCCGACGATCGAGTAGAAGATCGTATGCAAGCACGAAAAGTGCGTTATTGTCAACACAAAGGCCCATTTTGTGTGACTTGCAAAGGATGGAGATAGAGTTAAAGACTCCAGGACGATGTGATGATAGCGAATATACGAGTAGAACCGACTTTAATCGATAAAGTTAAAGTCGCTTGCAAGCTACGCACTGAGCCGATGCGTATGAGGAAGAAAGTGCAAGAGGGTGCTATGCCAAGCAAGAATCGATGAAGAAGGAATACTTGAGTCAACTCTGAGACTTTGTGTTCCTAACGACCCCGATTTAAAGTATAATATCATGATGGAGGCGCATAACACACCATTTGCAATCCATCTCGAGTACCAAAATGTATCATGATATTCGCCATACATTTTGGTGGAGCAATATGAAGAGAGATAGCGTTTGTTTATCTCAAGGTGTCTAACTTGTCAACGAAGTTAAAGCGAGCATCAAGTACCAAAAGGTCCATCAGAACCACTTGAAATTCCGTAATGGAAGTGGGAGCACATTACCATGGATTTCATTACCGGCCTTCCTAAGGTTTCTCAAGGCATTGATGCGATTTGGGTCATTGTTGATAGATTGACCAAGTCCGCTTTCATTTCTTACCGACACGAGAAACTTATACACTTGAACGCCTTACTCAGATGTACATAAACGAGATTGTAAGATCGCATGGTATGCCTCAGATCCATAGTTTCGATCGAGACCCAAGATTCACTTCACGATTTTGGGTTAGTTTGCAAAAAGCTATGGGCACAGATTTCACGATTTAGCTCTCAAGATATCATCCTCGCACTTGACGGACATTCTGGAGAGGACTATTCAAACTCTCAAGATCTATTAAGACTCGTGTCCTTGATTTCAAGGGAGTTGGGACAAGTTCTTACCATCGGTGGAGTTTTCCTACAACAACAGCTTATCAAGCAAGTATCGGCATGGCTCCATTCAAAGCGCCAGTATGGAAGAAAGTGTCGCTTCCAATATGCCGGGATGAGGTGGGTGAAGCAACGTTGTTGGGACCGAGTTGGTACGTATGACTATGGAAAAGATTCAAATGATCCGACAAAGTATAAAAACCTCACAAAATCGATAAAAAAGTTATACCGATCTTCATCGAAAGGACGTGGAATTTGATATAGGAGATCATGTGTTGTTAAGAGTTACTCCATGGAAAGGAGTTACAAGATTTGGAAAGAGAGGAAAACTTAATCCTCGATTCATCTATCCATTTTAATCCTCAATCGAGTAGGAACTGTGGCCTATAGACTCGCTTTTACCGCCAAATATGTCTCGTGTTCATAACGCTTTTTCACATATCCATGTTACGTAAATATGTGAAAGACCCGAACCATATTATCGAGTTAGAACCGGACGAAATAGCGGAAGATTTGACGTATGAAGAGGTTCCCGCTCAAATTTTGGATAAGAAGGAACATATTCTACGCCCAAGGTTATACCTCAAGTCAAAGTTTTGTGGAGGAACCACGATGTTGAGGAGATGACTTGGGAGTTAGAATCAAATGAAATCAAGGTATCCTTACCTCTTCGACATACCAGTGTACGCACTCCTAATTTCGAGGGCGAAATTTCATAAGAAGGGGAGGTTGTAAGACCCCAACTTTTATAAATAAAGATGAATTTTCTATAAATATTATTTTTGAATATAATGGAATAATTTGATATAATTTTATAGTTGTGGGTAATATTTATAAATTTTGCAAAGTATGCAAGTGGTTATATTATATTCGATTGGTCTGGAAATATTCGGTTTAGCAGGAATATTCGTATAACTACTCAATCATCAGGACCCTCACAATGTAATTATTATTTTGATCGAGAAAATGACAAAAATATTTTATTGAAATAACGACGGAAGTTTTACCGCTTGATACCGCTGAACTACTCTAGTAGTAAAAGTACGAAGAATACGTGTGGTTGCATAAGAAAGACACTGTGATTGATTATCGATGCTTATGTGAGAAGTCACCATTTTGATTCCATTATCACGATTAATAATATGAATTATTATAATGATAATGACGCTTTTGTTTTATTCAGATTATTAACGTAATAAAATGTAAACATCTTTTTTATATAAAATGTAATACTTTATTAAAGTTATTTTATAAATAAAATATATTATATTTTATTATGCATAAGGTCAGATATAGTGTTTTGATAAGGTTATTGCATAGTATTTGCATATAGTAAAATGTTTTATATAAATAGAATATATTATATTTTATTTAAAAGATTTTGCTTTTAAATATGGACCGCCGATTAAAGTAAATCAATCTGGACCGCTCATGGATTAATTACTATGCATTCTATTTTCCTATAAATAAAGCTCATTCCTTCATTATTTTCTTACGAATTCAATTTAAACTCTAGAGAGAGAAACTATAGAGAGAAAAAGAGAAAAAGTTCTCGCTACTTCACTTTGCCAATATTCAGCTTCTTCTAAGGTAGGGAATATTATTTGTTGTACTCGTAAAGGGTGTTATTCTTTCTTATTCATGAAGAGAACTTCATTATTCCATTCATTATTATTCTGTTGAATAACTCGTAAAAGTGGCATACCCTATACATAACCTCAGTATACGCCAGATACCCTATACTTGGTGAAATCCTTATGTTATTCCATTGCTTATTATTCTCGTTGGAATAACTTTGTATGCGCCTTACCCTATACTTGGTGACATTCTTCTATTATTCATTGGAACATCCTCGTCAGGTGTTTTACACCGACCTAGTTCCGCTTTTATTATTCTCATTGGAACATCCTCGTCATGGTTTTACACCCACCGGTTCCGCTTTTTTATCATTCTCATTGGAATATCCTATCTCATGTGTTTTACAATCGGATCCGGGTTCCATCTTTATTATTCTCATTGGAACATCCCGCTTGCGTGAATTTCACCGACCGTTTCGTTATTATTATTCATTGCTGAATAACTCGCCTCTCTGCCAAGTACCGCATGCATGGTGATTTCTTTTGTTATTCCATTCTTTATTATACCCAAATAAGTAAAACTTTGACTTCTATACTCCATGAAATTAGTAGAATATCCTCGATATTTGCGTTTCATCCAAAGATCTTTTCATGGAAATATTCTTCCGATCATTCTTGAATTTTACTCTATAAAACAAAGATCATGTTGATAATTTGGACGTTAATAATTCCCGGATAAAATAATTCTTGAACTTGTTTTATTGAAATTCTTATATCATTGTCATCATCCACATGTTTATATTTTTTTTAAAGTTATCTCGTGGCTCGTAGAGCATGGATGGACTTGGTATGATTATGACACGAGGATTATTCGGTAATCATTAACCGTAATGTTACAAATGATGTGGTAAAAATCCTCGCAGGGTCAGAAGTGCATCGATGGACGCTTGTTGGCATGATCATGACCATTAATGAATACACAACTATTCTCGCCCAGAGTGCATGAATAATTGTGGTCGTGATACTAAAGAATATCCTCGTCAGAAAGCGGGGTGATTCGATGATGTGGATTATTTATTAAAGTCGAGTCTCAACTTTAATAAAGATGAAAAACCTTTTAAATCATAAAAGATAGTAGATTTTATTTTCTACTTGACTCTTTTAATGGATTGCTTGTTCCGCCGCAGCTTAAACTTGATGTTTATTATATTTTATCGCTTTAACACTTTGTTGAAGGCTATTGATAATTTATTCTCGCATTATCTTAGTCATAATATTTCTTCTTTGGGCTAGTTGAGCTCACCCTTTCTTTCACCGTTCTCTTCGTGAAATGAGAACATAGCCGGGACGAAGTCTGGGAACGAGTAATGGTCCGCAGGATAGCATTAGTAGTCCTTACTATTCTGCGTGAAATAGTGTGATAATAATTGTAATGAGGACTCCTTTTGAGTTTGTATAATATCTAGTAGACAATATTTGTATTCAAACTCACGCTTTATGTCGTATTGCACACCTATACGCTTATATTAGTAAGTTGTATTTAAATTCTGTACCATGTATCTGACTACCCAAGATGGGTGATGTATACCTAATTTTGGGGGCGTCACAGTATTTATTACTTGGGGTAATATTGGAAACTAAGCAATTAATGCTTACTTGTCGTTTAAGGTTTTGGCACATGGATTAAGAAAATATCATTTACCAAGTAAAATTTGTTTGAAATTTCATCACTACCCCTTTATGGGAAGTTGAAAACTATTAATACAAGGGAGGGAATTTCTTGGGACAATGAGAGAAGGTAAGGGTAATATTAATTTATTCTTCTCGAAAGTTGTAAACGATAAACTTTTTGAAACAAATTTTTTCTTCTAAAACGACAATCTTTTAGGAACGGAGGGAGCATTTCTCTAAAACGACTTATATTAAGGAACGGTAGGAGTATAATTTAGTGTGTAAATTATTGTATAGCGTGTGAGATATCTAATGAATACATCAAACAAACAAAACTAATTAAATTAGTGAACCTGAGTATATCACGTGTCTATTATTTTCCATTCTTCATGAGATTATTATGCATTTTGTTCTTAAATTTTAAAAGATATCAATTTGGGAATTGATATTTTTCACATAAAAATTTGATATTTTCACACGATCTCTCTCACATAAATAACGAGTGGGTCTCATCTCCATATAAAAAAGACTCATATAAAAATATCATTTTAACTATCAATTTAAAAATACTAGAGCGTTTAACATCTTAAAATCAAAGTTACATATATTCTACCAAGTTGGTTTGTAAGCAAATGTTAGAAAGTAAATTAAATTTAAGTTGTGGTGACATAGTGAAGACAAAGTAGAGAAACATGGTGGGTACTCGTGCATTTTTAGTCTAGTGGAAAAACAAAATCTAAAAATAGTCCGTGATCGGCTAATATTTTTTTTAATTTTTTTTATTCCTAAATAATTTATAATATTTTTATATAATTTTATTTTTTATATGTATTCAAATGACACCTAAATCACTGAATTTTATATAAAAAAAAATTAATTTTAATAAATATTTAAGAATCATAAAAAAAATAATAAATTGACCGATTTGACCGAGGGACATAATCCGGTTCCCCAAGACTTTTTCAAAAAGAGTACTGGTACTTGGTAGCAAGGTTTTCAAATCCGAACTAGATCACGGCCGAATTGAAAAAAAAAATCGGACCTTGGTTCACTCAACTGGTCTGGTTTGGACCACTAAACCATTTCTCTCAAAACTGCTCGGGTTTAACAGGTGAATCGGGTTGAACCGGTTGACCCAAAGGAACCGATGACAGTTCACTGGTTTGCCCTGCCTCTCCTTAAAGATTAAAAAAAAAAAATTACGCTATTATGCTTTTATTTTAGTAATTTAGTTGAGACTTTATTTGGTATTTTACATATCTTTGCATTCATTTAATCAAACACTTGAACTTGTGGTTGAATTTCGGAATTTGAATGTATCTTAGAGATGTTTAGTTTTTTTTTGTAGATAAATTGATTAATTTTACATATTTACTAAATATTATATACAATATATAATAATAATTAATATAATTAATTAATAATTATTTATTACACATTAATGACGTTACTATGTCAATAACGGTCCGGTCACTGGTTGGACCAGTGACCCATCCACCCAGTAACTTTTTCGATTCGATGACCGATCCGGATTTAAAAACCTTGTTTGGTAGTACACCGAAACAACGTCACAGGTAAAACTTTTCTGATGTCATCATTGCAACGTCAATAAAAATACACATACTTTTTTATTTAATATTGCATCATCAATTCAACTCCAATTTTATTTTTCTTCCTTTTTTTAAAAAAACTTATATTATTACAATATAATAAATTTAGGGATACATTAATATATATATATATATATATATATTGTATTTATATAAAAATTAATTTTAAAATTCTATCTATAATTAAAAAAATTGTATGTATAAATTTTATAACTTAAATCTTGCAAATTATAAATTATATCATAAATTATAAATTTTACGTCTTAAATTTTACAAATTATATCATAACTTAAAATTTACAAATTGTATTTATAATTTTATATTGTATTTCTAAGGTATTAGTTACATTTTTTAAAGGGATAAAATTTATTATATTTATACTTTTTTTTTTACTTTTAGTTTTTTTTTTTTCTTTGAGGCCGAATCATTAATATGGTGGTACTTGATGTAAGGGAACTGTAAATAGTCATTTTTTAAATTAAATTAAATTGTATATTTATACGTTCAATTAATATTAAATACACAAGACCCGATTGAATTCTTGGACGAGTTGGGTATTCCGACCAATTTTGGCCGAATTCTAAAATTGAGGGCTAAGTTATATCAAATTAGGTACTTAATGTTGTAAATTATAAATTCAAATTCTTTGGGGACTGAATTATGAATTTGATAGTACTTTATGATACATTTTTTTTTTTTGAGGAGAAATTGAATTTCATAACCGGAGATCAAAGCTTAGAGCATTACAAATAAAAGGAGGGGGAATAGAGCCCCATTCCTGGACATCAAACATAGAATTCGAAGCACGAGCTAAGAGATGTGCAACATAATTCGCTGACCTCCTAACAAAATAAATGCGACAATCGACTATAGAAGCAACCAAATTCTTACATTCATTGTAATACCCGGTAAAATAATAATAATAATAATAATAATAATAATAATAATAATAATATTTAAATTCATATTTTAATTGGGCTTTTCTTATGTTGGGTCAAATTGTATTTAATTTGTGTGAACTATAATAAGTATGTGATTACATTAATTTGGGCTTTTATACTAATTGGGTCTATTTTGTATTTGGGTAATAGTAAAATTCTATTACAATTAGGAGAGTTAGAAAAACAAAATAATAATAAATACTAAAACCTAATCATACATGCGGTACAAATCAAAAAGAAAAGAAAAAGTGGTTGGCGGCTGCTGTGAAGAGAGATCAAAAGAAAGAGCAAATTTACAAATTCACTCTTTGCATAGGAAGCCAAAAGGTATTATAACTTTGCTATTATTAATGAATTGTTGTAAACTATTATTGTAATAATAACTATAATATAAGCCTCAATAGATTTTGGGAGATGAAGTAGTTGAACTTTGAATTCTGAGTACCAATCCTTTCACCAAACTTTAATTCTGTTAGTGTTCCTTTTGGGTAATATATGTGTATGTATAAGAATGCTTATGATAGTCATGTAAAATTTAGTTACGATTTTGACAAAAAAATAAAAAATTAAAAAAAAAAATTAAAATTTTTTTTTAACGTCATCATGCAATTAATTGAAAGGCTGCTCTACTCTCGTTATATAATAAAGATGATTTATATATCAAATTGCCTACAAATGGTATATATATAGTATATTTCGGTAATTTTAAGTTATATTTCGTTATTTTTAAATTATATATATTATATGTTAATAAATTTTGGTAGTGAATCTTATAAATAAAATTAATAAATTAAATTGAAGTTATGCATATTAATTTGAATTAATTAATTTTGCCGACTTAGTTATAAAAGTTTTAATAATAAATTTAATAGTATTATGTTATTAATGATTGGATTGTAATAAAATCTTATTAAATTATTTTAATTGAACGGAAAGAATTTTTAGAGTTATAACTTGGAATATAAATTTTGGAGTATTAATAATTGATATAAGGCGATGATTAAAGGCATATTAAATAGATTATGAATTATTTTGGTAATTATTAGTTTGGATTATTTTAATTTGAGGTGAATATGTTTAGGTTGTGAATGACGTTTCGTATTTGATATCGTTGACATTTGAGAGTAAGATTTGGTGGAGTGTGCTATAAATGGTTTGGAAGTATCAGGTACGGATTCCGTACTCTTTCAGCGATACTCTTATTAAATTTAATTTGTTCTATTATTTCCTTATTTCGAATTATGTTATGATTTCACATAATTGTTTCATGTGAAATAAATATATTAGTTTCATTTTGGAGTTGAACACATGACTCGTATTTGTACTCTTTGAATTAGGATATCATGTTTAGTATTTATTTTTGATAATTGTAGAGCGGTACATGTTGCTACCTTCTTTTTGAGACCTTGTGACTATAATTTGATTTGGTTCAACATGTACATATAGAACCCTTTTGTTGGTATTATGTCGCATGTGTTGTGACATAGTATTTTTGTTAGAATATATCGTAGGGTATACCTGAGCTATAACCACCTGTGGGGGTATAACAGGCATGTCGTCTTAGTACGAGAGGCATGACACTTTCCGTGGCGGTGTGATTAGTTCACGGCGTCTCCGTTTTGGGCTCCGGAGGTAGTGGGTTATTTGGTGTTTTGTTGTGAGAGGCGTATGGGTTAACCCTAGTTTTCTGTTCTGCGGATTGGTGATGTTGTGCCAAACACACCTATCCGATTTGCATACATTTGGATTCGCGGTCCAATGTGTGAATTGCCTATGTGGCATTATTTTGGCTGCCTGTGTGGCATTATATATTTTGACTTGCCTGTGTGGCATTATTTTGATGTGCCTGTGTGGCATTATTTTGGTTGCCTATGTGGCATCATTTGATTTATCTGTGTGGCATTATTTTGATTTGTCTGTGTGGCAAGGTATATTTCTGAGCTCATTCGGTATGAAATAACTCCAACCATTTGTTTCAGCCTATTATTTTATTGGATTAGTTTTGCTGGTTTCTGTTCAGTTCAAGTCGTTGAGTTAGTTACTCCAGTTCGTTATTTTTTTATTTTCTTATTGGTTTCGTCAATTATGTTGATTCAGATATATTCCATTCAGATCTTTGGATATTATATTTTCGTTCATATTTGCACTTGAAGCTTTGTTCAGTATTTTGTCTCGCTTATTTTCGTATATCGACCAGATATCTTTTGTATATCTCAGTATCCGTCTTTGCAATCGCTCATCTTGTTTTTTCTTTCTAAGGAGTTTGCGAGGGTGATTCGTATAGTGTAATGAGAGTTTTGCCTTTGATCATTTAGGTTGAATCGAATTTTAAGTTTTGATTATTTTGACTCAATTTGGAGAATTGTATTTAGTACTTCATTGATGGATATCACTATTAATATTTTGAAGTTATTAGTGCTTTGTTTACTTATTTTGAGGTTTGTTGTGCTTTGCACGTGACCTCCCTTTCCTTTTCAGGAAGGCGGTGTTACAGAGATGGTCCACCAAACCCACATAATTCGGAGAGGAAGATGAAGCCTGAATACCTTGTATTAACATGGAAGAGTCGGATTCAACAATTATCTGTGAAGCACCAAGTCTTTTAAGCCAACTTAAAGCCTCCCTAAAGTTGACCGCCTCAGCCAAAACAGAATCTGCAGGACCCAAAATTGAACCACATCGAGCTGCTATCATTGTCCCCTCAGAGTTGCGAAGAACCATGCCAAAACCCAACTTACTTTCAGATGAGAACACAACTCCATCTACATTACATTTCATCCAACCGCAGGCAGGTTTGCACCAGTTCACAACGCCAAAATTTTGATCAGAGAGTAGGTCACCATTTATGAGGATTTGGGCATGTTGCCATTGAGTAAGAAAGGAACCAGCCAGGTTGACAATCGCCGAAGGCCATTTAAGCAAGTTTTTCCAAATCACATCATTTCGATTTTTCCATAGAGACCATAAAATCACATAAGACGGATGGCCTCACTGTTGTTGCCCATAATAAGAGCTTCAATCCATTGGATAATATCATCACCATTGAGAGAGGGAAGCAGTAAAGCTGAAAGTCTCCAACACTCAACAAAGAATTGAAAGCAAAGAAGAAATAGATGTGAAGTCGTCTCCATGGACTGAGCACAAACTGAACAAGAGGAATCTACATCAACCCGTCTTTGTCTTAGATTCTCTTTGGTTGGAAGACATCCTTAGCAAATGCGCCAAATTAAATTCCGCACTTTAGGAGGGATCTTTAGCAACCATAATTTCTTCTAAATTTGAGAGGAATGAGCAGGATTAATAGAATTCAAATGAGCGGTGAGAGTTCGATATGCACTACGGACTGAATACATACCACTTGTGTCCTTGCACCAGAAAATATTATCATAAGAACGTAGAGCAGGAAGAGGTACCTGTAGAATTAGAGCACAATCTCGAGGAGTGAAGAGATCATTGATTAGATCAATATCCCAACACTGTTCATTTGGGATCATCAAAGATTGTACCGACGCACTCAGCAACCCAGGAATCTGATGAGAGGAAATTCGAGGGTTAGCTTCATCAGAGAGCCAAGCGTCTGCCCAAATATTAATAGATGAACCATCTCTCACTCGCCATCTAACATTCTGCTTTATTAGATCCTGGGCAGCCATGATACTGCTCCAAATGAAACTAGCATTATTCTTCTTGTTGGCATGCAGAAAATCAGTTCTTCTATAGTATTTAGCCTTATAAACACGAGCAACAAGAGAATTGGGGGAAGTTAACAGTCTCCAACCATTTTTTCCCAACATAGCTAAATTAAATTCGTGGAGCTTACGAAAGCCAAGTCCCCCAAATTGTTTGCGAGCACAAAGAGCATTCCAGCTCTTCCAATGAATACCCGATGACTCTCCAGAGTTAGATCGCCACCAAAATCTGCTCATAATTCTTTCAAGATCCGCACATAAATTCAAAGGAAAAAGAAAAACACTCATAACATACGTTGGTAAAGCTTGGGCAACTGTTTTAATCAAAATTTCCTTGTCGGCCTTTGATAGAAATCTTTTCTTCCAGCTTGCTAAACGAGATCAAAACTTCTCTTTAAGAAAAGAAAGAATTTGAGTTTTATTTCTTCCAATACATGAGGGTAGACCAAGATACTTGTCATGGCCTGTAATTCGTTGAACATTCAAGGAAGAGCAAATTAAATGCTGTAAAGGCAAAGGAGTATTCACACTAAAAGAAATAGAAGATTTCTGGAAGTTGATTTGTTGACCCGAGGCTCGTTCATATTCATTGATGCAAGCTCGGATGATGTCACATTCACGTGTATTTTCCCTAAGAATAAAAAATCGTTGCCGAAAAAATAAATGAGATATAACCGAGCGCTTTAGGCAATTTTATAGCCATGAAGAAGTCCCCGCCGTTCATATCTTCTCAACAAGGCCGAGAAACCTTCTGCACATAAGATGAATAGATAGGGGGAGAGGGGGCAACCTTGCCTTAACCCTCGAGAAGGAGTGAATTTTTCAGTTTCAAAGCCCCCATGAACAATCGAATAAGTCACCGACCGAATACACATTAACATCCAATTAATCCATTTAATCGGAAATCCCATTCTAACCATCACCCTCTCTAAAAAAGCCCATTCAAGTTTATCATAAGCTTTGCTCATGTCAATCTTCAAGGCTGCATAACCATCACGACCTTGATGCTTAATTTTCAAATAATGAGATACCTCGTAAGCAATCATGATATTATCAGTTATCAATCTCCCCGGTATGAAAGCACTTTGAAACTCGGAGACTAAACTACTTAGAACAACTTCGAGTCTATTTGCCAGCATCTTCGAAATTATCTTATAAAGGACGTTACATAACGCAATAAGCCGTAAATCATATGCCACTTCCGGTGAGTTTTTCTTAGGAATTAAGATAAGATTGGTATGATTAAGACCAATCGGGAGGGAGGAATTATGAAGAGCATCAAGACTTGCAGAGGAGACATCTGCACCAACAATGTAATTGAATTTCGATAGAATCGCCGGTTCATACCATCTGGACCCGGGGCTTTATCTGGACCTATAGAGAAAAGAGCCTCCTTCACTTCATCATTGGTAAATTCTGCAATCAAAAAGTTTTGTTGCTCCTCAGATAAACAAGTGTCAATGCTATTAATAATCTCGCCGACAACACAACCACGAGAAGAAAATATATCTTTGAAATACGACATGAGCAAGTCGGCAAGACCAGAATCCCAAGTATGCCAATATCCATTTTGGTCTTTTAACTGAGAAATAGAATTGCGTTTTTTCCTGGCAGAGGCAGAAATATGAAAATAGCGAGAATTGCAATCACCTTCCTTTAACCAATGTTGTTTTGATCTTTGCTTCCAGAAGACCTCTTGTTGAGCTAGGAGTTTATTATAGTTCCTTTTAGCCTCTTCAAATCGGTGGATAGAGGTCGAGTCTACATAAATGTAATTAATAGATGAGAAAAATGCAGTTGCAAGCACAATTTGTTCAGGCTCCAAAATCCCAAGGACCCCCAAGAAAAGACCGACTTGGCAGGCTTATGTATATATTTCAAAGGGGATAAATAAGGTTTTGGTCATTGTACTGGGGTTCGGTTTTCATTGTGGTTACCGAAACTTTTTTTTATTACAATCGAATAAGCAGTATTTCAAAACTTACAAAATGGTCATTCCGTTCAGATTTTCTAGTCAAAAAAAGCGTTAGAATCTTCTTGATCTGCAGATTAGTTGAATCGACTTTTTGCTTCGTGGAACACGGAAAAGACAAGAAATTTATTATTATAGCACAAATGATCAAAACTATTAACTACTTCACCTAAACAATTCCAAAACTAATAATAATAATAATAATAATACTAATAATTTCAAAATAATAATAATAAAAAAATACTATTAATAGTAATAATTTTAAATTTCTATTTTAATAATTTTAAAAGTCTTTTTTAAAAAAAACTATTTTTTAAAAAATTGTTTTTAAAATTCAATTTTTAAAAAAGTCTGTTTTTTTAAAAGTTAATTTTTATAAAACAGAATTTTTAAAAAACGTTAATTTTTTTTAATCGAACTAATATTTTTAAAAAAATCTGCTTTTTAAAAACATTAATTTTTTATAAAAACAAAAATTTTAAATTTTTTAGAAAATTAACGTTTTTAATTTTTTTAGAAATTTAACGTTTTTTAATTTTTTTAGAAAAGTAACGCTTTTCAAATTTTTTTTGAAAAGTAACGTTTTTAATTTTTTTAGAAAAGTAACGCTTTTTAATTTTTTAGAAAATTAACGCTTTTTAAATTTTTAAAATTAACGTTTTTAAATTTAAGAATTTTTTAAAAAATATTAGTTCATTTAAAAATTAACGCTTTTAAAAAATTAAAAAATTCTGTTTTTTTAAAAAGTAACGGTTTTAAATTTAAGAATTTTTAAAAAAACAGACTTTTTAAAAATATTAGTTTGGTTTAAAAAAATTAACGCTTTTTTAAAAAACAAACTTTTTAAAAAAATGACTTTTTTGAAAAAATATTAGTTCAGTTTAAAAAAAATTAACGCTTTTTAAAAAATTAAAAAAAATCTCTTTTTATAAAAAATTAACGTTTTTTAAAAAAACAGAATTTTTTAAAAAAATTGAATTTTAAAAAACAGATTTTTTTTTAAAAAACAACTTTTTTAAAAAAAAAGTCTTTTTTAAAATTAACAGATTTTTTAAAAAAAAATAGAATTTTAAAATTATTATTATTAGTTTTGGAATTGTTTAGGTGAAGTAGTTAATAATTTTGGTAATTTGTGCTATAATAATCCGCCTGCTCGTATTTTCTGTGCTCCACGTAAGTAAAATAGTCAAGTTAACTTGCACAGTCAGCATTCCTAACGTTTTTTGGTCGGAAAATCGGACGGAATGACCATTTTGTAAGTTTTGAAAGACAATTATTCGATCAGTAATAAAAAGTTTGTGAACTACAACGAAAATCTGACCCTAAGACAAACGAATTAAAATCTTATTTATCCCTATTTCAAAGGAAGTGGGCGGTTTTATTAATTTTATATGTCGATGACATACACACATAGATGATGTAGCAATTTTCAAACATCACCCTTTGACGTATGCATGTAATTCCATGTTACGTATACATTCATGACGTGTAAAATCACTAAATTATTAATTCATGACTTTGAGTTGACTTGATGTCCGAAGTCAATGGGTATTTTTGGGTCGAATGTTAAGGGTGTTCTTGAGCCGGTTAACGCGTTAATAGAGATTACATCATTCTTCAGACCATTTTAAGAACGGAAGTGGTTATCATGAATTTTATTTTTGGGTAAGTTGATTAATCGCCATTAATAGTCAAAGTCTTTACGCGCGACGCGATCTTTACGCTGTGTCGGCATTCTATTCATCAATCACCAAATTATCAAAAAAAAAACTTAATGCTAACCGAATCCTTTCAGAACACAACCCCTATTTCAACCTGATACATTTAAAATATTTTCTTTTGGGTAGGGGCCCAAGATTTTCTGCATGCTTTGTTTAGTTTTGTTAGTTTGTTTGTTACCTTACATTCAAATCTCATAGTCATAACCAAAAAAATGAAAAAGAAAGACTTATGAATTGACTCCATCCCACCCTGCCTTGCACCAAGTTCTTGTATATAATATTGCCACTATATATCCGTTCTCCTCTACAAATTAAATCATTTTTCAAGTACAAGGCAATTCAGTTACTATTTTAAATAAATCTGCCCTTATAATTATGGTAATTGTGGTGGTATACTAATTTAACAATAATAAATTTGTCCAAAAAAATTATTCATTCATAGCCTAAAACATATCTAGTTTTTTATAATTGTGTTAAGAAATATTGACATGATATATATTGCTGATATCTTTTTCTAATAGTTTAAACTCTTAAATGAGTTGATTCCTTAACATGGTATTAAAACTCTCTAAGATTATATTTGTTTGCAATGATTATATTTGAGATAGAACTATTAATCTTAAATATTTTGTTTGTTTTCAAATTTAGACTTGCGACTATTAGTCTCGAGATTATAAAATGACTTAATAGTCTTAACATTATAACTATAATCACGGGATTATAATGATTTATAATCTCGAGATTATAATTATTGCAAACAAATTAATATAACTTAAATGTGTAAAGAATTGGATTCAAATCTTTTCGACCGTACGTTCCTTTATATATATATATATATATATATATATATATATATTAAGATCTAATAGTACATAATATACAATTAATATTGTTGAGGTAATTATTAATTAATTATTTGTTATAGAATTGAAAGAGAGGAGAATCAAACAGAGTATTTAATTAATGAATTGAAAGGCCAACGATATGATTAGCCAACTGGTGAAGGTAGATAGATAGGTGCACGTTTTTCCATCTTTTGCACCAAAGAAATTAGTAAAAGAGAAGAGAAAAAAGAATTTACGTTTTCTTTGGCAGGCAGGCAGGCAGGCAGGCAGGCATGCGTTCATGCATGACTAACAAGAGGCTAGGAGGAAAGATACCCGACAAAGTCAAGTAAATAATAAAGTATATATGTAGTAACCTACGTACAAGTACAATGAATGGAAATATTAATTAGAGGTGATGGAAATACAAATTATATATGAAGGTAAGAGTATTATCAATTTGTAAATTTTTAATTATGAATGAATGAATGAATTGTCATACGGATTAATAGAGATAACCACACTAGCTAGCTAACTAAAATAACCACCCACACCCTACCTAGTTTCGCCCTGCTTTATTAATAGAGATATATATAGTGAAACCCTCGAACAGGATTTCAAGTTATTATTCTTCATAGAATATTGTAACTGAAATGAATAATTATATATCACTTAATTATTTGTTACAAAAGTTATATTACACTCCCTCGGTTTTAATTTATAAAATTATTATTGATTTTTTGAAAGTTAATTTAAATTATTTTTAAATATAAAACTGATATAGAAGGAGAGAAACCGAGGGCTTAACTCCAATGTTTTATCTCAGTTGATGGACTAGGCTTACTGCAAAACAGCAGATTTTAGGTTGGAATCTTGACAGTGACCAAATAAGTTGCGTTTGTTTAATTTCAGTAAAAAAAAAAACTGTGGGTTTAATAAGGCACCGAGGCAAGTCACATTTATTATTTCTTGACAAAATCAACATACATAATTGATATGCTCACTACATTCGTCGTGGGCGTGGAGGTGGGGTTGGGCGCGGGACATGAGGAATAGATTGTTGTAGATACCAAATTTATTCATATTACAATGAGCTCTCTTATCACGTATAATCATTTCATTCATCGTTAACGTATATTATTTATATTTTGATGACTACTGCGCGCAGAAGTTTCACGCGTGACTCATCAAAATATGTATGTGAATGTATGCGATCGATATATGCGAATGATTAGATGATAATAGACTTATTTTTCATATTAGTATGACCTAATGAACTCTTCTCGTACTAACCTAAAAAGAGATCATTAGTTTGAAATATGGGAATCTCAAAATTCGAATTAAAAGAAAGATCACTTGTAAATCTATAAATAATTTTTTGCTCTTATATATACTTTTAAGTTTATTAAATGTTTAGTTTTATTAATAACAAAATAATGAAATTGTGATGTTAAACCTGAACAAAAATTAATGATACTTTTCCTTTGAACAAAAAATAATGCGCACCACTATGAATGGATATTAATACAAATAAAAAAATAAAATATGTTAGTTCCCAGAGGCACAATAATTATCTAGAAGAGGGATTGAATAGATATTTTAATATTTTTTTTCAAAATACTTGTCAAATTTGTTAATGATTTAATCACAACGGAATATAAGATTTGTTTGTTCCCCTTTAAGATAAACCAAATTAATAGGTGATACGCAGTTATAATAGATATAGCAGTTATAGCAAGAATATAAAAGACAATATTTTTAAGTGGTTCAGAGCACTTAAGGCTCCTAGTCCACTCTTCTACTCCTCGAGTAGGAAATCTACTAAGGATGTCTTTACAATCTTCGAATCACTTAGATTCCTTCAAGACTAGCAGTCTTGGAACTTCTTACTTCACTTTATGAGAGTTGAGTTCTTAAGTTGTGCTACTCAGTTGCCGTTAAACATATATGTTGGAAAGAACTGAGTAGCTGAGCAAGCTTTCTTTCTAGATCGTAGAGTTTGTCGTTTGAGTGTTCTTCAGCTTTTCGTTGTGTACTTGCTTGCTTTTTTAAATCTGCATCTGATTTGTATATAAGGTGCCTTTGAAATATGTCTGTTTGAAAGCATCCGTTGAATCATTAATTGTATTTGACATTTCTAAGCACTGATGGTGACTTCTGAAAAATCTTCATTGTCAAATTGACCAATTTGTACACGCCAGACTACTATATCACCTAACACCTGAAAAGGTGTTTTTCAGCTGCCATGTAGTACTTTCCTTAGCTTCTTCAATACGTTTCTTCGTTATATACTACAGATGAGTGTTGGGTCATTGGAATTCCTGAGAGTCTCAACGTCTATAATCCATTTCATATTTGTTGTAATTTATTCTTCAACAAATGGACAAAGCTTGATGTTTCTAATGCAGACAGATGATGCACTACGATCATGATCGTGGTGTCTAGTTCATGATTGATTCATGTTGTGAATGAGACACTACGATCTTTCTTAAGCACTGGTAGACTACGATCTTCACTTGCTTGATTTGCAGACTTTACGCTTCCGAGAGCAGACTACGATTCTTGACTTGGCTCGGCATGCGCTTGGACCAACTCTATGGTTCTGAGTGAGGCCCTCCAAAGCAGACTACGATTCTGTAGCAATTTTCTTGATACGCTACGATTCTGCCTTGGCTTCTGCAATCTCTCTGTTGGCTCGACAGACTACGATACTGTTGATGCCTATCTATTACATCTCAAAATAGATCAACCTAACAGTTTTGATCTTTTCATCTATATATTCATTTACAGAGTGATAAACATTAAGCACATATCAAACCTAACAAGTTTTGATCTATCACTAAGTCCTTGTACATGTGGTCCTTGTACATGTGTTCCTTGAAGGACTTTACATATAATCATGATTATTTACTTTCAACATCAAATTTAAATATGCAATACCCAACAAAATATATGAATAATTAACATAAAAAAATTCAATTCGCACTATACAAGTAATTATATTTTGGGCCCAAGTACAAATTAGGGTTCACATGACTTAATTGAATTAAATGCATAAATTAGGGTTCACATGCATATTATGATTAAATGAAAAGACAAAAGAGTCAAAAATAAATAAGCAAGACATGAGAGAAGCCTCCACATGTCTCGAGGCAGAAGACACATAGAGGCGACTCATTTTGGGAATTGATTAAGGGATTGGATTGGTTGCTAGAAGGGCATGCCGATCTGAGCATTAATCTGGTGACTAAGGGTATTTCTAAAATTTCTCCAAGGTCATATGCCTGACACGTGACCACTTTCCAGGAAACTCTATAAATACCGCTTCAATTCCATTGAGAAGGGAATTTTGGACTTTTGGAAGACTAGAAGACTTGGAGATTTTCTCTCAACCACAGACACTCAAGAAGGCTCTTTGGATCCTTGCTATCCTAATAGGGTTCTCGGATCCTAAGATTTCTTCCACGAGTCATTTCAGTAATCATTCACCTGTTCTTCTCCCCTCTTCAATCAATCAATCAATTTCGTACTCTTCGTGGATTTTTATTCTCCTCAGCCAACACGAAACCCTAACCCTAGCAAGGTACGATTTCCTTGCCCACATTTCTTTGGCGACTCTGCTGGGGAGGTGTAGAATTCGTGAAGGGTATGCTCACAATTCAAAGTGGGAGAACTACAGGAAGATTAGATTCACCGACAACTAGCATTACTTCACCAGATCCTGTTCTAAGGTAAGCAAATCAAACTTTCCAAGGCACGAATCTGAATCTTGATCAACCTACGCTTCAGAACGAAGTTCAACATCACCATACATGATTGATCAACAACAAACAAATTTTAGGCAAATAAGCACGGGAAGGCAAGACAAGGAAGTAAGTAGAGAGCAGACAAATGTTGTGCAACTGGAGATGCTCAAGGCATTGAAGGAAGCACGAGAATGATAGAGAATGATGATGGCTATGATGTTGGAAATGCAGAGGAAGCAAGAGGAAATAGGGAATTTCCATCAATAATTGATTCAAATTCCCACTTTCAAGGCCATGTTCCCAGGCAGTTCGCAGGAGGAAGGAGCAAGAGTGGAGGACAACAACAACAACAAAGAGAATCAGACTGCACCTCTATTAACTAAGAATAAATTGATTCTAATCATCAACTTAGAACCCCAGAACAGTGGTGACGTGCCACAACTCAAACTGGAAGCAAGTCATCCTCAGACAAGCATCATCCCAACCACTCTCCCCTTATTTTTATAAGTGCAGATACCAACCATCCCAAGCCACGTACAACGAACAAGTCCACAAGTACAACCAATGCAAGCTTTGAACAATGAAAGTGTGCATCAGCTGATCTCCTTACCATACACACTGCTAATGCAACAATATATCATAACACCCTAGAGAGTCCATACCACGACTTAGTATGTGACGAAGGATGATATGATATATCGATGTAATTAATTAACTTCACAATCAGACATCTCGACCTTCCGAGTTAGACTTTACTTCACCCTACCCGACATATATTCGGAGATAACCTTACCCGACAAGGTATATTGAGAATCCCCCGCAGTTTACGAAATATAATGGGGAGAAAGGAAACTCCAGAGAGCATATTGCCAAGTTTATAGAGTCAATGTCTCCATTGTTGGGTTATGATGAAGTGAACAATCATAACCCGTTGATAAGGGAATTCAATAAGACTTTGGCGGACAGTGCCATCACTTGGTACTATAATTTGGAGAAAGGGTAGAAGCCGAATCAGGAGCTATCAGATTATATGGATAGATTTAGGGCTCAGGCACAGAAGTGTACAAAACAAATTGAAGAAAATAACTTGGTGAGCATATGCAACAATGGTGCCTTAGATGGCTTAAACCCCACCTAATCATTAAAACACGTGATTCATTTGCAACACTTTCATCGTTTGCACAAGAATTGGAAGGAATCATGAAATTGCTTGCAAGTTATGCGACTGTTACATAGAAGGGCATGGACGGCTACTATGGCTTGAACAGACTCTCAGCAAAAGCCATAAGGGGGCAAGAAGGATAATGAATGACGAGGTTCATGATGTCAAAGATGTAGAAACAACAAGAGGAAATGAGGAGCTTTCACCAACAATTGATGCAAGGGTCATACTTTCAAGCCAAAGACAGTAAAAGTATGCCAACGAGGATTTCATCGACGAATAACGCTAAAGATTAAGGCTAAAGAGGTTTCATTGACAAAAGTTATTGAAAATAAGAACTTTTAAAATAAGAAACCAAAAGTCTACTGATTAAAGCAACTAAGCAAAAAAATTTGAGGAGGAAGTATTCCAAGAAGTTTTCTTTACTTTCGATTTCTCAAAGTACAGAAAATTGGGGGCATAAAGACTCCATAATTCCAACTTTTCAAATTAAGGGAAGTACATTATATGATTCCTTACATACGTACATACGTACACATGTGTTAATATATAAGTGCCCATATAATTAACAAATATGGTTATGTTATAGGATAATATCCATGAAAAATATATATTCTCAAAAAAGCATCCTCCAGATTTGGCAGACGAGTTTAATAAACTTTTTTCAAATGGTCTCCATTTGGGAGGATGATTCATAGGGTTAACAAACTCAATTTTGAAGATGTCCAAGAAGCAACTCCACAAGAAAATCATAAATGATGCTCGAGCTAAAAAAAACCTTGAGGGTTCTACTCTTCAATCTTATGCCGATGGAGTTCCTTTCTTAACACAAGACTAATTACCAAAAAAAAGGACCAAAACAAAAGAAATGAGCAAGAGAAAGAGAAGAATAACTAAAGGGTTCCCCTCTTAGAGTTCAACCCCTAGGAGGCACACTCTTTTACAAGCTCCAAAGTGATTTCCCAATAAAACTTGGTTATTGGGAAAGATGTCTAAAATTAAGGAAAGATGCAAGAAATACATGCAAATAGGGATAATCTCCCTCAAGTCCTTCATACACGAGGGGCCAAAGATCACGACGACAAGACAAAAGCGTGGATAACATTGACCCAAACAGACATTAGAAGTCTGCCTAAGACATAATACGACTTGAAAATTTAAATGCCAAATAGTACACCCTAAAGTTTGATCACTAGAAGGTAGAGTTTATGCCCTAGAGGCCAATTATTTGATATAATTGCTTAATATTTTTGATATTATATTTGATTGAATAAATAAATTATTTTATTATGATTTTATTTACTGCGTTATATAAATGTTAGCATAATAAAAGTCGTTAGAATAGTTATACAAATTATATAGCTTCAAGTATGTGACTTGAACATGAGATTATATAATTACAATTAGTATCATTGCTCTTAAATGTCTCTAGTCGAGTATCATTGTTAATAGGAAAGTAATGATACATTGAGACTAGTATGTGGATTGATTGATGACCAAATTGAAAGTAGTATGCACACAAGCCAATCATGTTTGATGATAAAGCATATACTTTGTAACAATCTTATTCATTTATTAATAAAAAGTATTAATTTATTAAAGGCTTTTAATTATCTACATGATGCTGTTTTATAATATGTGATAAACCCATAGTTTTAAGCAATGCTTTTAGAATAATGATGATGATCATTCTAATGAGATCTAAATTCTTAGAAAGCTTAAAACTAAAATAGTTTCCAATTGTTGGATTACTAAATTGGGGATTAGTAAATCCGGATAGATTGGTACATACGTTGCTTGCTCATTGGATGAGGATGATTGATCTCATGATCATTTGTGTGGAGACACTAAAGCAAGTATGTAGGTGCTTATTAGAGAATAAGTTCACTTGAACGTGGCTCTCATTAAGGAATACCTAATGGAGTTTTACTTGCTGTCGATAGGAATTCTGTAGTGATAGTAGTATCTAGTGATCCTTGGACTTGAGATCATCATAGTATCTTGTGTATGATGAGTTATACTTTGACTTATTCCTTAAGACCCTTAGGGTATATCAAAGGTATGCTTGGGTATAATAAGTTGTATACATGGAGATAATGTATGATCAATAAAGAATCTACCACTTATTAAAGAAGAGAATGTCCTATGTGATTCGATAAATGACAACCCAAAGTAGTCCTTGGCAATGCGCGAATGAAATTAGAAAGGAGTTTCTAATTTGCATTATTTGGAGTTGTGCATTTAAGAGTCGAAATACATATAATTAAATAAAATAAGACTTGACAAATTCCATGCCTTATATTTAATTGGGACATCAGATGGTGGAAGGATTGAATTGTATGCAGTAATTATTTACTCAAAGGTTCTTTTAAGATTAATGTTGAAATCTATATTATCCGGAAAGTCGCTGATCGCTAGGAGGCTTATCCCTATTGTAGAATAAATATTATTTATTTAAATAAATTAATTGTTTAATTTATTTATTTAAATAAGATTAGAATTGTTCTAATTGATTTATTCATAACCTGTTTAATATGGAGAACCTAAAGGGTCACACCATAAAAGGAAGAATAATTATTTAAGAAGTTAATGGCATAATCGTAATAATATGTTATGTATATTTAATTTAATCTATGGTGATAGAATAAATTAAATAGCTTAATATTTATTATTTAATATTTTAGAAATATTAAATATAAATTAATAAGAGGAGTCTTATTAATATTATTACAATTTTATTATTATTTTAATTTCTAAAAGAGTTTAGGAATTAATTTAATATAAGTACTCTCATTTATTCCTAATTGGATTAGGAAGGAAAATTAGTTAAAGGAGTTTAATTAATTATCCCTAATAAGATTAGGGAGCCCCTTTAATTAAAAGGGTTTAATTAAATAATACCTTATTTTAATAGGGTTACTTGATATCTTGATAAGAGGGGTCTTATATCAGATATCTAGACTACGTTATAATTCCAATGGTTGGAGAGTACGCTCTTTTTCTATAGAGATAGAAAAACTAGGGTTTAGCCAACCACCCATCTTCTTAAATCCTTCTTCTTCCTTGGTGGATTACCTCTAGAGGCCAAACACTTGGGTGGCTAACGTTGATCAAAGGAAGGAACCAAACCCGGTGGATTCAAGTTGAACGCGAAAAGGATTGGAGGTGAACTTGTACCTGAGGAAGCTCGGATCTTCAAGGGTATATTTCTTATTCATCTTTTTCGTTTAATTAATAATTGTGCATAAAGGATGATCCGGGTATATGGTTTGTAAAATTTTTAAACTCTGATTTTACACGTTTCCACTTACTTTCAGCAATTTGATTGCGTTCATGAATATTACAAACATAACAGAATCTCATTGGTCATAAATATATGAGATATTGAGTCTATGCATAGGTACATGTTAGAGAACGATGTACTGGACAGACCCACCATGAGAATTCTACGTGGAGCATTATACAAAGTGTCATTAGCGATTCTCATACTGACAATGATGTAATGATCCTCTGACCTGAAATCACTATATTACTACACGAGAATTTATGTACTTTGATATCATCAAAAGTCACCTTGAATAGGGTGACAATAAAGATGATTATTGGGTACATCGTGAATCATGTGAGGAATATGAGTGATCAAGATGGAATTTAACCCTCCTATATATTAGGGGTGATATCCATAGGCCTCTTGATTGAGTAGGACTATAAAATGCATGGACATGCTCAAATAGTGATTTGTTTCATATAGTCTACTCATTGATCAAGAAAACTCAGATTAAATTATGAAGAGTATGACACATTCCATGACTCGAGTTTAATCTAGGATGTCAAGGTTAAAAAGGATTAAATTACATTGAAATATTAGTCACGAAAAGGTTGCAGCATATCACATATCTTATTAATACTTGGGTAGCAGTGATGTATTACTAGATGTCACTCACTATTTATAATTTTTTAATATGATTTTAAAATTATTGCCAACGTAATAATAAACTATAGGGTCACACACTTAAAACGTAATTTAAAGGGAATTAATTTAAATTGTAAGGATTTAAATATGTCAATATGATTGATAGTATTTAAATTAAGAATTTAAATTAATAGGATAATTTATATATATGTATATTAATTAAGTAAGACTTAATTAAGATATAATATATATAAATTCGGATTTTATAATTGAATTAGGTTTTGATTAATTCTTTTGGACTGCTATATATACGATATATCAGCCATTTGGTGAAAGATCGTCCTAAACCTAAAAACCCTATCCGCTCTTAGAGAGAGACTAGAGAGAAAAAGTTTTGAAAATCCTGATCCTTGGTGGCTAGTACCGCGGCTCCTTTTACTGCAGATCGTGAGTCAATTCGCGAGGAGTTCGTGTGGATACCGTAGAGACACAGTTCTTTTGGATTGCGTTGGAGATTCGAAGCCGTTTCAGAATATTCTATAATCGGTATAAAATCCTAACCACTTAATTAATATATTTTTGCTTGGATCCTGTTTTAGGGTTTCAGAATTCTCTTTGAAAATTTTAAATTCTGTTGTGTTTTATGTGCCAAAATCCCAACAGAATTCACCCATCAATAAAATGGAGCTAAGCTTAATAACTATAGCTGATGCTCTGATAAAGCCACATGAAGGTAAGAAGGAGGGAGGCTCATACTAGATTTCAAGAAACACGATTAAGGGCCACAATAGTCTGTTCAAGGCAACATGCTTTAGTATCATACAACAAGTAAGCATCAAGAATCACTAGTGGATGCTCATGTCGAAACTATGAGAAGTTTTGTTAGGCAAACTTCATCCACACAATATGATGGACAACCCAAATACTAGCTCTACCATCGAAAGACATCTGATCAACTATAGATACAAGAATATCAAAAATCCACCCAAGATGGTGGTCCGCCAAAAATGGTGGTTTAAGTCCTCAGGAGTATCTCTTGCCAAGAAATTGGATGACCAAGGGAGGAGGCACAAGAATTGATGAATTAAAAATCCACCCAAGATGGTGGTCCACCGGAAATGGTGGTTGAAGTCCTCAAGAGTTTTTGTTGCCAAGAAATTGGATAACCAAGGGAGGAGGTACTATAATTGATGGATTAAAAATCCAGCCAAGAAGATGGTCCACTCTAAATGGTGGCCAAGTCCTCTTAAAGTACACTTGCCAGGAAATTGGACGACCCAAATGACGAGGCACCCGAGTGGTACACTTTATCATCAAAAGTGAACGAGGCACCTGACTATAAGTTCTTAGACCTGAAAATTTATACTTTTAATTTTAAAAGTAATCGAGACACCTGACTATAAGTCATTGGACCAGAAAAGTTATATTTTCAACTTATCAAGGCACCTGACTATAAGTCCTCGGACCCGACAAGTTACACTTTCAACTTTAAAAGTGATTGAGGCACCTGGGTATAAGCCCTCAACCTAGAAAAAGTTACACTTTATCTGTGACGCCCCCAAAATTAGGTATACGTCACCCATCTTGGGTCGCCACTTACATGGTACATAAATTCAAATACAACTTACTAATATAATCGTGTGGTACAATACAATCGACATAAACCGTGAGTTTGAATACAAATATTGTCTACTAGATATTATACAAACTCAAAAGGAGTCCTCATTACAACTATTATCACACTATTTCACGAATAGTGAGGACTACTAATGCTATCCTCTCGACCATTACTTCGTTCCCGACTCGTCCCGGCTATGTGTTCTCATTTCAAGAGAACAAAGGAAAGAAAGGGTGAGCTCAACTAGCCCAAGAAGAAATATTATGACTAAGATAATGCGAAATAAATTATCATTAGCCTTCAACAAAGGTTAAACCGATAAAATACAATAGACAACCGGTTTAATCAGTAGCGGAATATGCAATCCATTAAAAGAGTCAAGTAGAGAATAAAATCTACTATCTTTTATGTTTTAAAAGTTTTCATCAATTTTATCATTTGAGACTCGACTTAATAAATAAACCACCACATTTAATCATCCCCGCACCACTATTCCAAGGATTTTCATCAAATTATCAATGGTCATAACTATACCGAATCACCCCCGGTCATAATCATACCAAAAACTATCCATCATCGCATTACAAAAGCCAATCGAGGACTTTTGTCACATCATTTATATCAAGTCGTGATTATACCGAATGATCCTCGGTCATAATCATACTAAGTTCATCTATGCACGTAAGCCAAAGATAACATAATATAACATGAGGATGATGACAATGACATAGTAATTCAATAAAACAAGTTCAAAAATTATTTAATCCATGAATTATTAACGTCCAAATTGTCAACATGATATCAAGCTTGTAGAGTAAAATTCAAGAATGATCGGAAGAATATTTCCATGAAAAGATCTTTGGATGAAACGCAAATATCAAGGATATTCTACTAATTTCATGGAGTATAGAAGTCAAAGTTTTAACCAACCGGGTATAATAAAGAATGGAATAACAAAAGAAATCACCATGCATGCGGTATTTAGCGCCAGACGAGTTATTCCAATGTAATAATAATAACGGAACCGTGTGTCGTGAAATTCACACCAAGCGGGATGTTCCAATGTAATAATAAAGATGGAACCGATCCGGTGTAAAACACACGTATAGGATATTCCAATGTAATAATAAAGATTTTAACTGTGTCCTGTAAAACACACACAGGATGTTCCAACGTAATAATAAAAAGCGGAACCGTGTCCTGTAAAACACATGACATGGATGTTCCAAATGTAATAATGAAGAATGTCACCAAGTATAGGTAAGTCACATTATCAAAAGTTATTCCAATGTAATAAATAAGAATGGAATAACAATAGGATTTCACCAAGTATAGGATATGCCGCATATATACAAGTTATGTATAGGGTATGTCACTTTTACAAGTTATTCCAATGTAATAATAGTGAATGGAATAATGTAAGTTCTCTTCAAGAAGAAAGAATAACACCCTTACCGTAAAAAGAACCTAATATAGAAGTAGTGAAGTAGCGAGTAATACTTTCTTCTTTCTATAACTTTCTCTCTATAGCTTCTCTCTATAATTTCTCTCTCTCTAGAGTTTCAATGAATTAAAAGAAAATAATGAAGGAATGAGCTTATTTATAGGAAAATGGAATGCATAAGAATTAATCCATGAACAGGTCCAGATTGATTTACTTTAATCGACGGTCCATATTTAAAGAAAAATCTTTTAAATAAAATATAATATATTCTATTTATATAAAACATTTTACTACAAACAACACTATGCAATACTATGCAAAACACTATGCAAAACACTATGCAACACTATGCATAATAAAATATAATATATTCTATTTATAGAATAACTTTAATAAAGTATTCTATTTTATATAAAAGATGTTTCGCTTTTTATTACGTTAATAATACTGAATAAAACAAAACGTCATTATCGCTTATAATAATTCATATTATTAATCGACAATAATGGAATCAAACCGAGTGACTTCTCACATAAGCATCAATAATCAATACCGGTAATACTATGCAACCACACGACATCGCATTTTTACTACCTGAGTAGTTCAACAAGAACCACGGTAAAACTTCCGCCGTTATTTCAATAAAATATTTTTTATCGCTTTCTCAATCCGACAATAATTACATTAGGGTCCACCAATGATTGAGCCGCTTATACGGATATTCCCGCTAAAACCGAATATTCCCCACCAATCGAATATAATATAACCACTTGCATACTTTGCAAAATTTATAAATACTACCCACAACTATAATATTATCTCAAATTCACACCATAATATTAAAAATTATTTCACCAAATTTAAATCTTTATTAATAAAATCTGGGTCTCACAATCTCCCTCCTTATGGAATTTCAGCCCTCGAATTAGGTACGACTGGTATGATAAAGAGATGAGGATACCTTGAATACCTTTATCGCTTAAAAATATTAAATTCATCTTTGAAATCATGCCAAAGCTATTCATTAACAATTCATCTTTTGCACTACAAAGCTAAAGATATACAATCATAAAAACCAATAATGCTAAGACGCAATTTAAAGAGTATCCGACGACCACGAATTATCCATGCACCAATCGCCAAGGATATTCGTGTTTTCAATTACTATTATGATTATACCGAACAACTCTCGTCATAATCATACCAAGTCCATCTATGCACGTAAGTTTCAGATGACTTTGAACGCATCCATGAATTAATATTTCATTCTTTGAGACTCATTTCAATAATTAATCCACATCGTCAATCATCCTCGCACTACAAAGTTGGGATATTCATTAGTATCACGACCACAAATTATCCATGCACTATCGCCAAAGATAATTGTGTTTTTTAATTACTGAGTTATGATTATACCCAACAATCCTCGGTCATAATCATACTAAGTCCATCTATGCTCTACGCACCACGTATGACTTTAAAAAAATATAAACATGAGGATAATGATATAAAGAATCAATCAAATAAGATAAAGGATAAATATTAAACATTTATAATATAATTTATCCAGGATTCAAGAATATCCCCATGTTATCAATCACTTAATAATCTCATAATCTAATAACATTAATATTATAACAATATTTTAATCACTTCTTAAATTTATAAACAATTTATCTCAATTGCTTACGCTTTACCATATAATGCATTTAATCATTCAAAATGCCATACTCATAAAATATCATCACCAATTATCAAATCCTCATCAAAAAAAAAATATGTATATACTCTATATAGGATTCTCAAATAGCCATAAAATCCTATTTTCAACTTTGTTACTTCACATAACATATTTAACTCATATGTTCAGTAATTAAACTATTTTCATGAAAAATACCAAATCAGTCCCAAAATATTTCTTTTCTGGGATTTAGCATAATATAGTCCCATAATGAAAATATATTTTTCTCGGAATTTTTAAAATTCATTTACTATTTTTCAAAAATCAATTTCCAATTAATTCCTTAAGAAATTAGCTACCTCAAGGATAACTCCAAAAATTCCCAAATCTTGGAAGAATCTTACACATGTTAGCGTGAGCTTCTAGTTTAAATTTCATGGTCATCGGAGTTATAGAACTCCGATTATAGCGTTTTTCGTCGGAAAAACCTAAATATTGAAATAGTCATAACTTGCTCATTTTAAGTCAGAATGAGCTCATTTTTGGACAGGAGGTACTCTATACCATATACTTTCATGTCCCAAAAGGCCAAAATTTTTCTCATAATTTAAGTGGCTGAAACAGCCTCTCTAAAATCATGGCAGAAGCTTTTTCGGTTTTTGCAGCTTTGCACTCCTTTGCTAAAATCAGTCCACACAAAAATCTACAACACCTTTTCCAGTAATTCCACTTGGATTAGTTAGGTAACTCATAGATCTAACTCTAGGACTTGACCACATTCAAAAATTCAAAATATAATAGGAGATATGGTCAATTGAATTTCATGTTACGTTTTTCACTAAAATCTGATTTTCAACTCTTTGTGATTTCTAAGAAACTTTCATGTTTTCACATACTAACCAACATAACTCATCATAAAACTTACTAATACTTCATATACCCATGATTTTATTAGTCCAATGCTTTTATTATGACTTTCATCATAAACCACGTAAATGCATCCTTTTAGTTGAAGAAATATTTGAGGGTTTAAGAAATGGGTTTTGTATCTTTGGGTCAATACAAAATTCGATTTCACGCCTAGGGTAGGCTAGGAAGTCTTCAAGAATACGCCAAGAAATTTATTAATGATAGAAATATCATTCAAAATCATTATTCTCGTCCAAGACTTGGATAAGACGTCACATTAATACCAACTCGTGACTTCTATCCCTTAACCCGGATAAGACCTCACAATGATACCTATAAACTTGCCATCTTCATTCACGATGTCGCCCTCTGAAAAGTCCTTTTGCATTCCACACAAGGAAGTCAACAACGAAAGGTTCGGAGCTCTTTACTTATGGCTTGATATAACAAAGGATTAACTATAGGGTTTGGTTACTTTGAATTCAGATATAACAGTTGGTTAGGAATATGAAAGCTAACAACCTTACAAAAAGAATAATGAGTAGTTAATCAATCGTTTTCAAAAATTACCTCAAAGGCAAGTATTTTCAAAGAGATAAGATCGACAGGTAACGTGAAAGTGTTTATTTGAAACAACAAGATTAATAAACAGTGGAGGTAACGGGGTTTCTCCCAACGAAGTTTCAATAGATAAATCAAAGTCTAATTTCTCCTGAGTCAAATTTAAACGTTGAACGCAAGCAAGAGAGATAAAAGAATGGGTAGAACCTAGATATCTAATAAGGTATAGACTTCGCAAGAATTTATAATTAACTAACCCGTGCTAACTTCGTTCGGGTACCCACTTTTGAGAAGTCACGAAAAACGCTTCTTCCCGAAAACCACCGACTTTGTTTTGTCCAGATCCGCCTTTGGTGCCACTATCTCAAATTGGACTTGACTTCACTATACGACAAAATCGAGCTAAATGACCTTCTCTTCTTGAAATTTCCACTTCTATTATCTTTGCCGTGATTACCAATCAAGTGGTTACCATTCTTAGCATGATAATTTCCTCCACGATGGTTATCATTGTTCGATAAATATTGCCACCAATATGATTATTATCGTGTTGTTGGTCGTTACCTTTTGTTTGAACCAATCAACACTCTCATGTGCTTCATTGCTTATCTCAAAGATTTTCGGATGCCATTCTCAAACACTTTGCCACAAAACAAGGGTTAATTGACATTTAACAAATTATCCCTATATTCTCGATCACCAATCAAATACCAAATAAACTTAGGTAGGTCATACTAGCGAAGGAATTCCCGCCTCTCCTCCTAGTTCTTATCTAGCATCTTAGCTGGGATCATATCCCTAAGCTCGATACCAATCTGTGACTCGACACCAACTTGTATCAAGACCTCACATTAGTACTCTATCGACTTGCCACCGAAAGACGGCGTCCCCTACGGAGAGTGCAGCTTCTGCATTCCCCCCATCAACAGAAGTCACCAATGAGAGGCTCGGGGCTCTTCACACTTATGGCTCGATATGGCGTGACGCCCCAAAATTAGGTATACGTCACCCATCTTGGGTCGCCACTTACATGGTACATAAATTCAAATACAACTTACTAATATAACTCGCCGGTGTACAATACGACATAAATCGTGAGTTTGAATACAAATATTGTCTACTAGATATTATACAAACTCAAAAGGAGTCCTCATTACAACTATTATCACACTATTTCACGTAATAGTGAGGACTACTAATGCTATCCTCCGGACCATTACTTCGTTCCCCGACTCGTCTCCACAATATGTTCTCATTTCACAAGAGAATAAAGAAAGAAAAAGGTGAGCTCAACTAGCCCAAGAAGAAATATTATGACTAAGATAATGCGAGAATAAATTATCATTAGCCTTCAACAAAGTGTTAAACCGATAAAATACAATAGACAACCAGTTTAATCAGAATGGAATATGCAATCCATTAAAAGAGTCAAGTAGAGAATAAAATCTACTATCTTTTATGTTTTAAAAGTTTTCATCAATTTTATCACGAGACTCAGACTCGAAATAAATAAACCACCACATTTAATCATCCCCGCACTACACGGCCAAGGATTTTCATCAAATTATCAATGGTCATAACTATACCGAATCACCCCCGGTCATAATCATACCAAAAACTATCCATCAACGCATTACAATGCCACTGAGGACTTTTGTCACATCATTTATATCAAGTCATGATTATACCGAATGATCCCTGGTCATAATCATACTAAGTTCATCTATGCACGTAAGCCAAAGATAACATAATATAACATGAGGATGATGACAATGACATAGTAATTCAATAAAACAAGTTCAAAAATTATTTAATCCATGAATTATTAACGTCCAAATTGTCAACATGATACTGTTTCGTAGAGTAAAATTCAAGAATGATCAGAAGAATATTTCCATGAAAAGATACTGGATGAAACGCAAATATCAAGGATATTCTACTAATTTCATGGAGTATAGAAGTCAAAGTTTTAACCAACTGGGTATAATAAAGAATGGAATAACAAAAGAAATCACCATGCATGCGATTGCCAGATGTATGTGGTTATTCCAATGTAATAATAATAACGGAACCAGTCGTGAAATTCAAAATTCGATGTGATGTTCCAACAGAATAATAAAGATGGAACTGTCATCCTGTAAAACACATGATAGGATATTCCAATGAGAATAATAAAGATTTTAACCAGGTCCCTGTAAAACACACGCATGTGATGTTCCAACGAGAATAATAAAAAGCGGAACCAGTCCTGTAAAACACACAGCATGTGATGTTCCAATGTAATAATAGAAGAATGTCACCAAGTATAGGTAAGTCAGCATATCTGAGTTATTCCAATGAATAAATAAGAATGGAATAACAATAGGATTTCACCAAGTATAGGATATCTGCATATACACAGGTTATGTATAGGGTATGTCACTTTTACAAGTTATTCCAATGTAATAATAGTGAATGGAATAATGTAAGTTCTCTTCAAGAAGAAAGAATAACACCCCTTACCGTAAAAGAAACCGAATATGTAAGTAGTGAAGTAGCAGAATACTCTTCTTTTTTCTATAACTTTCTCTCTATAGCTTCTCTCTATAATTTCTCTCTCTAGAGTTTCAATGAATTCGTAAGAAAATAATGAAGGAATGAGCTTCTATTTATAGGAAAATGGAATGCATAAGAACTAATCCATGAACTATCCAGATTGATTTACTTTAATCGATGACGGTCCATATTTAAAGAAAAATCTTTTAAATAAAATATAATATATTCTATTTATATAAAAACATTTTACTATGCAAACACTATGCAATACTATGCAAAACACTATCTGAAAACACTATGCAACACTATGCATAATAAAATATAATATATTCTATTTATAGAATAACTTTAATAAAGTATTCTATTTTATATAAAAGATGTTTCGCTTTTATTACGTTAATAATACTGAATAAAACAAAACGTCATTATCGCTATAATAATTCATATTATTAATCGACAATAATGGAATCAAACCGAGTGACTTCTCACATAAGCATCAATAATCAATACCGTGTAATATTCTTACTACTGACCACACGTATTCGCATTTTTTTACTACCGAAAGTAGTTCAACAAGAACTACGGTAAAACTTCCGCCGTTATTTCAATAAAATATTTTTGTCGCTTTCAATCCGATAATAATTACATTGTGGGGTCCACCAATGATTGAGCTGTTATGACGGATATTCCCCGCTAAACCGAATATTCCCCGACCAATCGAATATAATATAACCACTTGCATACTTTGCAAAATTTATAAATACTACCCACAACTATAATATTATCTCAAATTCACACCATAATATTAAAAAATTATTTCGACCAAATTTAAATCTTTATTAATAAAATCTGGGGTCTCACATTATCTCTAAAAGTAGCTAACGTTATGCTTTCTCTGATAAAAGCAAGACTTACTACTTTTATGAAAATCTGAAAAGTTATGCTTTTCGCTAAAAACAACTTGATTATTAATAAAATGTCAAACTTTCACTTATACTTGAATAATTTTTGATTTTTTAAACATATGGATTCAAGTGTTGGTTTACGAGAAATTGAAAAAATACAACAAACATATATATATATATATATATATATATATATATATATATATGCATGCTATGTTTACTCTTATATTATATATTGTTGTATTGGAGTATTAATTTTAACGACTTACGATTCAATGTTTAAATATTGGGTCTTAAGGAAGAATTCAAGTTAAAGACTATTAATAATGTTGAAGAAACTTTATTTTGATAACATAAATATAAATGAAAATGAGTCTTCTGAAACAGGAAATAAGAGACTACAAAAGTTCATGATCTAGAGGCCATGACATGTCGAACTGAATAGGGGGCATAGCTAAAGCCTTCAAGTAGACAATAGTGGTATCCTGAGCTTTTATGTTTGAGGTTATCAGTTCCTCTAGGTCTTGGGCAGCTGAATTAATTTCCTGAAGCTTTGTCTTCAATTTATCAATGACATCTTGAAGTTTCTAAAGCTCTACATAAAGTAAGTCATATTCTTATGATGACGTGAAGTGACCTCCTAACGAAGTGCAACAACATGATAACTGAAAGTAAAGAGATCCAGCCTATCACGGAAAGAGAGACATGTCAAGGCCCATAGATGATCGAGAAGTCATTAACCTCACAACTAAACCTATCTAAGTTTTTTGCTCGCAAAGAATAGAGAGAAAGACTGTACATTTCGAGAATAAGGCTCACAAGACGATCTAGCAAGAAGGTCTGGAAGAGGGTCATGTGAATATGTACCCGACCAAGTATATATGGGAACCAAGCTAGGAGATGCTCACGATTCACCTAAAAAGAAGAAGAATGAAAAAATAAAGGGAGAGGCCAAAGCCTCCTAGGGTTCAACCCCTAGGGATGCTCTCCCATTTTACCTTTGACTTCTCCTAGCTCGTTGATTAATTTCCAGGAATGAATTATTTTTCATTACGAAACAAGGTGTGGTCTTTCTTTGAGAATATCCAGAGCAAAAAGCCAAAATCATGTTAAGGTGAGATGACCCAAAAAAGAAAGTCTATGATCACTTGAAAATGATGAAATAAATGAAGCAATAAAAAAAGAAATATAAAGTAGCCATGCAAGAGGAGGGAAAAGAGATAAAAAAATGGGAGGAGGCGTCGAAGCCACCTAGGGTTCGACCACCCTCTAGGGTTCGACCACCTAGGGGAAAGATCTTCTTCATCTTTTGTTCACCCCGATTTGAAGCACGCTCACTTGATGCCTTCTCGATGACTTCTTTCTTTTGAAGAAGAGAGAAATTTCAAAAGAGAATAAGATTCGGAAGGATTAGATCGAGGATTTTCCAAGATATCGAAGGAGAACTCTTCTTGTGCTTTCCCTCTTAGGGTTCACCCCCTAGAGGTTCCCTCTCTTACGACTTTCGTTTTCTAGGCTTGAAAAATCGAGCTTCGCGAATTGTTCAAAAACTTGAAGTAAGACTTAAACACTTGAAATATTTTGCACGATCGACTCACCAAAGGCGTGAATCACGTGCAGGGGGCAAATGTGAGCCCAAGTACAAGTTAGGGTTCAAATATGACCTAAATGAATTAAATAAAAATACGGAACCATCCCAGTGGTTAAGCTTGTAATCCCAAAAGAAGTAGTGTACCCAAGATAGCTAGGAAGTTTTTGTAAGGGGTTTCGGCACGAAAACACAACGAAATATAAAATTTTCAAAACCAATATCGAAATCCTAAAACAGGATCCATGCAAAAAACACATTAATTCAGTGGTTAGAAATTTATACCGATTATAGAAGGTAGAATTGATACGATCGAATCTCCAATGCAATCCAAACGAACTGCGCCTCTATGGTATCCACACGAACGTCTCGCGAACCGTCACATGATCTGCTGTAAATGAGTCGCGGTACTAGCCATAAAGAATCGGGATTTCTCTAAAGTTTTTCTCTCTAGTCTCTCTCTAAGAGCGGCTAGGGTTTTTATTTTTTGATTAATCCCTAATGTGGTTGATATGTTATATATATATAACTGTCAAAAGGAATTAATTAAAACCTAATTCCAGTAAAATTTGAATTATATATATATATTATATATTAATTAAATCTTACTTAATTAATATACATATATACAAATTATCCTTTTAATTTAAATTCGTAATTTAAATATTATCAATCATATCGACATATTTAAATCTTACAATTTAAATTAATTCCTCTTTAATTACGTTCTAAGTGTGTGACCCTATAAGTTATTATTACGTTGACAATAATTTTAAAATCATATTGTAAAATTATAAAAAGTGAGCGACATCTAATAATGCATCACTGCCACCCAAGTAATAATAAGATCGATGATTTGATGTAACCTTTTCGTGACCAATGTTTCAATGTAATTTAATCCTTTTCACCTTGACATCCTAGATTAAACTCGAGTCATGGAATGTGTCATACTCTTCATATTTTAATCTGAGTTTTCTTGATCAATGAGTAGACTATATGAAACAAATCACTATTTGAGCATGGCCATGCATTTCATAGTCCTACTCAATCAAGAGGCCTATGGATATCACCCCTAATATATAGGAGGGTTAAATTCCATCTAGATCACTCATATTCCTCACACGATTCATGATGTACCCAATAATAACCTTTATAGTCCACCCTATTAAAGGTGACATTTGATGATATCAAAGTTACATAAATTCTCGTGTAGTAATATAGTGATTTCAGGTCGGAGGATCATTACATCAATGTCACTATGAGAATTGCTAATGACACTTCGCATAATGCTCCACATAGAATTCTCATGGTGGGTCTGTCCAGTACATTGTTCTCTAACACGTACCTATGCATTGACTTAATATCTCATATATTTATGACCAATGAGATTTGGTCATTAGTCAATCCATATACTAGTCTCAATGTATCATTGTTGTCACATCAACAATGATACTAATTGTAATTATATAATCTCATGTTCAAGTCACATACATGAAACTATATAATTTGTATCACTATTCTAAGGAATTTTATTATGTTAACATTTATATAACGCAGTAAATAAAATCATAATAAAATTATTCATTTATTCAATCAAATATAATATCAAAATGTTAAGCAATTATATCAAATAATTGGCCTCTGGGGCACAAACTCTAACAATTTTCTGCAGGCTGGAGGTCTCAAAGTTTGGAAGGAGTATATCACCCTTAAATTAAGAGGTGTAATTGGAATTAAGCCCTCTTGAAGGCTTTTGTCAAGTATGTAACACACTCGATATCTCTAGAGGACATGCTGGATGGACTACAATAAGCTAAAAATAGCAGCACAAAGGCTAGAAGATATAGTTCATAATAAGTACAAAACCCCAAGAAAAATGAATATGAATGAAATCAATAGAATATAAACTTACTGGTAGATTTCATAGACATCCTCTAGAGTAGGGATGAATTCCCCCCCCCCCCCTAAGTAGTAACGAATGTGCATGTAGAGGAGCACCGGTGTGAAATCAATATGGTAAGGGCATCATGGTCTTGTTAGATACGTAGATTCCTACATAGGTAAATGTAACGTAAAATGCCCGCGCTCTTTAGTATATCCACATAATTAGAATTTCCAAGGATCTCGTCAGTCTAATGTTGTCATCCATGAATGCGACTTGATAAATCAGACAAGAAGCAAATGGGACTGAAAGGGTACTCTAGTTTCTTTATGAATATGCGGGGAATGCGATCGGAATGAAGGAAGTCCTCCAAGCCTCCGCAAGCCGCAACATATAGAAACAAGCCTCCTTTCTCTGGCGGAGGAAAAGGTGTATGGTCATAAGTTTTGGCTTGCTCCCAAAAAACGTCTAAAGACCAAAAGAAGGGAGCCCTTCCCTACTCACTGATGAATGGGGTCTCCTTTATGGTTTTTCGGGTCTGCAGAACGTTCAATGGGAAGGGCCTATAATCAATGAAAATCTAGCATACGTATTCCAAAGAGCAAGGAAATGAGGTAAATGAAAGAATTTGAACTTAAGTGCTTACCATGGCAAAGAAGAAAAGTTTGAGATTTAAACTTAAGAACACCTGAAAAGGAGAATTAACAAAGCCAGCGAAAGTTAGAAATCACAATTACGCAAGAAAATAATTTTCTGAAAAATCTTCGGATAGCTCGAACACATTCTTCTGAGTCTTTAGTAGAGCTTGTCGTTAGTTTCGTTTTGATATATTATGGGCCCTATAATTCAAAGCGGATCAAAATTTATGGTCAAAATAGTGACCACCCTTCTCAGACTTATTTTTCCCCTTTATTTGTTGATTCGCCTCCTAAGGTTCGACCCTCTTAGTGTTCAGGCCCCTAGCTAGGGTTTGACTACCTAGGGTGGTCCCGCTGAGGAGCAATTTTTTTCTTCGTGGAGGAGCATTTTTTTCTTCGTGGTTTTTCGAAAAACGTCAATCTTTCTTTATGATCTGAAGGAAAAAAATCAAGATATGATCAAGTTAATATGACTCGAAAAACAAAAGAAAGAAGGAGAATTTTTTCCTTTGTGGTTTATTGAAAAATGTCAATTTTTCTTTATGATCCGAGGGAGAAAACCAAGATATGATCAAGATAATGTGGCTCAAAAAATAAAATAAAGGACCATTTTTTCCTTCGTAGTTTGTCAATAAACGTCAATCTTTCTTTATGATCTGAGGGAAAAAACCAAGATATGATCAAGGTAATGTGGCTCAGAAAACAAAAGAAAGATTAGAGTTAACTGGAAGAGGAAGAAAGAAAGATTACAAACAAAGGAAGTCATTCAAATAGAAGAGTAAATGAAGGAAGAAAAAAATATAAAGTGTGAGGCTAAGGCCCCTAGGGTTTGACCCCCTAGAAGTTCCTCCCCTTGTATCTTTAATGTTCCCTCGCTCGACGAATCAACCGCTCGAAATGAATACTTCTTCACCGCGAAAAATTATAGCCTTTCTTTGAGAATATCCAGAGAAATAGACAATATTCTTGTTAAGGTGAGATGACTCGGAAAAGAAAGACTACAATTACCTGAAAAGAAAAATAGATGAAGCAAGTTAAGAAAAATTCGAAAAAAAAACATTCAAATAAACAAAGAAAGTGAAAACGAGAGGAGGAGATGGAACCCCTAGGGTTCGAGTACCCCTTAGGGTTCGGACCTATAGGGTTCAACCCCTAGGGTTCAGTCCTATAGGGAGGAGTCCTTTTCTTCACCTTTTGATTGCCCGAATTGAAGAGTGTTTGCTTGATGCCTTCTTGATGACTTTTTGATTTATATGAGGAGATAAAATTTTAAGACAAAGCAAGACGAAAAAGTGAGGCATGTAACATGGGAGATATACATATATTCCCAAGTATGCTTGCATCTGAAAAGGAAACAACCATCTTACGATATATTAAGGGAATAATTTAATTTTGTTTCCAAAATAGAATATATTTGATTTTGCTTCTGAATAGAAATATAGAAATATATTATTTTCTAAACATGGAAAATATTTGATTTTATTTCTAAATAAAAAGAAAAGATTTTATTTTCAAAATAAAATAAGATTTGATTTAGTAATATTTGATTTGATTACTAAATAAAAAGGAAAGATTTTATTTTCAAAAATAAAATAAGATTTGATCTAGTTAGATTAGATTTTATTTATTAATATTTATTTGATTATCTATCTTGTTACAATTTCCAAAAAAAAATTAAGGAAACAAAGATTGAGCAAGATTTGGAATGATTTTTAGAAAATTTCCCAAGATCATGTCCAAGGAAGAGCCCTTGTAGGTCTTGCCTCCCTAAACCCTTAGGGTTCGACCCTCTTAGGGGTTCCCTCTTCTAGGACCCCATTTTCAAGACTTGTAAAATTGAGCCCCAAAGATCGTTCGGAAGCTCGAAATATATTCGGTATTCTTGCACGATCGTCTCTTCAGAATCCGGACTCTCGTGAAGGGGGCAAAAGTGGGCCCAATTCAATTGTCACATGACCTAATTGAATTAAATGCAAAAATTAGGGCTCACATTATGATTACATGAAAAGAAGGAAGAGCCAAAAATAAATAAGCAAGACATGAGAGAATCCCCCACGTGTCCCGATGCAGAAGACAAATGCAGGCGACTCATTTTGGAAATTGATTGAGAAATTGGATTGGTGGCTAGAAGGACGTGACGATCTGTGCATTACTTTGGTGACTAAGGGTATTTATGAAATTTTCCCAAGGTTATGTGCCTGACACGTGACCACTTTCCAAAAAACTCTATAAATACACCTTTCATTCAATTGAGAAGGGGACTTTTAGACTTTTGAAAGGCCAGAAGACTTGGAGATTCTCTCTCAACCACAAACGCTCTTTGGATCCTTGCTATCCTAATAGTTTTCTTGGATCCGAAGATTTCTGTCACGGGTCTCCTGTTCTTCTCTCCATTTTAATTAATCAATGATCAATTTTATACTCTTCATAGATTTCTCTTTTTTCCAACCAACACGAAACCCTAACTCTAACAAAGTACAATCTCCATACCAGCAAATACAAACCTTGCAATAAGGAGGATAAAAGGTCCTACATATATTAAGAAGGGGGAAGATGGTCTCACAATAATAAATATATATAAAACAAAACAAGCTCACATGCGAAAAAAAGAAGGCTAATAATTAAGTTTTGATCATGCATGTGAGACTAATAGAGATGCAGCCAGGGTAGGAATCAAAAGCAGGAGATATGGATTATATGTGAACAAATTCCATGAGGATAATGTTTACGGAGAGGTCAAGTCAACTTACAATATGAATTGAAGCTTCTAACGTCCAGAATATATATAATATATATACCACTTATTTTAATTGGTGGCCCTACGTCCTCATCACTTACTTTGAATTCACCTTTAATTTGTACCCTACTAGTGTCAAGTAAGCCGCAAACACCTCTCTCTCTCTTAATTTCTTGGCAATTTCCCACATAAGACCTTGACTTCCTCCCTCCTCCTATATATCTTTCACTACAAAATATGGAGTATCAACCTTGTTAGTTTTAATTCTCCTAGCTAGATCGCTATATGTATTTCATTCCTTGACCTACAAAACTGTACGTACTAACTTGTTCACCCAAAGTTATATGTATATATATAAATAGAAGATCGAAAAGTACTAGCTATTTGTTGTAAGATAAATGGACTCTGGCATAGTAGACTTATCTCTCAGCATCAACCTTAATGTTAGTCCTCCCCCAAACATTGATGATGATGATCATCATCAAACTCCAGTAAGTTGATCCATCGCTCTCAGAAATGCATTCGTTTCATGCGTGTGTATATATATATATATAGGAATTCCATCCACAACAACCGATTTATTGTAGAGAACATAACTTTTTCGACCAAGTAATTTTTTTTTTTTTGCTTCACCAAAATTTCATGCAAAAAAAAAGAGGTTCTTTCTACAAAGAACCGGTCATTGTATTTAAACTCTATATATATATATATTTATATTTATATATATATATATATATATATATATATATACACACACACACAATAAACCCGTCGTAGATATATTTGATAATGTCATTTCACTTCACTGAATTCAAACTAAACTAACACTGCATGATTTTTGTTGTGTTCTAATTTGATCCCGAAGAATAAGTCTCAAGGTGCTTTTGTTGATGAAAAGAAGCCATCACTGATGAAACATGAGGTGAGTTGCAAGCAAATTTACCTTCTGAGTCTTTTATTTATTTATTATTATTATTATTATTCGAGGAACTTGCAGTCAATAGTCTCTTTTAGTGTGCTTTAATATAAATATTCTATGTATGTTCTGTAATTTTTAATTTTGTTATCAAACAAAAACTTATAATTAGCAAATTACCGGTATGTATTAATTAAATAATCAATTAATTAATTATATAGTAACAAATTAAGTATATATGTCGGACTCTAAACCATAATTTTGTTAATAATTCTTTGAAGTAGCAGGATGATCCAATTGTGGATGAGCTAAACCGGATGAATACGGAGAATGAGAGGCTAACAAAAATGCTAGCACTTGTATGTGAGAATTACAACACTCTACAAAGCCGATTCGCAGAGTTGGTGCAGAAGGACACTAGTTCTACTAGTCCTCCGACCAAGAGAAAGTCGACAGATCAGGAACATGAAAATTATGGGAATGTTAATTATAGTGATCTACAGGGAGCTGATTCATATAAGAGACTCAAAGAAGTCAAGACAAATGTTTCAAGGGTTGTTGTACGGATTGAGCCATCCGATAAGACCCTTGTAAGTACTCTTCCACTTCTATTTTTCCTTAAGCTCCAAATTAATTATATATTAAGGCGAAGAAATTTAACAAAAAATGATTCTACTAATTTTGTCCAAAAGAATAAATTAAAGTACTTAAAATTAACTATGAAACTTTCTTGATGCAATATATATATATATATATATATATATATATATATATATATATACACACATATATATCACCATAAAACTAGAACTTTGATCCAACTCTGTCTGTGCATGTGCATGTTTAATTTATTGGTTTATATATATCTACGCGTGCACTGCAGGTAGTGAAGGATGGATATCATTGGAGAAAGTATGGTCAAAAGGTCACAAGAGATAACCCATCTCCTAGAGCTTACTACAAGTGTTCTTTTGCCCCCAATTGCCCTGTCAAAAAGAAGGTAAATAACCTTAATTTCCATATATATCCAACCTCTTAACATGATCTCTCTTAAAGAAATTTAGTTTTAAATTACCAACTATAAAAAAGTTTAGTTTTGGTAAATTATAATAATTAATTAAGTAATTAAGGTACATGTATCCTCAATTTTCATCTTCAATTAGGTGCAAAGGAGTGTTGAAGATTGTACTATGGTAGTATCTACCTATGAAGGAGAACATAACCACAAAAACCCTTCCCAAGCCAAGGAGCCAATGGGGTTTAACCAAAATGTGGTTCCGGATTCAAGCCCGGGCTCCAACTCCATGCCTTTAGGTAACAGCAGCGATATTGAGCTTGATTTGGTGCAACCAGCAGCTGGCCGATTATGTAGCACTTCAACAACGAACGTGGTCGTCCCACAAGCTGCTAAATCACCACCTCATTTAGTTCAGCAGCTTTTGGTTGAAGAAATGGCTTCGTCCTTGACCAGAAACCCTTGTTTCACTGAAGCACTTGCAGCTGCCATTTCCAACAAGATTTTGGAATATGATCTTGAAGATGGATGGTGAAAACCAAGTTTCTGAAATTTTTTTGCATGTCAAACACTACTGTACGTTGGAGATTAGGGTTTATAGACTCCTTAATTATTTAATATGTTTATATATTGAGAAGTTTTGCCAAAGTAATGTGTTGTTTGCCCTCATGCATGTCATTCAGTAACGGTTTCTTTATTATAAACAGGGCTAAATACACTTATGGTATACCAAATATGACTAAATTTATAATTCGACCCTCAAAATAATTGGACTTACAAATTACTACTACATAAATTACCGTATTGCATACAATCTCTGTAACGACCCCAAAATTCAAACAATTCAACTCTCGACTTTGGTTGTTAATAATACGTCTAACTTCTGATTTTATATCATTATTCGATGTTAAACTTAACAAAATGCGGAATAATTTAAACTTTTATGTCTTCTTACTTTAATTCTCTGAATCAAAACCTTTATCATTTACACATCTCTGAATCAAGTTTATTTTATAATTCGCTTCATCAAAGTTATTATATAAAATTTTACATCTTAGCTCAATATCCCTTATACATTGGGTAGCTCAAACTTTACAACTAAATATGAAGTTTCAGTACATCATAAATTATCAAGTACATTTCTCAAAACTTTTATTTTTTACCTACCTTTGAACCATACCGTGACGCCCCCAAAACAGGTATACATCATCCATCTTGAGTCGCCAGATACATGGTACATAAATTTAAATACAACTTAATTATACAACAATGTAAAAAATACGATAAAAACATATAATAGAGAGTTTAAACAAGAATATTGTCATCTAGATAATATTCACACTCAATGGTGTCCTCATTACAATTATTATCACATTATTCCGTAGAATAGTGAGGACTACTAAAGCCATTTATCCTGGACCATCACTCCATTCCCCGACTCGTCCCAGCTATATTCTCATTTCGTGAAAAGAACAATGAAAGAAAGGGTGCAACTAGCCCAGTAAGAAATATTATGACTAAGATAATGCAGAATAAATTATCCTTAGCCTTCAACAGTATAACAACCGATAAAATACAATGTATAACAAGTTTTAGATCAACAACTCGAACGAAAATAAGCAATCCATTAGAAGAGACAAGTAGGCATAAAATCTACTATCTTCTATGATTTAAAAGTTTTTCATCAACTTTATTCTTTGAGACTCAACAATAAATAAACCACATCATCAAATCATCCTCGCACTACTACCCAAGGATATTCATGTAATCATCAATGGTCACGATTATACCGAATAATTCTCGGTCATAATCATACCAACAACTTGCTCATCAATGAACTACGGCCAATGAGGACTTTTACCACATCATTCGTTACATTACGGTCATGATTATACCGAATAATCCCTGATCATAATCATACCAAGTCCATCTATGGACGTAAGCCAAATATGACTTTCATCACAATATAAGTATGAGGATGAAGACAATGACATAATAATTCAATAAAACAAGTTCGAGGATAAATTTTAAAGATTTATAATTTAATTTATCCAGAAATCAATAACGTCCAAATTGTCAACATGATATCTTTTTTTGTGGGGTAAAATTCAAGAATAATATTCATGTACCAAAAATAATTTGGACAAAAAAGATATATTTTTCTAATGAATAGTACTTCGAGAATAAGACCGCGAAGTGAATAGTACTCAAACCTAAAAGTGTCCTGAATACCCGAGTAAATAATACTAGAGTGAATAGTAATCGGTGTATAAGTAACTTGTGAATAGTACTCAAACACGAAAAGTGCCCACGAATACCCGAAAGTGAATAATACTAGAGTGAATAGTAATCGGTGAATAGTAACTCCGTGAATAGTAACTCGTAAAAAGAAAAGAAATACCAAAGAAAATGATATTTCATGGCGAGTACAAAAGAAATGATATCTCATACAAGTATAATAGAATATCTGGCTATGAAATGGATTTTCACCCGTCATGCGATAATCCACGTGAGATGGATCATTTCCACAATTTAATAAAGAATAAATACGAAGGATCATTCACCATGCATGCAGTAATCCACATGACAAAAGTTATTTCAATGTAATAATAAAGAATGGAACTGTGTCATGCGCAGAATCACTTACATGCGTGATATTCTAACGTAATAATAAAGAACGGAACCAAGTCACGCCGTGAATCTGCATGCATGTGATATTCCAATGTAATAATAAAGAATGAAATAACAATGTAATTCACTAGGCATGCGATAGGCCATGCAGACGGAGTTATTCCAATGAATAATAAAGAATGGAATAACAGAAGAATTTCACCATGTATGCGGCACTTCGCATACCTTCCTCTTTTTCTTCATTTTTAATTTAGTCATGCAAGTATTATCAAACTTGCACCACCTCCACTAATAGTAAATAATGTGAATTAATAGTTTATTCATGTGACTTAATAGTATAATCATGTGAAAAAACTAATTACAGTATAGTACCTTCATCTATACATCTATTTTTAATTTAGTCATGCAAGTATATATTATCAATCTTGCACCACCTCCCCTAATAGTACATGAATGTGAATCAATAGTACACACATGTGAACAAATAGTTATAAGCATGTGAAATAATAGCAATTAATTGCTCCTTTATCTGATTAATTACCTGATTGGTCAATATAACCTCCAAACATCAATTATTATCGAAATAAATGTCAATTTCCACTAACACTAATAATCCCAATACAATGGAACTATCAATTTCATCTTTAATCAACACGAACTTATTCATCATTAATATTATAAGTCACAATATTTAACAACTAAGTCGTTCTCAGGCCAAACACTTGGGTGGCTAACGTTGATCAAAGGAAGGAACCAAATCCGGTGGATTCAAATTAAACACGAAAAAGATTGGAGGTGACCTTGTACCTGAGGAAGCTCGAATCTTCAAGGGTATGATTCTTGTTCTTCATATTTTCGTTTAGGTGACCAAACCTCTCCTTGACAGAACTTCTAATCATTGTCAATATTGCAAATAATAATATGAATAACTTTTTCGTCTCAATTATTGATTTAATAATAATAAATATTATGCACGATGATAATCTTGTGACAATAATTGAATCAATAATATAAGAGATATGATCAAAGAATTCTTTGTAGCAATAATTGAGTATAATCGAGTGACTTCTCACGTAAGCATCAATAATCAATACTGTGTCTTACTACTATGCAATCACGCCAGACATCTTGTACTTTTACTAGGGTAGTTCAACAGCTTTAACAGAAAACTTTTTCATTATTATTTTTAAAAGATAATTTTGTGCGTTTTCTAACTACGACAATACTTTCGTTGTGGGGTCCACCAATGATTGTGTCATCGTACGAATATTCCCTATTAAAATGAATATTCCCCGACCAATCAAATATTATATAACCAATTGCTTACTTTGCAAAATTTGTAAATAATACCCACAACTATAACATTATATCAAATCCACACCATAATATTCAAAAATATATTTCGAGAAAAATTAATCTTTATTCATAAAAGTTGGGGTCTTACAACCTCCACATCTTATAAAATTTCGTCCTCGAAATTACGGTGCGTACCTAGTATGTCGAAGAGGTGAGGATACCTTGATTTCATTTCAGATTCTAACTCCCAAGTCATTTCCTCAACATCGTGGTTTCTCCACAAAACTTTGACTTGAGGTATAACTTTAGAGCGTAGAATATGATCCTTCTTATCCAAGATTTTAACAGGTACCTCTTTATACGTTAAATCTTCCGCTGTCTCGTCCGGTTCTAATTCAATAATATGGTTCGGGTCTTTCACATATTTACGTAACATAGATATGTGAAAAACGTTATGAACACGAGACATACTTGGTGGTAGGGCGAGTCTATAGGCCACAGTTCCTATTCGATCGAGGATTAAAAATGGGCCAATGAATCGAGGATTGAGTTTTTCTCTCTTTTCAAATCTCGTAACTCATTTCCATGGAGCAACACGTAACAACACATGATCTCCAATATTGAATTCCACGTCCTTTCGATGAAGATCAACATAACTCTTTTGTCAATCTTGTGAGGTTTTTATACGTTGTCGGATCGTTTGAATCTTTTACGTAGTCATACGTACCAACTCTGGTCCTAACAACGTTGCTTCACCCACCTCATCCCAGCATACTGGAGGACGACACTTTCTTCCATACAACGCGTCAAATGGAGCCATGCCAATACTTGCTTGATAACTATTATTGTAGAAAAACTACACCAATGGTAAGAACTTGTCCCAACTTCCCTTGAAGTCAAGGACACAGAGTCTTAATAAATCTTCAAGAGTTTGAATAGTCCTCTCCAACTGTCCGTCCGTTTGAGGATGATATGCCAAGCTAAATCGTAAATCTGTGCCCATAGCTTTCTGCAAACTAACCCAAAATTGTGAAGTGAATCTTGGGTCTCGATCAGAAACTATGGATACTGGCATACCATGCAGTCTTATAATCTCATTTATGTACATACGAGCAAGACGTTCAAGTGTATAAGTTTCTCGTATTGGTAAGAAATGAGCAGACTTGGTCAATCTATCAACAATGACCTAAATTGCATCTATGCCTTGAGAAACCTTAGGAAGACCGGTAACGAAATCCATGGTAATGTGCTCCCACTTCCATTCTGGAATTTCAAGTGGTTGCAATGGACTTTTTGGCACTTGATGCTCCGCCTTGACTCGTTGACAAGTTAGACACCTTGAGATAAACCCAATTATCTCTCTCTTGATATTGCTCCACCAAAATGTATGTTGAAGATCACGATACATTTTGGTACTCCCAAGATGGATTACAAACGGTGTGTTGTGCGCCTCCATCATGATTTTATACTTTAAGTCAAAATCGTTAGGAACACAAAGTCTAGAGTTGACTCGAAGTATTCCTTCTTCATCGATTCTTGCTTCCGAAATAGCACCTTCTTGCACTTTCTTCCTCATATGCGTCAGCTCCAGGTTTGTAGATTGAGCAGCTTTAACTTTATCGATTAAAGTGGGTTCTACTCGTATATTCGCCATCATCGCATGGGTCCCTAGAGTCTTTAACTCTATCTCCATCCTTTGTAAGTCATACAAAATGGGCCTTTGCGTTGACAATATTACACTCGTACCCGCATAGGATTTTTTACTCAATGCATCAGCTACTACGTTCGCTTTTCCAGGATGGTATTGAATGGTATGATCGTAATCTTTCAATAGCTTAAGCCATCGCCATTGCTGCATGTTGAGTTCCTTTTGAGTGAAGAAATATTTGAGGCTTTTATGATCCGTATAGATCTCCACCTTCTCTCCATATAGGTAATGCCTCCAAATCTTAAGCGCAAAAACGACAGCTGTCAACTCTAGATCATGAGTAGGATAATTCCTCTCATATTCCTTGAGTTGTCGTTGTGAGACCCCAAATTTTATGAATAAGATTTAATTTTTCTCAAAATATTTTTTTTTATATTATGGTGTGGATTTGATATAATGTTATAGTTGTATGTAATATTTATAAATTTTGCAAAGTAAATAAGTGGTTATATAATATTCGATTGGTCGGGAAATATTCTTTTTATCGGGGAATATCCGTACGATGGTACAATCATTGGTGGACCCCGTAACGAAATTATTGTCGGATTGAGAAAACGACAAAAATACTTTATGAAAATAACGGCGGAAGTTTTACCGTTAATCGTTGAAACATCCTGTTAAAAGTACTGATGAATACGCGTGGTTAATATAATACTACAGATTGATTATTGATGCTTATGTGAGAAGTCACTCAGTATTGTTCAATCGGGTATTCGGGACACTTTTCGTGTCGGAGTACTATTCATGAGTTACTATTCACGAGTTACTATTCACGAGGTACTATTGATCACCCGTAAAATATATTTCTTTTCGGTCCAAATCATTTTTGGGTACAATATTATTCTATGAGGAGATGTGTTAATTTTTTAGACCGTTGGTTGAAGATATAACAGTGAATCAATATGGATCGCTGATGGAAAGTTATAATAGTGAATCAATATGGATCGCTAGTTTAAAGTTTTAATAGTAAATCAGTATGGACCGTTGCTTTAAGTTTTAATAGTAAACCAATATGGACCGTCCGTTTAAAAGTAAATCAATCTAGACCGTTCATGAATTAGTTACTATTCAGTCTATTTTTCTATAAATAGAAGCTCATTCCTTCATTATTTCTTACGAATTCACTTTGAAACTCTAGAGAGAAAAGTTATAGAAACTATAGAAAAGTATTCTCGCTACTTCCTACTCTTATATTCGCTTTCTTTTACGGTAAGAGATATTATTTGTTGTACTCGTAAAGGGGTATTATTTCTTTTGTATTCATGAAGAGAACTTCATTATTCCATTATTTATTATTCATTGGAATAACTTTTGTATCACGCTGCTACCCTATACTTGGTGAAATTCTTACATTATTTCATTATTTATTATTCGCTTTAATATCCTCGTCTCATGCGTTTACCGGACTGGTTCCATTATTTATTATTCTCAGCCGGAATATCCTCGCTTTTTATGCGTTCTGCGGGACCTAGTTCCATTCTTTATTATTCTATTGGAATATCACATGCATGCGTTTTACGGCGGACCGAATTCGATTATTTATTATTCATTGGAATAACTGCGTATATGTGGTCTATCGCATGCATGGTGATTTCTTTTGTTATTCCATTCTATATTATACTCAGGTTGGTTAAAACTTTGACTTCTATACTCCATGAAATTAGTGGAATATCCTTGATATTTCAAGGCTTCATCCAATGATCTGCTTCATGGAAATATTCTTCGAGCATTCTTGAATTTTACTCTACAAAGCGGATCATGTTGACAATTTGAACGTTATCAGTTCCTGGATAAATTAATTCTTGAACTTGTTTTATTGAATTCTTATATCATTGTCATCATCCTCATGTTTATATTATGTTGAAAGTCATTTGTGGCTTGTAGTTCATAGATGGACTTGGTATGATTATGACCAGGGATTATTTGGTATAATCATAATCGTAATGTTACAAATGATGTGGAAAAAGTCCTCATTGGCCCGCAGTGCATTGATGGACAGTTTTTGGTATGATTATGGCTATGGATTCTCTTTGGCCATAGTGCAAATATGAATTATTTTATGGCATGATCAGGACCGTTGATGAAAACATGATTATCTTAAGCCGTAGTGCATGGATAATTCGTGGTCCTGATACTAAAGAATATCCTTGGTCGTAGTGCATGGGTGATTCGATGATGTGGATTATTTATTAAGTTTGAGTCTCAAATGATAAAAGTGATGAAAACCTTTTAAATCATAGAAGATAGTAGATTTTATTCCCTACTTGACTCTTCTAATGGATTGCTTGTTCATTGCAAGCAGCTTAAACTTGATAGTTATTATATTTTATAAGTTTAACACTATCAAGGATAACGATAAATTATTCTCGCATTATCTTAGTCATAATATTTCTTCTTTGGGCTAGTTGAGCTCACCCTTTTTCTTTCACCGTTTCTCTTGTGAAATGAGAACGTAGCTGGGACTAGTCGGGGAACAGAGTGATGATCCTAGATGTTTGCATTAGTAGTCTTCACTATTCTGTGAAATAGTGTGATAATAATTGTAATGAGGACTCCTTTTGAGTTTGTATACTCTCTAGTAGACAATATTTGTATCAAACTCACAGTTTATGTTTTGTCGTATTGTACACGACAGTTATATTATTAAGTTGTATATAAATTATGTACCATATTTCTGGCGACTCAAGATGGGTGATGTATACCTAATTTTGGGGGCGTCACAGTTGGTATCAAAGCTTAGGGATATGATCCCTGGCTAAGATGTGAGAATAGAACTAGGAGGGGAGAGACGGAGAATTCCTTCGTTAGTATGACCTACCTAAGTTTATTTGGTATTTAACTGGTTGGTCAGAGTATAGGGATAATATGTGATATATTAATTAAACTTTGTTTTGTGGCAGTATTTGCAAATGGCATCCAAAAATGTTGAGATAAGCAATGAAGCACATGAGACCGTTGAGACACCTTTAATCACTAACCAGGTTAATGTGATTTCAGACGAAGAAGGGATTAGAGATATCTATGTGGTGAGTGAAGAATTGATAGTTGCACCCGATATAGTCGCAGATGTAGCAGCTGAGAGTGAGGAAGAAGAGGAACCCGAGGAGGATTTATTAGAAGAACTTTATGATCAAAATGTAGAATTGCAAAATCGTATTCATGAGTTAGAAGAGCAAGCTGAAGAACGATAGGCGATCGTGGAGCAAAGAGATGTAACAATTCAAAATTGTGTTACCCGATGTGAGATACTTGAACAGAAGCACTCTTTGTTAGAGTATAAGATATTAGAGCTAGAATCTAATAATGCTATGATCAAAGTTCTGATGAAAGGAGAAACAACTAAACGAATGAGAATAGAGGATGTATGGGTAAAAGCCGCACGACGCGTTGATATTGTAGAAAAAGACGTTCGATCCAATAAATCCAAAATAGATGAAATAGATTTCGATTTTTGGACAGTAATTGGTAGAATCCAACATCGAGTTTGGATTTACCCTGTGCAGAGCGGTCAACCCCAATTCGATATAGATCGGAGAGTAATGATTCAAATCATGGATCAGGAATGCGACGAAGCAATTAATGGTGGAATGTTCTCTATAGCAAAGTCAAGTCTAGCTGGGATGGTGACGCCAAAGAATGTCCTAGACAAGTCAAAATCGATAGTTTAAAAGAGAGATTTTTTTTGACAAGGAACACGAATGAAGTTATCACGGGTTAGTTAATTATAAATTCTTGCAAAGTCTATACCTTATTAGATACAGGTTCTACCCATTCTTTTATCTCTCTTGCTTTCGTTCAACGTTTAAATTTGACTCTGGAGAAATTAGACTTTGACTTATCGGTTGAAACTCCGTTAGTAGAAACCTTCATTACCTCCACTGTTTATAAATCTTGTTTAATTCAAATCGACACTTTCACGTTACCTGTCGATCTGATCTCTTTGAAAATACTTGTTCTTGATGTGATTTTAGGAATCGATTGGTTAACTACTCATCATGCTTTTCGAATGGTTGTTAGCTTTCATATTCCTAACGAACCTGTTATGTGAATCCTAGCAACCAAACCACTAAAGTCAATCATTGTCATATTAAGCCATAAATAAAGAGCCCTGATCCTTTCGTTGTTGACTTTCTTGTGTGGAATGCACCGAAGCCAGACTTTCTGTAGGCAACGTCGTGAATAACGGTGGCAAGTTGATAGGTATCAATGTGACGTGTTATCCAAGTCTTGGATGAGAGTCACAGTTTTGAATGGTATTTCTATTGTTAATAAATTTCCTGACGTATTTTTGAAGACTTCTTAGCCTACCCCTAGAGCGTAAAATCGAATTTTGTATTGACCCCGGTACAAAACCCATTTCTAAAACCCTCAAATATTTTCTTCACCTAAAACAAACGTGTAATGTGCCAAAGACGTTCGCTCGAGCTGTTGAAGATTACGATCGTACCATTCAATATCATCGTGGAAGAACGAACGTGGTAGCTGAACGTGGGTGATGTATACCTAATTTTGGGGGCGTCACAGTCGTGAGGCATAGGCTATGACTTTCCTATGTTGCATGCGAAGACATCCTAACCCTTTGCCTGAAGCATCACAGTAGATGAAAAATCCCTCCGAGCCAAATGGTATTGTCATAACAGGTGCTGAAATAAGCCTCCTCTTGAGTTCTTGAAAACTCTTCTCACATTCCTCGCTTCAACTGAATTTTGTATCTTTTCGAGTCAGTTGAGTTAATAGAGTAGTGATTCGAGAAAACCCTTCTACGAATCTCCGATAATAACCAGATAAGCCGAGAAAGCTACGTACTTCAGTCACTGACTTAGGTTGCTCCCAGCTTTGAATTGCTTCAATCTTTGCCGGGTCAACAGATATTCCATGATTTTATATCACGTGCCCAAGGAATGCTACTTCCTCGAGCCAGAACTTGCATTTCTTTAACTTGGCATATAACTTGATTTCACGAAGCTTTTGGAGTATCAGCCTTAAGTGTTGCTCATGATCTTCACGGCTTTTGGAGTAAATGAGGATGTCATCAATAAAGACGACCATAGAGTGATCTAAATATTCATTGAATACTCGGTTCATCATATCCATGAAGGTAGCAGGAGCATTAGTCAATCCAAAAGACATGACTAGGAATTCGTAATGTCCGTACCGAGTTCTGAAAGCAGTCTTTGGAATGTCATCATTTTTAATCTTCAACTGATGATATCCGGAACGAAGATCAATCTTTGAAAAGAATTTGGCTCCTTGCAACTGGTCAAACATGTCATCAATACGTGGCAATGGATACCTATTCTTGATGTTGACATGATTCAACTTTCGATAATCAATACAAAGTCGCATACTCCCATCATTCTTCTTCACGAATAGAACAGGAGCACCCCAAAGAGACGTAATAGGATGAATGAAACCGATGTCTAACAATTCCTGCAATTGGGTCTTTAACTCCTGAAGTTCAATAGGAGCCATTCGATATGGGGCTTTGGAAATGAGTTTTGTACTGGGTTCAAGGTCGATAAAAAATTCAATTTCACGCTCTGGGGTAGGCCAGGAAGTTCTTCAGGGAATACGTCAGGAAATTTATTAACAATAGAAATATTTTTCAAATCTGACGTATTTTTGTTTAAATCTGTGACATGAGCTAAGAAAGCTTGACATCCATTTTTCAATAAATGAATAGCTTTATGGCTTGAGATGACAGTGATTGATTTTAATGGTTTGGTTGCTTGAATTGACATAATAGGTTGATTAGGAATATGAAAGCTAACAACCTTACGAAAATAATCAATTTTAGCATGATGAGTAGTTAACCAATCAATCCCTAGAATCACGTCAAATGCAAGTATTTTTAAGGAGATAAGATCGACAGGTAACGTGCGGTTACCGATTTGAATCAAACAAGACTTATAAACAGTGGAGGTAATGAAGGTTTCTCCTAACCGAGTTTCAACTGATAAGTCAATGTCTAATCTCTCCGGAGTCAAATTTAAACGTTGAGCGCAAGCAAGAGAGATAAAATAATGGGTAGAACCGGTATATAATAAGGTATAGACTTCGCAAGAATTTATAATTAACTAACTTGTGCTAACTTCGTTTGGCTTACTCGCTTTTTGAGATGTCACAAAAAACGCTCTCCCTGAAACCACCGACTTTGTTTACTCCGTATCCGTCTTTAGTGCCACCGTCCCAGCTGGACTTGACTTTGGTGCATGATAAAAGTGGGCTAGGTGACCTTCTTTTCCACAATTGTAACATGCTTTGGACTGCATCACGCAGTTTGGACTGATATGTCCCTCCCTTCCGCATTTGAAGCATACAATTGGTGGTCGCTCTCCTTCCTTGAAAACGGGTGTTGGTGCTGCTGTCTTTCCATCATTGTTGAATCTTCTCTTCTTAAAATTTCCACTCCTATTATCTTGGCTATGATTACCACCGAAGTGGTTACCATTCTTGGCATGATAATTTCCCCCACGATGGTTATCATTGTTCCAATGGTCGTTGCCACCGGTATGATTATTATCGTGTTGTTGGTCGTTGCCTTTTGGTTGTGCTGACTCATTATCGCGCTCCAATAACTGAGCCCTATTCACAACATCTGAATATAAACAAAGTTTATGAGAAATGAGATATTGACGTATATCGGGTTTCAAATCTCTTAGAAACATCCGCGTCATTCTCTCCTCATTATCAACCAAGTGGGAAGCAAACCGGGATAACTCCACAAATTTAGCCTCGTATTGCGACACGGTCATATTGTTTTTCTCCAACTTGATAAACTCCACCTCCTTCATGTGACGAATACTTTCGGGAAAGTACTTGTCATTGAACAGCTCTTGAAACTTCTCCCAAGACATCTTGAGTGCGTCAGGCTGGGTACGTTTTACAGATTCCCACCAATAATTTGCCTCTTCACGCAACATAAAGGTGGCAAAGGGAACCTTTTGCTCCTTAGAGCATCCCAAGACATCAAATATCTTGGTGGTTTGCTTTAACCACGTCTCCAACTTAAGTGGTTCTGGCTTTTTCAAAAACTCTGGCGGTCCTAGCTCCTTGAACTGCTTAGCAGTGACCAGCCGTGGGTTGCCATTGTTTCCACCTACATTTTAAACATGAGTCTCTCTCGCCTGATGTTGCATGAATTGCATAAAGCATCTGATCATCCCATCGTTCATCATCTGATCAGTGTTGTTGTTTACCTGAGGATTATTGTTTTCCTGTTGCACATTATCCTGGGTATTGATCATTGGTAACTCAACGATCTCATGTGTTTCATTGCTGATCTCAACATTTTTAGATGTCATTCTCAAACACTGTCATAAAACAAGGGTTAATTGACATATCACATATTATCCGTATACTCTGACCGACCAGTTAAATACTAAATAAACTTAGGTAGGTCATACTAGCGAAGGAATTCCCCGTCTCTCCCCTCCTAGTTCTTGTCTCACATCTCAGCCAGGGATTATATCCCTAAAGCTTTGATACCAACTGTGACGCCCCCAAAACAGGTATACATCACCCATCTTGAGTCGCCAGATACATAGTACATAAATTTAAATACAACTTAATTATACAATAGTCGTTTAAAATACGACAAAACATAGCTGAGAGTTTAAACAAGAATATTGTCATCTAGACAATATCCACTCTCAATGGTGTCCTCATTACAATTATTATCATATTATTCCATAGAATAGTGAGGACTACTAAAGCCATTTATCCTGGACCATCACTCCATTCCCCGACTCGTCCCAACTATATTCTCATTTCCTGAAGAGAACAATGAAAAAAGGGTGAGCTCAACTAGCCCAGTAAGAAATATTATGACTAAGATAATACAGAATAAATTATCCTTAGCCTTCAACGGTATAACAACTGATAGAATACAATAGAAAACAAATTTTAGATCAACAACTGCAGCGGAAATAAGCAATCCATTAGAAGAGTCAAGTAGAGCATAAAATATACTATCTTCTATGATTTAAAAAGTTTTTCATCAACTTTATCGTTGAGACTCAGCTTAATAAATAAACCACATCATCGAATCATCCCTACACCACGGCCAAGGATATTCATGTAATCATCAATGGTCATGATTAGTACCCTGTGAATAGTACCCCAACACGAAAAGTATCCCGAATACCCGAGTGAACGATACTAGAGTGAATAGTAATCGGGTGAATAGTAACCTGTGAATAGTACTCCGGCACGAAAAATGCCCCGAATACCCGAGTGAATAATACTAGAGTGAATAGTAATCGGGTGAATAGTAACCCGTAAATAGTAACTCGTAAAAGAAATAAAATACCAAAGAAAATGATATTTCATGACGAGTACAAAAGAAATGATATCTCATACAAGTATAATAGAATATATGAAACTGCAAATGGATTTTCACCCATCATGCGGTAATCCACGTAGACAGATCATTTCAACAATTTAATAAAGAATGAATACGAAGGATCATTCACCATGCATCTGCGGTAATCCACATAGTATGAGTTATTCCAATGAAATAATAAAGAATGGAACCGTGTCGTGTAATCCGCACAAAAAGGATATTCAACGAGAATAATAAAGAATCGGAACCAGTCATGCGTAATCCGCATGCATGTGATATTCCAACAGAATAATAAAGAATGGAATAACAACAGAATTCACCAGGCATTCGATAGACCGCACAGACAGGTTATTCCAACAGAATAATAAAGAATAGAATAACAGAAGAATTTCACCATATATGCGGTACTTCGCATAGACATATTATTCCAACATAATAATAAAGAATGGAATAACAACCCTTATGAGTATTGAAAGAAAATAACTCTCTTCATGAATACGAAAGAATAATACCCATTACCTTAGAAGAAACTGGATACTGGAATAGTGAGGTAGCAGACTTTTCTTCTTCTTTCTCTCTATAATTTCTCTCTATAATAATTGCTCTTGTGAGACTTAGTGAATTGGTGAGAATGAAAGAAGAATGAGCTTCTATTTATAGGAAAATATAGTTTCGATAATTGCACGTTTTGGGGCTCAAAATATTATAGTATAATACCTTCCTCTTTTTCTTCATTTTTAATTTAGTCCTGCAAGTATTATCAAACTTGCACCACCTCCCCTAATAGTAAATAATGTGAATTAATAGTTCATTCATGTGACTTAATAGTATAATCATGTGAAAAAACTAATTACAGTATAGTACATTCATATATACCTCTATTTTTAATTTAGTCATGCAAGTATTATCAATCTTGCACCACCTCCCCTAATAGTACATGAATATGAATCAATAGTACACACATGTGAACAAATAGTTATAAGCATGTGAAATAATAGCAATTAATTACTCATTTATCCGATTAATTACCTGATTGGTCAATATAACCTCCAGACATCAATTATTATCGAAATAAATGTCGATTTCCACTAACACTAATAATCCCAACACAATGGAACTATCAATTTCATCTTTAATCAACACGAACTTATTCATCATTAATATTATAACTCACAATATTTAACAATCAGGTCGTTCCCAAGAAAGAGGGGGCTTTCCGATAAGGATTTCTCGCAATTAGGTGACCAAACCTCTCCTTGACAGAACTTCTAGACATTATCAATATTGCAAATAATAATATGAATAACTTTGTCATCTCAATTATTGATTTAATAATAATAAATATTATGCAGATGATACTGTGACAATAATTGAATCAATAATATAAGAGATATGATGCAGTAATTACTGTAGCAATAATTAAGTATAACTGAGTGACTTCTCACGTAAGCATCAATAATCAATACAGTGTGCTACTATGCACTCACGCATATTACTGTACTTTTAATACCGGGTAGTTCAACAGTTTAACGGTAAAACTTTCGCTGTTATTTTTTAAAAAAGATAATTCTGTTGTTTTCTAACTACGACAATACTTTCGTTGTGGGGTTTACCAATGATTGTGCCGTCGTACGAATATTCCCTGTTAAAACGAATATTCTCCGACCAATCGAATATTATATAACCACTTGTTTACTTTGCAAAATTTGTAAATAATACCCACAACTATAACATTATATCAAATCCACACCATAATATTCAAAAATATATTTCGAGAAAAATTATTTTTTATTCATAAAAGTTGGGGTCTTTCACATACTTAGTTTATTACTCACTTTTTCAGAGTTAATAAATAAAACTTACATTCAGGTTCAATACCCTTTATACATCACACAAAATTTAAACGTACTTTATAACTCAACATCTATTAAACATCATATGTTATTAAGTACATCATCCGAAACCTTAAATATGGTTAAAATAATAACAACTCAGCCAAAGTATATAAATCTTCACGCATTACATCTGATTCATGTATTTCAAGTAGCACATAGCGTTACCTTGAATCCTTAACCTGCAAAAGTGGTTATTTGCAAGGTTGAGCTCGACAGCCCAGTAAAATCTAACAGTTTTCATGCATCACGTAGCACATAATAATATGCTCAACATACATCTCATAAACATTGGACTAACATAATATACATGTTGCAGTTCATATAACAAGTATAAAGATTGAGTTCCTTACTCAATCAACATTCTTTACTCAATCAACGTAGTCATAAATTGACTTTAACGTTTCGTACTTTCAACATATATATAACACATCATGCTCTTTGCAATAAAAATTTAAAATAGTTCATCATCAAGTTCATATAGCAAATGCCTTGATCGTTGTTTACCAATAACAGTTTAACAGCTAGCTTAAAGGTATCTGTACTTCACGTGACCTACACAATTATATAATTATGCACATCAACTATTAGTCACATAGAAACGCATAGTAGTTGTAATATAAACTTTACTCTATATCTCATAACCCTTCCTATTATCAATACACAATATTCAATTTGATTGTGTTAACTTTCGACTTATATCTTACTATATTTCTTCTTAGGTCATACTTGAAGTTCATTCAAGTGTTTATGTGACGCCCCAAAAATAGGTATACAACACCTATTCTGAGTCGCCAAATACATGGTACAGAAAGCAAACTACAACTTCAATAATACAATTGTCGTGCAAAATACGACAACACATACTGTGAGTTTAAATACAAATATTGTCTTCTAGACAATATCCACACTCAAATAAGTCCTCATTACAATTATTCAAACACTATTTTACGAAATAGTGAGGATCGCTAAAACATCTTTCTAGAACCATCACTCCATACCCCGACTAGATCCTGCTTTGTGTTCTCACCTCCCGAGAAGAAAAATAGAACAAAAAGGAAAAGGGTGAGCTCAAATAGCCCAAGAAGAATATTATGACTAAGATAATATACAAAAAATTATCATTAGTCTTCAACAGGAAAAATCTGATAAAATATAATAGACAACAAGTTTTAGATCAACAACTCGTAAGCGGAAACAACAATCCATTAGAAGAGTCAAGTAGAGAATGAGTTCTACTATCTTCTAAGATTTAAAAGTCCATCATCAATATTTTATCCATGTAACAACAATCAATATACATCTTTAATCAAATATTCATCTTTGCACTACGAAGCCAAAGATATTCATTTTACATCACCAAATGGTCATGTTCATCTCAACACTGCTCATCTTTGTACTACGGGCCAAAGATATTCATCGATTAATCATTCATCTTTGCACTTCACGTGCCAAAGATATTCATAGAATATCATCATTTAGGACTGAGGATGATGAAAAATATTTTAAAGAAATCGAATCCAGTGAGACAAAAGGACAAATAGTAGTGATTCGTATAACAGTTTATCCAAGATCAATAATACTTCATAATAACCAATTATGAAGTAGAATTCAAAAATAAAGATCAAAACATGGATACAATCAAAGATAGTAACCATAATAGACATCTTGGACAAAAAGGAAAATTTTTATTTTTCGGTGAATAGTGTCGTATACGTGAATATAAACCCCGACACAAAAAGTTCCAGATTTGATAAAAAGTTCAAACCAATATTTTGGCATAATGATATCGAAAGAAATAATATCATTTACGAAGAAAATAACATCCCTTGCCTCAAAATAACAGTACTTCTGATCGGAATATCGGTATAAAATTTGAAGAAAACTTGCAGACCGATAAATAGAAACTCACAAAGTATCTAAATACTCAAAAATACACTCGATAATATAGAGAGAGAAAGAAAAGCTTATGTTTACGGTGTGATTTTCAATTCTAACTTAGCCTTTCTATTTATAGGAAAATGTTAGCGTCAAGCGGACTTGACCAAGAACTCTGATGGCTTTACCTTTCTACTCTATTCCCACCCACCACATTTGAATAAAAATTCCAGCACATTTCACACCAACCAAAAGTGGGGCCCACCAATTCTAGAATTTTCTACCAAAATGATAAATTCCGAAAATTCAACAATTTCTGAACCAGTCACCTCTTAAAATTCATAACAAATCATACGTTCATTTTTAACGGTTCAAAATTTGTGGACATATACTCAACTTATATATGTATAACATATCCAATAATCACAACGATCCAACGGTCGGATTAAAAATTATAACTCACGCAATATATCTCAAAAACACTAGTTTAATTTTTAATACCTCCACTCCAACAAAAAATACTGATAAAACATCTCAACATTAACTCCTTCATTTTTAACCACAATAAATATATCTAACATTTATATCCACATAAAATAAATATTTCCTTATCATATGAATCAATAATTAATTATTCACAAATAATATTACAAAATCACATTTATGACAACCAGGCCGTTCCCAGAAAAGAGGGGGCTTTCTAATAAAGATTTCTCCTTACTGGCGCGCAATTAGGTGACCAAACCTCTCCTTGACAGAACTTTCTAGACATTGCCAATAATGCTATCTAATAATATTATTCAAATAATATGAATTATTGATCCGATAATGGGAAATACTTGTGCGATGACAATTATTGAAACAACAATAATATAAAATATTAACGCAAAGAATTATTGAACCAATAAAATAAAATATTGAATAATAATTAATTGTAATAATTATTGAGTAGTGTCTTCTTTACGTAAGAATCAATAATTCAAAAAATACCGTGCATCCATGCGTATTCATTGTATTTTAACCACCGGGTATTCCAACAATGTTAATGGTAACAACTACACGCCGTTATTTATAAAAACTCAAACTTGTCGCTTTTCTTCATCCGCCAGCTATTCATTATGGGGCCCACAAATGATCCGCACTGTCGTCATTTAATATTCCCAACAACAAGAATATTCCACGACCAAACGAATATTCCCAAACAACAATGATTATTTTATGGCCACTTGCTTATTTTGCAAAATTTGCACATTTCACCCATAACCAGAGAATTATATCAAATTAATACCTTATTATTCACAATAATAATTAGAGAAAATTTGATTTTATTTATAATAAGTTGGGGTCTTACAGTTTAAGTCTTACTAGGACTCCTTATTGGTTTTATATTAACCTCATTTCATATATTATAATATTCATTTCAATTGAATTAAAACACTTTTTATGTTCATTAACACTTGTCACGACGTTTCGGTGTTCATTCGTCACACGTCCGATTTGTCTCTCTTATATATGTTTAGTATGCTTATACAACTTATCTAATACATCATTTATTAATGTTAAGCATCATTATAATTACTAATATTCATGTTTTATAACTTAAAACAACATCTTTTATCGTCAGAAGCATTACACTTGCATAAGTGCATACCCGACGCCCTCTGATTGCTTCTGAATGCACATCAGTCCCAACGATGGCCAATTTGACCCCTGTTCACGTCCTCAAATTGAAAAACTTAAAGAAAAAAAGTTGTAGGTATACTTGTTATCTTTTCGAATCATCCTAAATCGCCTCAATCGGAGTTCGTATGAAAATATTATGGTCGTTTCACTACAAAAAATAGGTCATTGCCAACGGGCTCAGTCGTCGCCAATGACACTATTGTCGTCGTCGTATGGGTCGTCGCCCCTGGTTCCCGTCGCTCGCCGTTGGCAAGTGTGTCATTCCCGACGGGGTCATTGGCGACGGCTAGCCGTCAGCAATGATGTATTGTCGACGGCATTGGCGACGAAACGAGCATCATGATAATAACTCTGTCGAAAATTAAAAAAGCGATTATTGTCGACGTCATAGCCGTCGCCAATGACCCTCCACTCCCGTTGCCAGTGAGTTTTTTAGAAGAAAATGTTTTTTAGAAAAATTGCAAAATACCCCTATTCATTTGCATATACATAATTATACATGTTATAAACTAAAGAAAAATAAAGAATTCTTCACAAACGCATATCAATAATAATAATAACTTTTGCTATATCAACCATCAAATATGTAAACAACATAATGACTTATAGATAAAAGTCGTACAATATAAATACAAAATATAATCATAAACAATCAATATAGTTAGATACATATACCATCAACCTAACTAGATACTAAACTCTAGTCTGTATAACTCAAAAGTTGTATAAATATACATATATGAAAGTCAAAATATAAACATAATGGGTACTACAACCCAAGATCAGGAATGTCAGTATCATCATCGTCGTCGGTCCCACCTCCTTACATTGACCGCTTGTCTCACCTCAATAGTCTTATCATCGGCGTCGGCCGTAATCATCACCATCTCCACCACAGTATCGCTTTGTCACGCAAACCCTCCACCGTAGAAGTCTCATCAACAAGACCCTACAAAATTAAAATATTAATAACGAATTCGAAAAATAGAGCATATTTAAATTAGTTTTGTTTGTGTTCTTCAAGTGTTGTTGAGTTTTGCAAACTGGACGATAACTCGGTCTCCATATGTCGGAATCAAGTCCCGTAAGTTGTAACGCGTGTCTAATATATACGCGGTACTATGTGTGTGTTTGTGTGTTATTCGGACGGCTGAGGCGGGTTTTGGGCTCTTTTTCGACTTTTTGCCTAAGTGTTGGCGAGTTTTGCAAACTGGGCGATAACTCGGTCTTCGTATGTCAGAATCGAGTCCCGTAAATTGTAACGCGTGTCTAATACCTACGCGGTGCTATGTGTGTGTTTGTGTGGCGTTCGGTCGGCCGAGGCGGGTTTTGGGCTCTTTTTCGGCCTTTTTCCTAAGTGTTGTTGAGTTTTGCAAACTGGGCGATAACTCGATCTCCGTATGTTGGAATCGAGTCCCGTAAGTTATAATGCGTGTATAATACCTACGCGGTGCTATGTGTATATTTGTGTGGCGTTCGGACGGCCGATGCGGGTCTTGGGCTCTTTTTCGACCTTTTGCCTAAGTGTTGTTGAGTTTTGCAAACTGGGCGATAACTCGGTCTCCGTATGTCAGAATCGAGTCCCGTAAGTTTTAATGCATGTCTAATACCTACGCGATGCTATGTGTTTGTTTGTGTGGCATTTGGTCGGCCGAGGCGGGTTTTGGGCTCTTTTTCGGATTTTTACCTAAGTGTTGTTGAGTTTTGCAAATTGGGCGATAACTCGGTCTCCGTATGTTGGAATCGAGTCCCGTAAGTTATAACGCGTGTCTAATACCTACGCGGTGCTATGTGTGTGATTGTGTGGCGTTCGGATGGCCGATGCGGGTTTTGGGCTCTTTTTCGGCCTTTTGCCTAAGTGTTGGTGAGTTTTGCAAACTAGGCGGTAACTAGGTCTCCATATATCGAAATCGAGTCTCGTAAAATGTAACGCGTGTCTAATACCTACGCAGTGCTATGTGTGTAATTGTGTGGCATTCAGATGGCCGAGGCGGGTTTTGGGCTAAGAACTAATATGTCCCTCGAATCACATCCAACAACAAAAGAGGCTCAAATGGTTTGATATATGTAAAGCAACCTCTACAATATGGCTTTGATTGCCAGCAGAAAGCAGAAGCTCAAGATAATCAAATTATTAGGAAGACAAAAAGGCATGAAGGGGAAGATAGATTAAAAACAAACATGGTTATGAGAGAATCAAACACAACTGAAACAAACGAATCTATGACATTTATACTTCAACATAAGTGGAGACAGAGAAAATCAAGATGTTCAAAATACCTTTCCAAACTAATATATGTCTGACTTTGGTTTGCTTTTGCCATCATAGGGCTTGTCCTATAGTTTGGGGTTTGGCTCATTTACTTTGTACATTTCCTTTCTTTTTAATATAGTTTAAATTTAGCAAAAAAAATAAAGATAGAAATGACAAGTACCAATCAAGAGGTTCAATTGGATAATCAGTATTTTGGTGCCACTCACCCTACAAACAAATGAAAGAAATTAATTGGGTAAACAATTCAGCATTATGAAATAAAGATATTATCAATTTAATTTTTTTATAAAGTATTTTGTTTACTGTAAAGAGCGGTTTAAAATGTGTAAGGGATATACACCATAACTCATATGGAGTAGGTTGTGGACTAGCCTACAAATTTGTACTGCATTTTGTATAATACTCCTAAGGTTTTTGATAGATAATAGTTTCTATTTTTCCTGCTACTGTGTTCAGTTATCAGACGAATTAGCAGCACCATCATCAGTAAAGTTGCAACGCCTGAATTTAGGAAATGACCTAGCCATACAATAATGACTATCAAATCTATGTAAAGTATCCTGAATGAACTAACTAAGGAAATACTAAGGATGTTTGTGATATATATATATAGAAGTGTTAAATGGAATTGAAAATTTTACCAAAATGAAGTGTAGAACAACTATAAAATCAACTGGGGGAGAAATGGGGGCGAAATGATGAACGAGATGCAACAAACTGGGCTGTACATGCGGTGAACTGGGCGACGACTGGGCGGCTGATAATTTGGGTGAAAATGATGAGCGAGGAACCAGATTTAATTGGACAAATCGATTGAGCTAGCTGAAAATCAAAAGCTCTGATATGTTAGCTTATAATCAATTGGGGAGAAATGGCCAAATCGCGAAGGAACCAGAAAATAAGAGAGGGAATGAAAAATATAATCGTTTCTGTCGAACCAGGGTTTAAAATAAAAGACTTATTCTCGACGGCATTACCGTCGATAATGACCCCGTCGAGATAGACACATTCCCGAAGGCGTTCCCGTCGATGCTAACATTAGTACTGTCGCCAATGAGATTTCCCTCCACCGGGAAAGTCTGGCACCAAATAATAAGTCCATTACCGATGACATATATTGGCGACGGTTAGCCCGTCGAGATTGACCATATTATCGACAGGGAGGTGGCCGTCGGCAATGAGCCTGTCGCCAATGACCCTTATTTTTGTTGTGTTTTACTACAGAAGGTCAAAACAGTCACACCTGACACACCATGATCGCAGTTGCACCTAAATAAACCTTAGAAAGCAAGTAATTTACTCCCGAGAGGCGCATTTCCCCTAATAGACTTAGAGGCAAAAGGTCTTATTCACACGCAATTAGCGAGCAAATTTTTAGTTTACTTTTTTTGCGATTTTTGACATTTTTCTCCTTCTAATCTTCATAACTTAATCTATACACATCCAAATTAGTTCGTTTTCAATTCTACGGATTCCTAATTCATAAAATTACAACATACCAAAGAATCAACATTTTATAGAACTATTAAGCAACCTAAATCTTAACCCAAAACTCATGTTCATATTAGTTTTACATGTTTTAACATGTTTAGCGTAATCATTCACCACGGATTCGATTCCTAACCAAATCAATCCGTTTAACCTTCGTTGTTTTCATTTTTCAACATACTATCAATATGTAGCACCAATTTCAGATTCTATTCATGAACTAACCTTTAATTTTGACTCCAACATAAGTCAAAATTTACATATTCAACCAAAACTCTTCATCTTTAACATGTTTTCATGAGTTTAAACACTCCAAAAATTATTTCTAGATGACCATTAACAGATTATATCTATCGATAAACATATATAAACTATACCTCAACAAATTCAACCACCAAAAACCCAATTACGGAGAATTTAGAAAATAAAAACCATAAACTAGCTAAAAACCTAGGAATTTATGTAAGACCCCGAATTTTATGAAATAAAAGTATTCAATTTTTCTATTCAGTAAATGGTTAAATTGATAAAAAGTTTAAAGTTAAGGGTGATATATGAATTTTTTTTCAAAATAAGCAAGTGGCTATAAAATACTTATTGTTGTCGGGGAATATTCGTTTGGTCGTGGAATATTCTTGTTGTCGGGGAATATTCATACGGCCAGTAGCGACCATTTGTGGGCCCAATAACGAATAACCGCATCGGATGAAGAAAACGACACATTTGAGTTTTTATAAATAATTGGCGTAGTTATTCTGAGTTAACACTTGTTGAAATACACGGTGGTTAAAATACGATGTCTGGCGTGAATAAGCGCGATGCACACCGGTATTGCACTGATATTTTTCAATTATCGATTCTTACGTGAAGACACTACTCAATAATTGTTACGATAATTATTGCTCAATATTTTATTTTATTGATTCAATAATTGCTACGTTGATATTTTATATTATTGTTATTCAATAATTGTCACTGCACAGTATTTCCCATTATTAGATCAATAATTCATATTATTTGAATAATATTATTTGATAGCATTATTGGCAATGTCTAGAAAGTTCTGTCAAGGAGAGGTTTGGTCACCTAATTGCTTGCCATATGGAGAAATCCTTATTGAAAAGCCCCTCTTTCCGGAACTACCGGTTGTCATAAATGTGATTACAGAATATTATTTATGAATAATTAATTATTGATTCATATGATAAGGAATTATTTATTTTATGTGGATATAAATGTTGGATATATTTATTGTGGTTAAAAATGAAGGAGTTAATGTTGAGGTGTTTTATCAGTATTTTTGTCAGAATGGAGGTATTAAAAATTAAACCAGTGTTTTTGAGATATATTGCGTGAGTTATAATTTTTAATCCGACCGTTGGATCGTTTTTATTTTTGGATATGTTATACATATATAAGTTGAGTATATGTCCACAAATTTTGAACCGTTAAAAATGAACGTATGATTTGTTATAAATTTTAAGAGGTGACTGATTCGGAAATTAGGTTTATAAATAATTTTGGTAGAAAATTCTAGAAATGGGTGGGCCCCACTTTTGGTTGTTGGGGAAGATGGCTGATTTTTGGTGGGTGGAATAGTAGCAGGTAAAGCCATCAGGTAGCAAGTCAAGTCTGCTTTGGCGTGCTAACATTTTCCTATAAATAGAGGGCTAAGTTAGAATTGAAAATCACACCAGAATTCATAAGTTTTCTCTCTTTTTCTCTCTAGATTATTAAGTGTATTTTGTGAGTATTTAGATACTTGGTGAGTTACTATTCATCAGTGCAAATTTCCTTCAGCGTCATATCCGATATCCAGTCAGAAGTGCTGCTCTTTTGAGGTAAGGGATAGTAAGGGATATTAAGGGATGTTATATTCTTCATAACGATGTTATTCTTTCAATATCATTATACTGACATATTGGTATGGATCTTATTGTGGAATTTCTACCTTTTTGAGTCGGGGTTACTATTCACGTATACGGCACTATTCATGTATACGACACTATTCATGTATATGACATTTTTTACGTATACGGTATTATGTACGAATACGGAGTACTATTCACGAGTTACTATTCATGAGTTACTATTCATGAGTTACTATTCACGAGTTACTATTCATGAGTATTATTCACAACAAAATTGGTTTCTTTTTCTGACTAAATTATCTTTGATTTATGAATCTTACTCTTGAAATTAAATCCATGTTTTGATGATATTGTTTTTATTATCATATATAACATTTTTATAATCCTGGTGAAGAAATTTCTCTTTGACTTGAGTGTAAAGATGGGTAGATTATTGGTATGATCATGACTATGGGTTCTCTTTGGTCAGTAGTGCAAAGATGAATTGTGACTAGTATGATCATGACCATTGAATTTATAATTGAATATTTTTAGCTTAAGTGCAAAGGTGAATTGATCAACATGGTTATAATTATGGTTTATATAGATTTTGAAATGATTATATATATTAATATATTTGGCTTGTAGCGCAAATATGAACTGTTGATGAATATCTTTGGCATGTACTGCAAAGATGAATCTGTTGATGAATATCTTTGGCTGTAGGGGCAAAGATGATCTGATTGTTGAATATCTTTGGCTGTGAGTGCAAAGATGAATCTGTTGTTGAATATCTTTGGCATGTAGTGCAAGATGAATCTGTTGATGAATATCTTTGGTAGTAGTCAAAGATGAATTTATTAGTATGATTATGAATGAGGACTGTGATTTGGTATAACCATGATTTTTGATGTTTCGTAAAGACAAGTGATGAAAATTATCTTTGTCCTGGGTGCGAAGAAGAATTTAGAATCACAATTATGATTATGAGTTATTCATATGATTGTGGACCAGAATTGTTGATTGATGTTACAGGGATAAAAACATTGTTGGTGGATTTTTAACATGGAGAAGATAATAGACTTTATAGTCTATTTGACTCTTCTAATGGATTGCTCGTTCCGCTGCAACTATGGTTGAAAAATTTTATCATCTACCATATGTTCTAAATCTCTGATTTATTACTATTGAAGGCTATTGATAATTTATTTATCTTTAGTCATGATATTCTTTACTGAGCTAGTTGTGTTCACCCTTCTGTTTCAAAATTCCTTTCAGGTAATACGAGTGTATATTTGGAGTCGGGCGGGGGTAATGAGGAATAGAACGGTGGTCATCATTTAGTAGTTATATTTGATGAATCCAATAGGGTGAGGCGAACCCAACGTTGGAAGGGTGTTTTGCCACTATCATACAAGATGTCTAATGACGTACAACTTCGTGTCATCATAAGACAGGGTTGTGCTCATCCACTTGCTGAGTATATCTACGAGCACTACCTATATAATCTTGGTGTTTGGTTGAAGTATAATTCTCAATTTGAGACAGTGGAGATAGTTATATGTCAAGAGAAGACTCACCATTGGGAAGAACATGATAGTAATCTTCTCGTTTTTCTTTGGGGCCTATTGGGTCAACCAAGGATAATTCTGTGGACATATGATATCTATTATAACCTAGACGCATGGCCTCCCATGTACAAAGGTTTCCTTGAGCACTTCCCAAAGATTTTAATTTCTAAAACAGTTTTTGACTATACCTTTATGTTAGATGTCATGGTGACGTGCTACCCAAGTTGGTGTCAAGAGTCATAGTTGATATATATATTTGTATCAAAACTCACAATACATGAGTTGTTGTATTTTGCACGACAATTGTTGTAATAAAGTTGTAGTTATTTTCTGTACCATGTATTTGGCGACTCAGAATGGGTTGGATGGAATGGACCTATTTTGGGGTTGTCACAATTTACCTTTGATTCTTCTAAGCTCTAGTTAGATGATTAGAAGTTCTTGTTAATCATCCATTTCTTTTTGATTCTCAGAGTTTCTCCTCTCAATTTCATAGAGAACTCTCACCCTCTATCAATTTTCCCTAACTCTGCCTTATGAAAATAATGAGCGTAACCCCAACTGATGAATATGTGAACTTTAAGTTGGTTTATCAGTTAAAACAAATAAAAAGTTTTAGCAATTATAAAACACAAAGAGTCTAGGCCATGTTTGGCTAACTTAAATAAGCTCCAATATAATTATTTTAACAATTCCCTTACTATATGATACATATGTCACATTACATTTCATTTTATTGTTAAAATATTTAGCCACATTAAGTAATTACACAATTATAACATGTATAAATACTATACTACTCCCTCCATCCCAAAATATTTGACGTTCTACATATTTTCACACAGATTAAGAATAGGTGCAATTTTCCTATTTTACCCTTAATTAATACTTTATCTCATCCGGCCAGATCTGAAACTCTTCTTCTCTATTCTCAACTCTTCTAGATCTAAAACTCTTTTCTCCATTCTCAACTCTCCTTCTCCATCTCCTCATCAACCGGATCCAACTCTTCATCTTCGTCTCTTCTCTTATCAGCCGGATCTGACCACCACAGCCTTCGTACGACCATTGAGTTCGCCCCTCCTTTCCCCGAAAAACTTCCCAACCGCAAATCACACAAATTTTAGGAGTAATTTACACCGGAAAATGAGACCGTGTGAAAAGTAACCGCATTAATTACTCAGCTATTTTTTGTGTTAAGAATTCATGGAATTAATTAAAGACATGAATTTGATGTGTAAGATTACCTTCATAGTGATGTTGGGTTTCTGAGGGCGACTTGCACCCCACAAGATCAAAGAAAAGAAAGAGAAGAGAATAAAGAAACCCACAACAAAAGCAGGAATATAGCAGCGGCGGGGGAATCCCTTATGGGTGGTCTCATCTTCATCAAGAAACCCCTCTTCTTCAATGGCATCAAAGTCCTTTTCACCCTTGCGATGATGATGCCCGATTCCATTGCCCATCCTTCGTACGGTCGCATATTAGGTTTGCTGATTGTTGGTAGCGATTAGACGACAGCTTTTGAAGAAGAAGAAGAAATGTTGAGTCTTGAAGAAGAAGAAAAAACGGTGAAGAAGAAACGGTGACTGGTGGAGAAGGAAGGGCAGAGAAGGAAAATAAAATGAAAAATATTCTTGGGATGGTAGAACGTCAAATATTTTGGGGAAAAAAACCCTCCTAAAACGTCAAATATTTTGGGATGGAGGGAGTATAATTTATGAAATTACCTTTGTAACTAAAATAAATATCTCTATTAAAATAAATATTTCCATTAAAATAGTTATTCCACTAATTATTTTAATTAACTCAAATGAATTATACAATTATTATATATAATCATTTCATTCCTTTTTCTCACATAAATTGTCTCAATACAATTTATTTAATCCATACATCTAATCACCACTTAAATATTAATTCAAATTATTCTCTAACTAATATTTATTTATAGGTATCTTGGTTTTTCTTCTCTCACCATCAATTTATATTTTATTAACATCATCCAACATACTAAACCTTTTCATATATTACCATGACATGTCATATATATTAAGAATACCAAATTTAATTATCAAAACTCATATATTAACTCACTATTTTAATTAAGTGAATTAACTCTTTTATTCAATTTACTACAACACCACTACCAAGTAAGGTTTTAATATTCAAACAATATTATTCTATAATATAGTTTCAACTTAATTTAAATTACTCAATATTTATAGGGTTAATTTCCTTTGCCACCAAATTCCTTATCGTGGTTAATTTCTTTTATTTCCTTTAATAGTTTAATCAACTATTAAATCTCGTATAAATTTAATTTCTTCACACCAAAACACATAATTTAAAATATATACATCTCATAATAAGAATCTTAACTATTAAATTCTTATTTTAATAACTTATGAAAATTTCACATCATTGCTCTTATAAGAATTCCATCCTCGGAATCAACGAAACCTCCCTTACTTGGTTTTTCACCAAATCTCTTGTCAAAATTTTATCATCGAATACCTCAACTCATTACCTTAATATAGGTTTTATATATTACCACTCCATTCTTCTCAATAAATTCTTATAAGTTTTATTTCATAACTTTTACTTAGACTCAATTATATTTGAGTATTACATATTCTTTAACACATTCATTGTGACGCCCCCCCAAAATAGGTATACACAACCCATTCTGATTCGCTAAATACACGGTACAGAATTCAAATACAAACTTCATTTATACAACTATCAGTTGTCGTGTAAAATACGACAAAACATAAGTTAAGAGTTTTAACAGGAATATTGTCTCGTAGACAATAACCAAACTCAAATGAAGTCCTCATTACAATTATTATCACACTATTTTATATAATAGTGAGGACTACTATAGCCACCATCTTGGACCATCACTACATTCCCCGACTAGTCCCAACTATATTCTCATTTCCTGAAGAGAACAATGAAAGAAAATGGTGAACTCAACTAACTCAGTAAAGAATATTATGACTAAGATAATGCAGAATAAATTATCGTTAGCCTTCAACAGTGTTAAACTGATAGAATTATAGACAACAAGTTTAACTGCAGCGGAACAAACAATCCATTAGAAGAGTCAAGTAGAGCATGCTATCTACTATCTTCTATGATTTAAGAGTTCATCATCAATACTTTATCTCAGTAACACATTTCAATAAATAATCCACATCACCAAATTATCCATGCATTACGGGCCAAGGATATTCGTTAGTATCACATCCACATCATCGAATTATCCATACACTACGGGCCAAGGATATTCGTTAGTATCACCAATGGTCATGATCATGCCAACAACTGTCCATCAATGTACTACGGGCCAATGAGGATTTTTACAATATCATTTGTAACATTACAGGTCATGATTATACCGATACATAATTCCTGGTCATAATCATACCGATCAACAGTTCATTTTATGCACTACGGACCAAAGATGACTTTCATCACAATATAAGCATGGAAATGATGACAATGATATAAGAATTCAATTAAATGAAAGCAATGATAAATTTTAAAGATTTATAATTCAATTTATCCAATTGTCAACATGACAACTGCTTTGTGGAGTAAAATTTAAGAATAATATTCATGTATCAAAAATAATTTGGACAGAAAAGAAATCAATTTTTGTCGTGAATAGTACCCCGTGAATAGTACTTCGTGAATAGCACCCCGTGAATAGTATCGTACGTATAAATAGTACCGTATATATGAATAGTGTCGTATGTATGAATAGTGCCCATGAATAGTACTCCGGCATGAAAAGCTTAAAATTTAACAAGAAAGTTAAAAAAAAATATTCATGTGAAACGTGAATTTTTTTTTTTATTTTACTATGCAGCACTATGTTGCACTATACAGTACTATACAAACACTATGTAGTACTATGGAAACAATAAAATATAATATATTCTATTTTATATAAAAAAACAAAACTTATAATATATATATATATATATATATATCACACACATACTAACAAACACTTTTACACACCTTATATATATACACATATCGTCACTTTATATATATATATATATATATATATATATAAGTAATAAAACAAAACTGAGATAACTTTCTCCCGATGATTTTGAAAAATGAGTAAGTGGTGGTTCATGTAATAAGTCAAATTTACAACAAATACTTCATAAAAAATCCCTCTATTTATCTCAACTCACTTGGCTTCACTAAACACATTTTTAATAACATTTTTTCATCATTAATATTATAACTCACAATATTAACAACCAGATCATTTCTATGAAAGAGGGGGCTTTCCGATAAGGACTTCTCCTTATTGGCGCGCAATTCGGTGACCAAACTCCTTTCCTTAACAGAACTTTCTAAACAACGTCAATAATGTAAATAATAATATGAATAACTTTATCGTCTCAATTGTTGATTTAATAATATAAAATATTGTGCAGATGATATTGTGACAATAATTGAATCAATAATGTGAGATACTATGCAACAACTATTGTTGCAATAATTGAATAAAACTGAATAACTTCTAACGTAAGCATCAATAATCCAAGATAATGTACAATACCGTGTGCTACTATGTAACCACGTGTATTACTGTACGTTTATCACCGAGTATTTCAACAGTTAACGGTAAAACGTTTGCCGTTATTTTTATAAAAAGTTATTTCTATTGTTTTCTAACTCCGAATATAATTCCGTTGTGGGGTCCACCAATGATTGTGTCGTCGTACGAATATTCCCTGATAAAACGAATATTCCTCAACTAAACGAATATTTTATGACAACTTGCTTACTTTGTAAAATTTGTAAATATTACCCACAACTATAACATTATATCAAATCCACACCTTATTATTCAAAATAACATTTAGAGAAAAATTAGTCTTTATTCATAAAATTTGGGGTCTTACATTCATTACCTTTCTCTAAGGATCATTATCATGTACTAGATTCTCAAACTCTCAGGACATTACATTCATCCCTTCTTCTAAGAATTTTGTTCTCAAAATTTTAACTTACTAACATTCGTTCATTCCATTTATCAAAATAAATTTACGTTAATATTTATTCTTTCATTGGATTCTATAATCAGATTCTTTCTCTAAAGATCCTTCTAAAATCATCGTATTCTTCACATCTTTTTCTTTTAAAAGTTCTACATTTTCCTTTGATAACTTCATCCCTTTTCTCATCAGAATTTCTTTTCTTTCTTGAAATTATTATGTTTTGCTTAATTTTCTCATCATGACAAGTTGCATTCTACAACTTCCTATTTTCTAAGGAATATCCTCCTTTCCACTTTCACCTTTCAGAATAATAAGAATCTTCCACAATTGCTCAATAATTGGGAAGTGATATGAATAACTCAGGAATTTAAAAGATTTCAAATCATGTTGAGTGGTCATAAGAGACCTTGAATTCTTCTCCAGGTTTAATAGTGTATTACCACTATAAATCCTCTTTAACAGAATATTTAGCAATCACACATTTCAATAAATAATCCACATCACCAAATTATCCATGCACTACGGGCCAAGGATATTCGTTAGTATCACATCCACATCATCGAATTATCCATGCACTACGGGCCAAGGATATTCGTTAGTATCACCAATGGTCATGATTATGCCAACAACTGTCCATCAATGCACTACGGGCCAATGAGGATTTTTACCATATCATTTGTAACATTACAGGTCATGATTATATCGATACATGATTCCTGGTCATAATCACACCAATCAACAGTTCATTTTATGCACTATGGACCAAAGATGACTTTCATCACAATATAAGCAAAGAAATGATGACAATGTTATAAGAATTCAATTAAATGAAAGCAATGATAAATTTTAAAGATTTATAATTCAATTTATCCAATTGTCAACATGATAACTGCTTTGTGGAGTAAAATTTAAGAATAATATTCATGTATCAAAAATAATTTAGACAAAAAAGAAATGAATTTTTGTCGTGAATAGTACCCTATGAATAGTACTTCATGAATAGCACCCCGTGAATAGTACCCCGTGAATAGTATCGTACGTATAAATAGTACCGTTATATGAATAGTGTTGTATGTATGAATAGTGCCCAGGAATAGTACTCCGGCACGTAAAGCTTAAAATTTAACAAGAATATTAAAAAAATATACCTGTGAAACGATACTAGATGAAACGTGAATTTCAAACTCTCGGGACATTACATTCACCCATTCTTCTAAGAATTTCGTTTTCGAAATTTTAACTTACTAATATTCGTTCATTCCATTTATCAAAATAAATTTACGTTAATATTTATTCTTTCATTGGATTCTATAATCAAATTCTATCTCTAAAGATCCTTCTAAAATCATCGTATTCTTCACATCTTTTTCTTTTAAAAGTTCTATATTTTCCTTTGATAACTTCATCCCTTTTCTCATCAGAATTTCTTTTCTTTCTTGAAATTATTATGTTTTGCTTAATTTTCTCATCATGGCAAGTTGTATTCTACAACTTCCTATTTTCTAAGGAATATCCTCCTTTCCACTTTCACCTTTCAGAATAATAAGAATCTTCCACAATTGCTCAATAATTGGGAAGCAATATGAATAACTCAAGAATTTAAAAGATTTCAAATCATGTTAAGGGATCATAAGAGACCTTGAACTCTTCTCCAGGTTTAATAGTGTATTACCACTGTAAATCCTCTTTAACAGAATGTTTAGCAATCACACATTTCAATAAATAATCCACATCACCGAATTATCCATGCACTACGGGCCAAGGATATTCGTTAGTATCACATCCACATCATCGAATTATCCATGCACTATGGGCCAAGGATATTCGTTAGTATCACCAATGGTCATGATCATGCCAACAACTGTCCATCAATACACTACGGGCCAATGAGGATTTTTACCATATCATTTGTAACATTACAGGTCATGATTATACCGATACATAATTCTTGATCATAATCATATCAATCAACAGTTCATTTTATGCACTACGGACCAAAGATTATTTTCATCACAATATAAGCATGGAAATGATGACAATGATATAAGAAGTCAATTAAATGAAAGCAATGATAAATTTTAAAGATTTATAATTCAATTTATCCAATTGTCAACATGATAACTGCTTTGTGGAGTAAAATTTAAGAATAATATTCATGTATCAAAAATAATTTGGACAGAAAAGAAATTAATTTTTGTCGTGAATAGTAACCCGTGAATAGTACTTCGTGAATAGCACCCCGTGAATAGTATCGTACGCATATATAAATAGTGTCGTATGTATGAATAGTGCCCATGAATAGTACTCCGGCATGAAAAACTTAAAATTTAACAAGAATGTTAAAAAAAATATTCTAGTGAAACGATACTAGATGAAACGTGAATTTCAAACTCTCGGGATATTACATTCACCCATTCTTCTAAGAATTTCGTTCTCGAAATTTTAACTTACTAATATTTGTTCATTCCATTTATCAAAATAAATTTACATTAATATTTATTCTTTCATTGGATTCTATAATCAGATTCTATCTCTAAAGATCCTTCTACAATCATCGTATTCTTCACATCTTTTTCTTTTAAAAGTTCTACATTTTCCTTTGATAACTTCATCCCTTTTCTCATCAGAATTTCTTTTCTTTCTTGAAATTAGTATGTTTTGCTTAATTTTCTCATCATGGCAAGTTGCATTCTACAACTTCCTATTTTCTAAGGAATATCCTCCTTTTCACTTTCACCTTTCAGAATAATAAGAATCTTCCACAATTGTTCAATAATTGGGAAGCGATATGAATAACTCAAGAATTTAAAAGATTTCAAATCATTTTGAGGGGTCATAAGAGACCTTGAACTCTTCTCCAGGTTTAATAGTGTATTACCACTGTAAATCCTCTTTAATAGAATATTTAGCAACCACACATTTCAATAAATAATCCACATCACCGAATTATCCATGCACTACGAGCCAATGATATTCGTTAGTATCACATCCACATCATCGAATTATCCATGCACTACGGGCCAAGGATATTCGTTAGTATCACCAATGGTCATGATCATGCCAACAACTGTCCATCAATGCACTACGGGCCAATGAGGATTTTTACCATATCATTTGTAACATTACAGGTTATTATTATACCGATACATAATTCCTGGTCATAATCGTACCAATCAACAGTTCATTTTCTGCACTACGGACCAAAGATAACTTTCATCACAATATAAGTATGGAAATGATGACAATGATATAAGAATTCAATTAAATGAAAGCAATGATAAATTTTAAAGATTTATAATTCAATTTATCCAATTGTCAACATGATAACTGCTTTGTGGAGTAAAATTTAAGAATAATATTCATGTATCAAAAATAATTTGGACAGAAAAGAAATCAATTTTTGTCGTGAATAGTATCCCGTGAATAGTACTTCGTGAATAGCACCCCGTGAATAGTATCGTACGTCTAAATAGTACCGTATATATGAATAGTGTCGTATGTATGAATAGTGCCCATGAATAGTACTCCGGCATGAAAAACTTAAAATTTAACAAGAATGTTAAAAAAAATATTCCTGTGAAACGATACTAGATGAAACGTGAATTTCAAACTCTCGGGACATTACATTCACCCATTCTTCTAAGAATTTCGTTCTCGAAATTTTAACTTACTAATATTCGTTCATTTCATTTATCAAAATAAATTTACATTAATATTTATTCTTTCATTAGATTCTATAATCAGATTCTTTCTCTAAAGATCCTTCTAAAATCATTGTATTCTTCACATCTTTTTCTTTTAAAAGTTCTACATTTTCCTTTGATAACTTCATCCCTTTTCTCATCAGAATTTCTTTTCTTTCTTGAAATTATTATGTTTTGCTTAATTTTCTCATCATGGCAAGTTGCATTCTACAACTTCCTATTTTCTAAGGAATATCCTCATTTCCACTTTCACCTTTCAAAATAATAAGAATCTTCCACAATTGCTCAATAATTGGGAAGCGATATGAATAACTCAGGAATTTAAAAGATTTCAAATCATGTTGAGGGGTCATAAGAGACCTTGAACTCTTCTCCAGGTTTAATAGTGTATTACCACTGTAAATCCTCTTTAACAGAATATTTAGCAATCACACATTTCAATAAATAATCCACATCACCGAATTATCCATGCACTACGGGCCAAGGATATTCGTTAGTATCACCATTGGTCATGATCATGCCAACAACTGTCCATCAATGCACTATGGGCCAATGAGAATTTTTACCATATCATTTGTAACATTACAGGTCATGATTATACCGATACATAATTCCTGGTCATAATAATACCAATCAACAGTTCATTTTATGCACTACGGACCAAAGATGACTTTCATCACAATATAAGCATGAAAATGATGACAATGATATAAGAATTCAATTAAATGAAAGCAATGATAAATTTTAAAGATTTATAATTCAATTTATCCAATTGTCAACATGATAACTGTGAGACCCCAGATTTTATCAATAAAGATTTAAATTTTGTCAAAATAATTTTTTAATATTATGGTGTGAATTTGAGATAATATTATAGTTGTGGGTAGTATTTATAAATTTTGCAAAGTATGCAAGTGGTTATATTATATTCGATTGGTGGGGAATATTCGGTTTAACGAGGAATATTAAATGACAATCTACTCAATCATTGGTGGACCCCATTAATGTAATTTATTGTCGGATTGAGAAAACGACAAAAATATTTTATTGAAATAACGGCGGAAGTTTTACCGTAGTTCTTGTTGAACTACTTTCGGTAGTAAAAAGTGCGAATAATAAGTGTGGTTGCATAGTAGCACTGTGATTGATTGATTATTGATCTTTATGTGAGAAGTCACTCAGTTTGATTCCATTATTGTCGATTAATAATATGAATTATTATAATGATAATGACGTTTTGTTTTATTCGTATTATTAACATAATAAAAGCGAAACATCTTTTTATATAAAATAGAATACTTTATTAAAGTTATTACATAAATAGAATATATTATATTTTATTATGCATAGTGTTGCGTAGTGTTTTTGCGTAGTATTGCATAGTGTTTGCATAGTAAAATATTTTTATATAAATAGAATATATTATATTTTATTTAAAAGATTTTTCTTTAAATATGAATAATCAGATTAAAGTAAATCAATCTGGACCGTTCATGGATTAGTTACTTATGCATTCCATTTTCCTATAAATAGAAGCTCATTTCCTTCATTATTTTCTTACGAATTCATTGAAACTCTGAGAGAGAAATTATAGAGAGAAGCTATAGAGAAAATTATAGAAAGAAGAAGAAAAAGATACTGCTACTTCACTACTTCTATATTCATTCTTTTACTAGTAGTGGGTGTTATTCTTTTCTTCTTGAAGAGAACTTACATTATTCCATTCGGTATTATTCTCGCTGGAATAACTTTTATATCTGTGATTTACCTATACTTGGTGACATTCTTCTATTATTCTCGTTGGAACATCCATGTCATGTGTTTTTTACACCCGACTGGTTCCGTCTTTATTATTACATTGGAACATCACATGCATGTGTTTTACACCGACTGGTTCCGTCTTTATCATTCTGTTGGAATATCCTATCTCATGTGTTTTACAGGATCTGGTTCCATCTTTATTATTACATTGGAACATCACATCGATTGTGAATTTCACCGACTTTGTTCCGTTATTATTATTCTGTTGGAATAACTTTGTCTATCTGAAGCACGCATGCATGGTGATTTCTTTTGTTATTCCATTCTTTATTATACCCAAATGGTTAAAACTTTGACTTCTATACTCCATGAAATTAGTAGAATATCCTTGATATTTGCGTTTCATCCAAAGATCTTTTCATGGAAATATTCTTACGATTATTCTTGAATTTAACTCTCTGAAACAAAGATCATGTTTGATAATTTGGGCGTTAATAATTCATGGATTAAATAATTCTTGAACTTGTTTTATTGAATTATTATGTCATTGTCATCATCCTCATGTTATATTATGTTATCTTTGGCTTACGTGCATAGATGAACTTAGTATGATTATGACCGAGGATCATTCGGTATAATCGTGACTTGATATAAATGATGTGACAAAAGTCCTCGATGGCTTTAATGCGATGATGGATAGTTTTTGGTATGATTATGACCGGGGGTGATTCGGTATAGTCATGACCATTGATAATTTGATGAAAATCCTTGGCCAAGTGAATGCGGGGATGATTAGATGTGGTGGTTTATTTATTAAAATTTGAGTCTCAACGATAAAAATTGATGAAAACCTTTTAAAACCTAAAAGATAGTAGACTTTATTCTCTACTTGACTCTTTTAATGGGTTGCTTATTATTCATTATGATTAAACCGGTTTGTCTATTGTATTTTATCGGTTTAACATCATTGTTGAAGGCTAATGATAATTTATTACGCATTATCTTAGTCATAATATTTCTTCTTGGGCTAGATTGAGCTCACCCTTTTCTTTCACCGTTCTCTTGAGGAAATGAGAACATGGGTTTGACCAGTCGGGGAACAAGTAATGGTCCGAGGATAGCATTAGTAGTCCTCACTATTACGTGAAATAGTGTGATAATAGTAAATGAGGACTCCTTTTGAGTTTGTATAATATCTAGTAGACAAAATTTGTATTCAAACTCACGCTTTATATGCGTATTGTATACCAGCAGCTTATATTAGTAAGTTGTATTTGAATTTATGTACTATGTAAGTGGCGACCCAAGATGGGTGACGTATACTTAATTTTGGGGGCGTCACAATAACTTCTTTGTGAAGTAAAATTTAAGAATAATATTCATGTATCAAAAATAATTTGGACAAAAAAGAAATCAATTTTTGTCGTGAATAGTACCCCATGAATAGTATCGTACGTATGAATAGTACCGTATATATGAATAGTGTCGTATGTATGAATAGTGCCCATGAATAGTACTCCAGCATGAAAAACTTAAAATTTAACAAGAATGTTAAAAAAAAATATTCCTGTGAAACGATACTAGATGAAATATGAATTTCAAACTCTCGGGATATTACATTCACACATTCTTCTAAGAATTTCGTTCTCGAAATTTTAACTTACTAATATTCGTTCATTCCATTTATCAAAATAAATTTACGTTAATATTTATTCTTTCATTGGATTCTATAATCAAATTCTTTCTCTAAAGATCCTTCTAAAATCATCGTATTCTTCACATCTTTTTCTTTTAAAAGTTCTACATTTTCCTTTAATAACTTCATCCCTTTTCTCATCAGAATTTCTTTTCTTTCTTGAAATTATTATGTTTTGCTTAATTTTCTCATCATGGCAAGTTGCATTCTACAACTTCCTATTTTCTAAGGAATATCCTCCTTTCCACTTTCACCTTTCAGAATAATAAGAATCTTCCACAATTGCTCAATAATTGGGAAGCGATATGAATAACTCAGGAATTTAAAGGATTTCAAATCATGTTGAGGGGTCATTGAACTCTTCTCCAGGTTTAATAGTGCATTTCCACTGTAAATCATCTTTAACAGAATGTTTAGCAATCACACAGACTGAAAACATTTTCTGCAAGTATTTTAGGTGATCAGCCTATCATTCCCCTACGTCGTGCACAACATATTACATCTTAACATCGTAACGACTATATGTGTTTCTTTCGGAACTATTGTCTCCGATAACATGTCTCCTTTTTATAGGGTTATTCACCTCAGCTTCTTAACATATGAATCCGCACCAAAATAATTTAGTTTGGCATAATTTGACAAAAAACACTCAAATTTCATAAACATCTTTCAATATTCGTCTAGTTGAATCAAGTATCATAGATAATTTTATCATATATATATATATGACCGCTAGTTGCTAGCTAGAACAGATATTAATTCCCTGTGACAAACTCTGGCCAGCTAAACTAGGCTGCTGCTTTCTGTAAGCATGCTTTCAGAAGAAAAGTGCAAGTTACACATGTGCTGTAATATTTGACTCGACCACAAGAGTAAAGAGGAGGACCCATTGAAATAAGTTAATAATAGTACCCTCCATACATATGTACACGTAAACACACACACACAATATAATGGTATCGAACTTGAGAAGGAATTGGGATTTGAATTCAACAACTAGACACACCACAGTGGGCATGCATTTAAATATGAGCAGCTACCACAGCCACAGCCACAGCCACAGCCACAGCCACCCTAATTATAATTAATCAATTTCAGGTAACAAACAGGTTGAGCCCTAAAAGTAGTTAATAAACGTTTAGAAATGAAGATGTATTCGTCCAGTCTGATGAACAATTTTCCCAAAAGGTTTTATTTTTTTTACCACCTCCCACCGTTCTGAAAATGTTAAATATATCAAGGATATATTTATGTTCTATGTTTATCCCTACGATCCTATTTAAGTTACTCCAACTTCAAATCAAAATGCATCCGAAACAAACTAACGGAAGAAACAATTAGACTTTCTAGCTACTCAGAAATGTACCCACCAAGAACCTACACTCGTAAATACCAAAATTCTACAGGACTGAAACTATTAGCACTTTGGGGGTCTGCCAAGTTCTATAATGCATCAAAAAGCAGGGTCCAAATTGAGAATGCAGAATATGGCTTATTAGATTCGATAGTCTTAAGTTTCAAATAGCCCCACCATCTCAGCATAGAAATTATTAGCACACTCATATCTGCGGCAAAGACCATGTAAACATCTGCAAACTTGAGAAATAAAGAGAAAGTTGTATAGCAAACAAGACGATCAATAAAAAAGGCTTGGCCAAGAATAAAAAGCCATTCTGCAGGCCAATTTCCCTAACCATAGAACGTCTAACCTTTTGAACAAACGCTACCCTTAAACAGTTCCTACTTCAGTCATCAAAAATAAGTGACAAACAAGAATGTACGAGACTATCTTAACCCTACCACCACTATCAACTAAACTAAACTGATATAGCAATGCCAGCCATGATTTGCAAGTCAAAAAAGAAAAACAATTACCAAAAACATGGCTAGCCATATTCTTTTAAAAAAATATCTATATAGGCATCAGCCTTTAAATCCTCTCCTCCGCTTCTTTCCGCTCTTTGCCTCACTTTCTTGCGCCTTAGATATTTCTGGTGATTTCCCCTTCACAGTGTCTGGTGTTTTGCCAGAGTCGGATGACTTTCCCTTTGTATTATCAGCTTCTTTCACCTTGGATGAACTAGATTTAACCTTCCCCGTGCCATTGGATTTGTTGCCACTTTGGGGGGTTTTACCCTTGGTCTTGGTGACTGCCTTTGGAGTTTCTTGATTGGACTTGGCGGAGATCTTTGGCATGCTACCACCACCATCTTTGGATTTGATCGCTGCTCTCGACACATCATCAACAGACTTACCATCACCTCTCAAATTATCCGTAGATTTATCAGTAGGCTTGGATGTTTTATCTTTCGATTTGCTATCCACTTTCCTATCATCAACTTTAGAAACAGATTTTGTAGGTGTGCCTTTTGATTTGCTGGAAGCAGCAGCTCCACCTCTGGTGACCATCAGTTATACTTTCAAATTCCATGTTATAAGTACAAAAATACATCTCATTGCATCAACAACAATAGAATACAGATTTCTGTCTAAATAAAAATCGAGAGCATAAAAGTAACAAACCGTTTAGGTGAAACATCCATCTGTTTTTGCTTAGGCAACGGTTCAGAATTTGTTTTAGCTTTCTTCTTTTTATGCTTGCTAATAAGAAAGAAGAAACAAAAACCTCTATTAGAATTTTAAACATTCCTCGACAACAAAACCAAATGCCATTACATGTAAAAAACTGACATGTCTACTACAGTGATGGTCTTTGAGACCATATAGTCCCTCAAATCTAGAGTTCAGGGATTTGAAATGCAAAGAGCATCATAGTAGACTACTAATACTATCTACTTGTACTACTTAACAAATTTGAAGTACTCAAAACATATTATCAATGTTGACCAATAAAAGCTCTTTTGAGTTGGTTACAAGTTACAACAATTAATCGTTTACCCTTTTCCAACAGGTCAATTCTGCGTTTGAAAAGGTCAAAGCATAATTCTTTTTCCTTCAGTTTATATACGAAACAACATGAAAGACTAGTTATCCCTGACGTGGGGTTGTGCCAAAAAAGTAATTTTACCCTCTTTTCTATCTCATCATCCTTTTTTCTGAGATTTTTTTAAGTCATGTTTGTGCCTCATTCATGCATGCTTTTATAAGGGTATGATCACATAGCCCATTCACACTGTTATTAAGACTTATTAAGAACCCTATCAATTTAAGGTCCCTGTTCCTTGCCAGGACCTGCTTTATACATTAATTGATTTTACAGATTGGCAAAGATCATGGACACACGATACCTAGGCAAAAATCAAAAAATATACTAGGCACTTACAGATGAAATTTGATAGAAATTAGAAATGGTACCCATACCTGGGGTTGTGAGTTCAACTCAACAACTTCATATTGATATAGAGATATCTCAAGTTCAAATACATAACCAAAAAAACAAAATCTTACGTTTTAGAGGAAGATTCTTCTTCATTGGTTTCTTCCTGTCAAGAAGATCTATTGTTAAAAATACAAACATGAATCAACGAAAAGAAAACTATGTACATAACAGCCAGTAAATCACCTGCACGGTTTCATCTTCGACATACTCCCACTTTTCCTTCTGCAGAACTAATATTTCTTCATCGCCATCAGTATATAATACCTATTGCAGATGACAAAAAATGAGGTACAATTTATCAGCTCTTCTAGACAAAAAATAAAAACATATAACAGGCAGCACTAGATAACAGCAATGCAACTACCGATACTTAAATGGTGCCTACCTTATGCTGATTCGTATCAGGATAAAAGGAATGAATAACACCTTCATAGAACCTGCAAAAATGTATATATATTAGACAGTAGACACTACATGAACATTATATTTTCCTCTTAAAACTTAAGATTCCTTCATGGAAGGTGCTGACTCTACAAACAACATACAGATAAAAAGACCCTACAACTTTAGTCAATAACCAATCCAGAAGTTGACATTACAAGACTGTTGGAATGACATTACATGCTGGTTTATAGTGCAACACTTGGGTGCCTTTTCTAACCAGCATATTTCAACAAAGTTTCTAAGTTTATTTATCGAAACACTAAAAATACATAATATATGGTTGTAATTTGATACAGAATGGATTTATGGAAAAGAAAAAAAGTATCACCATTACAAATACATTTCACAGAAGAACGCACCAGAAACCATGATGAAACAGAATTCAATAAAATTTAAAGAGGAAATTGTAAGTGACCATAAATCTTTGAAATGAGATAAAGGACATTTTTTAAAAAAAAATACCTCATAATCCACTCAAAAGGAGGGCATATTGTGAATGAACAGGATATAAATCGAAAATTGAGATACAAAGAAGAAAATTCACAATGTACCAGTTAAATATTTTCTCCAAAACATAAAGTACTTACGCACGATCTTTTGGCCACCAAACTTTAACCTTGGAACCAACTAGGTTCCCTTCATACTCTATATCTCCAGATACCTGACATGAAAAAATAGTCATCTAATAGATGTTCATCATAAAAATTAACGCAGATGTTGCATCAAGGAATTTAATTTGAGAAGTGTCTAGGGATCATGAAAACTACTTCTAAGGTATGGTAGGAACTGGAAGGAAAAAAAACATAAAACTGGACCTTGTCAAAGGATGATAACAAGACATCTTTGCCCGGTGTTCGCTTTCTCTTCGAATTTGTTTTAGGTTCTTCCAAGCAGTCTTCATCTTTAACTAATTTTTGGGAAGATACCATATCCTACACGATTCACAACAAAATGTCAGAAGAAAACTAGTAATTTACATACAAGCAGCAAAATAATAGTTCAAACAAAATTGGAAAGTACCTGGTCATCATCTTTAGCATGAGACTTCGATAAATCTTTCTCTCTATTATCCTTTCCACGTCCTCGGCTTTTCTTATCATTCTTCTTCGATGAAGCTTTATCCTCATAGTTGCTTGGGTCTTTTTTACCCAATGGTTTTATCTCCGAATCACTGTCATGTCCCTTCTTACCCGACTGCTTCAGGGATTTCCCCCTGGCCCTGGATCTGCTTGTTTCCCCCTTCTTACCTGCTTGCTTCAGTGGTTTTGCCTCCAAATCACTTGCATCCCCCTTCTTATCAGACTCTCTCAGTGGCTTTGCCACTGAATCACTAGTAGTCTCACCTTCAGATTTGGATGTACCTCCTCCGGTCACCATCTTCTCCTCCTTGGTAATGCGAGCAGTTGCCTTCTTTCCCGAGCGCCTCTGTGGTTTAACTTCCGAATCACTGGTTCCATCAGCTACCTTCGCCAAAACAGGATCCACAGATGGTCCATCTTCTTGAGCCAAGTTCTTTTTCTTCTTTCCGGAACTCCTCTGTGGTTTGACTTCCAAATCAATGGTTCCACCTACAACCTCTACAGAAACAGGTTCCACAGATGGTGCATCCTCTTGAGCCAAGTTTCCTTTCTTCTTTCCAGAGCGCCTTTGTGGTTTAACTTCTCCATCAGCTACCTTCACAGAAACAGGAACCACAGATGGTGCAGCATCTTCTTGAGTCAAGTTCTCTTTTGTCTTTTCAGAGTGCCTTGGTGGTTTAACTTCCAAATCACTGGTTTCATCAGTTACCTTTGCAGGAACAGGATCTACCGATGGCGCATCTTCTTGAGCTAAGTTCTCTTTCTTCTTTCCCCATGCAGCCTTCTTAGGAACACTCTCATCGGGAACACTTTCACTCGGGGACAGATAAGCAACATTTACAACACTGTTTAACGCTTTCGGTGAAGAAATCTGTGTCTCGTGCTCTTTTTTTTTTTCTGAAGATGCCCCTGTATCAACATGTTGATCCTCACCACATAAAGTATGACTATCCTTGCTATCACTCTTTTGAGGTTGTGACGGTTTCAAAGTTTCTTTGTCACTATTCTTTTGACAAGTAATTTCAGCTTCTTTGTCGCGATCAAGATGTGAAGAATCAGAAGTTTCTGTTGAATTGAGTACAGAGTTAGGTTTCCTTCCTCTTCTCTTAACAGTTTGTTCTGGCTTTGATTCTGATTTGGCAAACTTTCCAGCATCTGAATCATCAGTGTCCACTTCGTTTGTCAAATTAACATCCAAGGATTCACTAGAAAGATTACCCTCATCTGGCTTCTCTGAAGACTCGGGAACGAATAATGTCCCTTCATTCCCAATTTCCGTCATTCCATTACTCGTAACTGACTTCAGAAATGTCTTGGCCTCGGCACAAACCTCTTTAAGAGAAGCCTCTTCTGTAACATCTTCTTTTGCAACCTGATCAAAAGAACAATCCTAATAATTAGATTACATTCGGTGCAATAAATTCTGATGTATGAAGCCAATACTATAGAAAGGAATAGAAAATAAACAAACAGCATATACAATACCAAACCAGAGGACTTACCTGGGCTGTATCATTTGAAGATGACGTGTTTAACTTCCTATCATCAACCTGAAAGATGACTTCAGGAAATGACATTATTAAATAGGGGAGTAACAGGAACGATAAATATATATAATGGCATGTGATATAAAGAGTATACAAAAAGAATAGAAATATAAAACCTAAGACATAATGATAGTAATGAGAGGGAAGGAAATAGAAGGGCAGGAAAGAAATTGAAGTAGTGACATGCCTGAGCTGCTTCTTCTGGGAATGTCAGCTTGCTCTCTGCAGCCTAAACACATTAATACAGAATTTATGAAGCCACACCAGACCTTTGTTTTAATTTTTGCAAGTTAAATCAGACTTCTTTAAATAGTAGCAGCAGATTGTGGCTGCATCTCACGCAAAAGCTATTTTTCGTTGATTTAAGAATCTTATCCCCCAAGAGTTGTTCACATTCATACAAAATCCCCCGCCCTCCAACCAACCCATGAAAAACATGCAAATGCGAGCACGCGCGCACAAAAAAAAAATCAAAAATCAAACGTCTAATCCAACAAAGTAGGAAAATGAATTGGATTCCAAATTAAATGAAAGTAATGAAATGTGGTGCAGTCAAGGTTAAAACTTATGTGGCACATTAAGATCTTAAACTGCCAATAATACTTCACCACAAGATCTGAATTAGGTGAAAATATTGAGACAATGCTATTTCAAATGTCTAGAAAAAAGTAATCTGCGTTGTGGGATAATCAACGCATAATTCATGGCCAACATATCGAACACTCAATAAACATAACTATGCAGTCTGACGAAAACAGGATAAGAACACTGTCAATTGGAACTACAAATAAGATAAAATAAGCATAATGGCATAACAGAACAACAACTGTAGATTGAAGCTAGCATCTTCAGAACGGAAGAAAGCATACCAACTGCTCTCCATTACCATTGCCATCATTATGCTCAACTGCACCAGTTGTTCCTTCGCATATTGAAGCAACAACTTTACCATAATCATCTAAAGAAACACCCAAGGATTTTACAGCTTGTGCCAGGTAAGGTTTAATCTTAACTGCACACTTTTCAAATACTTTCTCTCCCAATTTACGGGCAATGGTTGGAATTTCCTGAGAAACAAACTGGGCTGATCAGTGACATTGATGAGAAACAAATAAATAAAAAATAAGGCAATCTGCAAAACTGTCCCCTGGTGATTGTTCACCGACTACTCATTACTGCAATGTGCGCTATGATGTTCCAATTTTTGCAAAATCCTCCACCATCTATCCAATTTTTGAAAATATGTCATCTCTTCCTATTAAATTGTGTGCAAATCACAAAAATGTGACCCAATTTAAGGGCTCAGAAAACATGACCCAACTTAAGGGTATTTTGTCCACAAATGTGACCCAAGTTTCCCTTTAATTGGAGGGAAGCATGTAGCTTTATTGTGTGGACAGAAATATCTTTATTTTTTACATGGGATAATTCCCCAAGTTATCGACAGAGAACAGAGAGGAGAGAGGTAAGAGGTGTCTGATTAATTGAAGATATAGTGGAGGAAATTGCAAAAGTTGAAACATCATAAAGCACATTGCAAAAGTGAATAAACAGACAATTTTGCAAATTGCCCTACAAAATAACCTATATATCAAATAATAGGTGACCTCATTGTCCCTCTTTACACTAGCCAGTATGGTTGTTAGTAGCTCAAGAGAAACATCTTCACTTTCTTCTAGTACAAGAGTCATAATTGTTTCCATCGACGTAAAAACATTTTCTGGATGATAATCTCTGAAAGTTTAGTGAAATCACTCATTTAGCTGTTGGAGAAAGGAAACGATGTACAACTTTCATTGTCAAAATATTTCTAGCAGTTGATACTTAAATTATTATAAGACACCTTATTATGTATATGGCATTAAAAGTTGTAGGCATGATAAATACTATAGTTAACTCCCTAACATCCGCTGAATGTATCATCATGTGGCTTGTATAACTATCAACCATAGTCATCAAGTCGAACCGAGTCGGTGGTGGGAGCTTAATCGACTAGGCAACTAGGCGCACGACTAGGCAACTAGGCGCATGACTAGTCGCTCATAAGTCGACATCAACAAGTCATTTTCTATGTACATTTTATACATGTAAAATTTTATTCATATATTTTATTTCAGTTATATTAAATACAGAAGAAATTGCTCACATATATATTAGTATTCACAAACAATACTCTTAAATACCATCAAACATTTAACATTTATATCTCATTTACAAATAATACATATTTATATGAACAAGATCGAGAGGCAGCGTTGACAGCCGACACAAACTATAGCATTGATGGTACACCGTGGCGCTGACGATGGTGGTCGACTCCGGCAATGGAAGCTTGCGACAGCAATAATCCCTTCTTTTCTTCTCCCTTTCTTTTCTTTTTCCTTATTATTTTCCTTTTCCAGATCGTGCTCCTTGAAAGGTAGTCGTCAAGGCGACCCAAGAAGACAATTTCCTCACCTAGTCGCATGACTTAGTTACTTCACCCAAGTCGATCGTTCGACTTGCTGCTGTGCTAATCGTTGACTAGGTAACAACTTAATAACTATGCCTCACACTAGATCATGCTAATCATGTGAGAAAATAATTAAAAACAAATAAACAAGTGATTGTGCACCAGCGAAAATACACATCGACAGATGACATAAATATTAGTGCACAAAAGTAAAAGCATAAAGATTATCGCATATACCGAAAGTCCATACCATGCTATTCATTTATAAGAGCCAGGAAAGATTTACAAAAATGAAGAAAAGAAAAGTGGAAAAAAAACATCAGAGAGAATGATGATTGATGCATTAATTCCAACACATTGCATCTTTTATTTATAAGTTTGGGTGGGGGTGTCCAATAAACGCAAGTACCTTATCGAGTTTAGAAAGTGCTGGAACATCTCAACAATCAGTCCATCACATTCCAGATCTAGCATGACAACACATGACCTGACTTTGGCAACCGTTTCAAGAATCGAGGCTCGCTTGTTATACGATCGACTGGACTTGTCAGACAAGTTCTCAAAGGATGATACGATCAGCTGAAACACGTCCTGCATACCATAGATAAAGAGGTTAAAAAGTGGGGGAGCAAAGAAATTAGAAACCAAAGAAGAAATATATACCCGCATACCTTCATCTGGTCGTCATTGTATGGGGCTTCTGGTGCCGTAATTCTAGTGATCTCGCTGATGCAAGATGCAATTGCAACTTTGACATCAACATCTGAATGCTTTAGAAGTGGTTCCTCAAGCAATGCTATCATGGATGGAGAATATGCATTTTGTATTGGTTTGGGAGGTGACTGCTCCACCTTAGACAGAAGATTATTGACTTGCTGAAAGAACATAGGGACAAAAAATTTGTTTGAATGCACTTAGTACCAATATATCAACTAAGATCAATGTTCTAAAAGGCGCTAGGCGGGAGGCGGGCGGCCGAGGGGGGCCTAGCGCCTAGGGGGCCTAGGCGGGATTTTTTATTTTAAGGTAATTTTAATATTTTATCTTAATTTATCCAAACAAAATAATAATATAAAGCAAAACAATCTATAATAAAGATAATAAAGGCCTTTTCTTAAAGTTCAAACACATATCCATATTTCTAATGTCAAAGTTCAAACACATATCCATATTGCTAATGTCAAAGTTCAAACACAAACATGCAATTGTTCAAAGTTTAAACAAATTTTTAACGTATTAGTTTTATTTATAAATAAGATTGCTATTAAATAATAAATTTTAAAATTTCAAGAATTTAATTCAATATTAAAACTTAAGAAACTAAACATAAATTTAAGAATTATAAAATTGAATTAAACTAAATATTACAAATGTATTCTCATTTATATAATTTGAAGTTGGTACAAGTTCAAAAAATTACAACTATAATAAAATTATCCATTTTGACTTGATATTGTTCACTTCTTGTTGTGATTTGATATGCTACAACCTCAGTATTATGAATATGGTAATCATTAGAAAAATAAATATATCAAGATTTGGTTTGGGTAGTTATTAAAATAAAAAAATCTCTCCGCCTAGAACCCGCCTAATTTTATAGAGGGATTTTTTTGTCGCCTTGGGTCTAGGTGAGGCACTTGGGGGCTTAGAGGCGCCAATTGGGGGCTTAGAGGCGCCAATTGGGGGCCTAGGTCCTAGGCGGGGCGCCAAGAGGGGGCCTAGCGCCTAGGCGGGGCCTAGGCGGACCTAGGCGGGGATTTTTAGAACAGAGACTAAGATGAATATACCATCCAATCATGCAAACTATCTTCCATGTAACAAAAAGGTAAAAATATTTTTACATCCATTCCCCTATGTTCACTGATAACGTGCATTCACATGATGACAAGGTCATAGTTATGCTTTGGTCAAGGAGCTATGATTTTAACCATTAAGAGTCATACTGAACACTAGCCCCAAAGATTCAACATCAACAAGCTTTCCTTTCTCTCTCTCTATATATATATTTTTTGGATAATGTTCCGGGGGTTGGAGAGAAAGAATAATATAACTGTACTCGAAGCTTTTATTCATCAAACTATAAAGTGGTCCAAGCATGAAAGCACAAAAAAGAAAATACTCCCTCCGTCCCAGGATAAAAGTCCTTATTACTATTTTGGGTTGTCCCATGTTAAATGTCCTCTTTCTTTTAATAACCAAACTTTTACACATTTTTTTCTATTATGCCCGTATCATTAAATATCTCATACTTTTCTTATTCTAATTCTCTCTCCATATTTAATGACATTATTATGGACAATTTTGTCATTTTATTCTTCTTCTTAATCCACCAGGACTTTTATCCTGGGACGGAGGGAGTAACAAATAACATTATCTTAGACACATTAAAGAGACATTAATGCCTTCAGAACATCAATGAACAAGCACATAACAAGAATTTGGTTCTCCATTAGATGTTTAATCAAGAAGGAAGTTGACTAGTTAAAATTTCTTTTCTTGGCTTCCAGAAGTGATGTAAAGAATCAAATCCAACACTCGCGCAAAAGAGAGTAGATCCGCAAAAAGCACAAAATTAGATAGAGTGGCGACAACTACAGATAATTGAAAAGCCAAGTACTGCATGATGGTTCTAAAGATTTGAACAATTTAATTGGGAAAATTTTGAATGTCACAATCCAAAAGAATCTACTTTACACATCCATTGACAAAAACACGAACGAATCAGAGGGGAGAGACGGATGGGAAGTGAAAGCTGTTTAACAAAAAATTTACACCATAATGCATGCATATATACAACATTGCCATGCACATGATCAGGAATTAGGACAAGTATAAAAGAGTAAACAAGAGGGAAAAAAGCTGATAAACTAAATTGTATTCATTTGAATGGAATTTCTTGTTTAAACCAAAAAGGAGTTGAACTTCACATCAATAATTAAACATTATAATCTTATATTTTACAGGGGTGAAAGCATAACCTACAACTCTTATATCTCTAATGTTCCTCCAATTTGGAAGTTCTTACATCCTTAGTTCCTTAAATGTTTTAACCCGCACAAGTTTTTATGTTCACTTTTTGGATGTTCTATTATCTCTTTCGGAAGGTGGGGCCTGTCTTTGGTGAAGGTTGTCAAAAAGGTCTCTTCTTCTCTCCCTTGTGTCTTTTCTCTACTAACAGCTACCTAATCAAACATGACCGCAGGAAGGATATATCACCAATATGAATGGACTGTCAAATATCACAATTTCACAAGCCCTTATGAAGTGAAAGTACATGAAGACCAATCTTATCAGTTTAAGTCCAGCTGGAGCTAGTCTTTAACGCCTTAGACCTACAGGGGGAAACAATACTCCATGATAACTCATAATTTTCAAAGAACAACTCCAGTAAAGGAAATAAATCTGCACCATTCAAAGCCAAAAGAATATGAAATACAGATACAAAAGTAGATTATATCTACTCAAATAACATACAGGATTGGAAAAAGTAGCCACAACACAAGCAAAAAATGTATTGTTAAGCATCCCATGACCTAATAAGGTAAGTCAAGTAATTGAAAGATTCAGTTATTGATACAACAATCCCCAACACAGGAATAACACAAATAAAATCCGCCCAGCATGCAATATAATAGTAAAATGTGGTGATAATTACCAAAATTAACTAAAATTTTGTTAAAAATTAAATTAAGGCACTAACAGTGAAAAGAGTAAACAGAGTAATTAGCGAGTTTTTAAACGAAATGAACTAGGTCTCACGTCGAGGAGAGGGAGAAGTTCATCGACTTGGGTCGGAAGCAGTGAGAGCCTATTCCCAGCTTCTAGCAGCTGTTGTTCCAACTCTTTATCCACTGAAGCCATAAAAATATTTCTCTTCTCTTATTTTTGTATGTACGCCGTGTCGCTCTAGATTTATTTAATTTGTTGTGAAATCGTACGATTCCACCTCAACCTCACGCCATTGAAATCTCGAAATTTACGAGTAAAACACAGAAAAGTTGAAGAGTGTGACAAATTAACTTCTTAAATAAGCTCTCCCGAAACCCTAGAAAATCAATAAAAACAACGAACTAACAGGAATACAGGATCAGGGAGAGAGGAAGAAGTGAGTTTTCTAAAGAGAGAAAGAAAAAAATAGAGAAATTTTAGGAGCTTTTTTATATAGAATCAAATTTCAACACAGATGGGAAGAAATACTCGTATATATATATATTTATATTAAACTTAAATAGCCAAAAAAAACAGACTAGGGCTTTTTTGAATAGAGGAAGGGGGATTTTGAAGCTAATCACGGCCCGGTGAAGGGAGCCGGAGAGGAATCGAGATAGAGATATACTGTACTGCCTTAGTATTAAAAACATTAAATTAGCAAACTTATTATACTTTTGAAGTAATGATCTTAATTTGTTTCACACTAGAGCAGTACTTATCGATATTTGATAGTCATGTTTTTATTTATTTATTTAAATTTTATATAAATACTAATAAATTAATTTAAAGAAAAAGAACTTAATAAATTATACTAATTAAGTAATTTGCGTGTTAACAAATTAATGATCTCGCTCATGATTACATATGTCCCAATTGAATCGGTGTACTAAAAGTGTACGTACTAGTAATTTTTAGCAAGTGTCTCCGTACCTTGTCCTTGTATTACTTTATTAATTGATCTATATGTATATGATCTATTCCTTAATTCCTAACCAAATAGAAATAGAGAATATATATATATATATATATATATATATATATAAAAAAGTTTAATTGATACTTAGCCAGTTATTAGCTAGGTTCACTTGCATGAATGCGCATATATACCATTTGTTGCATATATATGGAATGATAATATTAATCAAAGGCAAAGGTGTAAAAAAACCCCTTATGTTTACACGGATGTACTTCCTACTTCCACCCTAAACTAATTTTTTTTCCAAAAGACTTTAACGTTATATTTTGGGTCATTGCTTTTTTCTGCAGTTAACAAAATTTTTTAAAAACAGAACTTTTTAAAAGCAGTTTTTTTAAAAAAATAGAATTTTTAAAAACAGCTTTTTTAAAAAACAGAATTTTTAAAACAGATTTTTAAAAAAAATAGACTTTTTAAAAGCAGATTTTTTAAAAAAAACAGAATTTTTAAAAACAGCTTCTTTTTAAAAAAACAATTTTTAAAACATTTTTTAAAAAAATAGAATTTTTAAAAAAAAAAACTTTTTAAAAGCAATTTTTTAAAAAAAAGATTTTTTTTAAAACAGCTTTTTTTAAAAAACAGAATTTTTAAAACAGAATTTAAAAAAAACAGAACTTTTTAAAAGCAATTTTTTAAAAAAAATAGAATTTTTTAAAACAGCTTTTTAAAAAACAGAATTTTTAAAAAACAGAATTTTTAAAAAACAAATTTTTTAAAAACAAAATTTTAAAAAACAGAACTTTTTTTAAAGCAGTTTTTTTTAAAAAAATAGAATTTTTAAAACAGATTTTTTAAAAAATAGACTTTTTAAAAGCAGATTTTTTTTAAAAAAACAGAATTTTTAAAACAGCTTCTTTTTAAAAAACAATTTTTAAAAACAATTTTTTAAAAAATAGAATTTTTAAAAAAACGAAACTTTTTTAAAAGCAATTTTTTAAAAAAATAGATTTTTTTAAAACAACTTTTAAAAAAAATACAGAATTTTTAAAAACAGAATTTAAAAAAAAAAAGAAACTTTTTAAAAACAGTTCTTTTAAAAAACAAAATTTTTAAAAATAGATTTTCTTTTAAAAAAGAATTTTTAAAAATAGAATTTTTTTTAAACAAACTTTTAAAAAAAACGGAACCTTTTAAAAGAAGATTTTTTAAAAAACAGAAATTTAAAAAAATATATTTTTTAAAAAAGAACTTTTTAAAAACATTTTTTTAAAAAAACAGAATTTTAGTATAATAGAATTTTTTAAAAACAGACTTTTTAAAAAAAATAGAATTTTAAAAAAAAACAGAATGTTAGTATTTTTAAATTTATTTTTTTAGTATTTTTGTATTTTTTTAATTAGTATTTGATGTAAATATATTATGTTTTGAATTTTAGTATTTTGATTAAATGATGTAAATATGTTATGCTTTTTTATTTTGAATTTTAGTATTTTTTGTTTTGATTAAATGATATATATTGTTTTATTTAAAATTTTTATTATATTTAAGCATGTCACATCAAATTTTTAACGTCGTTTATCTTTTTTAACTATAGTGCGTAAGTCGACCAAAAATGTTAATGTTAAGGGTACTTTTGGAAAAAAAATTAGTTTAGGATGAAAGTAGGATATCCGTGTAAACATTAGGAATTTTTTTGCACCTTTGCCCTATTAATCAATTAGAGTTCTCAATAATAATTGTTTTTAAATAATTGACAGATCGAACATATAATTCTTCATTGGAGAAAAAAAGATCAACATACATGCATGTTTTGTGCAAGTCTTGGACAGGCGGTTGTTGCTGGGGCATGCTGGGCTGGGGCAAAGCTACATGAATGGGTGTAGGGTCAATTCACCCACTGAATTTTTTTTTATTTTTGATGTAATAGATTTTTTGTGGGTGTAATTTAGTAATTTGACTCTACTGAATTATATATATATATAATGTAATAATTTTTTTGTAAATATAATTTAGTAATTTGACTCCACTGAATTTTATATATATATATATATATATATAGAGGCCGGATCATGTCCAGACTCCTGGACCGGACCAAAATCCGGATCTTTTCTTTTTCTTTTTTTTTTAAAACAACTAAAAATAAATAAATAATATTTTATGAAATTAAAAATTTTCTATAATACAGTGTTTTGAATGTGATTTGGGTACGTATAACAAAATATGTATGTACAGTCTGTGCAAACTGTACCATCATTTTTTGGTATAAGTATTCAAATCATGCCCAAAACATCAGATTATAGAAAATTTCGATTCCCATAAAATATTAAATATTTTTTAGTTGTTTTAAAAAAAGCAAAAAAATTAAAAAATTGGATTCTGCTTTTTGATCGTGTTCTGAGTCCTGATCCATCCATATATATATATATATATATATATATATATATATATATATATATAGATCGAATCACTCATATTTTTATTTCGCTATTTCACCTTCATTTTTTAGCGACGGTTTAGATCATACATACAACTGTTGCTATACTTTTAGCGACCAGACAACATATAGTGTCGCATTAAAAGTATAAACGATAAACGATTATATATTTAACCAAAACCGTCACTTAAAGGGGTGAAGAGACGAGTGAAAGAAGATAAAGCTTGATGACTGATCCGAATCCGATATATATATATATATATATATATATATATATATATATATATGATGTAATAAATTTTTATGGGTATAATTTAATAATTTTTTACCCCAATGAAATAATTTTCTGCTTCGCCACTGGGTGCTTGTTTATGATCATCTTGATGGAGACTACTATTGATTCCCGAATATATCATAGTGGATAGTGATGCTGACTCGTCCTCAGTAGAGTGAGCCCAATCAAATAGCACAATTAGCAACATCTCTAATTGCTATTGCTATAGCGACGGATTATATAGTGACGGATCGCTAAAGAGAATGGTTCAACCCCATTAATATGGACTGTATATGTTTCTACTATTTGTTTTTTTCTTGGGTTAAAAAAGGAAAAGCTAAACGAAATCTAAAGCCGCCTTCTGAAGACCTTTTAGACTTCATATGGATGCCAAGTAGTTGACAAGTCAGATTCACATTCATAATAAGCAAAAAAAGGCATCAAAAACAGGCTCAAACTAAATATTACAGAAAATTGGTGCAACTTCCACATAAATCCTCACTGAATCACGAAACCAACAAATGCAAAGTTGTAACTCAAACAGAAACAACTTGCTTCTGCAAGCACTCGGATACATGATCAAGTTTAGTTCGAGATGTAACAAAAAACTTCAGTCATTTGCCACCATGGCATCCATAGCCAAACTATTCTTGATGACTAATCTATTCTGACCTGGAACGTCTTTAGCTGATGTGGATAAGTCAGCATCAACAATGATAGCGTCTTCTTCCTTGATATCTCCTTTTAGAAGTCTCATTGCAATTTCATTCTCAACCATTTGTTGTATCACCCTCTTCACAGGCCTTGCCCCGAAGTTAGGGTCGAAGCCTAATGTCCCTAGATATTCGATTGTTTCCTTGGTGTATTGAAGATCAATCTTCTTTTGCTTGAGTCTGTCTTTTACACGATCCATCTGCAATTAAATAAAACAATGATCAGAAAGTTGAAATATAGCATCATTATAATAATTGGCTAAGAATCCCAGAGAGCCTATGCCATTTCTTTAGCATGACGACCTCATTCTTATAGAATACAATACAATCCAAAAGAGAAAATAGTAATCTGAAAGTGTAACTTCAAAGTTGATCGGGAGAATCTGAAAAACCATCGTGCATCTGAGGCAAGTCATGTCACCGTGTAGTTTGACAAGAATTTAAATTCAGTTCTCAAAAACCACAAGTTCAAAGCAAGATCGTATTGCGTGGAAAACAGTGACACTTTTTTTTTCTACAACCATTACAGACGATGATCATGGTGATTATAAACTACTCCACCAGAATTCTATGTTTGGAATTCTCGATGTTGGTGTAAATAAGTATTTAGCTACAGTAACATCTAAATAGATACGTATTTTATTTTAGCATGTGGGGCCCATCTGGACATGGATGCCGAAATAAAAATCAAGAGGTACAACTGCTGTGTTGAAACTTTTATGTTAAAAACTCGTAATCTAAGGACAAAATAGAGCATTACCTGGATCTCAACAATTTTGCTGATTTCCTCGGAGTCGAGAGGTTGGAAAACAATATATTCATCAATTCTATTCATAAACTCTGGGCGGAAAGTTTTTCTAGCCAACTCAACAACCTGTTTTTTCATCAGATCATATACAGCATCCTTGCTATCCTTCGTATTTTGAAGAGTTTCAAGGATATAATGAGACCCAATATTTGATGTCAATATAACCACACAATTGGTGAAACTAACAGTCCTCCCTTGAGAGTCGGTTATCCTTCCATCATCCAACAACTGCAATAGAATGTTGAAGACATCATGATGAGCCTTTTCAATTTCATCAAAGAGCACAACAGAATAAGGCCTCCGCCGGACCACTTCAGTCAATTGCCCACCTTCTTCATAACCAACATAACCCGGTGGTGCACCAACCAAGCGAGAAACTGAATGTTTTTCCATGTACTCACTCATATCAATCCTCACAAGAGCATTTTCCGTATTGAAAAGATATCCAGCTAAGGCCTTTGCAAGTTCAGTCTTACCAACACCAGTGGGACCCATGAACATAAAGCTTGCTATAGGTCTGTTTGGGTCAGAAAGTCCTGCCCTTGACCGTCTTATTGCATCAGCTACTGATTTGACGGCCATATCCTGACCAACAACTCGCTTGTGGAGAACCTGCTCCAGCAGCACAAGCTTGTCCCTCTCCGACTGCTGAAGGTTTGATAAAGGTATGCCAGTCCATTTGCTTACAATTTCAGCAATATCAAGATCAGTAACTTCTTCCCGAAGCAAAGACTTTCCAGAATTCCGGTAATTTGTGAGATTCTTTTCCGCTTCTTCTAGTTGGCGTTGAAGAGACATTAATGTTCCATATTTCAACTCAGCAGCACGATTTAGGTCATACTCACGTTCAGCAGCTTCCATCTCTAGGTTGACTCTGTCAATCTATTCAGAGAAAATTGAGACAACAAATCAGAATAAAAAGTAGTAGTCAAAAGAAAGGTAATATATTCCAATGGTGATTTAACATTAGCGCAATCTACAACCAACAAATTACCTCCTCCTTAATTGACCTTATTCGGTTCATAAGAACTTTTTCACGTTCCCACTGTTTAGTTAACTCTTTCTGTTTTTGTTTAAGGGATTCTAAATCCTTTTCGAGTTTGCTCAACCTTTCTTTGGATGCTTTATCAGTGTCATTCTTTAGAGAGAGTTTCTCCATCTCTAACTTCAGCACTGCCCTGTCTATTTCATCCAATTCAGTAGGCTTAGAAGTAATCTCCATTTTCAATTTTGCAGCAGCTTCGTCAACAAGATCGATAGCTGAAATTGAAAATTTTAGTTATATGAAAATAATACTGTGGAAAAAATGACGAGCACTAGAAACCAAATTCTGAAAACAATAATAACAAATAATGTTACACTGCTGAAGTGACCAAACAATTAGAATCCTTCATCCGGTAAAAAGCACAAACAAGATTCTAATGTCATTGGTAACACGCATAAAAGCAACACCTCTCTTTTCTCATTCTTTAGTCTTTCTACCTTTTTTCCCTTTTCCAGGTAAGCAGAGTGAGCAATCCTATTACTGCCTCTTATAGCTAGGAATGCTAACAACTCACTTACATATACCCAAAGGATATTGTACCCTTAATGCATCTTGATATGATCAAGCATTGCAAAGGAGAAGGAAATACTTTGGGAAGGTAAAGAGGATCAAACAAATGGAACAAACTACACAATTACATCTTAAATTTTAGACACACTACAAAGATCATAATCCTTTTCTGAGTATTACTTGGGCTGTTAACTAGAAACTTAAGCAAAATCTGAAGTTCTGAATTATAACTTTCTACAAGGTGCTCTCATTTGGATAAAGCCATCAGCACTGGAAGAAGAAGATGAAATAAATAAGACTTAGTTTCCCATAAGCAAGAATAAATCTTCAAACCTGAACATTTAACCTACTCCCTACCTTTGTCTGGCAAAAACCGGTCTGTGATGTATTGACCTGCAAGAACTGCTGCTGAAACCAGGGCACTGTCAGATATTTTGACCCCATGATGCAGTTCATACCGTTCACGCAATCCACGAAGAATGGAAATTGTGTCTTCTACTGATGGCTGGCCACAAAATACTTGTTGAAATCTACGTTCTAGAGCAGGGTCTTTCTCAATGTACTTCCTATATTCATTTAATGTTGTTGCACCGATACATCGTAGCTCACCTCGACCCAGCATTGGTTTCAACAAATTCCCAGCATCCATTGCTCCACTAGTGGCCCCTTCACAAAAAGAAACAAGATCACTGCATCAACATATTACTGAATTTTGGCAATAAAAAATTAACACTGCTAAACGGATAAAATATCACTATCTAAGGTTTTTTTTTTTGATAAAGCAGATATTTCATCTGATGAAAATAGAGTTAAAACTGTACCAACATGAACCTGAAAATACATGTTGTGTCAATGTGTGTATTATCAATTATGCATGTATCTGGACAAGTGTGCCTAAACGCATGCATGAACCGATGGACATGTATGCAGTTAACAACAATTTGTTCGTATATGTCAGACCAGGATTCCATTCTGAAGAAAATTTGTTCTCGTGTAATCAAAGTTAATGTTCATAACTTGCTGATCTCTTCTTCCAAGTAATATATAAGCCAAGAATAGCGTCCTTAATCTTTTGTTCATAGTTTCATATGATTTAGCATTTTATTGATCTCATCAAAATACTTACAGTAACAAAAAATGATAGAATAAATAATATTCAGCAGTAGTCGAACACATGGCCAGTAATCATAGACATGTTCGTTATAAGCTCAAATAGAAGATAAATTTTGGTTTTTAATTGCTGTCTTGCTGAAGAATTCTTGAAATCTTCCTTAACCAACGGCCCAATAGTAAATTATTTAGTATCCACATATTATGTTTGATGTGAACACGAGGCATTGAATGTAGATCAGAATCTTAGCTGAGTTTATAACATAAGTATGTTTAATTCTTAAGCTTATAACAATTTGTGGATTACTTAGTTTTATTAACATATTATGTTATGAATAGGAAAAAATAAACTGCTGGAATAATAAAACACCGACAGAAAAAAATTTCAACAGTAGGAGGATCATTAAGCCTCAACAATACCTGCACCAACTACAGTATGAATCTCATCAATAAACAAAATAATCTGCCCATTTGAAGCCGTGACTTCTTTCAAGACAGCTTTAAGCCTTTCCTCAAAGTCTCCTCGGAACTTGGCACCAGCAAGCAATGAACCCATATCCAGGGAGATCAACTGTAAAGAAAAAAAAGGAGTGTGACGCATTAAGATGAATATGAGATAATAGGCAAAGGAGAACCATTAAGAAATGAGATGAACACATCAAAGTGTTTTCAAAAACGTCACTTCAGAAGGATCATCTCACACAATCGTACCATTCACATGTAGTGAAACCCAAGTTTAAATCTAAATCCAGTAAACAGTTTGATTGGGTTTGCTTTATTATAGTTAATCAAAAGTTTAGAACACATTTGGCCATTATTTCTTCCAGTGGTATATTTCTACCCTTAAATTTTTTCTTCATGGAATTATTCAATTCATTCATCAAATTAAATGAGTGACCGATAAGAAATTAAAACCTTTCGGTTCTGCAGAGGTTCAGGAACATCCCCACGAACAATCCTTTGAGCTAACCTGCAAAGTACATGAAGTCCAAATATGAGAGAACAGAATGATTGATGGATATCATAGGCCACAGATTTATGTAAAAAAAATGGAATAAGTAACTGCATTATCATGTGATTCTCAGAAGTGAAAGCATATACATATCCGTGATCGAAGCTATTAAAATGGATCTCTTGCACCTCAAAACAAATTATCAACATATTTCTCAGTTTCTTCAATTACATAACATGGAGAATGATCAATCGATTAAATCTTCAAAAGCGAGAAGATATGGATATACAGCGTTAATAGTCGTAACTGAAACTATCAATCATATTACATCCATCTCCACGTAGAAGTGTTGGAAAAGAAAGCCATCTGACAGGCAGAGGTTGACTATCAACTTCATCTCTTTCTGGACCTAAGGGAGTTCATAATCACGTGTGCACTTGGTGTAAGGGGGCTTAGCCCGCCCGCCTACCAATCAAAGAGGCTGAGAGTAAGCGTGTAAGCTCTTCGAGCTTCCCTTCATTCACTTCGCAGGAGCCGCACAACACATAGCTGGAAGTAAGAGGGCCCATACTATTTGCCTAACCCTTCGCTCTGAGGGTCCGAACTTTGTCAACGAGGGTAATATGGAATATTATATATTTATATTAGGCTTAAATATGAATTAGTACCCTAAACTATATGTCATATTCCACTTCGGTGATCCACCTTTTAATTTTGTCAATTAGATAATTAAACTATTAAATTTTTCCAATTGCAAAAAATTGAACATGCCACGTCAGAAATTGCTGACGTGGCAACTTGTGTGGGACCTTATGAAGCTAGTGTGGCAAAAAAAAGAGTTTTTTAATCATAATATTGTTTGTTTTGTATTAATTAGTTATGTTATATAATTTGTTGTTTGACCATTTTACCCCACACCAAATCAGATTTGTTTATTTTATGATTAAAAAACTCTTTTTTTTGCCACACCAGTTTCCTAAGGCCCCACACAAGTTGCCACGTCAGCAATTTCTGACGTGGCATGTTCAATTTTTTGCAATTGGAAAATTTTAATAATTTAATCATCTAATTGACAAAATTGAAATGTGGATCACCGAAGTGGAATATGGCATATAGTTTAGGGTACTAATTCATATTTAAGCCTTTATATTAATTTAAATAGGCAATCAATTACATGTGAAATGAAAGGGGCAAGCTCGGCTCAGTCGTCGAAGGGATAATGTAATTATGTTCTTTTATCCCCTGTTCTAGGCGCAGTTGCTATATCCGACTATTCAGTTGGGCACTAACACCACATTCTAGGGATTCTTAAAGCTAGTGATTAATTTGTAAGTTAAAGAGCAACGAATATCAAAAATATGTAGCAATCTCAATAACAACTCCTAAGTTTCACAAGTAACTTCAAACCTTAGTAAAATGATTCACAGAAGAAAGTAGGTTGTTTTTACACAATGCTCAAGAACAATGAAGTTCCCAATTTACAAAGTCAAACTAGGAGAAGCCCGTATATCTATTACTTTAATGACAAGACAAGGAACTAGACATATCTTAAAGAGGGCCAACCATCATTCGTGTAGAGTTAATTTTTTACCAAAACGGTAATTTCACTCCAGAGTATTGATAGCTTTATTGTTTGTTTCTTGTCATGCAATGCATAATATTGCTTTTCGTTTCTAGCCAAGTATGACATGATTCTTTTGCTGATCCAAATTGTAATGAAAATTATAAGTAATCAGGGAAGTTTGGTAAGATAGTTTCATTGATTGGTTCAATTTTAAGTACACATAAGAAAGAAACCATAGTTTCATTGATTGGTTCAATTTAAGAACACAGAAGAAAGAAAGCATCTGAATCAAAATATAGGACAGCAAAGCATTTAGTCTTGCAAGTTGTAATGCAAGCTTTTGCTTGAAGAAAAACTAGGAGAAATAAAAAGAAAATACACAAAAATGTAAGAGACTAACTAGAAGTTTGTGATTAGGGTATATGAAGTATAATAACCACTTTAGTAGTTGTTTTTTGACAGACAGATATTAATCACAAAAAAGACGCTCAACAGCTTTGCCATCTATTTACACAGAGATTTAATAACCACTAAAATGTTTCATAATAATTATTTAGTAGTTATTAAATCTTCTGTAGGAGTCATACTCCAAGTCAACTTAGTTTCATTTGCTAGTTTCATTTGCTCATGAGGCCTCGATTATGAATAGAACTAAAAAGGAAGGGCACGTTGTACTCGATTACATAAATTTCATTCAATTCACTCTTAGAATTGTATTGCTAAACTGTTATTTTCAAAAAAGGTAGGGGGATCTTGGCTCCTGCCAGGCCCTCTCCTGCTTGGCACACTTTATAGCAATGAAAATACAAGATACACCCATGCAATGAAATTTTTTAGGAGAAGAAATTCAATATATATACAAATATATATATATACACATACATATGTATATATATATTTGTTAACACAAAACATGAGTCAATATTAACTCTAATGACTTAAAAGAGGTGTTTATTTCCCAAAATATGTAACTTAAAAGAGGTAGCTTATCAGAGAAAGAGGCTATCAAATTGGTTTCATTACCATTTCTTTGTTGGTATATGGTTTCATTTACCTTTGGTCCACAATCAATTAGAACAATCTACTCAACAAATAACAAGTAAAGGCCATAGTTGTCATGATGTCGCCTAGGCGACAACTACGCGTCCTGACATTTGAGAAGGGTAAGGAAACGCCTTGGACGCTGAGCACTGCTCACACATTGGTAGCAGGCCCAACTTAAGTAATTAAGTTATTTTTTACCATTTCTTTGTTGGTATAATGGTTTCATTTACCTTTGATCCACAATCAATTAGAACAATCTACTCAACAAATAACAAGTAAGGGCCATAGTTGTTATGGTGTCGCCTAGGCGACGCTTTGCATTGGAAAAGGGTAAGAAAACGCCGAGCCACCAAGACTCACGCATTGGTAGCGGGCCCAACTTAAATAATTAAGTTATTTTTTATCAAGACTCATCATAACCCATGGACTTTTCCAATTACCCAAGTAACTCAACCCATGACCTTAACCTAACCCATGACCCTACGAATGAGAGTAATGCTCGTGAGGAGACGGAAATGACTTCGTAGTTGATGACTTTGCTTGAGCTATGACTAGAAACAGAGTAGAGAGTTCGACTTTTTCATAGTGTTAGTTATTATGTTTTAGGTTTTAGTATATATAAAATTTTATTGTGCAATACACTTTTGAAATAAAATAAATAATGTATAAATTGCACATTATTAACGACTTGTCGCCATACAGACACCATGGCGGGTGCCTTATCGCCTAGACATCTTGGATCTTGGAGGTCAACTACGCCGCGTCCCGCCTTGGCGCCGTGACAACTATGGTAAAGGCACAAATGCCATGAAATGAGAAGAAAAGGTCATGAGTCATAACAGTCTTGGCAAACCAAGATATTAGGCATGCAAAAGAACTTAAAGAACATACCCTTCGGCAATTGCAGTTTTACCAACACCAGGCTCACCAATGATAACCGGGTTATTCTTCGTTCTCCGAGATAGTATCTGTATGCATCGTCGGATTTCATCATCTCGGCCTATAACGGGATCGAGTTTACCACGTCGAGCAAGTTCAGTTAGGTCATTCCCATATTTGTCCAGTGCCTCATATTTTCCTTCAGGGTCTATATACAATATATACAATAGATAAAATATATATTAATTGACAACCAATAACAGAACAAAACAAAAAGAGACCAAAATGAAAATAACATAACTGGAAATACACAAGCCACATATAGAGAAAAAAATAAATAAATAAGACATACTCACACATTACTAGCACTCATAGCAGTAAGATTCCATTGAAAGAAATAAAGAAACACTGTGAAAACACAAACTCCATGCTTCACGTTAAGACTTAAGGGGTTAAGTTTCTGAACAGCTACAAACTTGCTAGAACTAGTACAGTATTTCATGTTTATCCGTAAGGAGACCATTTTTGTACTTATCAAAAGGCAAGTTAAGAAAAAAGCTCCTATTCAATAATCTCTGGAAGTCGTTAAAGAGTTCAAAAGCTGCTTGCTCGATATTTTGAGAAATTCCACAATCTTTCCAAGCGAATGATGAAAACCTGAACAACATGATTTTTTCCCTTTTATGAAAATAAAAGGAGTTTTATAAATTAAAAAGAGGAGATAAAATAAACCAAGATGTCCACCCTCATCAGACTCGTGAAAAAGAACACTTAAAAAATGCAGCCTTCTAATCTCTATAGAGACCAATCACAGAGGTATCCTTGAAGGGCCCCATAGCAAAAGACCAAATGGAACCAAGAAAATAACCCGCTCTTACAACTGAAAAGATAAAAACAGCCAACAATCTAGCATTGCACTCATTCCAAATTACCCATAAATCTGAAAAGAAAGCAAACTTTCTTTAAAAAGAAAACATGAAATTTATGAAAATATTGATGCATTAATTATCTCTACCCAAGAAATCCTCAGACAACTATTTTGATTTTCTCTACAGAAAAGTTCCGATCCATATTTTAATTCACAATATGCTGAACTTTTCATTCTTTTAGCATTACAGCAATAATGCCATAATCACCTTTTCTCAATAATGTACTACTTACTCGTTTTCATGCATGCATCATTTCGTCTCAGTTTATATCCTACTATTACAAAACATGTTTCCATCAGTTTGGTCCCTTCTTCTTTTATTATTTTCCATTCCACTTCACAATGCTTATAGCTAAGCATATTTTTTTCAATTGTATACTAATATGTCTCACGAAACTTGATTTCTTGATACTCTTTTTCTATAAAACGTACATTTACCTTCATAGCTGCAAGTGATAGTATATTACACTAAAAACACAGCTCACTTAACCCAAATCTCCTTCAAGCTTATAATCGATATCATTTCTAATTTATCTAATTTCTGACTCCATTATAACTGAGTTAAAATGAGGAAAGTGTTTACTCTTTAACATCTCTTATCCTAATACCATAATGAAAATACATCTCTTATCCTTCAGTATTACCAGTATTTGATTCGCAACCTTTAGTAAAGTAACATTTTATATAGTCAAGTTTACTCCAACTTACCTCTTTATTCTCAGTTGTCACACCATGCTTTTAATTTCTCATTATTCTTTTTCTTACTGAGAGTAACTATTGTGAGAGAAATCCTTGCCTCAACTACTTGGATTTTCACAAGGCGAATTATCTTTCTCCAGTCATGCATGCTTATTAGGTCGAAATGGTAGTTCACAATATTTTGAACTTTTCCTTCTTCCAGTATCACGGTAGAACCCTCCACTTGCCACAAATGACCTACGAACACAAAACAAATATTCCCAGAATACATCGAGAAGAGCTAACTCAGCAAGTCCTTATGTTCTACAAGGAATCTAATGTTAAGAGCATCATTCTTCTTAATAACTACTGGTTTTCAATGCAAGTCCCAAACATCTAATAATTATTTCCTCGGAATTCATCCAACTGGAATGAAACAAGTTCCTTTCAGTTTGATCCTCCTTTCCTTGATCAAATGTACATCTTGACATTTCATTCTGTCCATTTTATGCATGATTGAATTTCTAACTATTTTTTTCTAGACTACCAATTTGAAAGAGCTAAAAATTCTATTTATATGGAGTTTGAAATTTTTCTGTAATTATATTATTATTATTATATTATTTTTATTTAATAATAGGGATGTAGGACATTTTATATTGATCAGAGAATTTTTTATTATTTAGTTAGGGTATTTTAGTCGTCAAGTACTTTTCTTATTCCTCAGGTAAAACTAGGTTTTATTCTCTTTAAATAGCGTTCTACCTCCCGCAAGTTAATTAAATAAGACTATTAAACATATTGATATTTGAAGGATTATCCATATCGTGAGGTTATCATCATTGTCTGTGAATGAGAGTGATCTCTACGTGGTGACCTCAAAGCACTCTACGCGGTGGCTGATTCTCTACAGGCAAGGCAAAATTTATCTTTAGTTTCTTGTCCTGCATCAATAACATAAAGCATGATTTTCTATGCCTTCTAACATAAAACTCAAGTTTCAGCTTCACAACTATAAGTGGTCAAACATGTTAAGCTAACTCATTCAATTCTATACATATAGTTTGATAAATTCCTCTTCGATATATGTTGTCCTCCAATCTTTATTATTTCAGCATTTGCTTACAAAAGTAACATTCTATATATGCAAGTTCACTCCAACTTGTAGCCTCCTAATTATAGAGTGCCAACACCGTAATTCAAGTTAGCTTCTAATTTTACATTAATGTAACAAAGATTAACTATTGTTGGAAATTTGCCCCCCTATTTCTATGTATAATACTATTTATAGTTTTATGTAGAACTGAAAGTCTTCTTACCAATGATATTAGTACATATTAGGGCAGAGTATAAAACTGCAATCGCACCGGAAAACCGGCACGTGTAATATATTTTTTATATAATATAATATATTTATATATTATATATTTAAATACAATTATCTTATTTATATATTTTTTAATTTTGTTAAAAAGTAAAACAGATATAAAAGTTATTCATGACTTGTTCATTTTTTGTTTTTACATTTGACAAAATTAGAAGGAAGATAATAGAACTAAAAGACTTCAAAGAGCAATGTTTTATAAACTATATTGTTAATTGTTATTCTTTATTTAAAATATTGTAGTTATTGTTAAGAAAAATATTAATTTGGTGTTAATTTAGTTTGAATAAAAATAATACTAATTAATATTTTCAATTTGTGTAATGTATATTTTTTTTCCTTGTCTAAGTGTGGTTTTGCACCCGCAACCGCACCACAACTGCAAGAAACTGCATTGACGCGGTTGCTAAAAGTTAAGAACCGCATATTGCAGTTGTGGTGGGACCTTAAAACCGCACCGCGCTCTCCCCTAGTACATATGTATGAAGACGGCAAATTTATTCTTGATTTAAGTATATAAGAAGAAACTGAAAACAAAAAGAAACAATAAATATCATATAAATATTACTTAATACCTTAAAACATTTTCCCTAGACAGTAACCACATCCATATTGCTCCTACGAAGCACACTTAGTGATCAAGTATCATCAACTTGCCTAAGAAGAATTAAGAAGGAAAAAACATAGTATTTCTTTCCAAATGCTGTTAAGAATTAGCCCATGTCTCCAAGACACAAACAGTTCAGTATTTCAAAATGGAATTCCAATTTGCCCTTTGAAAAAGAAACCTGCAATTTGGGCTTAAATTGGAAACAAGGTATGCACCATAAAAAAAAGTACAAAGGAAAAAGAATTATTGTTAAGTGGCATAATAACTTATTGTAGAATTTTGTATTATTTTATAATGATGTTTGATTTGTGGGAATGCTCATCCCCCCTTACCTTCTATACTCTTTCTCCTTTTTAACAAAAGCAAATATCCTTTCTTCTTCAGTTATCTAAATTTCACTATTCAGCATTTGCTTTGAGTTAAAAATTTGCACTCCACAGTCAAAAAACATATACTTCTATTTTATAGCTTCCAAGTTCTGTTCACATTTTAGGTATGTTTCACTCATTTATTTCATTAGTCTTAATGATGTCCCCACAGCAGATATAAATATCAAGCATAAAGTGCAATATGTCTGTCATACTTTGATCAGTTACTCTCTGACTTCCACGAACAGCTTGAATAGCATCCTTCAAAGCCTTCTCACTAAGCTGCAGGTTACTGAATAACAGCTGCCCAAACCTCTTATCTGAAAGGAATGCTAATATCAGATGTTCCACTGACACAAAGTCATCTTTCATTTCTTTCTTATGCATTCTTGCATTATTTAGGAGCAAACTGAGATCTGGGCCCACTATCGGGCCACTGGTGTCACCTGTTACCTGCCATATGAACAAAAAAAAGAAGAAGATATAAAACTAAATCAATTGAAATCTCCACTAAATTCACTAATGTCCATACCTTCGGCTGTTGAGATATAAAGTCATCTGTAGCTTGCAGAACTGATGTGTTATCAAGCCCAGCCTTCGTCAATATTCTTCGCGCCAAGCCATCCTTCTGCTCCAGAAGTGCTTTCATTAAATGCTCAGATTCCACCACTTGCTGTTTGTTAACTCGTGCGGCATCAACAGCTCCAACAACTCCTTCCCATGCCATCTCAGTGAACTCTGAGTTATTAATCTGCAAAAGACAAGCAAGAAGTAGAATGAGGATTAAAGAAAGTATCAGGGAAGTAAGACTTTAAAAAAGAACAGACAATATTATGTTTGCAAAAAGAAATGGAATGGGAAAGCAACTGGCCTTACAAAACAGAACATCAGCAGCATATATTACAATTGGTGTTCATAATCAAGCTTAAAATTTCTGCTAATCTTTTTTAGTAGTCTCACAAATCCAAATCCTAAACTCTCAAGCATATAATCACGTTGTCCAGCTGGCATGAATCCAGTTGACGTAATCTTAGTAAGTCCAGGAAACCCACACAAAAAGATACCTTATTTAGACCCAAAATTATAGTCATACATCAACAGTATATTTGGGTTTTTTAAAAGTTAAAATTATAGAGAAAGAAGCTGGTTTCCACTCATTCCATCTTGTGGTCATTATTAAGTAAATCCGTCAACAGGTTCATGTTTTATCCTACAGCACTCAAAAAACTAATTTCCAGTAATTCCACATTACCTATACTTCAAATTCAGATCAGCTGCACATGGATATTTTCAGTAAACTATTGATAGATTCCCACAGCTGTGACTGAAACAACAGTGCTGAACATATCCCCAAATTATAAAATTAACAATGTTTCCAATAGCCCAGTACCCATATATTTGTACGAGCAAACTGACCTCAAAAGGAAATTATTGCACCTATCCAATTTTAAAATCAAACTTAAACCATATATGTTAGAACACACGCACACAACAATAGAGAATTAAGATTCACACACAGAGATTTACATGGTTCCCCAATTTGGATACTCCACAGGCGGCTTGTTGTTTATTGATGATTCCTTGGTTACATAGGGCTTTACAATAGATAGTATTTATAGTTACTAATCTTATTCCAACCCTACTTCACATTATGTCTCAATTATCTATAATGTCCCTCCAAAAATAACCCATAAAAACTCTCGCTTGCCCGGCGCATGCCTTTCGCCGCTCACGCAGCACTACATGGCGTGCCCAGCTACTGGGCAGAATTTCACCGTGGCCAAGCGCCACTCATAGCTTTCACCCAGCGCGCCCCGCGCCACACCTGCAGAAACTATGTTATGAGTCACAAGTTCCAACAAATCTCCACCTTGACAAATAACCTCGCCCATTCAGAAGATAAGTCACTTGTCCTATCCGATCTCGAGGGGAAATCCTCCAAACTAACATTCGGAGATATTAATCAAGTCCAAGCAATGCTTGAACTTGTCCGCGGTCACAGTCTTTGTCAACATGTCAGCTGCATTTTCAAAAGTATGCACCTTTTCCAATATCACATCCCCAATAGCTATCAGCTCTCTCACATTGTGAAACCTTGCGCTAATATGCTTGGTTCTTGCGTGATACACTTGATGCTTTGCCCAGTAAATGGCGCTCTGACTATCACAATACAGCTGTACTCCACCTTGATTTATGCCCAACTCATTCACAAAACCCTTCAACCACAATGCTTCCTTGCCAGCCTCAGCCAATGCCATACACTCAGATTCAATAGTAGATAGAGCTACTAGAGATGGATCTCCAACAAATCGGTCCTCCTGCTAGTGTAAACACATACCCTGTTGTAGATCTTAAATCATCCAACCTTCCAGCGTAATCCACATCCACATACCCTACAACTTGACATCTGAGCTTGTTGCTTCGCAAACATAATCCCATGGTTTGCAATTCCTCTCAGATATCTGAACACCCACTTAACAGCTTTCTAGTGCTCTCTACCTGGATTTGCCGTGTATTTGTTCACTGTTCTAAGTGCATGTGCCAAATCGAGTCTTGTACACACCATCGCATACATCAAACAACCAATTGCGCTCGCATAGGGATCGTTCGACACATCCTAAATTTCTTCAGCCAACTTCGGACACTGTGTTGTAGACAACCTGAAGTGACTCGCCAATAGAGTGCTGACCTGTTTAGCATTAGCTATACTAAACCTCTCCAACACTTTCTCCACATAATTCTTCTGTGTCAACCACAGCTTACCAGCTGTTTTATCCCTGCGAATCTCCATCCCAAGTATTTTCCTAGCGGCACTCAAGTCCTTCATGTCAAACTCCTTTCCCAACCAGTTTTTCAACATGTTGACTTCAACCATACTCTTTGCAGCAATAAGCATGTCATCAACATACAGTAACAGAAAAATATAAGAACCATCCTCAAGACTTTTCACATAAACACAACAATCATACTCACACCGAGTGAATCCGATCCGGATCATGAAGGAATCGAACTTCTTGTACCATTGTCTTGGAGACTGTTTCAGCCCATACAGTGACTTCTTCAACTCTCGCAAAACCATGTGCTCGGGCCTCCGATCGCTTGAACCCTCTCAGTCGCTTCCATGAATATCATTTCCTCCAAATCACCATGAAGGAAGGCTTCACATCAAGCTGCTCTAACTCTAGATCATAACTAGCCACCAATGCCAAAATAATCCTGATTGAGGTATATCTCACCACCGGAGAAAACACCTCATCATAGTCAATCCCCTTCCTCTGTGAGTATCCCTTTGCTACCAATCGAGCCTTAAACTGTTCCTTCTCCTTTTCTCGACATGAATATCTTTTTTCTCAGACACCCATTTGCACCCCAATCGGTTTCTTTCCCTCGTGCATTCGACAATTTCAAGTCTTGTTTTTCTTGAACGACTCCATCTCCTCCACCATGGCCTCCATCCATCTGTCCCTTTCAGAACTAGCAATAGCTTCCTGAAACGTGGACAGATCCCCACTAGTAGTAGATAAAGCATATGCAACCATATCATCAAACCTATACCTCTCTGGTGGTTTGATAGTGCGTCTGGGTCTCCTTGCGACTATGTTTTCGTCTTGCTGCTGCTGATTTTCCTGTTCCACTGGCGGTGAATTTCCAGTGTTACAACTTTCCAGTTCAATTTGAACTTCCTGCTGGCGATTGTTTGGGTTTTTCACCACCGATTTCCTTCGACCTTCCCGTTGCGGCCTTAACCATGGAAGCCTCATCAAAAACCACATCCCTACTAATCACTACCTTCTTTTATTTCGGATCCCAAAGCTTGTACCCCTTCACACCTTTCTTATACCCAAGAAAGATACACTGTTTGGACTTGGCATCAAACTTTGATCTCTCATCTCCCGGAAACGTGTACGTAGGATGGACATCCGAAGATCTTCATACCCGAGTAATTCACTTCCTTTCTTGTCCACATCTCTTGTGCCACTTTATTATCCAGAGCAGTACTCGGCGACCTATTTATTATGTAAACTGTCATACTCACTGCTTCTACCCAGAAATCCTTCGAAAGCCCTGCATTTAGTCTCATGCACCGTGCCCGCTCTGCTATAGTTATGTTCATTCTTTCTGCCACCCCATTCTGCTGTGGGGTCTTCCTAACAGTCCAGTGACGTTGTATCTCGTGCTTCTCACAAAACTTCACAAACGGCTCGTACTTGTACTCTGTCCCATTATCTTATCTGAGACACTTAATTCTTCTCCCTGCTTGATTTTCCACTTCATCTTTTCACACCCTGAATTTTTCAAAGACCTCAGACTTGTGTCGCATGAAGTACACCCAAACCTTTCTCGAAAAGTCATCGATGAAAGTCAAGAAATACAACGATCCCGCTTTTGAAGCTACTCTCACTGGCCCCCAAACATCAGAATGCACATAGTCAAGTTTTCCATTCGTTTTGTTCATCACACTCTTAAACTCCACTTTACACTGTTCTCCCAAGACACAGAACTTGCAGAAATCTAACTTGCACGCCTTTATCCCTTTCAACAGATTTCTTCTATGTAATTCCAGCATCCCACGTTCTCCCATATGCCCCAACCGCATATGCCATAGCGTAGTATCATCAATATCCTCAGCTGTAGTGGCAACAACTCCACCTACAACGGTACTCCCTCTCATCCGATAGATATTCTCGTTAACCTTAAAACCTTTCATTATTACTAGGGCACCCTTCGTCACTCTCATGGCTCCACCACCAGTTTTGAACTCACAACCATTAGAGTCCAGAGTTCCCAATGAAATCAGGTTCTTCCTTAAACCTGGAATATGTCTCACCTCAACTAGAGTTCTCACAACACCATCGAACATCCTTATCCTCACTGTGCCTATTCCAATTACATTGCACGAAGCATCGTTACCCATTAGAACTGTCCCCACGTTCACGATTTCAGGGTGTCAAACCACTCCCCTATTAGGTGTCATGTGAAACGAATACGTCAATCCAAAATCCACGAGTCATCCACGTCCGTGTTTGTTGAAACTGACAACATATCCCCATCATCCGATGATTCTTCCACGACGTTTACAGATTTCGTAGATTCTGTTTGCTTCCCTGTTCCTTCACCCTTATTCTTGTATGGACAGTCCTTTTTTAAGTGTCATGTCTCGCGACATCTGTAACACTTCTAATCCTTTGGCTTAGGAGTCCTGCCCCTTGACTTCGATTTCCCATGCGTTCCTGATTTACCTCTATCCGATTTTCTACCACGTTGCTCTCCTCCTTTTACCACCAGCCCTTCACCCGAAATACCCTCGGATTGTTGCTTCCGCTGGTTAAACATCAGTAGAGTAGAAGTGACTTCTTCCAATTTCAGAGTTTCTTTTCCTCATAAGAGAGTTGTCACAAGATTCTCCATGGAACCCGGTAGAGAACACAGCAACATCAACGCCTGGTCTTCTTCCTCGAATTTCACTTCAATCCTTAGCAAATCAATAATTATTTGATTGAACGTGTGAATATGTTGAATAAGCTCTAAACCTTCAATCATCTTTAATCCAAACAATTTCTGCTTCAGAAACAGATTATTCGTCAATGACTTTGACATATACCTGGATTCCAATTTACTCCGTACACCCGATGGCGATTCATCACCGATCACGTGATACATAACCTCGTCTGCTAGGCATAAACGAATTGTATTTACCGCCTTCGCTTGGAGTTCATCCCAGTCGCCATGGACTCCGGTTTCTTCTTTAGCGCCTTGACCAATCCCTGTTGCACCAACAGATCCTTTACCCTCTGTTGCCATAGCCCGAAATTTCCAGTCCCATCAAACTTTGTCACCGATGAATTTGATGTCATCGTTCTTCACGTGTTAAACCCAAGCTTTGATACCAATTTGTTAGAATTTAGGATCACACACACGCACACAACAATAGAGAATTAAGATTCACACAGAGATTTACGTGGTTCCCCAATTTTGATACTCCACAGGCGGCTTGTTTATTGATGATTCCTTGGTTACAAAGGGTTTTACAATAGATAGTATTTATAGTTACTAATATTATTCCAACCCTACTTCACATTATGTCTCAATTACCCATAATGTCCCTCCAAAAATAACCTCAAAAAAACTCGTCTTCACGATCGATGTTTAGGCGCGGCCATGCCAGCTCTACATAGTGCGTAGTCCCCACGCTACCAGTAAGCGAAAACTTCAATTTGGCGCCTACCACTCCTAACTTTCACCCAGGGACGGCCCTGAGTTTTTCAGGGCCTAAAGCGAAAAAAAAATAAAATTGGGCCCTTTGTGAATTGTTATTAAGATAGGTATAAAAAAAATTAAGAACTTTCTCTGAACAAAAGAGCATAAATACAAAAGAATACCAAATATAATAACCGACTATTTCAATATTTTCAAAGCATCATTCAGATATCACATTATCACTAATTCAAAAAAGTAATCAGTTCAAAGACATAATATCATCAACAGAGGGGTGGATAATATCATCAACAACTCCTCTTGAATAACACTCACTTATAATGGGCAAATTATAAATAAAGAAGCATAAAATTTTATAGTTCAGGTAATGGAATGTAACCTTACTGAATTTCAAATAGTTTCACAGAGATCAATCAGGGGGTGACATATCCAAGTTATGACAAGAGTTAACCTGTTTGGTTATTCTTCAAATAGTACCCATGGTAAATAGTGTAAAACTCAAAATCTTCCCAGTAAGAGTTTACCTATTTTCTTTTGTATTATATTTGTAAGACCCCAGCTTTTATAAATAAAGATAAATTTTCTATAAATATTATTTTTGAATATTATGGAATAATTTGATATAATGTTATAGTTGTGAGTAATATTTATAAATTTTGCAAAATATGCAAGTGGTTATATTATATTCGATTGGTGGGGAATATTCGGTTTAGCGAGGGAAATATTAAATGATAACGGCTCAATCATTGGTGGACCCTAATAATGTAATTATTATCTTGATTGAGAAAACGATAAAAATATTTTATCGAAATAACGGCGGAAGTTTTACTGGCTTGATCTTTGTTGAACTACTCGGTAGAGTAAAAGTACATGTGTCGTGTGGTTGCATAAGTAGCATTACCGGTATTGATTATCGATGCTTATGTGAGAAGTCACCAGTTTGATTCCATTATCATTTATTAATAATATGAATTATTATAATGATAATGACGCTTTTGTTTTATTCAGTATTATTAACGTAATAAAATGTAAACATCTTTTATATAAAAAATGTAATACTTTATTAAAGTTATTCTATAAATAAAATATATTATATTTTATTACGATAGTGTTTTGCATAGTGTTTTGCATAGTGTTGCATAGTGTTTGCATAGTAAAATGTTTTTATATAAATAGAATATATTAAATTTTATTTAAAAGATTTTGCTTTAAATATGGACCGTCAGATTAAAGTAAATCAATCTGACCGCTTCATGGATTAATTACTACGCATTCTATTTTCCTATAAATAAAGCTCATTCCTTCATTATTTTCTTTACGAATTCTTTCAAACTCTAAAGAGAGAAACTATAGAGAGAAAGAAGAAAAGTATTCGCTACTTCACTTCGCTAATATTCGGTTCTTCTAAGGTAGGGAATATTATTTGTTGTACCTGTAAAGGGTGTTATTCTTTTTATTCATGAAGAGAACTTCTTTTGTTATTCCATTCTTATTTATTCTCATTGGAATAACTCAGATACGCTTAATCCCCTATACTTGGTGATCTTCTTCTTTTATTCCATTCTTCTATTATTCTCGCTGGAACATCCCATGCATGTGTTTTACACCCCACCGGTTCCGCTTTTTATCTTTCTGTTGAATATCCTATCTCATGTGTTTCACACCGGATCCGGGTTCCATCTTTATTATTCTCATTGGAACATCCCATTGGGTGTGAATTTCACCGACCGTTCCGTTATTTATTATTCTGCTGAATAACTCACTCGTCGATCTATCGCATGCACGGGTGATTTCTTTTGTTATTCCATTCTTTATTATACCCAAATGGTTAAAACTTTGACTTATACTCCATGAAATTAGTAGAATATCCTCGATATTTTGCGTTTCATCCAAAGATCTTTTTCACGGAAATATTCTTCCGATCATTCTTGAATTTTACTCTCACAGCGATGATCATGTTGACAGTTTGGATGTTATTAGTTCCCTAATAACTTAATTCTCGAACTTGTTTTATTGAATTCTTATATCATTGTCATCATCCTCATGTTTTTTTTAAAGTCATCTCACATGGCTCGTAGGCGTGGATGGACTTGGTATGATTATGACAGTGGATTATTCTTCATAATCACGACCGTAATGTTACAAATGATGTGGTAAAAGTCCTCGATTAGTCAGTAGTGCATTGATGGACGATTGTTGGCATGATCACGACCATTAATGAATACACAACTATTCTCGCCCGTAGTGCAGAATAATTGTGGTCGTGATACTAAAGAATATCCTCGGCCGTAGTGCGGGGGTGATTCGATGATGTGGATTATTTATTAAAGTCGAGTCTCAAATATATAACAAATGATGAAAAACCTTTTAAATCATAAAAGATAGTAGATTTTATTTTCTACTTGACTCTTTTAATGGATTGCTTGTTCCAATCGCAGCTTAAACTTGATGTTTATTATATTTTATCGCTTTAACAATGTTGAAGGCTATTGATAATTTATTCTCGCATTATCTTAGTCATAATATTTCTTCTTGGGCTAGTTGAGCTCACCCTTTCTTTCACCGCTCTTCTTCAGAAAAATGAGAACATAGCCGGGACGAGCCTGGGAACGGAGTAATGGTCCAGAGGATAGCATTAGTAGTCCTCACTATTCGTGAAATAGTGTGATAATAATTGTAATGAGGACTCCTTTTGAGTTTGTATAATATCTAGTAAACATTATTTGTATTCAAACTCATGCTTTATATAAGTCAGATTGCATACGACGCTTATATTAGTAAGTTGTAGATTTAAATTACAGATCATGTATCCGACTACCCAAGATGGGTGATGTATACCTAATTTTGGGGGCGTCACAATATTGGCTATATTATGACCTCAGTCTTTACTTCTCAAATTTTAATACCAATAAGTAAAGTACGCATGACCCCATACATTAATATATATAATCGTAAAGTCTCTGACTAGCCGCATTAAGAGAAAAAAATGGGATTATACATATTTGCAAAGAAACACAAGAATGAGTAAAAGACATAATTATGATGGACAAATGCATGACTAACAAGGATCAAATTAATTGAGACATATTGAAGTAATTATTTTTTAATTTATGTGAACTGGTTGGTATTTTTTTTAAATGTACATATTAGAATTTTTAGTAGTGTTAGATCTAGTTTTACTTATGTAATAATTTTATTTGTCAAAATTTTAAATATTTTAGAGAATGATTCTACATAATCAATTATACTCATCCATTAGAATAAAACTAGCCATGCACTGATTGTATAGAAAAAGGGGCCCTAAAAAATTTTGGACCTAAAGCCCGGGCACCTTGGGCTTTAGCCCAGGGCCGGTGCTGCTTTCACCCGGCGCGCCCCGCCCACACCTGCAGAAACTCCTGTATTGTACCGCAGGGGCCTTCGCCCCCGCACCCCTCCGCGACCTTCAATTCAACCCTGATGGGCTAGTGCAGACAATATATTTACTCAGTCTGACAAAATTTCTAATACATGATTTAATGTCGATTTTCAAATACAAAAAAATAAATAAATATTGAAATGATTGAATTATTAGGACCAACTAAACTGCCTTAAATAAAATAAAAGCCAATTGATAAGTAAACCTGAATAAGAAGTCATAGATACAGAAAATACAATTAGCGAGTTTTTCAGAATGAACATCAAATTATGCACGTTTAATGTGATTCCCAACAAAACACATTATAGAAAATTAAATAAAAGAAGTGACCTGAGCACTAGAGCTGTAAGGGCGAGAAGAAAAGCTGAACAATTGGTGAGAAAATGATTTGCGACCAACAGGGGTGTGTGTAAATAATGGTTTAGCAAGCCCATTAACGATTGAAGGAGGGGATTGAGAGGAGAAATTATTCTCGGTAGAGGGTACGAGTATTTGACGAGAATGAGACAGGGAGCGAGCGGCATAAAGAAGAGACCTGGTGAATCTTGCAGCAGAGCTTCTACTAGTCGCCATCGCCATTGAAGAAAAAGGTAGAAGAAAAGAAGAAAAATGGAGTCTTTATTTTCACCGTTGGTTTTGGTTGGGGGTTTAAGCCACAGGGAGGGAAGAAGGAAGCTTGGGGAAGTGGCAAAAAGAAGTTTGTAGAACAGTCTGCCTAATTCTGTCGGTTTTCTTTTTCTTTTTTCTCGACAATTCTAATAATTCAAATATAAATAAATTTTAAACTCATAAATTTCTTCAAATTATATATTTTTATTGATATTCTGATCGTTTTTTTTTTAGAAAGTTCACATTGGTCAGATTTAATTTAAAATTATAATCGATTAGATAGTTAAATGGGTTTCAATCAAATATCAATAACTCAGCGCCAGAAATACCGAGTCATAAGTGTTGCACGTGTGTCCAGTGGCGGAACCAGAACGATTTCATAGGGGGCAAAATACATCAATAAATTTTATTTATTTATTAACACTTGAAGTGCTTCTTTCAAACATTTCATTATAATTTCATCAATTAACCTAATTTAATAATTTCAATTAACCTAATGAGATTATGATGCTCTATAAATATATAGATAAAAATATGATAATTAATACTAAATGTATTGTAGACAAAATATTATAAAAATAAATTATTTAATGTAAATAGACAATTAATTTGAAATTAGTTAAAATAGTAATAAAAACTTTTATTTTTTCTCTTTTAACTCAATAACTAATCAATTTCATGCATTGTCGGTAAAGAACATGAGAATAAATCCAGTTGAAACTTTACAACTCTGTATTTTAAGAAAAAATTGATTGTGTTATAAATAATTAAATAACATTTTTACGATAAATAATTTTATGTATCCGTTAACAAAATTAAAATTTCTTAATTTTTTTAAAATATAAGGTCGACAGATTTATTTTTTATTAAATAGTATCCAAAAAGTAATAATTTTGCATGCAATATAGAATTATTATTTTTTAATAATAATTTATAAATAAAACTTTTTTTATAAAAGGGGAGAAGTGCATCAATCAGTGTTCAAAAACAATAATTTAAAGGAGTACAAAAAATTACAGGAGCTCAAACTTACGTAATTAAGACAACTTGTCAAATGCCCATTGGCCAAATAGCCCAAATACAAAAAGACAAAAGTTCGTTGACTTTTTAGAACCTAAAACTAGAACTACACATGCATGACAGCTCTTCCCTCTACTCTACTTCAAATCCGATATCCCTCACCATTTGAACCTTGAAGATTGGTCAAACAATCACTCTAGTTAAATAACTAACCACGGTTAAATATTTACAGCCTTTGCTTACACATGTGTTGCAGACTCGCCGGAAGTCGAAAGCCGGAGCAGTGGCTGGCTGGCCGCCGCCCCCCCCCCATCCCGCCCCACCCAGCCGCCTCGCCGCCCCACCCCGCCTCGCCTGGAATGCTGCTGCTACCGGGGGCAGATGCCCCCACTCGCCCCCTAGTTCCGCCTCTGCGTGTGTCGCACATGTAACATACCAATTGGGTCAAATATTTGCGATATACTACTAGAAAATTAAGCCCAATTTTGTCTTGATTCAATTATTTGACTTTAGATTGTTCAACTCTAACCATGTTGTTTCTTTTGTCTAAACATGAGAATGTGCAAGAGTCTACAATTCCAATCTCAATCGCAGGTGTGACTGATATCGTCAACCTCTTTCAGACTAAGGAGCAATCCCAATCCCAATCCCAATCCCAATCCCAATCCCCAACAAATATAGTAGTAGTAATTCCCAAATTATTGTTATGTAGTTTTACCGAAAATTCCCCTAGTCAGTCTAGTTTAACTAGTTTTCCGTAATGAAAGTTTCTAACTTTTTTGTTATGCATGCCCAGAAAGCTAGCTGTAAGGAATTCAGTGGAACTGGAAGTGATCGGGTGATTAGCTACTGGAGCAGTGAAATGTGAATGTAAGTAATGTTCAAAGGGAACAGAGAATTAACAAGGAATGAGGATATCAGGAGAAAGGAGAGAAGATATCAAAAGAAATGGGAAGGAAAACATAATTATCATTCATCAAAAGCATCTCAATTACACGATGAAGTCACATTATAAAGTACTGCCTCACTACCCAGCACCAGCTCAGCAACATCATTCAACAGACCAAAACAGAAATAAGAAGGAAACACTAAGTTACCCTTAACAATACTAAGCCCAATCTACCATTGACTAAACAAAACAAAAGACAATTAAATCCCTTAACTGCCATCAGCTGGAATTAGTTGGAAATTAACTCCCTTAAGGCATTTATTACTATTCAAGCTTAAACTAAACCAGCTATGTAATATCCCAACTTACTATAAATAAAATCGAATTTTCTCTAATTATTATTGTGAATAATAAGGTGTTAAATTGATATAATATTTTGTTTATGGGTGAAATGTGCAAATTTTGCAAAATAAGCAAGTGGTTATAAAATAATCATTGTTGTTTAGGAATATTCGTTTGGTGGTGGAATATTCTTCATTTGTTTTAATATTAAATGCTGACGGTAGCGATCGTTTATCATTAGAGGCCCCATAATGTAATAACGTCGGGATGAAAGAAAAGCGACAAGTTTGAGTTTTTATAAATAACTTGCGTAGTTATTCTTTAACAACAACTTGTTGGAATACCCGGTGGTTAAAATACGATGTCTGGCGGATGGATGCATGATTTTTTTGAATTATTGATTTTTACGTAAGAAGGCCTTTACTCAATAATTGTTACGGTAATTATTGCTTCAATATTTTATTTTATTAATTCAATAATTGTTGCGTTAATATTTTATATTATTGTTGTTTCAATAATTATCATTTGCACAATATTTCCCATTATCGGATCAATAATTCATATTATTTGAATAATATTATTAGATAGCATTATTGGCAATGTCTAGAAAGTTCTCATCGATGAGAGGTTTGGTCACCTAATTAATTGCGGCCAAGATATGGAGAAATTCTTATTGGAAAGCCCCTCTTTCCTTAAGCTACCTGGTTATCATAATTGTGATTCTGTAATATTATTTGTGAATAATTAATTATTGATTTATATGATAAGAAAATATTTATTTTATGTGGATATAAATGATGGATATATTTATTTTTATGTGGATAAAAATGAAGGAATTAATGCTGAGGTGTTTTATCAGTATTTTGTCGGTATAGAGGTATTAAAAATCATCCATTTGTGGATTTCGGATATTTTATGTTTGGAATTTGGAAAAACTCAAAACTACAAAGTTGTAGAGAATTCGATTTCAGGCAGAATTGACATAAAATTCGTATTTTTTTGATAACCGGACTATTTTCTATGAATTATTGAAGTTTTGGAAAATAAAATGATTTTTATTAAATTATGGGTGGGACCCACTTTGGTTGGTGTTAAATGCATGTGGGCTGCTGGGAATTTCAGAATTGGCATGCCTTGACAAGTCTTGGTCTTGGCATGCGTAAAGAAAATAAGAATATTAATATTTTATTATTTTAGTCTCCTATGACGTTCTAGCATTTTTCTATAAATAAACGTTTAGGTTAGAATTGAAAATCACACCAGAAACAAGTTTTCTTTCTCTCTATATTGTCGAGCGTATTTTAGTGAGTATTTTGATACTTTGAGAGTTGTTATTCCGCAAAGTTTCAGTTTACATATATATCCATGTCAAAATTGATCGAAATACGACTATTTTGAGGTAAGGGGTGTTATATTCTTCTTAAAATGATATTTTCTTCAATATCATTATACCGAAATATTGGTATGAAAATTTTATCAAATTTGAAACTTTTTGTGTCGGGAGTTCTTATTCACGTGTATGACTTATTCATGTATACTGACTTATTCACGAATCACTACAAGACTATTCATAAAAATGAAATTTTCTTCTTTTGTCCAAGATGTCTATTATGGTTACTATCTTTGATTGTATCCATGTTTTTGATCTTTATTTTTGAATTCGCTTGAAAATTGGTATTTATGAAGTATTATTGATCTTGGATAAACCATTATACTGAATCCCTACTATTTGTCCTTCCGCCTCCACCGGATTCGTTTTTCTTTAAAATATTTTTCATCATCCTCGGTCCTAAATGATGATATTCTTGAATATCTTTGGCCTTTAGTGCAAAGATGAATGATTAATCGATGAATATCTTTGGCCAGTAGTCAAAGATGAGCAGTGTTGAGATGAACATGACCAACCGGTGATATGAAATGAATATCTTTGGCACGTAGTGCAAAGATGAATATTTGATTAAAGATGTATATTGATTGTTGTTACGAGGATAAAATATTGATGATGGACTTTTAAATCTTAGAAGATAGTGGAATTCTTTCTCTACTTGACTCTTCTTAAATGGATTGTTATTTCCATTGCAGCTTATTGATCTAAAACTTGTTATCTATTATATTTTATCGATTTTTCCTTGTTGAAGACTAATGATAATTTGTTGTATATTATCTTAGTCATAATATTCTTTTATTGGGCTAGTTGAGCTCACACTTTTCCTTTTTGTTCCATTTTTCTTCTCAGGAGGTGAGAACATAGTAGGATCTAGTCGGGGTATGGAGTGATGGTTCTAGAAAGATGTTTTAGCGGTCTTCGCTATTTACGTAAAATAGTGTTTGAATAATTGTAATGAGGACTTATTTGAGTGTGGATATTGTCTAGAAGACAATATTTGTATTTAAACTCACGATATGTGTTGTCGTTATTTTACTTCGACAATTGTATTATTGAAGTTGTAGTTTAGCTTTACGTATTATGTATTTGGCGACTCGAAAATGGTGTTGTATACCTATTTTGGGGGCGTCATAAGCTAAACCTTACAATTCTCTCCCCCATAAAAGCCACCTTTTCCTCAAGGTTGGAAATGTGGAATGTGACGCCCCCAAAATTAGGTATACATCACCCATCTTGGGGCGCCACTTACATGGTACATGTAATTTAAATACAACTTATTAACATAACTGTCTTTGCATATATATGACATAAACGTGAGTTTAAATACAAATATCGCCTACTAGATATTATACAAACTCAAACAAAAAGTCCTCATTACAATTATTATCACACTATTTCACGAATAGTGAGGACTACTAATGCTATCTTCGGGACCATCACTGCTTCCGACTTCGTCCAAATTATATTCTCATTTCAAGAGAACGATGAAAGAAAGGGGTGAGCTCTCAACTAGCCCAAGAAGAAATATTATGACTAAGATAATGCGTAATAAATTATCAATAGTCTTCAACAATGTTAAACTTATAAAATACAATAAGCAACCCGTTTAACTACAAATGAATATGTAATCCATTAAAAGAGTCAAGTAGAAAATAAAATCTACTATCTTTTATGATTTAAAAGGTTTTTCATCATCATTATAGGCGAGACTCAAATTTTAATAAATAATCCACATCATCGAATCACCCCACACTACTACTGACCAGGATATTCTTTAGTATCACGACCACGATTATTCCCGCACTACGGGCGAAGAATAGTTGTGTATTCATTAATGGTCATGATCATGCCAACAAATTGTCCATCAATGCACTACTACTGATCGAGGATTTTTACCACATCATTTGTAACATTACGGTCATGATTACAATCGAATAATCCCCTCGTCATAATCATACCAAGTCCATCCATGCTCTACAGGCCACGTATTTGACTTTAAAAAAATATAAACATGAGGATGATGACAATGATATAAGAATTCAATAAAACAAGTTCAAGAATTATTTTATCCGGGAATTATTTACGTCCAAATTGTCAACATGATCTTTGCTTTGTAGAGTAAAATTCAAGAATGATCGGAAGAATATTTCCATGAAAAGATCTTTGGATGAAACGCAAATATCAAGGATATTCTACTAATTTCATGGAGTATAGAAGTCAAAGTTTTAACCAACCGGGTATAATAAAGAATGGAATAACAAAAGAAATCACCATGCATGCGGTACTTGCGATAGACGAAAGTTATTCCAACAGAATAATAATAACGGAACCGAATCGTGAAATTCACACCAAGCGGGATGTTCCAATGTAATAATAAAGATGGAACCCGGATCCGGTGTAAAACACATGATATAGGATATTCCAACGAGAATGATAAAGATTTTAACCGGTCCTGTAAAAACACACGATGTGATGTTCCAATGAATAATAATAAAAAGATTTTAACCAGTCCTGTGTAAAACACACATGCATGGATGTTCCAATAGAATAATAGAAGAATGTCACCAAGTATAGGGTAAATCATGCATATCTGAGTTATTCCAATGTAATAATAAGCAATGGAATAACATAAGGATTTCACCAAGTATAGGGTATCTGCCATGATATCTGTTATGTATAGGGTATGCCACTTTTACAAAAGTTATTCCAATGAATAATAGTGAATGGAATAATGTAAGTTCTCTTCAAGAAGAAAGAATAACACCCTTACCGTAAAAAAGAACCGAATATAGAAGTAGTGAAGTAGCGAGAATACTCTTCTTCTTTCTATAACTTTCTCTCTATAAACTTTCTCTAATAATTTCTCTCTAGAGTTTCAATGAATTCGTAAGAAAATAATGAAGGAATGAGCTTCTATTTATAGGAAAATGGAATGCATAAGTAACTAATCCATGAACGGTCCAGATTGATTTACTTTAATCGACGGTCCATATTTAAAGCAAAATCTTTTAAATAAAATATAATATATTCTATTTATATAAAAACATTTTACTATGCAAACACTATGCAAAAACACTATGCAACACTATGCATAATAAAATATAATATATTTTATTTATAAAATAACTTTAATAAAGTATTACATTTTTATATAAAAGATGTTTCGCTTTTATTACGTTAATAATACGAATAAAACAAAAAGTCATTATCGCTATAATAATTTATGATAATAATGGAATCAAACCGAGTGACTTCTCACATAAGCATCAATAATCAATACCGTAAAGCTACTACTGCAACCACATGTATTATCGTACTTTTTACTACCGAGTAGTTCAACAATATCAACCAGTAAAACTTCCGCCGTTATTTCAATAAAATATTTTTGTCGTTTTCTCAATCCGATGATAATTACATTGTGGGGTCCACCAATGATTGAGTAGTTGTACGAATATTTCCCTGCTAAACCAATATATTCCCCACCAATCGAATATAATATAACCACTTGCATACTTTTTGCAAAATTTATAAATATTACCTACAACTATAACATTATATCAAATTATTCCATAATATTCAAAATAATATTTATAGAAAATTCATCTTTATTTATAAAAGTCGGGTCTTACAACCTCCCTTCTTATGAAATTTAAGCCCTCGAAATTAGGGTACGCATGTATGTTGAAGAGGTAAGGATACCTTGATTTCATTTCGATTCTAACTCCCAAGTCATTTCCTCAACATCGTGGTTCCTCCACAAAACTTTGACTTGAGGTATAACCTTGGAGCGTAGAATATGTTCCTTCTTATCCAAAATTTGAACAGGAACCTCTTCATACGTCAAATTTTCCGCTATTTCGTCCGGTTCTAACTCAATAATATGGTTGGTCTTTCACATATTTACGTAACATGGATATGTGAAAACGTTATGAACACGAGACATATTTGGCGGTAAAAGCGAATCTATAGGCCACGCCTACTCGATCGAGGATTAAAAATGGACCGATGAATCGAGGATTAAGTTTTCCTCTCTTTCCAAATCTTGTAACTCCTTTCCATGGAGCAACTCTTAACAACACATGATCTCCTATATCAAATTCCACGTCCTTTCGATGAAGATCAGCATAACTCTTTTGTCGATTTTGTGAGGTTTTTATACGTTGTCGGATCGTTTGAATCTTTTACGTAGTCATACGTACCAACTCCGGTCCCCAACAACGTTGCTTCACCCACCTCATCCCAAAGATATCGAGAGAACGACACTTTCTTCCATACAACGCTTGAATGGAGCCATGCCAATACTTGCTTGATAATCGTTGTTGTAGGAAAACTCCACCAATGGTAAGAACTTGTCCCAACTCCCTTGAAATCAAGAACACGAGTCTTAATAGATCTTCAAGAGTTTGAATAGTCCTCTCCGATCGTCTCGTCCGTCTCGAGGATGATATCGCCGAAGCTAAATCGTAAGTCTGTGCCCATAGCTTTTTGCAAACTAACCCAAAATCGTGAAGTGAATCTTGGGTCTCGATCGAAACTATGGATACCAAAGATACCATGCGATCTTACAATCTCGTTTATGTAAATACGAGCAAGACGTTCAAGTGTATAAGTTTCTCGTATCGGTAAGAAATGAGCAGACTTGGTCAATCTATCAACAATGACCCAAATCGCATCAATGCATTGAGAAACCTTAGGAAGACCGGTAACGAAATCCATGGTAATGTTCTCCCACTTCCATTCTGGAATTTCAAGTGGTTGCAATGGACCTTTTGGTACTTGATGCTCCGCTTTAACTCGTTGACAAGTTAGACACCTTGAGATAAACAGCGCTATCTCTCTCTTCATATTGCTCCACCAAAATGTATGATTTAATATCATGATACATTTTGGTACTCCCGAGATGGATTGCAAATGGTGTGTTGTGCGCCTCCATCATGATATTATACTTTAAATCGTGGTCGTTAGAAACACAAAGTGCGGAGTTGACTCAAGTATTCCTTCTTCATCGATTCTTGCTTCCTAGGCGTAGCACCTCTTGCACTTTCTTCCTTATACGCATCACTCAGTCCAGAGCTTGAGCGACTTTAACTTTATCGATTAAAGTCGGTTCTACTCAGTATATTCGCTATCATCACATGCGTCCCCGAGTCTTTAACTCTATCTCCATCCTTTGCAAGTCACACAAATGGGCCTTTGTGTTGACAATAACGCACTCGTACTTGCATACGATCTTCTACTCAATGCATCAGCTACTACGTTCGCTTTTCCAGGATGGTATTGGATGGTATGATCATAATCTTTCAATAGTTCAAGCCAACGTCGTTGTCGCGTGTTGAGTTCCTTTTGAGTGAAGAAATATTTGAGGCTTTTATGATCCAGTAAAGATCTCCACTTTCTCCCATACAAGTAATGCCTCCAAATTTTAAGTGCAAAGATAATACCGCTAACTCCGGATCATGAGTAGGATAATTCCTCTCATATTCTTTGAGTTGTCGCGAGGCATAGGCTATAACTTTTCCATGTTGCATAAGAACACATCTCAACCCTTTGCTCGAAGCATCACCAGTAGATGACAAATCCTCCGAGCCGGATGGTATTGTCGAACAGTCTTTGAAATAAGTCTCCTCTTGAGTTCTTGAAAACTCTTCTCACATTCTTCGCTCAAACCGAACTTTGTATCTTTTCGAGTCACCGAGTCAATGGAGTAGCGATTCGAGAAAATCCTTCCACGAATCTCCGATAATAACCAATTAAAACGAAAAGCTACGTGCCGGTCCATCGATTTAGGTTGTTCCCGACTTTGAATAGCTTCAATCTTTCTTTGGGTCAATGGATATTCCATGACTTGATACCACGTGCCCAAGGAATGCTACTTCTTCAAGCCGAACTCGCATTTCTTCAACTTGGCATAAAGCTTATATTCACGAAGCTTTTGGAGTGTCGACCTCAAGTGTTGCTCATGATCTTCACGGCTTTTGGAATAAATAAGGATGTCATCAATAAAGACGACCACAAAGTGATCTAAATATTCCTTGAATACTCGGTTCATCATATCCATGAAGGCGTGAGGAGCATTAGTCAATCCAAAGGACATGACTAGGAATTCATAATGCCCGTCTCGGGAGTTACGAAAGCCGCCTTTGGAATGTCGGCCGGTTCTAATCTTTAATTGGTGATATCCTAACGAAGATCAATCTTTGAAAAGAATTTGGCTCCTTGCAACTGGTCAAACAGGTCATCAATACGTGGCAATGGATACCTATTTTTGATGGTGACATGATTCAACTCCCGATAATCAATACAAAGTCGCATACTCCCATCTTTCTTCTTCACGAATAGAACAGGAGCACCCCAAGGAGAAGTACTAGGACGAATAAAGCCAATGTCTAATAATTCCTGCAGTTGGGTCTTTAACTCCTGAAGTTCAATAGGAGCCATTCGATATGGGGCTTTGGAAATAGGTTTTGTACCGGGTTCAAGGTCGATACAAAATTCAATTTCACGCTCTGGGGGTAGGCCAGGAAGTTCTTCGGGAATACGTCAGGAAATTTATTAACAATAGAAATATCGCTCAAAACCGGCGTATTTTTTGTTTAAATCAATGACATGAGCTAAGAAAGCTTGACATCCATTTTTCAATAAACGAATAGCTTTATGGCTTGAGATGACCGTGATTAATTTTAATGGTTTGGTCGTTTGAATTCAAGATAATAGGTTGATTAGGAATATGAAAGCTAACAACCTTACGAAAATAATCAATTTTTGCATGATAAGTAGTTAACCAATCAATCCCTAGAATCACGCGTCAATGCAAGTATTTTTAATGAAATAAGATCGACGGTAATGTGAGGGTACCGATTTGAACCAAACAAGACTTATAAACAAATGGGATGTAATGAAGGTTTCTCCCAACGGAGTTTCCACAGATAAAGTCAAAGTCTAATTTCTCCTGAGTCAAATTTAATCGATGAGCGCAAGTAGGAGAAATAAAAGAATGGGTAGAACCCAGTATCAAATAAAGTGTAGACTTCATTAGAGTTTATGATAAGCTTACCCGTGATGACCTCATTCGGGTTCCTTGCTCTCCTGGGAGGTCACAACAAACGCTCTCCTCAGACTACTCGGTTTTGACTTTTACGGGACGACCTTTGGTGCCTCCATCCTAGTTGAATTTGTCTTGATGGCGACAAAATCGAGCTAAGTGACCTTCTCTTCCACAATTATAACATGCTTTGGATGGCATGGCACATTCGGGATGATGTGTCCCTCTTCTCCGCATTTGAAGCATATGATAGGTGGTCTTTCTCCTTCCTTAACAACGGTCTTTGGTCTTGGCGACGCCTTTCCATCATTGTTGAATCTCCGTTTCTTGAAATGTCCATTCTTATTGTTTTGGCCCGATTACCACCGAAGTGGTTACCATATCCGCCCATTTGATTCCCTCCACGCTTGTTGTCACCGCTCGATGACTACTCGCATTTGGTATTATAACTTTGCTTACCGCTTCTTTTAGTTGCGTTGACTCATTATCGCGCCCACTAATCGAGCCTATATTTACAACATCTGAATACAAACACAGCTTTATGAGAAATAAGATGTTGACGTATCTCCGACTTCAAACCTCTTAAAAACATTCGCGCCATTCTCTCTTCATTATCCACCAAGTGGGGACGAACCGTGATAACTCCGCAAATTTTGCCTCGTATTACGACACCGGTCCATATTGTTTTGTTCCAACTTGATAAACTCTACCTCCTTCATGTGGCGAATACTTTCGTGAAAGTATTTGTCGTTGAACGACTCTGGAACTTCTCCCAAGATATCTTCATCTGAAGAGGTTGAGTACGTTTCTGATTCCCACCAAGAATCCGCCTCTCCGCCAACATAAAGCGGTGAAGGGAACCTTTTGCTCCTTGGAGCATCCCAAGACATCAAATATCTTGGTAATCTGCTTTATCCATGCTTCCGCCAAAGTGGTTTTGGCTCTCCCTTAAACTCCGGTGGTCCCAGCTCCTTGAATTGTTTAGCGGTGACCGCCCGAGTTTTCCGTGTTTCCACCTACGTTTTGGGCAGAGTCGCTTCTACTTTCTTTGTTGCATAAATTGCATAAAGCCTCCGAACATTTGATCATTCATCATTTGGTCGGTTGTTGTTGTTTGCATGAGGATTGTCGCCTTCACGATGCACATTATCCGATTATTGATATGTGGTGAATCAACGATCGCTTTGTGCTCCATTCTTATTCTCAACATTCTCGGATGTCATTTTCGAGATCTTCGCCACAAAACAAAAGATTAATTGACATGTAACAATTATCTTTATATTCGGCCATCGACCAATAAAATAGCACATAAACTTAGGTAGGTCATACTAGCGAAGGTATTCCCCTCCTCTCCCTTCTAGTACTTTTCTCACATCTTAGCCAGGATCATATCCTTAGCTCGATATTGGTTGTGGCGCCCCCAAAATTAGGTATACACCACCCATCTTGGGTCGCCACTTACATGGTATGTAAATTTAAATACAACTTATTAACATAAGCTGTCTTGTATGTAATCGACATAAATCGTGAGTTTAAATACAAATATCGCCTCACTAGATATTATACAAACTCAAACAAAAAGTCCTCATTACAATTATTATCACACTATTTCACGAGAATAGTGAGGACTACTAATAATGCTATCTTCGGGACCATCACTTCGTTTCCCCAGACTCGGTCCAAATATATTCTCATTTCACAGAGAGAAAAAGTGAAAGAAAGGGTGAGCTCAACTAGCCCAAGAAGAAATATTATGACTAAGATAATGCAGAATAAATTATCAATAGTCTTCAACAATGTTAAACTTATAAAATACAATAGGCAACCAGGTTTAATCGCAACGAATATGTAATCCATTAAAAGAGTCAAGTAGAAAATAAAATCTACTATCTTTTATGATTTAAAGGTTTTTCATCATCATTATAGTGAGAGACTCGACTTTAATAAATAATCCACATCATCGAATCACCCCCGCACTACTACTGGCCAGGATATTCTTTAGTATCACGACCACAATTATTCTTGCACTACGGGCCAAGAATAGTTGTGTATTCATTAATGGTCATGATCATGCCAACAATCGTCCATCAATGCACTACTGCCAATCGAGGATTTTTACCACATCATTTGTAACATTACGGTCATGATTACAAGAATAATCCTCGTCATAATCATACCAAGTCCATCCATGCTCTACAGACCACGAGATGACTTTAAAAAAAATATAAACATGAGGATGATGACAATGATATAAGAATTCAATAAAACAAGTTCAAGAATTATTTTATCCGAGAAATTATTAACGTCCAAATTGTCAACATGATCTTTGCTTTGTAGAGTAAAATTCAAGAATGATCGGAAGAATATTTCCATGAAAAGATCTTTGGATGAAACGCAAATATCAAGGATATTCTACTAATTTCATGGAGTATAGAAGTCAAAGTTTTAACCAACTGGGTATAATAAAGAATGGAATAACAAAAGAAATCACCATGCATGCGGTGATTGCATGGACAGAAAGTTATTCAACGGTATAATAATAACGGAACCAGTCGTGAAATTCACACCGCAAGCGGGATGTTCCAATGAATAATAAAGATGGAACGGATCCGGTGTAAAACACACAGAATAGGATATTCCAACGAGAATGATAAAGATTTTAACCGAGTCCGTGTAAAACACACGCATGTGATGTTCCAATGAATAATAATAAAAAGATTTTAACCAGTCCTGTGTAAACACATGATGGATGTTCCAATGAATAATAGAAGAATGTCACCAAGTATAGGGGTAAACCGGCATATCTGAGTTATTCCAATGAGAATAATAAGCAATGGAATAACATAAGGATTTCACCAAGTATAGGGTATGCCATGTATACAGGTTTATGTATATGGTATGCCACTTTTACAAAAGTTATTCCAAATGTAATAATAGTGAATGGAATAACAGAAGTTCTCTTCAAGAAGAAAGAATAACACCTCTTACCGTAAAAGAACTGAATATAGAAGTAGTGAAGTAGCAGAATACTCTTCTTCTTTCTATAACTTTCTCTCTATAGCTTCTCTCTATAATTTCTCTCTCTAGAGTTTCAATGAATTCGTAAGAAAATAATGAAGTAATGAGCTTCTATTTATAGGAAAATGGAATGCATAGTAACTAATCCATGAACGGTCCAGATTGATTTACTTTAATCTGACGGTCCATATTTAAAGCAAAATCTTTTAAATAAAATATAATATATTCTATTTATATAAAAACATTTTACTATGCAAACACTATGCAAAACTATGCATAATAAAATATAATATATTTTATTTATAAAATAACTTTAATAAAGTATTACATTTTATATAAAAAGATGTTTCATTTTATTACGTTAATAATAATGAATAAAACAAAAAGTCATTATCGCTATAATAATTCATGATAATAATGGAATCAAACCGAGTGACTTCTCACATAAGCATCGAATAATCAATACCGGTGTATACTTATATGCAACCACATGTATTCTTTATCGTACTTTTACTACCGAAGAGTAGTTCAACAAGATTATCAACGGTAAAACTTCCGCCGTTATTTCAATAAAATATTTTTGTCGTTTTCTCGATCCGATAATAATTACATTATTGGGGTCCACCAATGATTGAGTAGTTGTACGAATATTCCTCGCTAAACCGAATATTCCCAGGCCAATCGAATATAATATAACCACTTGCATACTTTGCAAAATTTATAAATATTACCCACAACTATAACATTATATCAAATTATTCCATAATATTCAAAAATAATATTTATAGAAAATTCATCTTTATTTATAAAAGCTGGGGTCTTACATGGAAACCTCTAATGAAGCTGCTCCCAGTCAGTCTTCTAATGTTGCCTCGATGGGTAGGGTGTTGGACCAACGTGACTAGGACCTTTTTTCTTTGTAGCATTATTATTTTCACCATTTTCCTATCTAACACAAACACAGTACTCTAATAGATGTCCCCTCTAATCTTGACTTCAGGAAGAGTGGAGAACTAGAGCAATGAAGTCCAATCTTCTTTTTAACAAGGAGACATGTAATACATGATGGATTCTTGAATCAAGAGGAAACCTGAAGCTTATAAGCTACACTGCCCAATTTTCTATCACGGGATAAGGCCCATAGTATTTAGGAGACAATTTTCCATATCTAGTCCGAGATAAGGTAGTCTTTTGGTAGGGTTTGATTTTAAATACACCAAATCACCTTCAATGAAAGACCCTCACTTACGGATTTATCAACATCTTTGTTTAATGCGAGACCGAGCAGTACTATAAGATTCTTTTTAAGTAATTGCGGATGATTGGCTCTCTCTGACAGAAAACTTACGGTAGTAGGATCATGTACCCTACCAAATTGATGGAAATTCAAGTAGGGAGGTTTGTAGCCATATAGGGCTTCAAATGGGGTTGTCTTTAGTCCACAATGGTAGTGTGTTGTACCACCACTCTGCTAAAGGAATCCACTTAGTCCATCCAAATTTGGATTTTGTGCAACCATACACCTCAAAAAACATTCCAAGGTCCAGTTCAATCTCTCGGTTTGGTCATCACTTTGAGGTGGTAAAATTTGAACTTAGGTGTAACTTAGTGCTATCGACGAAAAGGATCGCCAAAATAAGCTTACAAAAAGCTTATCTCTATCTCAAACAATGGTAGATGGAAATCCATGTAACTTATATACAGGCAATGTACACTTGGGCTATATCAATGGGTGTGAAAGGGTGTTTTAGAGGTATAAAATGACCATATTTAGTTAGCTTTATCTACTATTACCCGGATGGTAGTGAATCCATATGATTTAGGTAGACCTTCAATGAAGTCCATTGATATATCTTTCCAAGGAACTTCGTGAATAACAAGGGGTCAGTAATAAACCCGGTGTGGGTATAGTCTCATGTTTTTGTTTCCTCGGGACATCACATTATCTTACCATTTTAATAATGTCATTCCTCATGGTAGGCCGGAAAAAGAACTTCTTGATTCTCTCATAAGAACCTCTAATTCCGAGAATGTCCCCCAAGGGTGAGTCATGGAACTTCTTAAGCAACTTGTTTACGAAAACCGTGCCGTCCAACTACCAATCTGTCTTGAAATTTGAGTCTTCCATTCTTGAAAGAGTACCCGGTAGGGACCGAGGATTAATTATCAGTTGAGCAATCATGTTCTTTAATCCTTCCTCGACCCCCAAGTCAATGCTAGTTCGTAAATCCAATTAATGGTACCACAAACAGGATAAATGAACAATTATAATTAATCTCTTACGCTCCTAATGGCCTGATGCATACGATGGGTCTGCGGCTACATTCTCTTTACCTACATGTAGATGATTTCATAATCTAACCCCAATAATTTGGTTATCCATTTTTGTTGATTAGTTGTGGTCACCTTTGATCAAGTAGGTATCTCAAACTTTGGTGGTCAATTTTAATTAAGACTTTATTCCCCAACAAATAGTGTCTCCATTTCCCAACAAAGATACACCATTGACATTAATTCCTTCTCATAAGTAGACCAACTAAGGTGTTTGGGAGCTATTACCTTCTTTGAGATAAGCTATAGGCACCTCAACAGCATAAGTAATGCACCCAACCCATAGTATGAGGCATCAACTTCCAACACAAAAAGGTATAATTGTGGCGCCCCCAAAAAAGGTATACATCACCCATTACGAGTTGTCAATACATGGTACGTAAACAACTACAACTTTATTATTACAACAAGAAAAGCGTGAGTTTGAATACAAATATTATCTTCTAGACAATATCTATACTCAAATAAATCCTCATCACATTTATTGATACATTATTTTACAAAAATAGTGAGGACTACTAAACAACTCTCTCTAGAACCTTCATTCCATACCCCGACTGTAGATTACTCGCTATATTCTCGCCTCCTGAGAAGAAAAATGGAACAAAAAGGAAAAGGGTGAGCTCAACTAGCCCAGTAAAGAATATTATGACTAAGATAATATACAACAAATTATCATTAGTCTTCAACAGGGGAAAAATCTAATAGAATACAATAGACAACAAATTTTAAATCAATATTCGCAGCGGAAATAATAATTCATTAGAAGAGTTAAGTAGAGAATGCAAACTACTATCTTCTATGTATGAATTTAAAAGTTCATCGCTCATCTTTTATCCTGTAACATCAATCAATATATATCCGGAATCAAATATTCATCTTTGACACTCTGGCCAAAGATATTCATCGATTAATCATGTTCATCTTAACACTTGTTCATCTTTGCACTACGGGCCAAAGATATTCATCGAAATCATTCATCTTTTGCACTACTGGGCCAAAGATATTCCATAATATCATCATTTAAGACTGAAGATGATGAAAAATATTTTTAAAGAAACGAATCCAGTGAAACAAAATGACAAGGATTAAGGATTAAGGATTAAGGATTCATACTTTGTTTTATCCACGTCCAAACATACCTCAAAAATAATCACAGTGATGTAAAATTCAAGAATGATCAAAACATGGAAACAATCAAAGCTAGTATCCATAATAGATATTTTGGACGAAAAGAATTTTTTTCATTTTTCGATGAATAGTGCCGTATTCGTGAATAGTGTCGTATACGTGAATAGTGTCAGATATCGTGAATAGTCTTAGTATACGTGAATAGTAACTCCAACACCAAAAGATAGAAATTTCACAAAAAAACAATCTTCACGCTTCGTGAATAGTACTCATGAATAGTAACTCGTGAATAGTAACCCGACATGAAAAAGTTCCAAATTTGATAAAAAATTCCAACCAATATTTCGGCATAATGATATTGAAGAAATAATATCATTTTCGAATAAAATAACATCCCTTACCTCACAAAGATAGTACTTCTAGTTGAAACACCGGATATAGGCTATGACTTGAACTTGCACCGTATAGCAATACTCAAAGTATACTCAAAATACTCACAAGAATACGCTCGATAATATAGAGAGAGAAAACTTCAGTTTCTGGTGTGATTTTCAATTCTAACCTAAGCACCCTATTTATAGGAAATTGCTTAGAACACCAAAGCAGAAAATTTAATATAATATTAATATATATAATAAATCTTCTACGCCATCCTACCAGCTGATCTCAAACACCTAACACATGTCCATAAACAACAAAAACGTTTTTCTAAATAAAAATAATTAAAACTTCCAAAAATCAATTATTTCGGAGCTTCGGAACTTCAATAATTCATAATAAATAGCCCTTTTGCCAGAAAATTCGAATCTCGCGTCTTGTTATAGGAAATTCAATTCTCTACAACTTTACGGAAGAAAGTTTTCCCAAATTCCAAACAAAATTGACCAAATCCATAAGCAGGCGATTTTACAAAGCTATAATCAAATTTCAAATCGATAAATGGGGTCCAATTGACATGTTTAACATGTTTTAAACATTTATTGCAAATGTAAATACTCTTCCTCCTCGTATACTCATATATCCCACATTCGTTGTAAAAATATCACCATTATTATATTATTAAAATATAATAATATATTTAAATGAATTATTTTATCGTAAAAAGATAAAATTTCAATTTTCAACAATTGTCACATTAAAATTTTCTCCATCTATGTCCACATAAAATCAATATTTTTCTTATCATATGAATCAATAATTAATTATTCACAAATAATATTACGTAATCACAATATTGATAACTAGGCGGCTTCCTGGAAAGAGGGGCTTTCCAATAAAGATTTCTCCTTCTTGGGCGCGAATTAGGTGACCAAACCTCTCCTTAGCGAACTTTCTAGACATTGCCAATAATGTTATCCAATAATATTATTCGGATAATATGAATTATTGCTCCGATAATGGAAAATACGTGTAATGACAATTTATTGAAACAATGACAATATAAAATATCAACGCAAAGAATTATTAAATCAATAAAATCTTTGAATAAGAATTACTGTAACCATTATTGAGTAGTGCCTTCTTACGTAAGAATCAATAATTGGTGCAATACCGTAATCTTCTTGTGTTTTAACCAATTGAGTATTTTAGCGATTAATGAGAATAACTACTATTGTTATTTTTTAAACAACTTATATTTGTCGTTTTTTTATCCAATCGCTTTTCAGTTATGGGGCCCACATGGTTAACGGCAAGTCGTACGAATATTCCCAACAAAGATTTAATATTCCACGACCAAACGAATATTCCCTAACAACAATGAATATTTTATAACCACTTGCTTATTTTGAAATATTTATGCGTATTTTACCCATAACTATCCACATTAATCAAATCAACCCTTACTATTTCAAAATAATAAATAGAAAATTAAATTTCATTAATAATAAGTTGGGGTCTTACAACCTCCCTCCTTATGAAATTTAAATCGTCCGAAATTGACATACGTGCACTGTGTTTTGAAAAGGTGAGGATACCTCGCTTTCATTTCCGTTTCCAATTCCTGTGTCATTTCTCTATAGCATGATTCCTCCATAGAACTTTAACTTGTGGTATGATGACTTTTATGCCGTAGGACATGCTCCTTCCTATCCAAGATCTTGACAGTACCTCCTCATACATTAAGTCTTCTACTATCTCGTCCGGTTCTAACTCTATAACGTGGTTGGTCTTTCACATATTTACGGAAGTACGAGATATGTGAAACGCATTATGAACACGAGACATACTCAGAGGTAACGCGAGTCTATAGGCTACATTTCCTACTCGGTCAAGAATTTGAAATGGACCAATAAATCGTGGATTGAGCTTTCCTCTCTTCCCAAATCTTGTAACTCCCTTCCATGGAGCAACTCGCAATAATACATGATCCCCTATACTAAATTCCACGTCCTTTCGATGAAGATCCGCATAACTCTTTTGTCGATCTTGTACCGTTTGTATACGTTGTCGAATCATTTGGATCTTTTCCGTAGTCATACGTACCAACTCGGGTCCCAACAATGTTGCTTCACCCACTTCATCTCAACATATTGGAGAGCGACACTTTCGTCCATATAATGCTTCAAATGGAGCCACACCTATACTTGCCTGATAACTGTTGTTGTAGGAGAATTCCACCAATGGTAAATACTTATCCCAACTGCCCTTGAAGTCTAGGACACGGAGTCTTAATAGATCTTCAAGAGTTTGAATAGTCCTTTTTGATTGTCCGTCCGTTTGAGGATGGTATGCCGAACTAAATCGCAAATCCGTGCCCATAGCTTTTTGCAAGCTAACCCAAAATCTTGAAGTGAATCTTGGGTCACGATCCGAAACTATGGATACAGGCATGCCATGCAACCTCACAATCTCATTCACGTCATATACTAGCAAGACGCGTTCAAGGAATAAGTCTCCAGATCGGCAAGAAATGAGCAGACTTGGTTAATCTATCAACAATAACCCAAATAGCATTGATGCCTTGAGAAACCGTAGGAAGACCCGTAACGAAATCCATGGTAATTTGTTCCCACTTCTATTTCGGAATCTTAAGTGGTTGCAACGGACCCTTAGGTACTAGATGCTCCGCCTTTACACGTTGACAAGTTAAACACATCGAGATAAACTTTGCAATCTCTCTCTTCATATTGTTCCACCAAAATGTATGTCGAAGATCACGATACATTTTAGTACTTCCGTGATGGATTGCAAATGGTGTATTGTGTGCCTCCATCATAATCTTGTACTTCAAATCGAGTCGTTAGGGACACAAAGTCTAGAGTGGACTCAAGTATTCCTTCTTCATCAATTCTCGCCCTAATAGCTCCTTCTTGTACTTTCTTCTTCATACGCATCATTTCCGCCTTGGTGGCTTGAGCAACCTTAACTTTTTCTATTAAAGTTGGCTCTGTCGTATACTTGACATCATCGCACTCATTCCGCATATGATCTTCTACTCAACGCGTCGGCTACCACGTTCGCTTTTCGGGATGATATTGAATAGTGTGGTCGTAGTCTTTCAATAGCTCGAGCCAACGTCATTGCCGCGTGTTGAGTTCTTTTGAGTGAAGAAATATTTAAGGCTTTTATGGTGCGAATATATCTCCACTTTCTCCCCATATAGATAGTGCCTCCATATCTTTAGCGCGAAAACATTACGCTAACTCTAGATCACGAGTAGGATAATTCCTCTCATACTCTTTAAGTTGTCGCGAGGCATAGGCTATGACTTTCCCACGTTGCATGAGAACACATCCTAACCCTTTGCACGAAGCATCATTTGTAGATAACAAATCCATCCATACCGGATGGTATTGTTAGAATAGGTTAGAAATGAGTCTCCTCTTGAGCTCTTGGAAACTCTTCTCGCGTTCCTCGCTCCAAACGAATTTTGTATCCTTAGGAGTTAGGCGAGTTAATGGAGTAGCGATTCGAAAAACCCTTCCACGAATCTCCAGATAATAACCACTAGACCCGAAAAGCTACGATTTGCTTGGTTGCTCTCAACTTTAGATTGCTTCATCTTCGTCGGTCCACGGATACTCCATGTTTCGACACCACGTGCCCAAGGAATGCTACTTCCTCGAAGCCAAAACTTCGCATTTCTTCAATTTGGCATATAGTTTGTTTTCACGAAGCCTTTGGAGTACCAAATTTTCAAATGGTGCTCATGATCTTCACGACTTTTGGAATATATATGAGGATGTCATCAATAAAGACAACAACAAACCCATCCAAATATTCCTTGAATACTCGGTTCATCATATCCATGAAAGCCGCGAGGAGCATTAGTTAGTCCGAAAAGACATGACTAAGAATTCATAATGCCCATCTGAAGTTAAAGCGCGGTCTTTGGAATATCCTCGGTTCTAATCTTCAAATGATGATATCCGAGCGAAGATCGATTTTTGAAAAGAATTGTGCCCTTGCAATTGGTCAAACAAGTCATCAATACGAGGTAGAGGATACCTATTCTTGATGGTGACATGGTTCAATTCCCGATAGTCAATACAAAGTCGCATACTCCGTCTTTCTTCTTTACTTAATAAGCAGGAGCACCCCAAGGAGATGTCTTGGGGCCAGAATGAAACCGATGTCCAACAATTCACGTAGTTGGACTTTTAACTCTGAAGTTCAATAGGAGCCATTCGATATGGGGTTTTAGAAATGGGCTTTGTACGGGTTTCAAGATCAATAAAGAATTCAACTTCACGTTACGGGGGTAGGCCGGAAGTTCTTGAAATACGTCGGGAAAGTCAATAACAACAGAATATTATTCAAATTTGACGTGTCTTTATTCAAATCCATAACATGGGCTAAGAAAGCTTGACATCCGTTTTTCAATAAACGAATAGCTTTATGATTAGATATGATGATGATTGATTTTAATGGTTTAGTTGCTTGAATTAAATACAACGGGTTGGTTAGGAATATGAAAACTAACAACCTTACGAAAAACAATCAATTTTGGCATGATGAGTAGTTAACCAATCAATCCCAAAATCACATCAAAAGCAAGTATTTTAAAGAGATAAGGTCAACGGTAAGGTGATGGTGCCAACTTGAATCAAACAAGATTTATAAGCGATGGGATGTGATGAAAGTTTTTCCTAACGGAGTTTCCACGAGATAGGTCAAAGTCTAATTTCTCCTGAGTCAAGTTTAAACGCGTTGAGCACATGCAGGAGAGATAAATGAATGGGTAGCACCGGTATCAAGTAAGGTATAAACTTCAAGAATTTATAAATAACTTACCCGTGATCACCTCGTTCGGGTTCCTCGCATTTTGACCGATCACAACAAACGCTCTTCCGGAATCGTTGACTTTGAATTTTTGGGATATCTTTTGAGTCACCGTCCCCGTTGAACTAGGTTTTGCTACTGCATCTGATCTCGAAGCGATATGTCATTCCTTTCCACAATTATAGCATACATTGAATCTGTTGTGGGCGGTTTGACCGATATGTCCCTCTTTTCCGCATTTATAGCATATATGACCGGTGGTCGTTCTCCTCCCTTAGAACCGATTCTTTGCAGACGCCAGACCGCTCGTCTTCACATGGTCGTTGTTAAATCTCCTCTTTTAAAATCTCCTCTCCCGACTCGCTTCTTCTATTTTCATGGCCATGATTACCACCAGAGTGGTTACCATTTTGTCCGTCTGTTTCTTTTCTCCACTTTGGTTATCATTATTCTTTTGACCGCTATCTCCGTATGCGATCCACGGTTATGGTCCCTCGGTTGAACATACTAGTTATCTCGCTTTCTAACAATTGAGCCTCGTTAACAACATCTGAATAGAGAGAAAATTTATGAGAAATAAGATATTGTCGTATCTTTAGGGTTTCAAACCTCTCGTAAAACATCCGCGTCATACGTTCCTCATTCTCCACCAAATGAGGTGCAAACACGGATAACTCGCAAACTTTGCCTCGTCTTTGAGACACCGCCATGTTGTTTTGTTCTAATCGATGAACTCCACTTCCTTCATATAGACGAACACTTTCGGGAAAGTATTTGTCATTAAATAGTTTCTGAAACGTCTCCCAAGACATCTTTGAGTGCGGTTTGGATGGGCACGCTTCACAGACTCCCACCAAAGAGATCTCGCCTCGCCATGGAACATAAAGGTGGCGAATGGAACCTTCTGTTCCTCCGTGCATCCTAAGACATCGAATATCTTGGTAATTTGCTTGACCCATGTTTACGCCATGATCGGATCCGCTTTCCCTTAAATTCTCGTGGTCCCAACTCTTTGAATCGCTTGGCCGTGATAACCCGTGAATTGCTATCATTTCCTCCTATATTTTGAACACGAGTCTCCTCGTGCGATTTTGCATAAAGCTGCAAAAAGCTTCTAAACATCCCCTCGTTCATCATCACCTTTCGATGGTGTTGTTCACAGGAGGAACATAGCTTGACTGTTGCCGCGTTCTCCTCGTTGGTGAGTACTGAGCGTCTCCACGGTCTCATTTCCATTGTTAATATTCTCAATCGACATTCTCAAATCTCATCATAAAACAAGGGTTAATTAAGAAATCAATATATCACATAATATCCTATATACTTGACCAACTAACAAATAAGCTTAGGTAGGACACACTAGCGAAGGATTTACTCGTCTCTCCTCTCCTAGTTCTATTCCCGATCTCCGCCAGAGATCATATCCCTAAGCTCGATACCAACCGTGGCGCCCCCAAAATAGGTATACATCACCCATTCCGAGTTGTCAATACATGGTACGAAACAACTACAACTTTATTATTACAACAATGAACTCGTGAGTTTGAATACAAATATTATCTTCAGACAATATCTATACTCAAATAAATCCTCATCACATTTATTGATACATTATTTTACAAAATGGTGAGGACTACTAAACAACTCTCTCTAGAACCTTCATTCCATTCCCCAGGCTAAATACTCGCTATATTCTCGCCTCCCGAGAAGAAAAAATGGAACAAAAAGGAAAAGGGTGAGCTCAACTAGCCCATAAAGAATATTATGACTAAGATAATATACAACAAATTATCATTAGTCTTCAACAGGAAAAATCTAATAGAATACAATAGACAACAAATTTTAAATCAATATTGGCGAAGAAAATAATAATTCATTAGAAGAGTTAAGTAGAGAATGCAAACTACTATCTTCATGTATGAATTTAAAAGTTCATCGTCTATCTTTTATCCTCAACAACATTAATCAATATATATCTCGAATCAAATATTCATCTTTGCACTACTGTGCCAAAGATATTCATCATTGGTCATGTTCATCTAAACACTGCTCATCTTTGCACTACTGGCCAAAGATATTCATCGAAATCATTCATCTTTGCACTACAGCCAAAGATATTCCATAATATCATCATTTAAGATCGAAGATGATGAAAAATATTTTTAAAGAAACGAATCCAAAGAAAACAAAATGACAAGGATTAAGGATTAAGGATTAGTACTTTGTTTTATCCACGTCCAAAAATACCTCAAAAATAATCACAGTGATGTAAAATTCAAGAATGATCAAAACATGGATACAATCAAAGCTAGTATCCAGAATAGATATTTTGGACGAAAAGAAATTTTTTCATTTTTCGATGAATAGTGCCATATTCTTGAATAGTATTGTATATGTGAATAGTGCCGTATACGTGAATAGTAACTCCGACACCAAAAGATAGAAATTTCACAAAAAAATATCTTCACGCTTCGTGAATAGTACTCGTGAATAGTAACTCATGAATAGTAACTCATGAATAGTAACCCCGACATGAAAAAGTTCCAAATTTGATAAAAATTTCCAACCAATATTTCGGCATAATGATATTGAAGAAATAATATCATTTTCTAATAAAATAACATCCCTTACCTCGCAAAGACAAGATTTTACAGTTGAAACACCTGGATATAGGCTATGACTTGAACTTGCAATCAGATAGCAATACTCAAAGTATACTCAAAATACTCATAAGAATACGCTTCGATAATATAGAGAGAAAACTTGATTTACGGTGTGATTTTTAATTCTAATCTAAGCACCCTATTTATAGGAAATTGCTTAGAACACCAAAGCAGAAAATTTAATATAATATTAATATATATAATAAATCTTCTACGCCATCCTACCAGCTGATCTCAAACACCTAACACATGTCCATAAACAACAAAAATGTTTTTCTAAATAAAAATAATTAAAACTTCCAAAAATCAATTATTTCAGAACTTCGTAACTTCAATAATTCATAATAAATAGCCCTTTTGCCAGAAAATTTGAATCTCACGACTTCGCATAGGAAATTCAATTCTCTACAACTTTGCAGAAGAAAATTTTTCCAAATTCCAAACAAAATTGGCCAAGAAATCCATAAACCAGGCGATTTTACACTATAATCAAATTTCGATCAATAAATGGGGTCCAATTGATATGTTTAACATGTTTTAAACATTTATTGCAACAAAAATACTCTTCTTCCTCGTATACTCATATATCTCACATTCGTTGTAAAAATATCACCATTATTATATTATTAAAATATAATAATATATTTAAATGAATTATTTTATCGTAAAAGATAAAATTTCAATTTTCAACAATTGTCACATTAAAAATTTTCTCCATCTATATCCACATAAAATCAATATTTTTCTTATCATATGAATCAATAATTAATTATTCACAAATAATATTACAAATCACAATATTGACAACCAGTGCGCCTCCTGGAAAGAGGGCTTTCCAATAAAGATTTCTCCTTCATCGGGGCGCCGATTAGGTGACCAAACCTCTCCTTAGATGAACTTTCTAGACATTGCCAATAATGTTATCCAATAATATTATTTAGATAATATGAATTATTGCTCTGATAATGGAAAATACCGTGTAATGACAATTTATCAAACAACAAAGAATATAAAATATCAACGCAGATAATTATTAAATCAATAAAATATTTGAATAAAGAAATTAATGTAACCATTATTGAGTAGTGCCTTCTTACGTAAGAATCAATAATTTGTGTAATCACGTATACTACGTGTTTTTAACCAATTTAGTATTTTAGCAAGATTAATTGGTAATAACTACTGTTTGTTATTTTTAAACAACTTATATTTGTCGTTTTCTTCATCCAATGGATTTCAGTTATGGGCCCACACATGGTCATACTTGCATTGCATTTAATATTCCCAAGCCGATTTAATATTCCATGACCAAACGAATATTCCCAAACAACAATGAATATTTTATAACCACTTGCTTATTTTGAAATATTTGCGTATTTTACCCCTAACTATCCACATTAATCAAATCAGCCCTTACTATTTCAAAATAATAAATAGAGAAAATTAAATTTCATTAATAATAAGTTGGGGTCTTACATATACTAAAGTTAGGCATAGCTAAAACTAGAGCCTTAGTCATAGTCTCTTTAAGAACCAAGAAAGCCTCTATAGCTTTTTCATTCCACTGAAACCCATAGTTTCTAATAACCCTATTGTAATAGTCTGTGAGACCCAGAAATCCCCTCAAGCTTTTGATATTTGTCAGCAAGGGCCATTTAATCATACACTCAATCTTTTCAGGATCAGTTGCCACCCCATCTTGATATGCCCCAAATACTGAACATGTTCAGTCCCAAACTTGTATTTACTCCTTTTAGCAAAAAGTTGATTATCTAGTAACAGTTGCAAAGTCATCTTGAGGTGGTTCAAGTGATCTTCATAAGTCTTACTATACACCAATATGTCGTCAAAAAGACAAGAATAAATTTTCCGAGATACGGCTTGAATACCTCATTCATGAGAGATTGAAAAGTCAGTAGGAGCATTTATGAGGCCAAATGGCATGACTAAGAATTCAAAATGACCTGTGTGTGTTCGAAAAGCTATTTTAGGGATGTCGTCAGCACCACCGATCCGATGATAACTAGACCTTAGGTTTAGCTTAGAAAACCACATTGCCCCATGCAATTCATCCAACAGTTCATCAATTGCCGGGATTGGAAACATGTCCTTAATAGCTTTGTTCATTGAGAGACACATAATTTACACACATCCTCCAAGAACCATCTTGCTTTTTAACCAAAAGAAGATAGGGAATGCATAAGGATCATTACTTGGTTGAATGACCCTAGTATTCAACATTTCATTCACCAATTTTTCTATTTCCTCCTTTTTGCATGGGGGTATCTCATGGCGTTAAACTTCATCGGTTAACTACCCTCCTTAAGGTTTATATGATGGTTGTGTGGAAGGTGTTTAGGCTCTGAAAAACTTTAGAGAATTGGTTACATAATACAATCATTTGTTCATTATGCTCCCTCTCGCCTTCTTGTCCTCAATTTCCTCCTTCAATCCCTTTCTTTGCAGTTTGTTATAATCCAAATTCTCGCACCATACCAAACAGATAACCAAAATATTCATGAGTCATGGCTTGTATAGTCCTTTTAAATTCCCAAATTCATATAATCAAGTGAAGGTGTCATTGCATCGATTCCCCATGTAACACCACTTCCTCCCATTTTTGGAGATTGTTAATTGCAGGGTTAAAATGTTTTTTCAATTGATTGTACTATAAGTTTCACTTACGGATGGATAATCGAACTTTTTTCTTACAAATCAACTCATTTGCACTCGACTTTTCTAACAAAAAAAAACGTTAAATAAGTTTGATCATAACTAAAACTACACGCCGTCGGCCAATTTGAGTTGTCTGTTATTCTGTCGATGTAGGCGCCTTTAGTGTGATGTGACAAAGATTATGTGGATTTTTAGGAAATTTTTTATGAAGAAAATGAAAAAAAATATTTTAAAGTATAATAAAAATTATAAAATTAAAAATATTTTAAAATTAAAAATCTTTTCAAATTTCTGACATTAAATAAAAAACGCGCTTTCTTTATAAAAATAAAATAAAAAACACATTTTTTAATAAAATAAAATAAAAAAAGCAGCTTTTTTTATAAAAATAAAATAAAAAAGCAAAAAATTATTTTTAAAAATGCGCTTTTTTAAATAAAAATAAAATAAAAATACAATTTTTTTAATAAAATAAAATAAAAAACGCTTTTTTTTTATAAAAAAATAAATCGCATTTTTTTATAAAAATAAAATAAAAAAGCATAAATATTTTTTATAAATAAAAAGCGCAACTTTTTTTTAATAAAATAAAATAAAAAAAATAAATTTTTTAATAAAATTAAAATTTTATAAACATTTTTTTATAAAATAAAATAAAAATAGTGCTTGTTTTAACAAAAATAAAATAAAAAACGCTGATTTTTTTAATTAAAAAACACTTTTTTTATAAAACAAAACACAGTTTTTTTTATAAAAATAAAATAAAAACACAAATTTGGTTTTTTATAAAAACAACGCTCTCTGTCTCTCCTTCTCCGTCACAACAACGCGTTTGACTTAATTATAAATTTAATGTCCGAATTTAAAAAGATTTTTTTTTATTTTTATGAAAAAAAATTCATTTTTTTTATATAAGAAAATTATAATTTTATTTTATTTTTTTAAAAAAAATGAATTCTTTTATTAAAAAACATCATTTTTATTTTATTTTTATAAAAAAATTGTTTTTTATTAAAAAATTGCACTTTTTTGTCTAAAAATATTGCCTTTTTATAAAAAAAAACATTTTTATTTTATTTTTATTAAAAAATGCATTTTTTATTTTATTTTATAAAAAAAAAGCGCCTTTTTTATTTTATTTTTATTAAAAAAATTATGCTTTTTTTTGTAAAAAATTCTGCTTTTTATTTTATTTTTATAAAAAAAGCACACTTTTTTTTTATAAAAAATGTTGTTTTTTTTATTAAAAATGACTTTTTATTTTATTTTTATTAAAAAAAGCTGCGTTTTTATTTAATGTCCAAATTTGAATTTTTTTTTTAATTTTATAATTTTTATTATACTTGAAAATATTTTTCCATTTTCTTCATAAAAGTTTCCTAAAATCCACATAATCACCGCCACATCACTTAGAATTTTACAACTCGAACTTCGACGTACTACTTTCCGTTAATAAATCAAACTTGTTTAACGGTTTTTTATTTTTTGTTAGAAAAGTCGAGTACGATGAGTTGATCAGAAGAAAAAAAAGTTCGATTATCTATCGTAAGTCGACTTTATAAGACAAATGATGAAAAAGCCTTTAACCCGTTAATTGCAATGGTACAAGTTAAATGTCACCGGATTGAAGCTCTTGAGCCACCGAACTCCCAAAAAACATCTATACCTCCCAATGGCGGGATTCTAAAATCGGTAATGAATTATTCACCCCGAATCGTCCCACTCGAAACCCTCACATTCCCCGGTAACTACTCACCTTGAAGCCATCGACCACGCATACGTTGGATCGGGTTTAGTATTCTATAGTTTAGCTTTAACCCTTCTAGCATCTTTAACCCTTCTATAGTTTAGTATTCTTTAGTATTCTATAGTACTACCATTATCAATCAGAATTCTCATGATTCCACCATTAGCCATCCCCACAATCCTTATAGTATTATTAACACTATGCCTTGACAAGGCATGAAGTGTTTGTTATATGTGCCTCTTGTTTTCCATCATCATTAGTAACCTCTAAAACTTCCACTTCACAGCAGTCCACTTCCTTCACTTCCTCAGAAGGTAACAACATGAATAATTGGGGCTTTTTACATTGATGTCCAAAAGTGTAAGGCTCATCACATGCAAAACACAACCCTTTTTTCCTTTTCTCAGCCATTTTCTCTCTAGTCAAACCTCTGATGGGCAAGGACCTGCTAAGTTCCAGTTGATTTGCAGGTATTGTAGCATTTTTAGAACCACTTGGATGGGAAAGTTTTGGAGAAGGAACATTCACATGTTTTTGATAACCCCCGCCTATACTGAATTTATTTCCTTGCCTACTCTTCTTCAACCATGCCTCATCTACTCTAGATACTCGAATCAACTCCTTGAGATTGGTCACCTTAAACTCTTGAATTCCCAACCTTATTTCTTATTTTAATCCCCAAGGAAACAATCCATAAAGAAGGATTCATTTAGTGTGGTATTCCTCAATAATGTCCATCCTTTCAACTCTTCAAATTTCCTCCTGTATTCATCCACTGTACCATTCTGCTGCATATTTTTAAGCTCACCAATATGATTAGTTTAAGACTCAGGCCCAAACTTGGCCATGATCTCGTCTATGAAGATATTCCATGTCATATCTACTCCTTCATGTACAAATACAACATACAATTCCTCAGCATCACCCTCCAAATTTAGTGTTACTAGGTACAACTTTTGATCCTCAACTACCACATGATGTGCAAACAACTTATTACACTTTCTAACCCATGACCTAGGGTTTGTTCCATCAAATTTAGGGAATTCAAATTTAATGGTTTTGAAAATATTGTTTCCAGCCTTTGAAAGTAGTATGCACACAAGCCAATCATGTTTGATGATAAAACATATACTTTGTAACAATCTTATTCATTTATTAATAAAAAGTATTAATTTATTAAAGGCTTTTAATTATCTACATGATGCTGTTTTATAATATGTGATAAACCCATAGTTTTAAGCAATGCTTTTAGAATAATGATGATGATCATTCTAATGAGATCTAAATTCTTAGAAAGCTTAAAACTAAAATAGTTCCCAATCATTGGATTACTAAATTATGGATTAGTGAATCCGGATAGATTGGTACATACGTTGCTTGCTCATTGGATGAGGATGATTGATCTCATGATCATTTGTGTGGAGACACTAAAGCAAGTATATAGGTGCTTATTAGAGAATAAGTTCATTGAACGTGGCTCTCTAAGGAATACCTAATGGAGTTTTACTTGCCTGTCAATAGGAATTCCTGTAGTGATAGTAGTACAAGTGATCCTTGGACTTGAGATCATCATAGTATCTTGTGTATGATGAGTTATACTTTGACTTATTCCTTAATACCCTTAGGGAATATCAAAGGGTATGCTTGGGTATAATAAGTTGTACATGGAGATAATGTATGATCAATAAAGAATCTACCACTTCTATTAAAAGAAGATAAATGTCCTATGTGATTCGATAAATGACAACCCAAGAGTCCTTGGCAAAAGCGAGAATGAAATTAGAAAGGAGTTTCTAATTTGCATTATTTGGTGTTGTGCATTTAAGGATCGAAATACATATAATTAAATAAAATAAGACTTGACAAAGAATTCCATGTCTTATATTTAATTGGGACATTGTATGGTGGAAGGATTGAATTGTCACGGTAACTATTTACTCAAAGGTTCTTTTATGATTAATGTTGAAATCTATATTATCCGGAAAGTCGTTGATCGCTAGGAGGCTTTATCCTATTGTCAGAGAATAAATATTATTTATTTAAATAAATAAATTATTTAATTTATTTATTTAAATAAGATTAGAATTGTTCTAATTGATTTATTCACAACCTAGGTTTAATATGGAGAACCTAAAGGGTCACACCATAAAAGGAAGAATAATTATTTAAGAAGTTAATGGCATAATCGTAATAATATGTTATGTATATTTAATTTAATCTATGGTGATAGAATAAATTAAATAGCTTAATATTTATTATTTAATATTTTAGAAATATTAAATATAAATTAATAAGAGGAGTCTTCTTTATATTATTAAAATTATTATTATTATTTTAATTTCTAAAAGAGTTTAGGAATTAATTTAATATAAGTACTCTCATTTATTCCTAATTGGATTAGGAAGGAAAATTAGTTAAATGAGTTTAATTAATTATCTCTAATAAGATTAGGGGCCCTTTAATTAAAAGGGTTTAATTAAATAATACCTTATTTTTAATAGGGTTACTTGATATCTTTATAAGAGGAGTCTTATATCAGATATCAAGACTACGTAATAATTCCAATAGTTGGGAGAGTACGCTCTTTTTCTATAGAGATAGAAAAACTAGGGTTTAGCCAACCACCCATCTTCTTGAATCCTTCTTCTTCCTTGGTGGATCACCTCTAGAGGCCAAACACTTGGGTGGCTAACGTTGATCAAAGGAAGGAACAAAACCCGGTGGATTCAAGTTGAACGCGAAAAGGATTGGAGGTGAACTTGTACCTGAGGAAGCTCGGATCTTCAAGGGTATGTTTCTTATTCATCTTTTTGATTAATTAATAATTATGCATAAAGGGTGATCCGGGTATATGGTTTGTAAAATTTTTAAACTCATGATTTATCTCGCTTCCGCTTATTTATGCAATTTGATTGCGTTCTTGAATATTACAAACCTAACAGTGGCATTAGAGCCAAACCTTTATGCAAATTATTAATTGTTTGATTTGATATGTATATTGATATGTGTTTAGAACAATTTAATTGTATAAAATTTAATAAAAAAAAAAAAATTCATTCGTGAACTTTTTTTTTTCTTCGCTGCGTTTAAATCTGCGGGAAATAAGCTGATGACTCGCTGGAGGTAGCAGGTCACATGATTCACATTTTGATTCTTGTCAGGATACATTTTAATATATATATATATATACTTATTATATATTTACGGTATTTATATGTATATATATTAACGGTTTAAGCTTAATATATATTACTTATATATAATATATATATATATTATCGTAATATAGTATATATATAATAATAATTACTCAAGGGTCCTGCAAATTCACGTGACAAAAGTTAACAAGTTTCCTCAAAACTCACGGAAATTTTATATATAAAATATATTACGAATATATATATATATATATATATATATATATATTTATATATATATATATTCTTAATTATTATATAATTAATATAAAAGGTTTATTTTAATTTTAAAATAAAAGGTTTATTTTAATATTAAAATATAAAGTTTATTTTAATTTTAAAATTAAATTTCATGCTAACTAATTAGAGTTGGAATTGGATTCCATGATAACTAATTGGAGTTGAAATTGGATTTTATTTTTTCTAAAATAAAGGAGTTTATTTGTGAATAGGGAAGTAAATCCATTTTTCCTTAAATAAAGTAGTTTATTTAGATATGAAATAAGATTTCATATTATTCAAAATAAAAGAGTTTATTTGTGAATAGGAAATAGAATCCGTGTTTCCTTTAATAAAGGAGTTATTTTTTTTTGCATGGAATTGGATTCCATAATTAATTAAAATAAAGGAGTTTATTTTGATTAAAGATTTTGATTAAAATAAAATAGTTTATTTTATTCAAAATTGGATAAATTAAAATAAAATAGTTTTATTTTGATTTAAATTTGGATTAAAATAAAGGAGTTTATTTTAATTTAAAATTAGATTTTATACTAACTAAAGTTGCCCATTAAATGATATCATCATATATATATTAAATGTTTATTATTCATGAGATGAATGTTATTTATTGATGCATATGATGATGTGTATGATAATAAATGGGATTGATTATGGACTATTGATTAATGTAATTCGATTTTATTTTAGTTGGATGCATGAATGTATGGGTTTTATTAAACGAGTCTGCGTACCTCATCTTCTCTAATTTTTTCTTAATGTAAATTCTATCTCTCTCTATGTATTTCCCTCGATCACGATCAAGGTTTTTATTTATTTTAAATAGTTTTGTAATAGGAATAGTTAGAATTATTTTGAAGAATTGGAGATCGAGGAAGCAAGGAGCTTGAAGACCCGTTTGTAATGGAGCCCCAGTTTAAATGTAATAGTTATATTTAAATATTATTTCTTGCACCCCCTTGGGTTTGACCTTTTGTTCACTTGGTGGCTCTAGTGAACCAAACTAGAATAAAAGTCCATAATCAATTCAGGTAGAATATAGTATTCTATATATGCATGCTTATATTATATATATATTATATATTATGCAAACATGCTTCGCATGTTTATTAATATGACGCATATTTTATATATATATGTGCATGCGCGCTTAACAAGATGAGACAATTAATAACAAAACCCCTCAATTTTTTTTATATTAAGTCCTAAGCGTTCAAAGATATTTGGAATATCGAACGTCGCCTTCTAGCATGATAAAATTAATAGAGTATTAAATATTTAATATGAGTTTGTTGTGTCACCACAAGGCAAGTATTAAGTATTTAAGATGTTAATTTATCACATTTGATGCTTATAAAGAAAATTGAACAATATTGTTTTGTTGTGTCACCACAAGGATGATATTTTTCTTTTTTTTAATATATGGAGTGCTAGGTCGGACTTAACTTGGATAATTTTGATTCGGATGTGCCACCACTTGATCAAAATAATCTAAGAGACAAAAGAAAAGGAGTTGCATAGTTGATGTAATTGACAAAAGTTGTCTACCTATTTATTTATATATAGTTTGTTGTGTCACCACAAGGCTATATACATTTGAAATGGGATCCTTATTCTCACTAGCAAATCTTTAATTAGATTTTGCCGAACTATATAAGTGAGGGTAATATAGTTTGAAGAAAATAGTGGGAGATACCAATTTAAAACAAGACCTAAATTATTTTGGTAATTAATAAAAGAATGCATGTTAAAATGTTGTTAATTACAAATTCATTTACAGAATTTTACAATGTCTAAATTACTATCACTGCGAAACATATTAGATGTTATTTAACCAAACCGTATTAAACAAATTGGTTAAGGAATTTGAGAATAGTTCTCATGGCTGAAAAGTTATCTTATGTCCTTAATACGTCTATCCCTACAATAGTTGCAGACAATGCCTCTAAGGAAGAGATTGCTACTTTTAGAAAGTGGCAAGATGATGCACAGTTGGCTCAATGCATCATGCTCGCATCCACGAGTAACGAGCTTCAGCCACAAGATGAAACTATGGATGCTCCTACTATATTCCCCACATCAAGTAGTTGATGGTGAGAAAGCGGGGCCGATAGATATCGAGATATCTAAGGAGCTCTTTCGATCTAGAATGGCCAATGGCACTATAAGATGCAGATAAAAGTCCTTAATATAATCAATTTGATTGATCAATTAGGACAACGGGTTTTATCATGGATGGAGAGTTGAGCCAAAATTTGATCTTGCACTCACTCCCGGACTCCTTTCACAATTGTTGTGAATTTTTCATATGAACAAGCTAGATATCAGCCTCGCTGATTTGCTTAACATGTTGAAAAATGTTGAGAGTCATTTTTCAACCAAGAAAGACCATGTCTTCTTGGTAGGGGCAAAGGATCTTCCGAAAAGAAGATTGATTTAAAGAAGGTAAAATGAAAGGCGTAAACAAAGGATAATAAGAACAAAACTGATATGGATAGCAAAGGAGTTTGCTTCCACTGCTATAAGCCTGGACACTGGAAAGAAACTGCAAGAAGCATCTTGCGAGGCTAACCAAAGAAGCTTAGTGAAGTTTCCGTTACAAATACAAATTTGTTCATGATTTAAAATAAATTTTTCTTTTAAGTCAAGGTTCTACTTGGGTATTGGATACCGACTTTGGTTATCATAAATAAAGATTTATGAAGGGACCAAGCAGAAGTAGAAAGCTAAACAAAGATAAGTAATCCTATGTGTGAAAAATGAAACAAAGGTTGCTGCATTAACCATAGGAACTTGTAGTTTAGCACTGCCTACGGACAAATCTATTAAATCAATAAGTTGTTATTGTATTCCAATTCTCGTTGGAAACATTATTTCTATTTTATTGTTGGACAATAAAATCTTTGGTATTATATTTAAGAACAATTGTTTTTCTATTTATAATAATAATGTTTTGTATAGAACTGGAATATTACTTAATGGATTTTGTATACTTGACTTACGTGAAAAATATATTTTGCATATTGAACAAATTAGTATAAGAAAAGGAGATGATCATTCAAAGAGTTGAATGTGTGTATTTGCTGAAATACAAGTATGAATTATTTGAAAGGTTTAAAGAATTCAGAAGTGAAACAAATTAACAATGTATTAAGATTCTTTGATTAGATCAAGAAATAAATACTTGTGCAATAAGTTTCTAGATCATCTCAAATGGTTTTTCTCATAATGGACACCTCATGATACGTAATAATTGATTGATGTATCCGAAAGGAAAAATCATACCTTGTTGGACATAGTGCGGTCCATAATGATTTTACCGAGCATTCCAAAGATTCTTCTGTGGTCATGTCCTAGAAATGGTCAGATATATCTACTGAAAAGGTAACCTCAAAATCCGGGCCCAAAGACTCCATAAAAGTTATGGATGTGGAGGATTCCTAATCTTAAGTATGTTAAGTTAAGGGGTTGTCCAACTTATGTGAAAAGGTTTGAAGGATAAGCTTGGGACAAGATTTGACATGTATGATTTGTGGGACATCCTAAAGTAAGTTTAGGGTATATGTTCTATAATTCTACTTAGCAAAAAGGTGTTTGTTACTGAAACACGCTTTCTAAGATAAAGGTGTTTATCATTAAAAGGGGCTAGTGGGAGGATAATAGATCTTGAAGAGTTCAAGAACCACAAAACACTATAATTCAAATAAGAGAAACACAGTAGATGAACCTATTGTACCACAAATAATCAGAAATGAAATATTACCAAGATACTTGGGAGGTATGGATTCATCATGGATGATGATGATGAGGTACACATCATAGAAGATGATGATCCAGTTACATTCGATGAGGTAAGACTTCTAGTGTGTACAAAAGGGACAAGTGGGGAGCGCCAGTGACATTCCTAATATTATATGTTGATATACTACGGATAAGGAATGACATACTAATGCTACAATCAAGAATGATAAAGTTGTCTAAACATTCCTCTATGAATGGTTTGGGAAGAGTATCTTAATTGGGGATAAAATCTATATAGATAGATACAAGAGGATGCTCGACTTAACCCAAGCGAACGATATTCATTTGATGCTAAAGTCGTTTAGCATGGCAAACTCAAGAGATGTCTCATGTCGATGAGCTATGGAGTGTATCTCTCTTAATAGTCCCCACAGGACTCTCGAAAGAGAGGTCGCATGAGTGACAATCATGCATGCAATGAAATGTACGAGACACGATGACGATCGGTCATATTATGGAGAAGTTCACTATGAGTCGGTGAAAAACATCTTAAAGTGCTTAACCTAAGCACTAAGGATGTGATCATATTCATGGTGGGTCTTAATTAAAACTAGAGGGCTTAATGAGACTCAAGTTTTCTCGCATGCACCAAGACGACGGAAAAATCCACTTTAAGGTAAAGGTTTACCTTGAATTAGTGCGATGAATTGGAAAGGTTCCAAAATGAAGAAAAGAGTTCTTTGGTTTAGTGATAAAGACAAAGTATATAGCTATAAATGAAGTCGCAAGTTGATTGTTTGGATTAAAAGTTCATTACTGAACTAGGAATAGTTCCTAAGTCTCATCTTGGATCTAAACATGTGTTGTGGCACTTTCATTTGATTATTAGAATCATTGAAAGATGGGAAATCACTATAGAGATAGTGGACTCTCATGAACAACATTACATATCCATTAACTAAAGCTTATCCAACGTTAGGGATAATCGCCACTTAGAGAAGAAGAGTATGAGATACCATGACGATTGGCTTTAGTGCAAGTGGGAGATTGAAAGTAGTATGCACACAAGCCAATCATGTTTGATGATAAAGCATATACTTTGTAACAATCTTATTCATTTATTAATAAAAAGTATTAATTTATTAAAGGCTTTTAATTATCTACATGATGTTTGTTTTATAATATGTGATAAACCCATAGTTTTAAGCAATGCTTTTAGAATAATGATGATGATCATTCTAATGAGATCTAAATTCTTAGAAAGCTTAAAACTAAAATAGTTTCCAATCATTGGATTACTAAATTGGGGATTAGTGAATCCGGATAGATTGGTACATACGTTGCTTGCTCATTGGATGAGGATGATTGATCTCATGATCATTTGTGTGGAGACACTAAAGCAAGTATGTAGGTGCTTATTAGAGAATAAGTTCAATCGAACGTGGCTCGCTAAGGAATACCTAATGGAGTTTTACTTTTTGTCGTCAATAAGAATTCTCAGTAGTGATAGTAGTATAGTGATCCTTGGACTTGAGATCATCATAGTATCTTGTGTATGATGAGTTATACTTTGACTTATTCCTTAATACCCTTAGGGTATATCAAAGGGTATGCTTGGGTATAATAAGTTGTACATGGAGATAATGTATGATCAATAAAGAATCTACCACTTATTAAAAGAAGAGAAATGTCCTATGTGATTCGATAAATGACAACCCAAAGAGTCCTTGGCGGTTAAGGCGTAATGAAATTAGAAAGGAGTTTCTAATTTGCATTATTTGGTGTTGTGCGTTTAAGGATCGAAATACATATAATTAAATAAAATAAGACTTGACAAAGAATTCCATGTCTTATATTTAATTGGGACATTGTATGGTGGAAGGATTGAATTGTATTCAGTAACTATTTACTCAAAGGTTCTTTTATGATTAATGTTGAAATCTATATTATCCGGAAAGTCGTTGATCGCTAGGGAGGCTTATCCCTATTGTAGAATAAATATTATTTATTTAAATAAATTAATTGTTTAATTTATTTATTTAAATAAGATTAAATTGTTCTAATTGATTTATTCACAACCGGTTTAATATGGAGAACCTAAAGGGTCACACCATAAAAGGAAGAATAATTATTTAAGAAGTTAATGGCATAATCGTAATAATATAAAGTTATGTATATTTAATTTAATCTATGGTGATAGAATAAATTAAATAGCTTAATATTTATTATTTAATATTTTAGAAATATTAAATATAAATTAATAAGAGGAGTCTTCTTTATATTATTAAAATTATTATTATTATTTTAATTTCTAAAAGAGTTTAGGAATTAATTTAATATAAGTACTCTCATTTATTCCTAATTGGATTAGGAAGGAAAATTAGTTAAATGAGTTTAATTAATTATCCCTAATAAGATTAGGGAGCCCCTTTAATTAAAAGGGTTTAATTAAATAATACCTTATTTTTAATAGGGTTACTTGATATCTTTATAAGAGGAGTCTTATATCAGATATCAAGACTACGTAATAATTCCAATAGTTGGGAGAGTACGCTCTTTTTCTATAGAGATAGAAAAACTAGGGTTTAGCCAACCACCCATCTTCTTGAATCCTTCTTCTTCCTTGGTGGATCACCTCTAGAGGCCAAACACTTGGGTGGCTAACGTTGATCAAAGGAAGGAACAAAACCCGGTGGATTCAAGTTGAACGCGAAAAGGATTGGAGGTGAACTTGTACCTGAGGAAGCTCGGATCTTCAAGGGTATGTTTCTTATTCATCTTTTTGTTTAATTAATAATTGTGCATAAAGGGTGATCCGGGTTTATGGTTTGTAAAATTTTTAAACTCATGATTTATCTCGCTTCCACTTATTTATGCAATTTGACTGCTTTCTTGAATATTACAAACCTAACAGCCTTATCATTACTACCTCCACCATCCAAGGGACCCAATATTGAACCAGATTGATGATTAGGATTACCTGAATTATTTTGATCCATCGGTAACCTTAATGCTAGCAAAGTCTCAAACCCTTTCTTCATCTGCTGCATCTTTTGATCCATTTTCACATCGAAGTCCTGCTTGAGACCATCCATTTATACTCCAAAGTCCTACTTAAGACTCACCACTGAATCCTATAGTTGAGTCCTTAATTGCAATAGAGATCCAGTGTGCTCCCCTATCTGTTCTTCCAAATTACTGAGGATTTGATTGTTGGTTGCCATGGAGGACTCGGCTGTCTCTGATACTAAGTTATAAGGAATTCAATGGAACTAGAAGTGATCGGGTGATTAGCTACTGGAGCAGTGAAGTGTGAATGTAAGTAATGTTCAAAGGGAACATAGAATTTACAAGGAATGATGATATCAGGAGAAAGGAGAGAAGATATCAAAAGAAAGGAGAAGGAAAACAAAATTATCATTTATCAAAAGCATCCCAATTACATGATGAAGTCACATTATAAAGTCGTGCCTCACTACCCAGCACCAGCTCAGTAACAACATTCAACAGACCAAAACAGAAATAAGAAGGAAAGACTAAGTTACCCTTAACAATACTAAGCCCAATTTACCCTTGACTAAACAAACCAAAAGATAATTAAATCCCTAAACTTCCATCAGCTGGAATCATTTGAAAATGAACTCCCTTAAGGCATTTATTACTACTCAAGCTTAAACTAAACCAGCTAAACCTTACACTAGCTTCGAAAATTGCATTGGTGGAGGAATCGACATTCGGTCAATGTTGTCTATTGTTCATCTTGTTCTTACAGGCACACAGGAATACAGGTAGGTTTCAATCCATTCTCCTCTTCTAGTTCTTTACTTTCATGTTGTTCAATTTCTTTGAACAAGGTTTTTTCTTTCCTTCTTTTCCTTTTTCTTTTTTATATTTAGTCACTTTATAATTTCCTTTCAACTACTCCCTGTTCACTTAGAAGTCCCTATTTTCAGTATATTCCTTTAGAATTAAGTACAATCATATATAGATACAAAAAGAGGGATTTTAGGAAACTATTCTAAGCTATACACATTTTTTTTGCTAAGATAGTAAGATCATGGATGACCCTTGAAGTATGAGATTTTACATTAAAACTGATAATTTATCTAATTAGACAGCTCAAGTCAACACTCTCCCTCAAGTTGGTGCATAGATATCTCTTATGCCCAACTTATCAAGTGAGTTGTAGAAGATTCGTTAACTGGTCTTCTGATTTAACAAATGTAAACCAAATAATCTTTTCTTCAAAATTTTGTTTGATAAAATGTTGATCCACCTCAACGTGCTTGGTGCGATCACGTTGGACCGGATTATGAGATATATCAATGGCTGCCTTTTTATCACAAAATAAGTTCATTTCAGAGCTAGGAGTAAAGCCAATCTCAGCTAGGAACCTATTAAGCCAAAGAAGTTCACACAGACCCTTGGCCATACCCCAAAATTCAGCTTCATTATTGGATAATGCAACTACCTTTTGTTTCTTACTCCTTCACGTAACAAGATTGCCTCCCACAAAAGTAAAGTACCCTGATGTAGATTTTCTGTCCAAGATGTTCCCTGCCCAGTCAACATCTGTGTACTACTTAACATTCAAATGATCATTCTTTGAGAACATGAGCCCTTTTCCCATGAGAAGACTTTAAATAACAAAGAATCCACATTATTGCGTCACACACTAGGGCAATTCATGAACTGCATGTGACACCCCCAAATTTGGGTATTTTATTCCCACAGGATTTGGTGTTCACTATCCAAAATAACAAATGATATAAATAAAACTCACAACTTAAATAGAAATCCTCCCATTAAAGGGTTACAACATCTTAAACAAATCATAGGTCGTCTAACCTTAAATACATCAATTACGGAAACATAACATATTTAAATAGGTCTTTTTACATAACATCTTTAAATAAATTAAACACGTGACACCCCCAAAATAGGTATACATAACCCATTCCGAGTCGCCAAATACATGGTACATAACTCAACTACAAACTTAATTTATACAATTATCAACTGTCTTGTAAAATACGATAAAACGTAAGCTGAGAGTTTTAACACAAATATTGTCTCGTAGACAATATCCAAACTCAAATGAAGTTCTCATTACAATTATTAACACACTATTTTATAAAATATTGAGGACTACTATAGCAACCATCTTGGACTGTGATGTGTGAGTTTTATACTCATAATTGAGTGCGTTTGAACTTAATATTTTGGATGTTTTTAAGTGTTTATGTCTATTCATGCATGTATTCTGTTGTTTTGTAGATATTGGGACAAAAGTTACTTGGATCGACGTTTGGGGTGGCTAGATACGCGTTTTCGGCTTGCCATTTACACAGCAGTCACTTCAGAGCCAATTTGAGTATTGCTCAGGACCTTATTTCGAAAAACTTAAAGAATGAAAGTTGTAGATCTACTTCTCCTCTTTCCGGAACATCTTGAATCATCGAAATCGGAGTTTGTACGAAGAGGTTATGGTCATTTTCCCAAAGGATGTTGGAGCAGAAAATTTCCAAAAAAGGGGACCAGCGCCGGGGGGACCCAAACAAGGCTCATTTCCAGCGCCGGGGCGCTGGGGAAGAGTTTGGTCAGGCTTGGACGCATTTTGGGGTGAATTTTGACACTTTTTTGACTCCAAATTGGATTAGGTTTGTTCCTAAGCTAAAAATTGGACTTGTAACCTATAAATACATGATGTAAAGCATAAAATAAAGGGAGATTACATAGATTAGATTAGAGATACACTCCATTAGATTAGAATATAAACCCTAGTTTTTATTAGTTTTGCAGATTAAAGCAACTTGAAGATCATTGAAGATCAAGAGCAGGAGCAAGAGGGGAGCATCAGATTTGCTGACAACAGATTCTATTCTCTTCTCTTATCATACTTTTATCTTTTAATGTCTATTCAGTTGTGGATTCTTGGTTTCAATTCATTAATTATGAACTAATTCTTTTATTAAGATTTCAATTGAACCTTTTATGTCTATAAATTAGTTATTTGATTTATTCCAATTATTTATGTCAAAGTGAATTGTTTATCTTGTCTTGAGCTTATTGATTAATTATCTGATCAGTAATTACCTTGTTACTCTAGAAGGAATTGAAAGAGGAATTCTAGGGTTAGAACTGGACATGATAACATGTGACTTAGTTATTTGTATGGTGAATAATTAGGTTTGTGAATTGAATGAAAATATCTGTTCAACCGCATGTAACACATAAGGAATTGGAATTGAAGGAGTTTAATTCAATTGTTTTGCATAGAATATAGCAAGATTAATCTGGATTAAATAGAAGTCAATTAATCACTTGGAAAAGGACTTTAAGCATTTGAGAATTTCTGTTAACAATTCAGTAGGCATAATAATTAGGATAATTGGATAATTGGTTTATAGTTCATAATTGGGGATATTGAATTCTTAATCTTTATTTATCTGAATTCATTCATAAAATCTTAGTTTTATTTGTTTAATTTATTCTAGTAGAATTTATTTTAATTAGTTAATTTAGTTTTCTTAATTAGAAAAATCATGATTTGAGATTGTTTAAATAAAATTAATTTGGTTAAGAATTAGTACTTGGTGATTTTTATTAAATAATTCCTCGTGGGAACGATACTCTACTTTCACTTTATTACTTGTTGACCATGTATACTTGCATGTATTCATTGATTGCGAAATCGATCAACAAGTTTTTGATTAAAACTAAGCAATTATCAAGTCTAAAGGTAAATAAAGGATTTATTTATACTTTTATTCAACCACGAGGGCATTTTTGCTCTTTCTCGTGTGTTTTTTTTCATTTTTTTTCTCATGACTGTGCAATGTCTTATTCCCTTAGGCTTTTCAGTGCTACCTTAACGAGCTTTCGACCAACGACTCCCAAGCCATTAAGACCTTAGGGCGCTAGGTGTAAAGACAATCTCCTCGGGCTTACTTACTCAAGTAGCAAAGGCCACAAAACTAGACAAGCATGCCACGGTGTTTATTCATTTTTTTTTCTTTTTCTGGATTTTCTATTTTTTTTCTTTTCATCATTTCTTTTTTTCATTTTTATTTTGTGTATATATATATCCCATAGATTCTCCCAAACTCAAGCTTTTACGTCATTCCAACCTTTACCGCTAGTTCACTAATTTCCTTAAATTTCAACCAAGATTTTCCCTCAGAAACAAATTATGAAACCCTTGAACCAAGTAGATTAAAACGCTTAAACTTTAAGTGCTAACCTACACATAAGTTTCAGACAGGCTCAGATTTTCTTCATGTTTAAAATTAGAACTCATCATCAATTATCAACACTGTTCAAGTTAACATGCAAAACCATTCTTATCATAGGCCGAGCTAAGACCACACCAACCGATCACACAGATTCATACAAAAAAAAATAATACAATTATACTACATGAACACGTACTAATGCAACACATATATGAATATGCAAATAACTACCATGTATTATATGCAACCTAAAAAAAACACAATGCTAATGTGACGACCCCAAAATAGGTCCATTCCATCCAACCCATTCTGAGTCGCCAAATACATGGTACAGAAACAACTACAACTTTATTATCACAACAATAAAACTGTGAGTTTAAATACAAATATTATCTTCTAGACAATATTTATACTCAAATAAATCCTCATCACATTTATTGATACATTATTTTACAATAATGGTAAGGACTACTAAACAACTCTCTCTAGAACCTTCATTCCATACCCCGACTAAGTACTCGCCACATTCTCGCCCCCACGAGAAGAAAAATGGAACAACAAGGAAAAGGATGAGCTCAACTAGCCCAATAAAGAATGTTATGACTAAGATAATATACAACAAATTATCGTTAGTCTCCAACAGGAAAAATCGATAGAATACAATAGACAACAAGTTTCGAGATCAATATTCATGACGAAATAATAATTCATAGAAGAGTTACGTAGAGAATGAAATCTACTATAATCTATGAATTTAACGGTCCATCATCAATATTTTATCCTCAGTAACATCAATCAATATTCATCTCAAATCAAATATTCATCTTTGCACTACAGGGCAAAGATATTCATCAATCGGTCATGTTCATCTCAACACTGCTCATCTTTGCACTAAAGGCCAAAGATATTCATCGATCGGTCGTATGTTCATTTAAACACTGCTCATCTTTGCACTACGTGCCAAAGATATTCATCGATCGGTCATGTTCATTTAAACACCGCTTCATCTTTGCACTCTGAGGCCAAAGATATTCTTCGAAAATCATTCATCTTTGCACTACAGAAAGATATTCTTCAAAATCATTCATCTTTGCACTACTGTGCCAAAGATATTCTTGAAATCATTCATCTTTTGCACTACTGAGCCAAAGATTTTCAATAATATCATCATTTAAGACCGAGGATGATGAAAATATTTTTAAAGAACGAATCCAAAGGAAAACAAAATGACAAGGATTAAGGATTAAGGATTAGTACTTTGTTTTATCCATGTCCAACAATACCTCAAAAATAATCATAGTGGTGTAAAATTCAAGAATGATCAAAACATGGATACAATCAAAGCTAGTATCCAAAATAGATATTTTGGACGAAAAGAAAAATTTTCATTTTTCGGTGAATAGTCTTGCGATTCGTGAATAGTGTTGATATCGTGAATAGTCTTATATCGTGAATAGTAACTCAAACACCAAAAAAGATAGAAATTCCACAAAAAAACATCTTCACGCTTCATTAATAGTACTCGTGAATAAGAACTCGTGAATAGTAACTCATGAATAGTAACTCGTGAATAGTAACTCATGAATAGTAACCCCACATGAAAAAGTTCCAAATTTGATAAAAAGTACCAACCAATATTTCAAAGATAATGATATTGAAGAATTAATATCACTTGAGAAGAAAATAACATCCCTTACCTCAAAGAATCGAAGATTTCTAAGGAAAGGTCTCAAGTGATGTTTGAATGAAACTTGTCTCGAACAAAAAGAACTCTCAAAGTATCTAAATACTCACAAAAATACGCTCAATAATATAGAGAGAAAGAGAAAAACTTTGTTTACGGTGTGATTTTCAATTCTAACTTAGCCCTCTATTTATAGGAAAATGTTAGCCGTAAGAATTTCGACTTGACACGCTACCGATGGCTTTACACCGCTACTATTGCCACCCACCACATTTGAAATAAAATTCAGCACATTTTTTCACCAACCACAAGTGGGGCCCACTCAATTCTAGAATTTTCCACCAAAATCAATTATAAACCTAATTTCCGAATCCGACACCTCTTAAAATTCACAACAAATCATTCGTGCATTTTTAACGGTTCAAAATTTGTGGACATATACTCAACTTATGTATGTATAACATACCCAAAAATTACCACAATCCAACGGTCGGATTAAAAATTATAACCCCCGCAATATATCTCAAAACCCCTGATTTGATTTTTAATACCTCCAATCCGATAAAATACTGATAAAACACCTCAACATTAATTCCTTCATTAATAACCACATAAATAATCCATCATTTATATTCATATAAAATAAATATTTCCTTATCATATGAATCAATAATTAATTATTCACAAATAATATTACAGAATCACATTTATGACAACCAGTAGTTCCTGTGAAAGGGGGCTTTCCGATAAGGATTTCTCCTTCTTGCCGCAATTAGGTGACCAAACCTCTCCTTGTGTAACTTTCTAGACATTGCCAATAATGCTATCTAATAATATTATTCAAATAATATGAATTATTGATCCGATAATGGGAAATCTTGTCTGCGACAATTATTGAAACAAAGAATAATATAAAATACCAACGCAAAGAATTATTGAATCAATAAAATAAAATATTGAACAAGCGATTAACTCTTGTGAAAATTATTGAGTAGTGCCTTCTTACGTAAGGATCAATAATTCAACAATACATGTAATACCGCAGTGCTATCGCAACAACCACGCGTATTCATCAGATTTTAACCACCGGGTATTCCAATGATCTTAATCTGTGTAATAACTACGCCAGTTATTTATAACCACCCAAACTTTGTCGTTTTCCTCATCCAATCGCTTTCACATGGGGCCCACACATGGTCAGCACTTGCAGTAAATTTAATATTTCCCGACAAAGATGAATATTCTACGACCAAACGAATATTCCCCGACAAAAATGAATATTTTATAACCACTTGCTTATTTTGAAATATTTGCGTATTTAACCCTTAACTATCCACATTAATCAAATCAACCCTTACTATTTCAAGATAATAAATAAAGGAAATTCCTTTCTATTTAAAAAATTTCGGGGTCTTACAACCTACCCTCCTTATGAAATTTCGTCCTCGAAATTGACGTACGTACCTGGTGTTTCGAAAAGGTAAAGATACCTCGCTTTCATTTTCGTTTCCAACTCCCAGGTCATTTCCTCTATAGCATGATTCCTCCACAAAACTTTAACTTGTGGTATGACCTTTGCGCGTAGGACATGCTCCTTCCTATCCAAAATCTTGACAGGTACCTCCTCATACGTTAAGTCTTCGGCTATCTCGTCCGGTTCTAACTCAATGACGTAGTTCGGGTCGTCCACATATTTACGTAACATCGATACGTGAAAAACGTTATGAACACGCGTCATACTTAGCGTTAAGGCGAGTTTATAGGCCACAGTTCCTACTCGATCGAGGATTTCAAATAAATCGAAGGTTTGAGCTTTCCTCACCTCACCGATTCTCGCTTTTGAAATAACAACTTCTTGCACCTCCTTCTTCAAATTCATCAGCTCCGGTGTGTAGCTTTAACAGCTTTAACTTTATTGATTAAAGTCAATTATACTCGTATATCATCACGTACTCGTATATTATCACGTGGGTACCTAGAGTTTTCATCTCCATCTCTATTATTTGTAAATTATACGAAATTAGTCTTTGACAATATTGTACTCGTACTTGTATACGATTTTCTACTCAACACGTCAGCTACCACGCTCGCTTTTCGTGGATGGCATGGTCGTAACATATCTTTGAAATGAGTCTCCTCTTGAGTTCTTGAAGCTCTTCCCACATTCCTTGCTCCATTCGAATTTTGTATCTCTACGAGTCAATTTGCGATAATGGAATAGCGATTCGAGAATATCCTTCAACGAATCTCCGATAATAACCAACTAAGCCTGAGAAGCTACGTATTTCGATTCTTCGACTTAGGTTGTTCTCAACCGCGTGACTCATATCCCAATCTTGGATAAGACGTCACAATGACACCTATCGATTTTACTATCGCATCGAATATAACGTCCCTACAGAGAGTCTCGCTTAGGTGAATTCCACAAAGGAAGTCACAAGATAAAGGCTCAGTACCAAATTTATAGTTGAATTTTTAACTCCGAAGTTCAATAGAGCCATTCGATATGAGATTTTAGAAATGAGTTTTGTCTGGGTTCAAAGTTGATACAAAATTTAATATCGGTCTTTGGGAGTAAGCCAATAAATTCTTCAGAAATACGTCGGGAAAAATCAATAACAACAAGAATATTATTCAAATCGACGTGTCTTTATTCAAATCCATAACATGGACTAAGAAAACTTGACATCCGTAATAAACGAATGACTTCATGGCTTGATATGAAAATGTTTGACTACAATGGTTTGATCGCTTGAGTTCGAATAACGAGTTGCTTAGGAATATGAAAACTAACAACCTTACAAAAGCAATCAATTTTGGCATGATGAGTAGTTAACCAATCAATCCCCAAAAGCAAGTATCTTTAAAGAGATAAGGTCAACAGTAAGGTAATGGTGCCAACTTGAATCAAACAAGATTTTTAAACAACGGATGTAATGAAAGTTTCTCTAACGGATTCTCCATAAATAGGTCAAAGTCTAATTTCTCCGTAGAAATCGAAGTTCAAACGTTGAACGCAAGCAAGAGAGATAAAAGAATGGGTAGAACCCCAGTATTCTAGTAAGGTATAAACTTCGCAAGAATTTATAATTAACTAACCCGTGCTAACCGTTCTCGTTCCTCGCATTTTGACCGTCACGACAAACGCTCTTCCAAGAACCGTTGACTTTGACTTTTCGGGACATCCTTTTGAGTCACCGCCTCACCGCACTAGGTTTCGATATCGCATAAATCCCGAAGCGATATGTCCTTCTTTTCCACAATTATAACATACCTTAAACTGTTGTGGGCGGTTTGGGTGATATGTCTCTCTTTCCGCATTTGTAACATACGACCGGTGGTCTTTCTCCTCCCTTGGAACCGATTGCACTTTGCGCCGACGCGTCTTCACATAGTCGTTGTTGAATCTCCTCTTTTAAAATCTCCTCCCAACTCGCTTCTTCTATTTTCATGGCCACGATTACCACCGGAGTGGTTACCACCTTTGTCCGTATTCTTCTTTCTCCACCGGGTTATCGTTATTCGATGACTACTATCTTTGGTATGATCCTCGTTTATGGTCCCTCGGTTGAACGTGCATCGTTATCTCTCGCTTCTAACAACCGAGCCTCCATTGACAACATCTGAATAGAGAGAAATTTATGAGAAATGAGATCTTGACGTATCTTAGGGTTTCAAACCTCTCGAAACATCCGCGTCATACGCTCCTCATTCTCCACCAAATGAGGTGCAAACTCGATAACTCCGCGAACTTCGCCTCATCTTTGGGACACCGCCATGTTATTCGCTCCAATCTAATAAACTCCACTTCCTTCATATGACGAATACTTTCGTGGAAGTACTTGTCATTGAATGCTTCTCAAACGTCTCCCACGACATGTTGAGTGCAAATTTGGATGGAGTACGCTTCACGATTCCCACCGATGAATCGCCTCGCCACGGAACATAAAGGTGGCGAATGGAACTTCTGTCTTTCGCATCCCAAGACATCGAATATCTTGGTAATTTGCTTGACCCATGTTTCCGCCATGATCGGATCCGCTTTCCCAGTGCACTCGTGGTCCCAACTCTTTGAACTGCTTGGTTTGACCCACCGTGAATTGCTATCATCTCCTCCTCAGTATTTTGAACACGAGTCTCCTCGTCGATTTTGCATGAACTACCAAAAAACTTTTAAACATCCCTCGCTCATCATCTCGCTTCAAATGGTGTTATTCACGGAGGTACATTGCCACTTTCATGCACGCTCTCCTCGTTGTTAAGTGTGAGGCATCTCCACGGTCTCATTTACACCACTATTAATATTCTCGATCGACATTCTCAATTCTTGTCGTAAAAACAAGGGTTAATTAAGGAAATCAATCACATAATATCCCTATATACCCACCAACTAACAAATAAGCTTAGGTAGGACACACTAGCAAAGGATTTACTCGTCTCTCCCTCCTAGTTCTATTCCCCGATCTCCGCCAGATCATCATATCCCTAAGCTCGATACCAACCGTGATTCTCGACACCAACACGTGTCAAGACCTCACCAAATGATACTGTCGCTTTGCCACCGCAGAATCCAGCAGGCCCCTACGGAGAGTATGGCTTGGTGCATCCCCATCAACAGAAGTCACCGATAGAGGCTCGGGGCTCTTTACTTATGGCTCGATATAACCTGTGGCGGCGACCCAAAATAGGTCCATTCCATCCAACCCATTCTGAGTCGCCAAATACATGGTACGTAAACAACTACAACTTTATTATCACAACAATAAAATCGTGAGTTTAAATACAAATATTATCTTCTAGACAATATTTATACTCAAATAAATCCTCATCACATTTATTGATACATTATTTTACAATAATGGTGAGGACTACTAAACAACTCTCTCTAGAACCTTCATTCCATACCCCGACTAAGTACTTCGCTACATTCTCGCCTCCCGAGAAGAAAAATGGAACAACAAGGAAAAGGGTGAGCTCAACTAGCCCAAGAAAAGAATGTTATGACTAAGATAATATACAACAAATTATCGTTAGTCTCCAACAGGAAAAATCGATAGAATACAATAGACAACAAGTTTCAGATCAATATTCGCAGTGGAAATAATAATTCATAGAAGAGTTACGTAGAGAATGAAATCTACTATAATCTATGAATTTAACAGTCCATCATCAATATTTTATCACTGTAACATCAATCAATATTCATCTCAAATCAAATATTCATCTTTGCACTACTGTGCCAAAGATATTCATCAATCGGTCATATGTTCATCTCAACACTGCTCATCTTTGCACTAAAGGCCAAAGATATTCATCGATCGGTCATGTTCATTTAAACACTGCTCATCTTTTTACTACAGCCAAAGATATTCATCGATCGGTCATGTTCATTTAAACACCGCTCATCTTTGCACTACGGGCCAAAGATATTCTTCGAAATCATTCATCTTTGCACTACTGTGCCAAAGATATTCTTCGAAAATCATTCATCTTTGCACTACAAAGCCAAAGATATTCTTCAAAATCATTCATCTTTGCACTACCAAAGCCAAAGATTTTCAATAATATCATCATTTAAGACCGAGGATGATGAAAATATTTTAAAGAACGAATCCAAAGGAAACAAAATGACAAGGATTAAGGATTAAGGATTCGTACTTTGTTTTATCCATGTCCAACAATACCTCAAAAATAATCATAGTGGTGTAAAATTCAAGAATGATCAAAACATGGATACAATCAAAGCTAGTATCCAAAATAGATATTTTGACTAAAAGAAAAATTTTCATTTTTCTAATGAATAGTCCGATTTCGTGAATAGTCTCAGATATCGTGAATAGTCTTCGATACGTGAATAGTAACTCCGACACCAAAAGATAGAAATTCCACAAAAACATCTTCACGCTTCATGAATAGTACTTCGTGAATAAGAACTCGTGAATAGTAACTCATGAATAGTAACTCGTGAATAAGAACTCATGAATAAGTAACCCCAGGCATGAAAAAGTTCCAAATTTGATAAAAAGTACCAACCAATATTTCAAAGATAATGATATTGAAGAATTAATATCACTTGAGAAAAAATAACATCCCTTACCTCAAAGAATCAAGATTTCTAAGGAAAGGTCTCAAGTGATCTTTGAATGAAACTTGTCTTGAATAAAGAACTCTCAAAGTATCTAAATACTCACAAAATACGCTCAATAATATAGAGAGAAAGAGAGAAAACTTTGTTTCTGGTGTGATTTTCAATTCTAACTTAGCCCTCTATTTATAGGAAAATGTTAGCCCACCGAAGCAGACTTGACCTGCTACCTGATGGCTTTACCTGCTACTATTGCCACCCACCACATTTGAAATAAAATTCAGCACATTTTTTTCACCAACCACAAGTGGGGCCCACTCAATTCTAGAATTTTCCACCAAAATCAATTATAAACCTAATTTCCGAATCCGACACCTCTTAAAATTCACAACAAATCATTCGTGCATTTTTAACGGTTCAAAATTTGTGGACATATACTCAACTTATGTATGTATAACATACCCAAAAATTACCACAATCCAACGGTCGGATTAAAAATTATAACCCCCGCAATATATCTCAAAACCCCTGATTTGATTTTTAATACCTCCAATCCGATAAAATACTGATAAAACACCTCAACATTAATTCCTTCATTAATAACCACATAAATAATCCATCATTTATATTCATATAAAATAAATATTTCCTTATCATATGAATCAATAATTAATTATTCACAAATAATATTACAGAATCACATTTATGACAACCAGCCGCTCCTCGAGAAAGAGGGGCTTTCCAGATAAGGATTTCTCCTTCTCGGCGCCATGAATTAGGTGACCAAACCTCTCCTTGATGAACTTTCTAGACATTGCCAATAATGCTATCTAATAATATTATTCAAATAATATGAATTATTGATCCGATAATGGGAAATCTTGTGCAAAGACAATTATTGAAACAAAAGAATAATATAAAATACCAACGCAAAGAATTATTGAATCAATAAAATAAAATATTGAATAAGAACTCATCGTGAAAATTATTGAGTAGTGCCTTCTTACGTAAGGATCAATAATTCAACAATACTGCATAATACCGTAACTCTTGTGCAACCACGCCAGATATCAGATTTTAACCACCGGGTATTCCAACATCTTAATTGTAACAACTACGCCGTTATTTATAACCACCCAAACTTTGTCGTTTTCCTCATCCAATCGCTTTCAGTTATGGGGCCCACATTATGGTCAAGCTACCGTCAATATTTAATATTTCCTTACAAGCATTAATATTCTACGACCAAACGAATATTCCCCGACAAAAATGAATATTTTATAACCACTTGCTTATTTTGAAATATTTATGCGTATTTAACCCTTAACTATCCACATTAATCAAATCAACCCTTACTATTTCAAGATAATAAATAAAGGAAATTCCTTTCTATTTAAAAAATTTCGGGGTCTTACAACCTACCCTCCTTATGAAATTTCGTCCTCGAAATTGGCGTACGTACTGTGTGTGTTTCAAAAGGTAAAGATACCTCGCTTTCATTTTCGTTTCCAACTCCCTCAGTCATTTCCTCTATAAAGATGATTCCTCCACAAAACTTTAACTTGTGGTATGACCTTTCTTGGCGTAGGACATGCTCCTTCCTATCCAAAATCTTGACAGTACCTCCTCATACGTTAAGTCTTCTACTATCTCGTCCGGGTTCTAACTCAATGACGTAGTTCGGTCGTCCACATATTTACGTAACATCGATACGTGAAAAACGTTATGAACACGCGTCATACTTAGCGTTAAATGAGTTTATAGGCCACGCCCTACTCGATCGAGGATTTCAAATAAATCGAAGGTTTGAGCTTTCCTCACCTCACCGATTCTCGCTTTTGAAATAACAACTTCTTGCACCTCCTTCTTCAAATTCATCACCCGTGTGTAGTGTAGCTTTAATGACTTTAACTTTATTGATTAAAGTCAATTATACTCAGTATATCATCACGTACTCAGTATATTATCACGTGGGTACCTAGAGTTTTCATCTCCATCTCTATTATTTGTAAATTATAATGAAATTAGTCTTTGACAATATTGTACTCGTATTTGTATACGATTTTCTACTCAACACGCCACCTACCGTTCGCTTTTCCAGGATGGCATGGTCGTAACATATCTTCGAAATGAGTCTCCTCTTGAGTTCTTCAAGCTCTTCCCACATTCCTTGCTCCATTCGAATTTTGTATCTCTACGAGTCACCAAGGATAATGGAATAGCGATTCGAGAATATCCTTCAACGAATCTCCGATAATAACCAACTAAGCCTGTAAAGCTACGTATTTCGATTCTTCGACTTAGGTTGTTCTCAATCGCGACTCATATCCCAATCTTGGATAAGACGTCACAATGACACCTATCGCTTTACTATCGCATCGAATATAACGTCCCTACGAGAGTTCTGCCAGGTGAATTCCACAAAGGAAGTCACAAGATAAAGGCTCAGTACCAAATTCTATAGTTGAATTTTTAACTCCTCAAGTTCAATAGAGCCATTCGATATGAGATTTTAGAAATGAGTTTTGTACCGGGTTCAAAGTTGATACAAAATTTAATATCGGTCTTTGGGAGTAAGCCAATAAATTCTTCGTGAAATACGTCAGAAAAATCAATAACAACAAGAATATTATTCAAATCGACGTGTCTTTATTCAAATCCATAACATGGACTAAGAAAACTTGACATCCGTAATAAACGAATGACTTCATGGCTTGATATGAAAATGTTTGACTACAATGGTTTGATCGCTTGAGTTGAATAACGGGTTGCTTAGGAATATGAAAACTAACAACCTTACAAAAGCAATCAATTTTGGCGTGATGAGTAGTTAACCAATCAATCCCAAAAGCAAGTATCTTTAAAGAGATAAGGTCAACGGTAAAGGTAATGGTGCCAACTTGAATCAAACAAGATTTTTAAACAACGGATGTAATGAAAGTTTCTCCTAACGGATTCTCCATAAATAGGTCAAAGTCTAATTTCTCCGTAGTCAAGTTCAAACGTTGAACGCAAGCAAGAGAGATAAAAGAATGGGTAGAACCAGATTCTAGTAAGGTATAAACTTCGCAAAATTTATAATTAACTAACCCGTGCTAACTTCGTTCGGGTTCCTCGCATTTTGACCGGTCACGACAAAAAACGCTCTTCCAAGAACCGTTGACTTTGACTTTTCTGGGACATCCTTTTGAGTCACCGCCCCCGCTGCACTAGGTTTCGATATCGTACAATCCCGAGCGATATGTCCTTCTTTTCCACAATTATAACATACCTTAAACTGTTGTGGGCAGTTTGGGCTGATATGTCTCTCTTTCCCGCATTTGTAACATACGACCGGTGGTCTTTCTCCTCCCTTGGAACCAGTTGCCACTGGCGCTGACGTCTTCACATGGTCGTTGTTGAATCTCCTCTTTTTAAAATCTCCTCCCAACTCGCTTCTTCTATTTTCATGGCCACGATTACCACCAGAGTGGTTACCACCTTTGTCCGTATTCTTCTTTCTCCACCGGGTTATCGTTATTCGATGACTACTATCTTTGGTATGATCCTCGTTTATGGTCCCTCGGTTGAACGTGTTTTCGTTATCTCGCTTTCTAACAATGAGCCTGCTGACAACATCCTAATAGAGAGAAAATTTATGAGAAATGAGATATCGACGTATCTTAGGGTTTCAAACCTCTCGTAAACATCCGCGTCATACGTTCCTCATTCTCCACCAAATGAGGTGCAAACTCGATAACTCCTGAACTTCGCCTCGTCTTTGGGACACCGCCATGTTATTCTCGCTCCAATCTAATAAACTCCACTTCCTTCATATGATTTAATACTTTCGTGGAAGTACTTGTCATTGAACTGCTTCAAACGTCTCCCACGACATGTTGAGTGCAAATGGATGGGTACGCTTCACGATTCCCACCATGAATCTGCCGCCATACGGAACATAAAGGTGGCGAATGGAACTTTCTGTTCTTTCGTGCATCCCAAGACATCGAATATCTTGGTAATTTGCTTGACCCATGTTTCGCGCCATGATCGGATCTCGCTTTCCCCGAGTGCGTGGTCCCAACTCTTTGAATCGCTTTGTGACCACCCGTGAATTGCTATCATCTCCTCCTCAGTATTTTGAACACGAGTCTCCTCGTCGATTTTGCATGAACTGCAAAAACTTTTAAACATCCTCGCTTCATCATCTCGCTCGGTGGTGTTATTCACGGGAGGTACATTGCCCGACTGTTGCCACGTTCTCTCCTCGTTGTTAAGTACGTGCATCTCCACGGTCTCATTTACACCACTATTAATATTCTCGATCGACATTCTCAATTCTTCGCATAAAACAAGGGTTAATTAAGGAAATCAATCACATAATATCCCTATATACTGACCAACTAACAAATAAGCTTAGGTAGGACACACTAGCAAAGGATTTACTCGTCTCTCCCCTCCTAGTTCTATTCCCCGATCTCCGCCAGAGATCATATCCCTAAGCTCTGATACCAACTGTGACTCTGGACACCAACATGTGTCAGCACCTCACCAGTGATACCTATCAGTTTGCCACCGCAGAACGGCGTCCCCTACGGAGAGTCTGGCTTCGGTGCATCCCCATCAACAGGAAGTCACCAGATAGAGGCTCGGGGCTCTTTACTTATGGCTCTGATACCAACTGTGGCGACCCCAAAATAGGTCCATTCCATCCAACCCATTCTGAGTCGCCAAATACATGGTACAGAAACAACTACAACTTTATTATCACAACAATAAAACTGTGAGTTTAAATACAAATATTATCTTCTAGACAATATTTATACTCAAATAAATCCTCATCACATTTATTGATACATTATTTTACAATAATGGTGAGGACTACTAAACAACTCTCTCTAGAACCTTCATTCCATACCCCGACTAGTACTCGCTACATTCTCGCCTCCTGAGAAGAAAAATGGAACAACAAGGAAAAGGGTGAGCTCAACTAGCCCAAAGAAAGAATGTTATGACTAAGATAATATACAACAAATTATCGTTAGTCTCCAACAGGAAAAAATCGATAGAATACAATAGACAACAAGTTTCGGATCAATATTCGCAGTTGAAATAATAATTCATAGAAGAGTTACGTAGAGAATGAAATCTACTATAATCTATGAATTTAACGGTCCATCATCAATATTTTATCCTCAGTAACATCAATCAATATTCATCTCAAATCAAATATTCATCTTTGCACTACAGGCCAAAGATATTCATCAATCGATCCATATTTCATCTCAACACCTGTTCATCTTTGCACTAAAGGCCAAAGATATTCATCAGTCGGTCATGTTCATTTAAACACCTGCTCATCTTTGCACTACAGGCCAAAGATATTCATCAGTCGGTCATGTTCATTTAAACACCTGCTCATCTTTGCACTACAGGCCAAAGATATTCTTCAGAAATCATTCATCTTTGCACTACAGGCCAAAGATATTCTTCAGAAATCATTCATCTTTGCACTACAGGCCAAAGATATTCTTCAGAAATCATTCATCTTTGCACTACAGGCCAAAGATATTCAATAATATCATCATTTAAGACTGAGGATGATGAAAAATATTTTTAAAGAAAGAATCCAAAGGAAACAAAATGACAAGGATTAAGGATTAAGGATTCGTACTTTGTTTTATCCATGTCCAACAATACCTCAAAAATAATCATAGTGGTGTAAAATTCAAGAATGATCAAAACATGGATACAATCAAAGCTAGTATCCAAAATAGATATTTTGGACGAAAAGAAAAATTTTCATTTTTTAGAATGAATAGTGCCGTGATTCGTGAATAGTCTCAGATATCGTGAATAAAGGCCGTATCGTGAATAAGAACTCAAACACCAAAAGATAGAAATTCCACAAAAAACATCTTCACGCTTCATGAATAGTACTCGTGAATAAGTAACTCGTGAATAGTAACTCATGAATAGTAACTCGTGAATAAGAACTCATGAATAAGAACTTGACATGAAAAAGTTCCAAATTTGATAAAAAGTACCAACCAATATTTCAAAGATAATGATATTGAAGAATTAATATCACTTGAGAAGAAAATAACATCCCTTACCTCAAAGAATCGAGACTTCTAAGGAAAGGTCAAGTGATCTTTGAATGAAACTTATCTTCGAACAAAGAACTCTCAAAGTATCTAAATACTCACAAAATACGCTCAATAATATAGAGAAAAGAGAAAAACTTTGTTTCGGTGTGATTTTCAATTCTAACTTAGCCCTCTATTTATAGGAAAATGTTAGCCCCGGCCAAGGCGAGACTTGACTGCTTACGATGGCTTTACTCGCTACTATTGCCACCCACCACATTTGAAATAAAATTCAGCACATTTTTTTCACCAACCACAAGTGGGGCCCACTCAATTCTAGAATTTTCCACCAAAATCAATTATAAACCTAATTTCCTAATCCGACACCTCTTAAAATTCACAACAAATCATTCGTGCATTTTAACGGTTCAAAATTTGTGGACATATACTCAACTTATGTATGTATAACATACCCAAAAATTACCACAATCCAACGGTCGGATTAAAAATTATAACCCCATGATATATCTCAAAAACCCCGATTTGATTTTTAATACCTCCAATCCGATAAAATCTTGATAAAACACCTCAACATTAATTCCTTCATTAATAACCACATAAATAATCCATCATTTATATTCATATAAAATAAATATTTCCTTATCATATGAATCAATAATTAATTATTCACAAATAATATTACGAATCACATTTATGACAACCAAAGTAGCTCCTGGAAAGAGGGGCTTTCAGATAAGGATTTCTCCTTCTTGGTAGCAATTAGGTGACCAAACCTCTCCTTGATGTAACTTTCTAGACATTGCCAATAATGCTATCTAATAATATTATTCAAATAATATGAATTATTGATCCGATAATGGGAAATCTTGTGCGTTGACAATTATTGAAGCAAAGAATAATATAAAATACCAACGCAAAGAATTATTGAATCAATAAAATAAAATATTGAACAAGAATTCACTTGTGAAAATTATTGAGTAGTGCCTTCTTACGTAAGGATCAATAATTCAACAATCTTTGTGTAAATACCGTAATGTTTCTTGTGCAACCACGCCAGACATCGTATTTTAACCACCGGTATTCCAACATCTTAATCTAGAATAACTACGCCATATTTATAACCACCCAAACTTTGTCGTTTTCCTCATCCAATCGCTTTCCGTTATGGGGCCCACACATGGTCGCTACCGTCGCATTTAATATTTCCCGACAAGATGCGAATATTCTACGACCAAACGAATATTCCCCGACAAAAATGAATATTTTATAACCACTTGCTTATTTTGAAATATTTGCGTATTTAACCCTTAACTATCCACATTAATCAAATCAACCCTTACTATTTCAAGATAATAAATAAAGGAAATTCCTTTCTATTTAAAAAATTTCGGGGTCTTACAGCTAACACATAAAAAAACGAACTACCATGAAGATAACTAACTATATGCAATACGACACTAAAATGCCCCCAAACTTAAACTAGACATTGTCCTCAATGACTAAAATAGAAAAAAATTAAAGCAGAGGACTTCCTTGAAAATATAGCAATCTTCCTCCTTGTCCGCTAAGTTTGGAGAATAGCCTAGGCACATGGAACAAATTGGGCACCACACTTGAATTAGACTTGAATAACCTATAAACCATGATAGAAGTAATTTTATTAAATCTTAAATAAATGCAAATTTAAAACTACTAATATAAAACCTAATAAAAACTAAAAAATTAAAAATTAAACTTGGGTTGCCTCCCAATAAGCGCTTGTTTTATAGTCTCAGCCTGACTTCTTCAATTTTCTTTCCAATTCTCCTACGAAAATTGAGGAACCCTCCATCCATCAGAAGTAATGTCTCTTTTGGGAGGTTCCCATTAGTAATGACCCTTGAATGAAAGTCACCTAGCAAGCTCTTTGTATATATGTTCCCCATTAAGAACGTCCAAAAACTAGGTGTTTTCTCCATTATGTCTATGATCAGATTGGGGCATTGAAGCTTAGTAAACACAATGGGATCTTCCTCTATCATCTCCTTTTTTACCCACCATGACTCCACAGTTGTACTAGCTCTTATGTCACAAAGAGCTTTCTTAAGCTATTTATATATTGCCAATTGGGTATGGTTTTGCAAAACTGCCCAGATTCTTGAACTTTGGTGGAGGAGGCACATGGGATACTAATGAAATCGGCTCATCTTCGTTTAATCTTACAGTTAGATCTTCGCCGATCTCCTTTTCTTGGTCCGCAAGTCTTTCCTCTCTTTCAACATCTATATCATTTGGCACATCCGGTTGCAGATTTGGTTCGGGCTCACCATTAGTCTCGGAATCCATGTCATAGAGCCAAGTGTATTGAGGACAAATGTCCGAGGCCTTGGTTAGTTGTTCCATTTGGTTCGCAAATTTTTAACTCGATATCTCTCGATTAATCCTCCACTCCTCACCTGAAGCTATGAACTTGGACAAAGCTTTCTCCCAATTGGAATGTTCTTCCTGTTGTAGTGGAGGTGGACACGAGAAATTCGGTGGGTATGTTGGACTTGGAACATAAAATTGATCTTGATGAGTATGGCTCCATGAAAAATCCGGGTGATACCCCCAATCCTGATAATAGTTGTTGGGATAGACATAATTGTTGGGGTAATCACCACCATATGGTACCGGCTCGAAACTAGTGGTGCATTGATGACTCATATGATTTCCAGCACAATAATCACAAGTAACCGCCACACTTTGACGACGTTGAGCTTCAAAAGCGTCGACCATCTTAGAAAACGTCTCAATTTGTGCTGATAATGCAGAAAGTGCCGCAAGACTGTCAATCTTCGCTCCCCTTGGCTGAGTCATTCTTGCCATCCTTCGACTCCGTTGGGTTGCGATAACCTCCAACGTCTTCGAATTTGCCTCAATTTGTATTGGCTCTACAGAAGATGTATTAAGTCCATCAATCCCTGTTTCTCTTAATTGAGTCATGTTCGTGTATGGCCATTGATACGCAAAGTCATCTATGGTACCTAAAAAGAGAGAAATAAAGGAAGAGAATTAAAAATAAAAATAAAAATGTTATAAATTAAGACTAATTTGATTGAGATTAATATTGGTAAATAATTATTAAATTAATTCCCCGGCAGCGGCGCCAAAAACTTGTTGATCGATTTCGCAATTAATGAATACGTGCAAGTATACACGGTCAACAAGTAATAAAGTGAAAGTAGAGTATCATTCCCACGAGGAATTATTTAATAAAAATCACCAAGTACTAATTCTTAACCAAAATAATTTTATTTAAACAATCTCAAATCGTGATTTTTCTAATTAAGAAAACTAAATTAACTAATTAAAATAAATTCTACTAGAATAAATTAAACAAATAAAACTAAGATTTTATGAATGAATTTAGATAAATAAAGATTAAGACTTCAATATTCCCAATTATGAAATATAAACCAATTATCCAATTATCCCAATTATTATGCTTACTGAATTGTTAACAGGAATTCTCAAATGCCAAAAGTCATTTTCCAAGTGATCAATTGACTTCTATTTAATCCAGATTAATCTTGTTATATTCCTATGCAAAACAATTGAATTAAACTCCTTCAATTCCAATTCCTTATGTGTTACATGCGGTGAATAAATATTTCCATTCAATTCACAAACCTAATTATTCAACATGCAAATAACTAAGTTACATGTTATCATGCCCAGTTCTAACCCTAGAATTTTTCTTTCAATTCCTTCTAGAGTAACAAGGTAATTACTAATCAGATAATTAATCAATAAGCTCAAGACAAGATAAACAATTCACTTTAACATAAATAATTGGAATAAATCAAATAACTAATTTATAGACATAAAAGGTTCAATTGAAATCTTAATAAAAGAGTTAGTTCATAATTAATGAATTGAAACCAAGAATCCACAACTGAATAGACATTAAAAATAAAAGTATGATAAGAGAAGATAATAGAATCATTTGTCGAAGTCGATGCTCCCCTCTTTTCCTCTGTTTCTTGATCTTCAATAATCTCCAAGTTGCTTCAATCTCCAAAACTAATAAGAACTAGGATCTATGTTCTAATCTAATGGAGTGTATCTCTAATCTAATCTATGTAATCTCCCTTTATTTTATGTCTTACATCATGTATTTATAGGTTACAAGTCCAATTTTTAGCTTAGGAACAAACCCAATCCAATTTGGAGTCAGAAAAGTGTCAAAATTCGCCCCAAAACGCGTCCAAGCTTGACCAAACTCTTCCCCAGCGCCCCGGCACTAGGCACGACGCTGGGATTCTGCCCCCTAGCGCCCCGGCGCTGGAAATGAGCCTAGTTTGGGCGCCCCGGCGCTGGTCCCTTTTTTAGAAATTTTTTATTCCGACGTCTTTTGGGAAAATGACCATAACTTCTTCGTCCAAACTCCGATTTCGATGATTCAAGATGTTCCGGAAAGAGGAGATGTAGATCTACAACTTTCATTCTTTACGTTGTTCGAAATAAGGTCCTGAGTAATACTCAAATTGGCTCTAAAGTGACTGCTGTGTAAGTGGCAAGCCGAAAATGCTCATCTAGCCATCCCAAACGTCGATCCAAGTAACTTTTGTCCCAATTCCTACAAAACAACATAAAACATGCATGAATAGACATAAACACTTAAAAAAATCCAAAAGATTAAGTTTAAACGCACTCAATTATGAGTATAAAACTCACTCATCAGACCGTCACTCCATTCCCCGACTAGTCCCAGCTATATTCTCATTTCATGAAGAGAACAATGAAAGAAAAAGGTGAGCTCAACTAGCCTAGTAAAGAATATGATGACTAAGATAATGCATAATAAATTATTCTTAGCCTTCAATAGTGTAAAACTGATATAATACAATAGACAACAAGTTTAACTACAGCGGAACAAGCAATCCATTAGAAGAGTCAAATAGAGTATGATGTCTACTATCTTCTATGATTTAAAAGTTCATCATCAATATTTTATCTCTGTAACACATCTTAATAATTAATCCATATCACCGATTATCCATGCATTATGGGCCAAGGATATTCGTTAGTATCACATCCACGAATTATTCATGCACTACGGGCCAATGATATTCGTTATTATCACCAATGGTCATGATCATGCCAAACAACTGTTCATCAATGCACTACGGGCCAATGCTGACTTTTACCACATCATTTGTAATATTACAGGTCATGATTATACCGATACATAATTCCTGGTCATAATCATAACAATCAACAGTCCATCTATGCACTACGGGTTAAAGATAATTTTCATCACATTATAAGTATGAGAATGATGACAATGATATAATAATTAATTTAAGTGAGATCAATGATAAAATTTAAAGATTTATAATTCAATTTATCCAGAGTTTAAGAATGTCTAAATTGTCAACATGATAACTGTTTTGTGGAGTAAAATTCAAGAATAATATTCATGTATCAAAAATAATTTGGACAGAAAAGAAATCAATTTTTGTCGTGAATAGTACCCTGTAAATAGTATTTCGTGAATAGTACCGTATGTATGAATAATACCGTATGTATGAATAATGTCGCATGTATGAATAGTACTCATGAATAGTACTCCGACATGAAAAGAGTTAAAATTTATAAGAATGTCCAGAAAAATATTTTAGTGAAACGATACTAGATGAATCGTAAATTTCAAGGATATTCTACTAATTTCAAGGAGTATAGAAGCACTACTTATCAAAATAAGTGTAGATTTAAGAATTTAAAACGAAATAATATTACTTACATACTACATAATATGGAAGAAAATATTATTTCTTACGAATATTGAACAAAATAATATCTCTTACCTTAAAAAGAGAGTACTTCTGACTGGTATAACGGGGATATTCTTGAAGCAAACTTGCACTGTTTTCTACACTCAAAGTTTCCTTAAACTCTAAAGAAATACACTCAATATTATAAAAGAAGAATTCTCTAATTCTGGTGTGATTTTCGCAACCTATTTATAGGAGAATGGCAGGGTACTATTTGAATAAAATCACGGGTGAACAGGACGAAATTCACGGGCAAAGTTCGGCGGAAAAACTGATTTTTCTGATTTTCACTATGCTGCACTACGCAATACTATGCACCACTATGTAGTACTATGCAAATATTATGCAACACTATGCAGTACTATGCAATATAAAACAAAAAGTGAGATAACTTTCTACCAACAATTTTGAAAAATGAATAAGTAGGGGTCCATGTAATAAGCCAAATTTATAATAAATACTTCATGATAAACCCCTTTATTTATCACAAATCACTTGACTAAACACATTTTTAATCTTTCAACAATTATTCATCGTTAATATTATTATAACTCACAATATTAACAACCAGATCATTCCTAAGAGGAACTTTCAGATAAGAACTTCTCTCTTATTGGCCAAGCAATTAGATAATAAACCCCTTTCCTCGACAGAACTTTCTAGACATTGTCAATAATGCAAATAATAATACGAACATTTGAGTTTCAGATTTAGGTTAGTTTTTCAAGGATTTTTTATTTGGGGCTTGATTTGATGCTTTAGTTTCAACACCCTAATTTTTACAATTATTTTTAGGTCTCCCAAATGGTAAATTGGTAGCTCTTTTTATCTTGATGTTGATTTTTATTGCGGGTTACACATTTGCCTAGTGAATTAGAATCTTCTTTATTTGGAATTGTGAATTTTTTTTCTTTGTTGTTAATATTTAAAGTGGCACTTAAAGTCGGGATATTGAGGATATTGGATACTATTTGATAAGTGATGTACCTGGGGCACTGGTATTCAGTTCCTTTGCTTAAATATTAGTGGAAGGGATTTCTGTTCAGTTTTTCCCTTTCATAAAATTCGACAAACTTAATGAGAAATTTTATTGTGAAAACTTAATGAGAAATTCTATTTTTTGTGGCATCTCTTGTTGAATGTATGTGTATGTTTCCTTGTCAACGGTGTGATTTTTAACTATTATCTTAGAACATTATCTAATTACGTTAAACTAACCAAGTTCCTGCTATGTCATCAGTTCTCTTAACTAGCAATGGATCAAGTTGATGAATTTTATCATGAACGACTAGCAGCAGTCTGGGGAGTAACATGCCAAATTGAAGAGGTAATAAAAGTTTATATGATAATTTTGTAAGAATCTTGAATTTACCTAAAATATTTTCCAATTGTTAGCAATTATTTGTTTTCTTGGATTTCTCAAGGTTTGTACTTGGGTTTCGTAGGAGCTACAAAAAATAAAATTGATTTAATTAACTTCAATGTCTCACATATATTGTCTGTGTCCAATTCATTGCCACCAGCTTATCCAATTGATTTCAAATACAAGATTGTTGATGGTAGGAAATTTTTAACTTTAATTCATCCAATGTTTCATTAATTGAAACTTAAATCTTGTTAGGCTTTAGAGTTTAGACTTCCTTGAGTATTTTTTTTGATTTTGTTTTAATGGTTGTTAGTGAGATATTGTGGCAAATGACTTCTTAATCTTATGTTCGTATACCCTATCATACATCGTATGGATTCCATGAGCTTAAATGAGTTCTTCTTACTTCTATGATTTATGGATTTCAAAATTTTACTTATTATTGTAATATCTGATTTCAAAAGATTAATACATGACTATCTTTGTGATATTTGTCTGTGTTCGATATTTGTAGGGCATGACTTGGTTTGAAAACCTAGGAAAAAATGAAAACAAAATTATTATTATTTTTTATTTTTAAAAGGTTATTTTCGATGAAATTTTTCGTGGGAATTAACTTAATTCCCGACGAACATTTTTATCGAAAATAAGCTAATTCCGATAGAATTTGCTTATTTCCGACAAAAAATTCTGTCAAAAATAATATTTTTTCATGTGGCGACTTTATCTCAACTAGACACGTGGTCCCCCTATAAGGCGTCTCACTAAATCACCTAGGCTTCTATTAATTACCTCAGTTTGGCTATCTGTTTGTGGGTGATAAGCAGTGAAAAACTGAAGTGCGGTGTTAACTTTCTTCTAGAGGGTTTTCAAAAATTAATTCATGAATTTGACATCCATATTAGAAACTATAGATAAAGGTAAAACACATAGTCTCACAACCTCACTAAAGAAAAGCGATGTAATATGTGAAGAATCATCGTTTTTATTGCATATAATAAAATGTGTCATCTTAGAAAAATGGTTCATTACAACAAAAACAGAATCATGACCTCTAAGGGTCCGCGATAACCCCAAGACAAAATCCATGATAATATCCTTTTAAGGTGCATGAGTACCGACAAAATCATATACAACCCCGTATTTTGCTTCCTACCCTTAGCAGTTTGACATGTCTGACACTCAAAAACAACACGAGCTACGTTCCTCTTGAGGCTAGGCCAAAAGAACCTATCCTCCACAATCGCAATGATCTTATCGCGACCAAAATGACCTTCGATTCCTCCCGCATATAACTCCCAAACTAAATGCTCACGCGTAGACGTGCTAGGAATATACAAGCGAGTGCCCTTAAGAAGATACCCAATATAGATACGAAAATCACCTGAGGGTTGTACACTAGAAATCTATATGGCAATATATGTTTCACTAAATTTTCGACAAGGGTACTCATGGACAATACGCTCAAACCCAATAACCTTTACACTCAAAGTGTTAAGAAGAATGGATACCCTACTCAACGCATCATCAATACTTTAGGACCAAAAAATAGTCCTGAAGAAACTCAACTCATCTAGCGTGTCGATGACTCAACTTCTTCTAGGAGCTTATATACTAAAGTGTATGATGATCAGAATATAACACAAACTCCTTGGGAAACAAATAATGTCGACAATACCTAAGCGCTTGAACTACAACATAAAACTCCCTATTATAGGTGGAGTACCTTTGTCGGGCTTCATTTAGCTTCTCATTAAAGAACGCAATGGGATGACCCTTTTGAATAAGCACTTCCCCTATACTATACATACGCTAGAAGCGTCGCATGATACCTCAAAAACCTTACTAAAATTTGGTAGCGCGAGAACAGGTGCATGTGTTAACCTATCCTTAATCTCCAGAAAGGCTTTAGCAACCGATTTAGACCAAACAAACTCCTTTTTCTTTAAGCAATCGGCGACGAAGCCATAATGGTACTAAATCCCTTAATGAACCTCCTTTAGCTTTATGTATATTATAAACTTCAGGCCACTCTATAATAGCCTTTACTTTTTCAGGGTCAACAAAAACCCCATCTTTGAAGACAACAAACCCGAGAAATATGACAAACTCTTGCACAAAATAACAATTTTCAATTAATATAAAGCTTCTTACATTGGAGAGCGAATAAAACCTGGCACAAATGAAGTAAATGTTCCTCTCGGGTGTGACTATAAATGATGATGTTATCGAAATAGAACACTACAAACTTGCCAATAAAAGACCGCAATATCTGATTCATAACTCTCATAAAGGTGTTAGGCGCATTGGTTAGACCAACGGATAGGACTAACCACTCATAAATGTCATCACTAGTCTTAAAAATAGTTTCACTCATCTCTTCACGGATGTGGACTTGGTGATATCCACTTTGTAGATCTATTTTGGTGTACACGTGAACTCCACTCATTATATCTAACATGTCATCAAGCCTAGATATAAAAAACCTATACTTGTCGGTGATCTTATTGATAGCTCGACTATCACAACATATCCTCAAATTCACATCAGCCTTTTGGGTAAACAAGGTTGGCGCAACACAAGGGCTAACACCTTCTTACACAAAACTCTTACTCAACAAATCACCTACCTGGCGTCTCATCTCTACCTGCTCTATAGGGTTCATCCTATAATGGGGTAGGTTAGGTAAAGAAGACCCCGATACGATGTCAATGACATGTTGAATATCTCTAAGAGGTGGTAATCCATTAGTTAACTCACTAGACATCACATCGACAAACTCATGGAGATCTAGCTCACATCACTAGGTACGACATTGCTACTATTCTCAGGAACGTCCCTAACCCCCTAGCCAAAACAACGTACATAGCGTTCTCCTCTCTCATACGCTTCTCAAAGGCCCTCTTACTAAGGATATGGAGAGATTTGATTTGTTGTATATGCATATTATTCTCTTTTGGTTGACCCTTGGAAGACACTCGGGGTCTAACAGGTGCTAAAGTAATTGATAGATATTGTAATTGTACCCAATGCTTTGATACCACAAATGATGCAGGACAATCTTTGTAGAATGGATTTTATTATTAATTGATAGATATGTAATTAAGCTCTGCACTTAAATTCTAGGGTCTATAGTCTTAACTCGACGTCTATTAGCTCTAGGGAAATATCTCCACAATATAAGAAGGAAATTGTTAAATCCACAACAGAAAATGTTATTTCCACAACAAAAGTGTCGCTATAGATCCTATAGCGACAGTTTTCACCGTCGCTATATATCTACAGCGACACTTTTGTTGTAGAAATAACAAAAAGTGTTGTGGATTTAACAATTTCCTATAAAAAAAATCAATAATAATTTCAATATTCAAAATGTACCGAGTTTGGAAAATTACATCGTTATTTAAATAAAACAACCCTACGTTGGACTTGGAGACCAAGAAAATAACTTTTACAAATATACCCCAACAAACTCCCAAAATTAAACCAACGTCACAACAACAATTTCTAAAACTAGCACAAAACAGGAAAGATGTAGTAAAGTGTGAGAGAGAGAGGAAAAGAAAAAAAAGTAAAGGGGGAGAGCAAGAGAGGGCTAGGACAAAAAAAGGTGAAATTGGAAATAAAAAGTTGTAAAGCTCAGATTTCCAAGGGCCTTTTTGAAGTGGAAAGAAGCAGTAATTAAGTAGTAACTAAGGAATTGATCCATTATAGTAGTAATAATTAAGAAGATACAAATAGCAGTTATTATGTATTACATGTGGAATTTGGGAGTGGTAGAATGCATAAGCATTCAGAAATTGTTAGACAATGTTGTCTATCATGGCTGACATGGAAAGAAACCATAAAAGCAATTGACAGCTCACAGTTTCTCCATATCTGAAAGAAAAGGTCATTGATCCTAGTATTTTCATATAACAAGGCTTGTTTTATGTTTTGGCTGTTGATCATTTATACTTGTTTTGGGGACTATTCCATATTGCACTTGTAATAATATTTTCAATTAACTAGTAATATAGGACAAATGTATGGTCCAACAGTGAAAGATCTGTTAAACAGGTAAACAATAAAACACCCCCCCCCCTCCCCCCTCTTACTATCTTAAAGGTCCATAATCATTGGTTAAAGTCACAGGATAACTTGACTGACTAGTTCAGCCCTAGATGTTGAGAGGCATGGCATGGTTCAAATACAACATGCGACTCAAATGTCAAAGCCAACAATTAGAATATTCAGACACGTCATTCATATTCTTCAGAGGAGAACACAGTATATAGCAGGGAAGACAATTTCCTGCCACATGGCTATAACATAAGAAACAAAGTATATTTGGCATGGAAGATTTCATTCTAAACTCTACAACAACAAACTACCAAATAACCCCGACTTGCCCAGTAAATGACGTGTATAAACCATCTCTGAGGCGGAAGACATCAAGACATTGATATTCTCAATGAAAATATCAATGCGAGTGACAGACAGTTAGTGAAACCATCAACCGTTCATTTGGAAACTAGTTTATGCTTTTTTGTGGCTGGATGAGCAAAATAAAACCAGCTAAAGTCGAGCAACAACACGTTTGCTTCTTGTTGTTTTAAGACTTTCCACGTGCAACGCTATGCCATAGGCGGCCATATACAACTAGCTCAATATCAAAATACCTAGTCCATTAAAATTCACAAAAAAATAAAATAAAATCGGATATAATTCCAACTCTCCCCGCCATGGTAAATATTTTATTAGCAAGAACACTAATCAACACAAACACAGAATATTTCAATAATGTCAACACTATTTAATATGCTAAATAGCAATAAGATATAAACAGCAACATGTTCGGATTGCAATTAATACTTTTGGTTCTCCTATATAATGAAATGGCTAAACAACTAAATTCATTGAAAAATCAAAATCAGAATGTATGAAGCACAATAGTAGGTCCTGAAAACAAAATCAAGATGAAACAGGAATCATATGTCGTAAGAAAGCAGAAGAAAGTCATCTTAGGGATCAAAAACTACAAATACAGATGTCAAAGTAGACAGAGTTAAGCAAAAGGCACATAAGTACTTGTTCATACCAAGATTACAGAGTTACCAATTGTGGCAAGGATGCACAAATTAGAGGGAACAAGAACAGAAGCTCAAACATGGAACTAAATTACCATTGATCAAAAACAGAAAATGATGTAAATAGAACAAGAGCATTTCATTCCAACTCATGTTCATCACTCATGAGCTGCCATTGCAACTACTATTACAATTCGACCATCTCCTAAAAGTGCAAGCGACAAGACTCCTACCTCCAAAAAGGCCAAATCTTGACTTGGATGCGGATGATCGACCGCTGCTACTAGATGGAGCATCAGCATCAGCATTAGCTGCACCTGCAATTTCTTGGCTCACCATTGGTGGGAATTCCACACCATCCTCTTGAGCTCCACTATCACTTGCACTCGCATCCACCGCTTCCACTTCAACCTCACACACATCCAAATTAACCATCAACGATCCCCTCCTCACCCTCAACCAATCTGCAACTTCACTAGTCACATCTCTACACTTCTTAACCTTAATTTTAACCAAATTAGGGCAGCCCCAAGCAAAAGCTTCAATCCCCTGATCCGAAACAGGACACCCCTTGATACACAACTTCTTCAAGGCTGCACATTTTGCAGCAATGCACGAGATTTCAGCGTCAGCAATTGTCTCACTACCACAAAGTGCTAACCTTTCCAATTTTTGACAATTGGAAGCAATAGCTTCCAGACTTAAAGAACTAGGGTTAACACCAATAAGAACCAATTCTTGAAGCTTAGCACTATGCTTAGCAATAGCAATCAAGCCTTCGTCTCCAATCCGATTTGTCCTCCAACCATCAATGTGAAGCTTCCTCAACAACTTACAATGCTCCGCCACAGACACAATTCCGGCATTTGTGCACTCCGGAGTTTTAACAATATGTAAAATCTCCAATTCTGGGCAATTTGATATAGCTGAAAGGCCAACATCACTCACTTGCAGCCTTTCTAAATGAATCTCAACCAAATTATTCTTTCCACTGGCAACCGTTTCCAAAAGCCTATCCCAATCACCTAAGCATCGCAACAGTTTTAGAGATTTCAAATTCTTTGATCCAATTATGAGCGGTCCAAAGCACTGACCATTATAAAGCTCCTTCAAGCATATAGATTTTAAAGAGGAAGCCGCGACGCCAGGACCAATCGGTTCGGCGGCGCCACCGTCGTTGATACCACGGAGGCGTTTGACAGAGAGCTCCTCGAGAGACGAGCAGTGATCAAGCACAGCGTTCATGCCTTTGGCACCGAACATACAAGATCCACATGAAAATTTTTTCAAACACTTGGAGTTCTTAGCAAAAGCGGTCATACCGAGGTCGGTCAGCTCGCGGCAGCAGCGGAGCTTAAGGCGCGTGAGGTTAGGGCACTTGAGGGAGATCAAGGTCAAAGCATCGTCATTCACGCTTTTAGATCGGCGGTCGCATCGGAGAGCGAGCTTCGTGACGGAGTCAAATCGAGAAAACAGGTCCGGAACTACAGAGAGCAGGTCCGCCTGTGCGTTGAGCGCAAGACGATGGCGACTCTGACCTTCCACGCGCAGCCATCTCTGGCAGACAAGGGAGCACCGTTTCCGGTCGCCGGAGCAGAGCGATTGAAAAATTAAGGCTAAACACTCATCTGGAAGCTCGGATATCAAGTCACGGTTACCGATTAAGCCTTCGGCGTCGCTATAGTCGTGGTTTGAGTGCATGACGGAGAAAACCTCCGATCGGGAAGTATTCCGTTGATAGGCCGGAGCAGTATGGCGGTGACTTGAGCAGGGATTGAACCCGTGAGTTGAGGAAGACTGCCCCATACACGTGGGTGGGTATGGATTTGATGGGTTGGGATTTAATAATAATGGAGAAATGAAGAGAGAAAAGAGGAGAGGAAAAGGGTGAGAGCCATCAAATGGTTTTGATTGTCACAAGTCACGACCGACTAATGGACCAAATTCATACAAGTAGTAGAGTTTTGATTTGCAGGAGGAGGAGGAGGAGGAGAATTAGAAGGAAGAGGAGGCTCTCATTCGTAATTTGTGATTGTATGTATAATTATGTTGATGGTATGGGGGTTGGGATGGATGATGAATAGGAGTATAGTTTTTTTTTTTTTTGGAACAAGACTCGTTCTTTTCCGTTTTCTTCCCACCACCGAGAGTTACTAGAAGATAGATGATTGAAAATGTGACTCACAAACTCAATTTCCTAATACTCTCCCTCTCCCCCTCTTCCAAAATTATACATATATTTATTTATAATAATATAATTAAAGTTATAAAAACAAAAACAAAAAAAATAGTGCAACACAGTTACATCAAGCTGTCCATGGCCTTTTTATAATATAAATAATTAATGTATTAATAATTAATTAAATAAGTTTAATTTTTTTTTATCTTTAATATAAATTAAATATATAGTACAAATAACATAATAGTAATAAAATTTATGATATATATCATTTTGTAATTTAAAAATAAAAAAGAAATTTTAATAGTATTAAAATAGAATAGATAATATACGTATGTAGTATGTTGTGAGTGTGTAATTTTGAAAAATAAGAGCGAGTGAATAGTGATCGACAGGGACCAACTAGGGTCAGTCGGGCAGATTGAACTGGTTCCTCCTTTGCGGCTGGGGCTGGGACTGGGATTAGATCCGCCCCTGGTTACCGGCGCTGAAAATTGACCTGGTTCATTCAGATTCAGAACATGGGCATAAATAAATAAATGCTACGTACTACGAACCCGGAAGAAAAACAATGAAAGCATAGGCAATTAGGCACTTAACTTTCATTCACCTCTTTGGAAGGTGACATGGGATGGGACTTAGCTTTGGCCCCGTCCGTCTTTAATGACTCATTTTACACAAATATTTATTCAAAAATAGTTGATAATTTTATAGAAATGGTTAGTATGAAGTTTATTTTGGGGTACGTTGGTTAATTGATTAATAGAATACTGACACGCAATGATCGAGATGTTGTATGATTCTATCTACCAATCGATGTGCATTAACTTACCAACAAAATAACTTCATGCTAACCGGATCTTAATTTTATTATTTCTAGATGAAAAGACGAACTTTTTTCCGCTTTCTATAAAATTTTATTATAAATAGATTTCACAAAGAAAATTATTCTAATTTAGTATGTATGAACATCATTAGTGATTTCTTAAGAAAAATTTTCTTATGTACTAAATAAATTTTTTTAGATGTCACCTCCTTCCCTTATAATATGCTCCCCTAGCGCTAATGTCATCTCTTATTTTTCTTTAGATGTCACTACCACTATACTATGCTCCCCCGGACAGGCTTACCACACTTTGCGCGGGTTACATTTTCAGTAGAATGAAACCCTAAAAATAAAAATAAAAAAGTTGGCCAATCCCACCCAATAATTTTATAATTTGAAGGATTTGGAGGATTCGAGTTATATATGCAGTGCTGGGACAGTCGAAACAATCATTCACATCCAAGGGCGGAGCCAGGAACTTATTTCGTTCTGGGCTATCAAGTACCAACCATATACACAAAAGATTATCCAACCAAGATCAATCATAAATTCAAAATCATACATACTAGTAAGGTTCAAATGTACATAACATGTAAGGAAAAAGAAAAACAAAATACACTATTTAAGCTGCACCATTCTATGCTTTGTAGAATAGAATTCATCTATTATGAAATCTGAATCGATATCTTCAACAAGCTCTCGTTCAATGTAAATAATCATAGAATTTACTAAAAACTCCTCTTCCATTTTATTGTGAAGAACAATTTTAACATGTTTCATAGCTGAAAATGATCGTTCTGTCGTGGCAGTGGAAACAAGTAGAGTCAAAACAAGACGAATCAATCTATCAATTAAATTATAATACTGCAACTTATTTGTTTCAACTAATCCGCGACACGATTAAATGATGGTAGACATATTTTGAAAGCTCTGATGATGGAGCACATCCATTTTATAATGATTCAACTGACATCTCAAATAATGCATTTCTTGTTCACTGAAATCTTTTGGATAAAATTTCTCAGCAAACTTGCAAATATCATCAACTTTGAATGATTTAAAGTTGTCATTCGGCTCTAAAGCAAAGCTAAGTATAAGGTGTAAGACCCCAACTTATTAATGAATAAAATCAATTTTCCTCTAATTATTATTGTGAATAATAAGGTATTAATTTGATATAATACTTTGGTTATGGTTGAAATGTGCAAAATTTTTAAAATAAGCAAGTGGTTATAAAATATTCATTTGTCGGGGAATATTCGTTTGGTCGTGGAATATTCTTTCAGTTTGGGAATATTAAATGCGGCCAGCTTGAGCCATTTTTGTGGGCCCCATAACGGATAACTATTTGGATGAAGAAGGCGATAAAATTGAATAACGGCGTAGTTATTACTGCTAATTAACGCTGTTGGAATACCCGGTGGTTAAAATACGATGTCTGGCGTGGTTGCATAATAGCACACCGGTATTGCGCATGTATTGTTGAATTATTGATTCTTACGTAAGAAGCCACTACTCAATAATTGTTACAATAATTCTTGCTTCGATATTTTATTTTATTGGTTCAATAATTGTTGCGTTGATATTTTATAATATTGTCATTGCATCATCATGTGGCGCCCCAAAATAGAATAGATATACATCACCTATTCGAGTTAAGTCAAATACATGATGCGAATACAAATACAACTTAATTATACAACTGTCGTGTAAATTACGACAAAAAAATAAGTCATGAGTTTTAATACAAATATTGTCGCCTGCAGAATATTCAAACTCAAATTCAATATTATTACATTTATTTTCCACTATTTCACCGAATAGTGAGGGACTACTAATGCTATCATCTCGTCCGTCACTCCGCTTCCCCGACTAGTCCCTCGCTACGTTTTGATTTCAAGAGAAACAATAAAAGTAAAAGGGTGAGCTCAACTAGCCCAAAGAGAAATATTATGACTAAGATAATGCGAATATATTATCGTTAGCCTTCAACGGTGTTAAACCGATACAATATAACAACCATCAAGTTTAAATGCAACTTAACAAGCAATCCATTAAAAAGAGTCAAGTAGAGAATAAAATCTACTATCTTTTATGATTTAGAAGGTTTTCATCACTTTTATCATTGGGACTCGACAATAAATAATCCACATCATCGAATCACCCTCAAGACTACTGCCGAGGATATTCTTTAGTATCACGACCACAATTATCCATGCACTACGTGCGAAGAATATTAATGTATTCAATAATGGTCATGATCATGTCAACAACCGTCCATCAACGCACTACGGGCCAATGAGGACTTTACCACATCATTTGTAACATTACGGTTAATGATTACAATCAATAATCCTCAGTCATAATCATATCAAGTCCATCTACGCTACAAATACATACGACTTTCAACAAAATATAAGCATGAGGATGATGACAATGATATAAGAATTCAATAAAACAAGTTCAAGAATTAATTTGTCCAGGAACCAATAACGTCCAAATTGTCAACATGATATTTCTTTGTGGAGTAAAATTCAAGAATGCTCGGAAGAATATTTACATGAAAAGATACTGGATGAAGCGCAAATATCAAGGACATTCTACTAATTTCATGGAGTATAGAAGTCAAAACTTTAGCCAACTAAGTATAATAAAGAATGGAATAACAAAAGAAATCACGAAGCATCACGATAGATCCTTGCACAGCGAGTTATTCCAATGAATAATAAATAACGGAATCGGTCCCAAGTAAACGCATGCATGACGATATTCAATGAGAATAATAAAAAGCGGAATCGAATTCCCAAGTAAAAATGCATGTGACAGGATATTCCAAATGAATAATAATAAAGACGGAATCAGTCCCAAAGCGTAAAACGCATGAGCATGGATATTCCAATGAATAATAATAAAGATTTAAACCAGTCCCAAGGTAGAAAACGCATGCATGTGAGGATGTTCAACGTAATAATAAAGAATGGAATAACGAAAGAATTTCAACAAGTATAGGGTAGCAGGTGTATACGAGTTATTCCAATGTAATAATAAAGAATGGAATAACAGAAGTTCTCTTCATAGATAAGAAAGAAATAATACTCCCTACCTTTAGAAAAATTGGATACTGGAATAGTGAGGTAGCAGACTTCTCTTCTTGTTTCTATAATTTCTCTCTATAATAATCGCTCTAAAGCTTTTGTGAATTGGTGAGAAATGAAGGAAGAATGAGCTTCTATTTATAGAAAAATATAGTTTCGATAATTATGCGTTTTGGGGCTCGAAAATTTTGATCTGATACCTCCAACTTTTCCTTTATTTTTAATTTAGTCATGAAAGTATTATCAAACTTGCGACCTCCCCCTAATAGTAAATAATGTTATTCAATAGTAAATTATGTGAATCAATAGTTACTGACATATGTGAAAATACTGAATTAAAGTATAGTACCTCCATCTATACCTCCATTTTTAACTTAGTCATGCAAGTATTATCAATCTTGCACCAACTCCCCTAATAGTAACAAGAATGTGAAACAATAGTATACACATGTGAACAAATAGTTATAATCATGTGAAATATCCGGTTAAATACCCGATTGGTCAATATAACCTCTAGACATCAATTATTATCGAAATAATTGTCGATTTTCACTAACACAAATAATTCCAGCACAATGAAACCATTTTTATCAAAAATATAAATTTTGAAATTTTGAAGTTTGACTTTTCCCGAAAAAGGTAACTGTTGAATTTTTGACCAAATAGTGAATTCTGGAAAATTTTGTGTTTATAGACTATTTCTACTAATTTCATCGCTCCGGACTCAAATATCACGTCCGCGTCTCCAAATTCAACTCCGAACACAACTTCAATTTTAATAAAATTCATCATTAATATTATAACTCACAATATTTATCAACCAGGTCGTTCCCAGGAAAGAGGAGGCTTTCCAATAAGGATTTCTCCCTATTGGCGCGCAATTAGGTGACCAAACCTCTCATTGTGAACTTGACATTGTAAATATTACAATTTAATAATATGAATAACTTTGTCGTCTCAATTATTGATTTAATAAAATATTATATTATGCGATGATACTTATGACAATAATCGAATCAATAATATGAGAGATATGATGCGTGAATTCTTGTAGCAATAATTGAGTATAACCGAGTGACTTCTCACGTAAAGATCAATAATCAATACCGGTATGCTACTATGCGACCACAGCGTATTCTTTTGTACTTTTTACTACGGGTAGTTCAACAGTTAACGGTAAAACTTTCGTAGTTATTTTCATAAAAATATTTTGTCATTTTTTAATCCGATGATAATTACATTGTGGGGGTCCACCAATGATTGTCTTGGTTATCATTTAATATTCCTGTTAAAACTAATATTCCCCAACCAATCGAATATTATATAACAACTTGCGTACTTTGCAAAATTTGTAAATATTACCCACAACTATAACATTATATCAAATCCACACCATAATATTCAAAAATATATTTCGAGAAAATTTAATCTTTATTCAAAAAGTTGGGGTCTTACACGTCATCTCCATTATCAGATCAATAATTCATATTATTTGGAATAATATTATTAGATAGCATTATTGGCAATGTCTAGAAAGTTCTGTCAAGGAGAGGTTTGGTCACCTAATTGCGCGCCAGTAAGGAGAAATCCTTATTGGAAAGCCCCCTCTTTCCTGGGAACTACCTGGTTGTCATAATTGTGATTCTGTAATATTATTTATGAATAATTAATTATTAATTTATATGATAAGGACATATTTATTTTATGTGGATATAAATGATGGATATATTTATTTTATGTGGATAAAAAATGAAAGAATTAATGCTGAAGTATTTTATCAGTATTTTATCGGTGTGGAGGTATTAAAAATCGTCCGTATGTGAATTTTGGGCATTTTTCGTTTGGAATTTGGAAAAACTTAAACTTTCAAAGTTGTAAAGAATAAAATTTCCTATAGAAAGGACATGAGATTCAAATTTTTCTGATAAAAGAGCTATTTTCTATGAATTACTGAAGTTTCGAAAAATAAAATAATTTTTTATTAAATTATGGGTGGGACCCACTTTTGTTTTAACATGTGGGCTACTGGGATTTTTTTTTCAGAAGTGACATGCTAGTCTTGGTCTTGGTTGGTGCGTAGGATTGATATAAGAAATAATATTATTTTATTATTTTAGTCTCCTTTGGCGTTCTAGCATTTTCCTATAAATAGACGCTTAGGTTAGAATTGAAAATCACACCTGAAACAAGTTTTCTTTCTCTCTAGATTATTGAGCGTATTTTTGTGAGTATTTAGATACTTTGAGAGTTGTTATTCAGTGCAAGTTTTTGTCAGCACTATATCCGAAATTCAGTTAGAAATACGGTTATTTTGAGGTAAGGGGTGTTATATTCTTCTTAAAATGATATTTTCTTCAATATCATTATGCCGAAATATTGGTATAAACTTTTTATCAAATTTGGAACTTTTTGTGTCGAGAATTCTTACTCACGTATACTGGCGTTATTCACGATATCGGCATTATTCACTTAATCGACGACACTATTCAATTTAAAAAATGAGATTTTCTTCTTTTTATCCAAGTTGTCTATTATGGTTACTATCTTTGATTGTATCCATGTTTTGATCTTTATTTTTGAATTCTTCTTCAAAATTGGGTATATTGGAGTATTATTGAACTTGGATAAACTATAATACGAATTTTTAATATTTGTTATTTTGTTTCACTAGATTCGTTCTTTTAAAATATTTTTCATCATCCTCAGTTCTAAATGATGATATTAATGAATATCTTTTGTGACGCCCCCAAAATAGATATACATCACCTATTCTGAGTCGTCAAATACATGGTACGTAATCTGAAATACAACTTAATTATACAATCGTCGGTAAAAATACGACAAAAACATAAGTCGTGAGTTTTAATACAAATATTGTCGTCTGCAGACAATATTCAAACTCAAATTCAATATTATTACATTTATTTTCACTATTTCACTAAATAGTGAGGTCTACTAATGCTATCATCCGTCCGTCACTCCGCTCCCAGACTAGTCCTCGCTACGTTCGATTTCTGAAGAGAACAATAAAAGTAAAAGGGTGTGCTCAACTAGCCCAAGAGGGAAATATTATGACTAAGATAATGCGAGAATATATTATCGTTAGCCTTCAACAGTGTTAAACTGATACAATATAACAACCATCAAGTTTAACTGCAGTGGAACAAGCGATCCATTAACAGTCAGTAGAGAATAAAATCTACTATCTTTTATGATTTAGAAGGTTTTTCATCACTTTTATCGGCTGGGACTCGACAATAAATAATCCACATCATCGAATCACCCCGCACTACGGCCAAGGATATTCTTTAGTATCACGACCACAATTATCCATGCACTACGTGCCAAGAATATTAGTGTATTCAATAATGGTCATGATCATGTCAACAACTGTCCATCAATGCACTACGAGCCAATGAGGGCTTTTACCACATCATTTGAAATATTACGGTTACGTGATTATCTTAGAATAATCCACGTCATAATCATACCAAGTCCATCTATGCACTACACGAAGCCACGTATTGACCTTCAACAAAATATAAACATGAGGATGATGACAATGATATAATAATTCAATAAAACAAGTTCAAGAATTAATTTGTCCAAGAACCAATAACGTCCAAATTGTCAACATAATATTTCTTTGTGGAGTAAAATTCAAGAATGCTCGGAAGAATATTTACATGAAAAGATACTAGATGAAGCGCAAATATCAAGGATATTCCACTAATTTCATGGATTATAGAAGTCAAAACTTTAACCAACTGAGTATAATAAAGAATGGAATAACAAAAGAAATCACCAGGCATGCGATAGACCGCACAGGCAGGTTATTCCAACAGAATAATAAATAACGGAATCAGGTCCGGCGTAAAATGCACAGACAGGATATTCCAACAGAATAATAAAGACGGAATCAGGTCCGGCGTAAAATGCACAGAAAGATATTCTAACAGAATAATAAAGACGGAATCAGGTCCGGTGTAAAACGTACAGACATGATATTCCAACAGAATAATAAAGACGGAACCAAGTCCGGCGTAGAACGCACAGACAGGATGTTCCAACAGAATAATAAAGAATGGAATAACAGAAGAATTTCACTAAGTATAGGGTAGCCCGCGTATACAGGTTATTCCAACAGAATAATAAAGAATGGAAAAACAGATGTTCTCTTCATAGATAAGAAAGAAATAATACTCCCTACCTTTAGAAAAATTGGATACTGGAATAGTGAGGTAGCAGACTTCTCTTATTCTTTCTATAATTTCTCTCTATAATAATCGCTCTAAAGCTTTTGTGAATTGGTGAGAAATGAAGGAAGAATGAGTTTCTATTTATAGAAAAATATAGTTTCGATAATTGCACGTTTTGGGGCTCGAAAATTTCAAATCTGATACCTCAAACTTTTCCTTTATTTTTAATTTAGTCATGGAAGTATTATCAAACTTGCACCACCTCCCCTAATAGTAAATAATGTGATTCAATAGTAAATTATGTGAATTAATAGTTCTAGACATGTGAAAATACGAATTACAGTATAGTACCTCCATCTATACCTCTATTTTTAACTTAGTCATGCAAGTATTATCAATCTCGCACCAACTCCCCTAATAGTAACAAGAATGTGAAACAATAGAATACACATGTGAACAAATAGTTATAATCATGTGAAATAATAGCAATCAATTGCTCATTTATCCGGTTAAATACCCGATTGGTCAATATAACCTCTAGACATCAATTATTATCGAAATAATTATCGATTTTCACTAACACAAATAATTCTAGCACAATGAAACCATTTTTATCAAAAATATAAATTTTGAAATTTCGAAGTTTGACTTTTCCCAAAAAAGGCAACTGTTGACTTTTTGACCATATAGTGAATTTTGGAAAATTTTGTGTTTATAGACTATTTTTACTAATTTCATTGCTCCGGACTCAAATATCACGTCCGCGTCTCCAAATTCAACTCCGAACACAACTTCAATTTTAATAACATTCATCATTAATATTATAACTCACAATATTTATCAACCAAATTCGTTCCCGTGAAAGAGGGGCTTTCCAATAAGGATTTCTCCCTATTGGCGCCTTGATTAGGTGACCAAACCTCTCCTTGATGTAACTTCTGATATTGTAAATATTTTAATTTAATAATATGAATAAATTTATCATCTCAATTATTGATTTAATAAAATAACATATTATGCGAGATGATACTATGACAATAATCAAATCAATAATATGAGAGATATGATGCGAAGAATTATCGTAGCAATAATTGAGTATAACCGGTGACTTCTCACGTAAGCATCAATAATCAATACCGTGTACTACTTATGTAACCACGCCAGATTCTTACTTTTTAATACTTAGGTAGTTCAACGATTAATCTGTAAAACTTCCGTCGTTATTTTTATAAAGTATTTTGTCGTTTTCTCGATCAAACGATAATTCCGTTAATGGGGTCCACTGATGATTGTCTTGGTTATACGAATATTCCTGTTAAAACGAATATTCCCAAACCAATCGAATATTATATAACAACTTGCGTACTTTTGCAAAATTTGTAAATATTACCCACAACTATAACATTATATCAAATCCACACCATAATATTCAAAAATATATTTAGAGAAAATTTAATTTTTATTCAAAAGTTGGGGTCTTAAACGCCATCTCCATTATCAGATCAATAATTCATATTATTTGGAATAATATTATTAGATAGCATTATTGGCAATGTCTAGAAAGTTACATCAAGGAGAGGTTTGGTCACCTAATTAATTGCCAGATGAGAGAAATCCTTATTGGAAAGCCCCATCTTTCCTGGGAACTGCCTGGTTGTCATAATTGTGATTTTGTGATATTATTTATGAATAATTAATTATTAATTTATATGATAAGAAAATATTTATTTTATGTGGATATAAATGATGGATATATTTATTTTATGTGGATAAAAAATGAAGGAATTAATGCTGAGGTGTTTTATCAGTATTTTGTCTGTGTGGAGGTATTAAAAATCGTTCCCATGTGGATTTTGGGCATTTTTCGTTTGGAATTTGAAAAAACTTAAACTTTCAAAGTTGTAGAGAATTAAATTTCCTATGGAAAGGACATGAGATTTGAATTTTTCTGATAAAAGAGCTATTTTCTATGAATTACTGAAGTTTTGGAAAATAAAATAATTTTTATTAAATTATGGGTGGGACCCACTTTTGTTTTAACATGTGGGCTACTGGGATTTTTTTCCAGAAGTGACATGCTAGTCTTGGTCTTGGTTGGTGCGTAGGATTGATATAAGAAATAATATTATTTTATTATTTTAGTCTCCTTTGGCGTTCTAGCATTTTCCTATAAATAGACACTTAGGTTAGAATTGAAAATCACACCAGAAACAAGTTTTCTTTCTCTCTATATTATTGAGCGTATTTTTGTGAGTATTTAGATACTTTGAGAGTTGTTATTCAGTGCAAGTTTTTGTCAGCACTATATCCGAAATTCAGTTAGAAATACGATTATTTTGAGGTAAGGGGTGTTATATTCTTCTTAAAATGATATTTTCTTCAATATCATTATGCCGAAATATTGGTATAAACTTTTTATCAAATTTGGAACTTTTTGTGTCGGGGTTACTATTCACGTGTACTTACCTTTATTCACGATATCTGACCTTATTCACGAATACGGCACTATTCACCGAAAAAATGAGATTTTCGTCTTTTTATCCAAGATGTCTATTATGGTTACTATCTTTGATTATATCCATGTTTTGATCTTTATTTTTGAATTCTTCTTCAAAATTGGGTATATTGGAGTATTATTGAACTTGGATAAACTGTAATACGAATCTCTAATATTTGTTATTTTGTTTCACTGGATTCGTTCCTTTAAAATATTTTTCATCATCCTCAGTCCTAAATGATGTTATTAATGAATATCTTTTGTGATGCCCCCAAAATAGATATACATCACCTATTACGAGTCAAATCGAATACATGGTACATAATACAAATACAACTTAATTATACAAATGTATGTAAAAAGTACGACAAAAACATAAGTCGTGAGTTTTAATACAAATATTATCGCTCTGCATATATTCAAACTCAAATTCAATATTATTACATTTATTTTCCACTATTTCACCGAATAGTGAGGACTACTAATGCTATCATCTCCAGTGCACGCATCTGCTTCCCAGACTAGTCCTCGCTTTCGTTTTCATTTCAAGAGAACAATAAAAGTAAAAGGGTGAGCTCAACTAGCCCATGAGAAATATTATGACTAAGATAATGCGTAATATATTATCGTTAGCCTTCACGATTGTTAAACCGATACAATATAACAACCATCAAGTTTAATCTGCGATGGAACAAGTAATCCATTAAAAGAGTCAAGTAGAGAAAAAAATCTAATATCTTTTATGATTTAGAAGGGTTTTCATCACTTTTATCGCTGGGACTCAGCTTAATAAATAATCCACATCATCGAATCACCCCTGCACTTCGGCCAAGGATATTCTTTAGTATCACGACCACAATTATCCATGCACTACGTGCCAAGAATATTAATGTATTCAATAATGGTCATGATCATGTCAACAACTGTCCATCAATGCACTACGGGCCAATGAGGACTTTTACCACATCATTTGTAACATTACGGTCATGATTACACCGAATAATCCCTGGTCATAATCATACCAAGTCCATCTATGCACTACAGGCCACATATGACTTTCAACAAAATATAAACATGAGGATGATGACAATGATATAATAATTCAATAAAACAAGTTCAAGAATTAATTTGTCCAGGAACCAATAACGTCCAAATTGTCAACATAATATTTCTTTGTGGAGTAAAATTCAAGAATGCTCGGAAAAATATTTACATGGAAAGATACTGGATGAAGCGCAAATATCAAGGATATTCCACTAATTTCATGGATTATAGAAGTCAAAACTTTAACCAACTGAGTATAATAAAGAATGGAATAACAAAAGAAATCACCAAGCATGCGATAGACCGCACAGGTAGGTTATTCCAACAGAATAATAAATAACGGAATCAGGTCCGACGTAAAATGCCCAGACAAGATATTCCAACAGAATAATAAAGACGGAATCATGTCCGGCGTAAAATGCACAGAAAAGATATTCCAACGTATAATAAAAGGCGGAATCGGTCCGTACAGAAAACGCATGAACTTGATATTCCAACGAGAATAATAAAGATTTTAACCCGTGTCCCGTAGAAACCTATGATGTGATGTTCCAACAAAATAATAAAGAATGGAATAATGTAAGAATTTCACTAAGTATAGGGTAGCAGCATGATCAAAAGTTATTCCAATGCCAGAATAATAAAAAGAATGGAATAACGAAGTTCTCTTCATAGATAAGAAAGAAATAATACTCCCTACCTTTAGAAAAATTGGATCTTTGGAATAGTGAGGTGCGACTTCTCTTCTTCTTTCTATAATTTATTTCTATAATAATCGCTCTAAAGCTTTTGTGAATTGGTGAGAAATGAAGGAAGAATGAGCTTCTATTTATAGAAAAATATAGTTTCGATAATTGCACGTTTTGGGGCTCGAAAAATTTCAGTACAATACCTCAAACTTTTCCTTTATTTTTAATTTAGTCATGGAAGTATTATCAAACTTGCACCACCTCCCCTAATAGTAAATAAGGCGATTCAATAGTAATTTATGTGAATCAATAGTTCTAGACATGTGAAAATACGAATTACAGTATAGTACCTCCATCTATACCTCCATTTTTAACTTAGTCATGCAAGTATTATCAATCTTGCACCAATTCCCCTAATAGTAACAAGAATGTGAAACAATAGTATACACATGTGAACAAATAGTTATAATCATGTGAAATAATAGCAATCAATTGCTCATTTAACCGGTTAAATACCCGATTGGTCAATATAACCTCTAGACATCAATTTTTATCGAAATAATTGTCGATTTTCACTAACACAAATAATTCCAGCACAATGAAACCATTTTTATCAAAAATATAAATTTTGAAATTTTGAAGTTTGACTTTTCCCGAAAAAGGTAACTGTTGACTTTTTGACTAAATAGTGAATTCTGGAAAATTTTGTGTTTATAGACTATTTTTACTAATTTCATCGCTCCAGACTCAAATATCATGTCCGCGTCTCCAAATTCAACTCCGAACACAACTTTAATTTTAATAACATTCATCATTAATATTATAACTCACAATATTTATCAACCGTGTCGTTCCTGGGAAGGAGGGCTTTCCAATAAGGATTTCTCCCTATTGGCGCGCAATTAGGTGACCAAAACTCTTCTTAACAGAACTTCTAGACATTGCAAATATTGTAATTTAATAATATGAATAACTTTGTCATCTCAATTATTGATTTAATAAAATAACATATTATGCAAATGATACTATGACAATAATCGAATCAATAATATGAGAGATATGATGCAACAATTACTGTAGCAATAATTGAGTATAACTGAGTGACTTCTCACGTAAGCATCAATAATCAATACCGTGTGCTACTATTCAACCACGCGTATTACTGTACTTTTACTACCGGGTAGTTCAAAAGTTAACGGTAAAACTTCCGCCTTTATTTTCATAAAGTATTTTGTCGTTTTCTCAATCCGACAATAATTCCGTTGTGGGGGGTCCACCAATGACTGTCCCGTTGTACGAATATTCTCTGTTAAAACGAATATTCCCCGACCAATCGAATATTATATAACAACTTGCGTACTTTGCAAAATTTGTAAATATTACCCAAAACTATAACATTATATCAAATCCACACCATAATATTCAAAAATATATTTTGAGAAAATTTAATCTTTATTCAAAAAGTTGGGGTCTTACAACCTCCCCTTTTTATGAAATTTCGATCCTCAAAATTAGGGTGCGTGCACTGTATGTCAAAGAGGTAAGGATATCTTGATTTCATCTCGATTCTAACTCCTGGTCATTTCTTCCACATCGTGGTTTCTCCATAAAACTTTGACTTGAGGTATAACCTTGGAGCGTAGAATATGTTCCTTTTTATCCAAGATTTTAACAGGTATCTCTTCATACGTTAAATCTTCCTCTATTTCGTCTGGTTCTAATTCAATAATGTGGTTCGGGTCTTTCACATATTTATGTAACATAGATATGTGAAAAATGTTATGAACACGAGACATACATAGCGGTAAAACGAGTCTATACGCCACAGTTCCTACTCGATCGAGGATTAAAAATGGGCCGATGAATCAAGGGTTGAGCTTTCCTCTCTTTCCAAATCTCGTAACTCCTTCCATGGAGCAACACGTAACAACACATGATCTCCATATCGAATTCCATATCCTTTCGATGAAGATCGGCATAACTCTTTTGTCGATCTTGTGAGGTTTTTATACGTTGTCGGATCGTTTGAATCTTTTTCGTAGTCATACGTACCAACTCTGGTCCCAACAACGTTGCTTCACCCACCTCATCCCAGCATACTGGAGAACGATACTTTTTTCCATACAACGCCTCGAATGGAGTCATGCCAATACTTGCTTAATAACTGTTGTTGTAGGAAAACTCCACCAATGGTAAGAACTTGTCCCAACTTCCCTTGAAGTCAAGGACACAGAGTCTTAATAGATCTTCAAGAGTTTGAATCGTCCTCTCCGACTGCCCGTTCGTCTAAGATGATATGCCGAGCTAAATCGTAAATCCGTGCCCATAGCTTTCTGCAAACTAACCTAAAATCTTGAAGTGAATCTTGGGTCTCGATCAGAAACTATGGATACTGGCATACCATGCAATCTTACAACCTCGTTTATGTACATACGAACAAGACGTTCAAGTGTATAAGTTTCTCGTATCGGTAAGAAATGAGCAGACTTGGTCAATCTATCAACAATGACCCAAATCGCATCTATGCCTTGAGAAACTTTGGGAAGACCGATAACGAAATCCATGGTAATGTGCTCCCACTTCCATTCTGGAATTTCAAGTGGTTGCAATGGACCTTTTGGTACTTGATGCTCCGCTTTAACTCGTTGACAAATTAGACACCTTGAGATAAATAGCGCTATCTCTCTCTTCATATTGCTCCACCAAAATGTATGACTAAGATCACAATACATTTTGGTACTCCCGGGATGGATTGCAAACGGTGTGTTGTGCGCCTCCATCATGATTTTATACTTTAAATCAGGGTCGTTAGGAACACAAAGTCTGGAGTTGACTCCAAGTATTCCTTCTTCATCGATTCTTGCTTCCGACATAGCACCTTCTTGCACTTTCTTCTTCATATGCATTATCTCCAGGTCTGTAGCTTGAGCAACTTTAACTTTATCGATTAAAGTCTGTTCTACTCGTATGTTTGTCATCATCATGTGGGTCCCTGGAGTCTTTATCTCTAACTCCATCCTTTGCAAGTCATACAAAATGGGCCTTTGCGTTGACAATATTGCACTCGTGCCGCATATGATCTTCTACTTAGTCGTCGGCTACCACGTTAAACTTTTCCGAGGATGGTATTGGATGGTATGATCATAATCTTTCAATAGTTCAAGCCAACGTCGTTGTAGCATGTTGAGTTCCTTTTGGGTGAAGAAATATTTGAGGCTTTTATGATCCGTGTAGATCTCCACCTTCTCTCCATATAGGTAATTCCTCTAAATCTTAAGCGCTTAAAAAACAGCAAATACTTGACTCTAGATCATTAGTAGGGTAATTCCTCTCATATTCTTTGAGTTGTCGTGAGGCATAAAGCTATGACTTTCCCATGTTGCATGAGAACACATCCTAACCCTTTGCTCACGAAGCATCACTTTGTAGATGACAAATCCTCTCGAGCGCGATGGTATTGTCGAGCAGTCTTTGAAATGAGTCTCGTCTTGAGTTCTTAAAACTCTTCTCACATTCCTCACTCCAATAGAACTTTGTATCTTTTCGAGTCACCGAGTTAATGGAGTAGCAATTCGAGAAAATCCTTCCACGAATCTCCGATAATAACCAATTTCATCCGAGAAAGCTACGTATTTGATCCTTTGATTTAGGTTGCTCCCGACTTTGAATAGCTTCAATCTTTCTTTGGGTCAATGATATTCTATGACTTGATATCACGTGCCCAAGGAATGCAACTTCCTCAAGCCAGAACTCGCATTTCTTCAACTTGGCATATAACTTGTTTTCACGAAGCTTTTGGAGTATCAGCCTCAAGTGTTGCTCATGATCTTCACGGTTTTTGGAATATATGAGGATTTCATCAATAAAGAAGACCAGAAAATGATCCAAATATTCCTTGAATACTCGGTTCATCATATCCATGAAGGCAGCAGAAGCATTAGTCAATCCAAAAGACATGACTAAGAATTCATAATGCCCGTACCGAGTTCTAAAGGCAGTCTTTGGAATATCCTCAGTTTTAACCTTCAACTGATGATAACCAGAACGAAGATCGATCTTTGAAAAAATTGTGCTCCTTATGGCGATCAAACAGTCATCAATACGTGGCAATGGGTACCTATTTTTGATGGTGATATGATTCAACTCCGATAATCAATATAAAGTCGCATACTCCCATCTTTCTTCTTCACGAATAGACGAGGAGCACCCCAGGAGACGTTTAGGGCGAATGAAACCAATGTCTAACAATTCCTGCAATTGGGTCTTTAACTCCTGAAGTTCAATAGGAGCCATTCGATATGGGGCTTTGGAAATGGGTTTTGTATCGGGTTCAAGGTCGATACAAAATTTAACTTCACGCTCTGGGGGTAGGTTAGGAAGTTCTTCAGGGAATACGTCAAGAAATTTATTAACTATAGAAATATCCTTCAAATCTGACGTATTTTTGTTTAAATCCGTGACATGAGCTAAGAAAGCTTGACATCCGTTTTTCAATAAATGAATAGCTTTACGGCTTGAGATGACTGTGATTGATTTTAATGGTTTGGTCGCTTGAATTCGCATAATAGGTTTATTAGGAATATGAAAGCTAACAACCTTACGAAAATAATCAATTTTAGCATGATGAGTAGTTAACCAATCAATTCCTAGAATCACGTCAAATGCAAGTATTTTTAAGGAGACAAGATCGGCAGGTAACGTGCGGTTACCTATTTGAATCAAACAAGACTTATAAATAGTGGATGTAATGAACGTTTCTCCTAATGGAGTTTCAACAGATAAGTCAAAGTCTAATTTCTCCGGAGTCAAATTTAAACGTTGAGCGCAAGTAGGAGAAATAAAAGAATGGGTAGAACCGGTATCAAATAAGGTATAGACTTCGCTAGAGTTTATGATAAGCTTACCCGTGATGACTTCGTTCGGGTTCCTTGCTCTCTGGGAGGTCACAACAAACGCTCTCCCTTGCACTACCGGCTTTGACTTTTCTGGGACGGCCTTTGGTGCCTCCATTCTAGCTGAACTTGTCTTCGGTGAACAACAAAATCGAGCTAAGTGACCTTCTCTTCCATAATTATAACATGCTTTGGACGGCATCGCGCAGTTTGGACTGATGTGTCCCTCCCCTCCGCATTTGAAGCATATGATAGGTGGTCTTTCTCATTCCTTACCAACGGGTTCTGGTGCTGACGTCTTTCCATCATTGTTGAATCTCCTTTTCTTGAAATATCCATTTTTATTGTCTTGGCTATGATTACCACCGAAGTGGTTACCATTTCTGGCATGTTGATTCCCTCCACGTTTGTTGTCACCACTTCGATGACTGTTACCACTGGTATTTTCATTCTACCGGCTGCTTTCTCTTGGTTACGTTGACTCGTTATCGCGCTCTAACAACTGAGCCCTATTTACAACATCTGAATACAAACACAGTTTATGAGAAATAAGATATTGTCGTATCTCCGGTTTCAAACCTCTTAAAAACATTTGGGTCATTCGCTCCTCATTATCAACCAAATGGGATGCAAACCGGGATAACTCCGCAAATTTAGCCTCTTATTGCGATACGGTCATATTGTTTTGTTCCAACTTGATAAACTCCACCTCCTTCATGTGACGAATACTTTCGGGAAAGTACTTTTCGTTGAACAGCTCTTGGAACTTCTCCCAAGACATCTTGAGTGCGTTAGGCTAGGTACGTTTTACAGATTCCCACCAGTAATCTGCCTCTTCACGCAACATGAAGGTGGCAAAGGGAACCTTTTGCTCCTCGGAGCATCCCAAGACATCAAATATCTTGGTGATCTGCTTTATCCACGCTTCCGCCTTAAGTGGTTTTGGCTCTCCAATAAACTCGGGTGGTCCCAGCTCCTTGAACTGTTTAGCGGTGACCGTTCGAGAGTTTCCAGTGTTTCCACCTGCATTTAGAACAGGAGCCGCTCTTGCCTGATGTTGCATGAATTGTATAAAGCCTCTGAACATTCCATCGTTCATCATTTGGTCAGTGTTGTTGTTTGCATGAGGATTGTCGCCTTCCTAATGCACATTATTCTGATTGTTGATTTGTGGAGACTTAACGGTCTCTTGTGCCCCATTGCTATTCTCAATATTCTCGGATGCCATTTTCAAATACTGCCACAAAACAAGGGTTAATTGACATGCAACATATTATCTCTATACTCTGACCAACCAATTAAATACCAAAAAAATTAGGTAGGTCATACTAGCGAAGGAATTCCTCGTCTCTCCCCTCCTAGTTCTAGTCTCACATCTTAGCCAGGGATCATATCCCTATGCTTTGATACCAACTGTGACGCCCCCAAAATTAGGAATACATCACCTATTCTGAGTCACCAAATACATGGTACAGAATACAAATACAACTTAATTATACAACTGTCGTGTAAAGTACGACAAAACATAAGCTATGAGTTTTAATACAAATATTATCGTCTAGACAATATACAAACTCAATTTCAATATTATTACATTTATTTTCCACTATTTCACTGAATAGTGAGGACTACTAATGCTATCATCTGGTTCGTCACTCCGTTTCCCGATTAGTCCTTGCTACATTCTCATTTCCCGAAGAGAACAATGAAAGTAAAAGGGTGAGCTCAACTAGCCTAGTAGGAAATATTATGACTAAGATAATGCAGAATATATTATCGTTAGCCTTCAACAGTGTTAAACAGATATAATATAACAACCGTCAAGTTTAACTGCAGCGGAACAAGTAATCCATTAAAAGAGTTAAGTAGAGAATAGAATCTACTATCTTTTATGATTTAGAAGGTTTTTCATCACTTTTATCATTGGGACTCGACTTTTATAAATAATCCACATCATCGAATCACCCCCGCACTTTTCTGACGAGGATATTCTTTAGTATCACGACCATAATTATCCATGCACTACGGGCCAAGAATATTTGTGTATTCAATAATGGTCATGATCATGCCAACAACTGTCCATCAATGCTCTACGGGCCAATGAGGACTTTTTCCACATCATTTGTAACATTACGGTCATGATTACAAGAATAATCCACAGTCATAATCATACCAAGTCCATCTATGCACTATAGGCCACAAATGACTTTCAACAAAATATAAACATGAGGATGATGACAATGATATAAGAATTCAATAAAACAAGTTTAAGAATTAATTTATCCAGGAACTAATAACGTCCAAATTGTCAACATGATACTGCTTTGTAGAGTAAAATTCAAGAATGCTTAGAAGAATATTTCCATGAAAAGATACTAGATGAAGCGCAAATATCAAGGATATTCCACTAATTTCATGGAGTATAGAAGTTAAAACTTTAACCAACTGAGTATAATAAGGAATGGAATAACAAAAGAAATCACCGGGCATGCGATGATAATCGCATGCGCAAGCGAGTTATTCCAATGAATAATTAATAACGGAATCGGTCCCGCGTAAAACGCCTTGACGGGATATTCAACAGAATAATAAAGATTTTAATCAGTCCGTCGTAAACGCATGCATGAACAAGATATTCCAATGTAATAATAAAGATTTTATCAGTCCCATTAAGAAAAAGCGCCTGATGTGGATATTCCAACAATAATAATAAAGATTTTAACCCGGTCCCACGTGAAACGCATGAGCATGGATGTTCCAAATGAGCGATAAAGAATGGAACAACGAAGAATTTCACCAAGTATAGGGTAGCCAGCGTATCTGAGTTATTCAATGAGAATAATAAAGAATGGAATAACGAAGTTCCTTTCATGGATAAGAAAGTAATAATACTCCCTACCTTTAGAAAAATTGGATCTTTGGAATAGTGAGGTAGCGAGACTTCTCTTCTTTTATTCTATAATTTCTCTATAATAATAATCGCTTTCTAAAGCTTTTGTGAATTGGTGAGAAATGAAGGAAGAATGAGCTTCTATTTATAGAAAAATATAGTTTCGATAATTGCACGTTTGGGGCTCAAAAATTTCAATCAATACCTCCAACTTTTCCTTTATTTTTAATTTAGTCACGGAAGTATTATCAAACTTGCACCACCTCCCCAATAGTAAATAATGTGATTCAATACCATCCGGTTCTGAGGATTTGTTGTAAGACCCCAACTTATTATTAATGAAATTTAATTTTCTCTATTTATTATTTTGAAATAGTAAGGGTTGATTTGATTAATGTGGATAGTTAAGGGTAAAATACGCAAATACTTCAAAATAAGCAAGTGGTTATAAAATATTCATTGTTGTCGGGAATATTCGTTTGGTGCGTGGAATATTAAATCTTGTCGGGGAATATTAAATGCGGCAAGTAGCGACCATGTGTGGGCCCCATAACTGAAAGCGATTGGATGAAGAAAACGACAAATATAAGTGGTTTAAAAATAATTGGCGTAGTTATTCAGATTTATCTTTGTTAAAATACTAGGTTGGTTAAAACACGATGAGCACACGGTATTGCACCAATTATTGATTCTTACGTGAAAGGCACTACTCAATAATGGTTACGATAATTCTTTGCTTCGATATTTTATTGAGTTAATAATTCTTTGCGTTGATATTTTATATTCTTTGTTGTTTTAATAATTGTCATTACACAAGATTTTTCATTATCGAAGCAATAATTCATATTATCTGAATAATATTATTAGATAACATTATTGGCAATGTCTAGAAAGTTACATCTAAGGAGAGGTTTGGTCACCTAATTGCGCCAGCATGAAGAAGAAATTCTTATTGAAAGCCCCCTCTTTCACAGAACTGCTTAGTTATCGATATTGTGATTACGTAATATTATTTGTGAATAATTAATTATTGATTCATATGATGAAAAAAATATTGATTTTATGTGGATATAGATGGAGAAAAATTTTAATGTGACAATTGTTGAAAATTGAAATTTTATCTTTTTCCGATAAAATAATTCTTTTAAATATATTATTATATTTTAATAATATAATAATGGTGATATTTTTACAACAAATGTGGGATATATGAGTATCTGAGGAGGAAGAGTATTTTGTTTGCAATAAATGTTTAAAACATGTTAAACATTTGATGGACCCCATTTATTATTTGAAATTTGATTATAGCACATAAAATCCCGTTTGTGGATTTCGGTCAATTTACATTTGGAATTTGGAAGAACTTTCTTCTGCAAAGTTGTAGAGAATTGAATTTCCTATAAAAATCGCGAGATTCAATTTTTCTGATAGAAGGGCTATTTATTATAAATTATTGAAGTTACGAAGCTCAAAATAATTGATTTTTGGAAGTTTAAAATATTTTAAATAATAAAAGCGTTTTTGTGTTTGGTGGGCATCTTTAACACATGTCATGTTGCTGAATTCAGATGCTTGATGCGTAGGAGGATGTAGAAAAAATTATAATATTAATTTATTAAATTTTACGATTTGGTGTTCAAGCATTTTCCTATAAATAGGTGCTTAGGTTAGAATTGAAAATCACACCGAAATTGAAGTTTTCTCTCTATATTATCGAGCGTATTCTTGTGAGTATTTTGAGTATACTTTGAGTATTGTTAGAGCGGTCTGAAGTTCCTTGAAAGACTATACCCTTATTCCAAATTAAAGTCTTAATCTTTTGAGGTAAGGGATGTTATTTTCTTCTCAAATGATATTATTTCTTCAATATCATTATCTTTGAAATATTGGTTGGAATTTTTATCAAATTTGGAACTTTTTCATGTCGAGGTACTATTCACGAGTTACTATTCATGAGTTACTATTCACGAGTTACTATTCACGAGTCTATTAAATGAAGCGTGAAGATGTTTTTTTGGAATTTCTATCTTTTGGTGTCGGAGTTACTATTCACGTATACTCGGACTATTCACATATCTGACACTATTCATAGAAAAATAAAATTTCTTCTTTTGTCCAAAATATCTATTCGGATACTAGCTTTGATTGTATCCATGTTTTGATCATTCTTGAATTTTACACCACTATGATCATTTTTGAGGTATTTTTGAACATGGATAAAACAAAGTACTGAATCCTTAATCCTTAATCCTTGTCATTTTGTTTCACTAGATTCGTTTCTTTAAAAATATTTTCATCATCCTCGGTCTTAAATGATGATATTATTGAATATCTTTGGCACAGTAGTGCAAAGATGAATGATTTCTGAAGAATATCTTTGGTAGTAGTGCAAAGATGAGCAGTGTTTAGATGAACATGACCAATCGATGAATATCTTTGGCACGTAGTGCAAAGATGAATATTTGATTCGGATGTATATTGATTGATGTTACGGGGATAAAAGATAGATGATGAACTTTTAAATTCATACATAGAAGATAGTAGTTTGCATTCTCTACTTAACTCTTCTAATGAATTATTATTTCATTGCGAATATTGATTTAAAATTTGTTGTCTATTGTATTCTATTAGATTTTTCCTGTTGAAGACTAACGGTAATTTGTTGTATATTATCTTAGTCATAATATTCTTTCTTGAGCTAGTTGAGCTCACCCTTTTCCTTTTTGTTCCATTTTTCTCGGGGAGGCGAGAATATAGCGAGTGCAGTCGGGGTATGGAATGAAGGTTCTAGAGAGAGTCGTTTAGTAGTCCTCACCATTTTTGTAAAATAATGTATCAATAAATGTGATGAGGATTTATTTGAGTATAGATATTGTCAGAAGATAATATTTGTATTTAAACTCACAGTTTCTTGTTGTAATAATAAAGTTGTAGTTGTTTACATACCGTGTATTGACAACTTCGGAATGGGTGATGTATACCTATTTTGGGGGCGTCACAGTTGGTATCGAGCTTAGGATATGATCTCTGGCGGAGATCGGGGAATAGAACTAGGAGGGAGAGACGAGTAAATCCTTCGCTAGTGTGTCCTACCTAAGCTTATTTGTTAGTTGGTCAAGATATATAGGGATATTATGTGATATATTGATTTCCTTAATTAACCCTTGTTTTATGATGGTGTTTGAGAATGTCGATTGAGAATATTAACAATGGAAATGAGGCCGTGGAGACGCTTTGTACTCACCAACGAGGAGAAGCGTGCAACAGTGGCAATGTTCCTCCCATGAACAACACCATTGAAGCGAGATGATGAGCGAGGGATGTTTAGAAGTTTTTTTGCGATTCATGCAAAATCGAGACGAGGAGACTTCGTGTTCAAAATCTGAGGAGAAAATGATAGCAATTCACGGGTTGTCACAATGCAGCGATTCAAAGAGTTGGGACCACGAAATTTAAGGGAAAGCCGGATCCGATCATGGCGGAAACATGGGTCAAGCAAATTACCAAGATATTCGATGTCTTGGGATGCGGAGAACACGAAGGTTCCATTCGCCACCTTTATTTCCGTGGCGAAGGCGGACTCTTGGTGAGATGCGTGAAGCGTACCCATCCAAACGCACTTTCGGCATGTCTTGGGATACGTTTGAAGCTATTTAATGACAAATACTTTCACGAAAGTGTTAAATCGTATGAAGGAAGTGGAGTTCATCGATTAGAACAAAACAACATGACGGTGTCTCGATGCGAGGCAAAGTTTGCGAGTTATCCGAGTTTGCACCTCATTTGGTGGAGAATGAGGCGTGTATGACCGGGATGTTTCTTAGAGGTTTGAAACCCGGCGTACGTCGATATCTCATTTCTCATAAATTTTCTCTCTATTCAGATGTTGTAAATGAGGCTCAATTGTTAGAAGCGAGATAACGAGTATATTCAACCAGGACCACAACCAGGATCGTACGGAGATAGCGATCAACAATGAATAATGATAACCCGGCGGAGAAAGCAGACGGACAAAAATGGTAACCACTCTGGTGGTAATCATGGCCATGAAAATAGAAGAAGCGAGTCGGGAGGAGATTTTAAAAGAGAGAGATTTAACAATGACCATGTAAAAACGCAGCGGTCTTAAGCGAAGAATCGGGTTCTAAGGAGGAGAAACGACCACCCGTCGTATATTACAAATCGCGGAAAAGAGGATATGTCAATCAAACGCCCTGACAGTTCAAGGTATGCTATAATTGTGAAAAGGAAGGACATATCGCTCGAGATTATGCGATGAGCGAAACCTAGTTCGGTGGGGACGGTGACTCAAAAAGATCGTCCCTGTAAAAGTTAAAGTCAACGATTCCGGAAGAGCGTTTGTTGTGATGGTCAAAATCGAGAAACCCAAACGAGGTGATCACGGGTAAGCTATTTATAAATTCTTGCGAAGTTTATACCTTACTTGATCTGGGTGCTACCCATTCATTTATCTCTCCTGCATGTGCTCAACGTTTAAACTTGACTCGGGAGAAATTAGACTTTGACCTATCTCATGGAAACTCCGTTAGGAGAAACTTTCATCACATCCACTTTATAAATCTTGTTTGATTCAAGTTGGCACCATCACCTTACCTGTTGACCTTATCTCTTTAAAGATACTTGCTTTTGATGTGATTTTAGGGATTGATTGGTTAACTACTCATCATGCCAAAATTGATTGTTTTCGTAAGGTTGTTAGTTTTCATATTCCTAACCAACTGTTGTATGCAATTCAAGCACTAAACCATTAAAATCAATCACTATCATATCTAATCATAAAGCTATTCGTTTATTGAAAAACGGATGTCAAGCTTTCTTAGCCCATGTTATGGATTTGAATAAAGACACGTCAAATTTGAATAATATTCCTGTTGTTATTGACTTTCTGGCGTATTTCTGTAGAACTTCCGGTCTACCCCGAACGTGAAGTTGAATTCTTTATTGATCTTGAACTTTGGTACAAAGCCCATTTCTAAAACCCCATATCGAATGGCTCTATTGAACTTGAGGAGTTAAAGGTCCAACTACGAGAATTGTTGGACATCGGTTTCATTCGTCCTAGTACATCTCCTTGGGGTGCTCTGTTTTATTAAGTAAAGAAGAAAGACGGGGAGATATGCGACTTTATATTGACTATCGAGAATTGAACCATGTCACCATCAAGAATAGGTATCCTCTACCTCGTATTGATGACTTGTTTGACCAATTACAAGGGCACAATTCTTTTCAAAAATCGATCTTAGATTACGGATATCATCATTGAAGATTAAAAGCGAGGATATTCCAAATCACCTTTTAGAACTCGATGACGACATTATGAATTCTTAGTCATGTCTTTCGGATTGACTAATGCTCCTGCGGCTTTCATGGATATGATGAACCGAGTATTCAAGGAATATTTGGATCGATTCGTTGTTGTCTTTATTGATGACATCCTTATATATTCCAAAAGTCGTGAAGATCATGAGCACCATTTGAAGTTGGTACTCCAAAGGCTTCGTGAAAACAAACTATATGCCAAATTGAAGAAATGCGAGTTACGGCTTGAGGAAGTAGCATTCCTTGGGCACGTGGTGTCGAAACATGGAGTATCTGTTGATCCGTGAAGATTGAAGCAATCTGAAGTTAGAGCAACCGAAGTCGGTGATCAAGTCACGTAGCTTTTGGGCTTAGCCGGTTATTATCTCGGAGATTCGTGGAAGGGTTTTCTCGAATCGCTACTCCATTAACTCAAATTAACTTCGGAAGGATACAAAATTCGTTTGGAGCGAAGAATCGCGAAAAAGTTTCCAAGAGCTTAAGAGAGACTTATTTCTAACTTTGTTCTAACAATACCATCCGGTTCGGATGGATTTGTTATCTACTGATGATGCTTCGAGGCAAAGGGTTAGGATGTGTTCTCATGCAACGTGGGAAAGTCATAGCCTATGCCTCGCGATAACTTAAAGAGTATGAGAGGAATTATCCTACTCATGATCTAGAGTTAGCGCAATCGTTTTAATGCTAAAGATATGGAGGCACTATCTATATGGGGAGAAAGTGGAGATATATTCGGACCATAAAAGCCTTAAATATTTCTTCACTCAAAAAGAACTCAACATCTTGGCGGCGACGTTGGCTCGAACTATTGAAAGACTACGACCACACTATTCAATACCATCACGGTAAAAGCGAGCGTGGTAGGCGACGCATTGAGTAGAAGATCATATGCGAGAACGAGTCGCGATGATGTCAAGTATCGCGACAGAGCCAACTTTAATAGAAAAAGTTAAGGTTGCTCAAGCCACATCAGGCAGGGTATGATGCGTATGAAGAAGAAAGTACAAGAAGGAGCTATTAGGGCGAGAATTGATGAAGAAGGAATACTTGAGTCCACTCTAGACTTTGTGTTCCTAACGACTACGATTTGAAGTACAAGATTATGATGGAGGCACACACGATCGCCATTTGCAATCCATCTGGAAGTACTAAAATGTATCGTGATCTTCGACATACATTTTGGTGGAACAATATGAAGAGAAAGATTGCAAAGTTTATCTCGATGTGTTTAACTTGCCAACGTGTAAAGGCGGAGCATCTAGTACCTAAGGGTCCGTTGCAACCACTTGAGATTCCGAAATGGAAGTGGGAACACATTACCATGGATTTCGATTCACGGGTCTTCCTACGGTTTCTCGGGCATCAATGCTATTTGGGTTATTGTTGATAGATTAACCAAGTCTGCTCATTTCTTGCCGACACGGAGACTTATTCACTTGAACGTCTTGCTAGTATATGCGTGAATGAGATTGTGAGGTTGCATGGCATGCCCATATCCATAGTTTCGGATCGTGACCCAAGATTCACTTTAAGATTTTGGGTTAGCTTGCAAAAAGCTATGGCGCGGATTTACGATTGATTCGGCATACCATCCTCAAACCAGACGGACAATCGAGAAAGGACTATTCAAACTCTTGAAGATTTATTAAGACTACGTGTCCTGAGACTTCAAGGGGAAGTTGGGATAAGTATTTACCATTGGTGGAATTCTCCTACAACAACAAATATCGAGACAAGTATAGGTGTAGCTCCATTTGAAGCATTATATGGACGAAAATGTCGCTCTCCAATATGTTGGGAGGTGGGTGAAGCAACCTTTGTTGGGACCCGAGTTGATACGTATGACTACTGGAAAAGATCCAAATGATTCGACAACGTATACAAACGGCACAAGATCGACAAAAGAGTTATGCGGATCTTCATCGAAAGGAAGTGGAATTTAGTATAGGGGATCATGTATTATTGCGAGTTGCTCCATGGAAGGGAGTTACAAGATTTGGGAAGAGAGGAAAGCTCAATCCACGATTTATTGGTCCATTTCAAATTCTTGACCGAATAGGAAATGTAGCCTATGGACTCGGGTTACCTCCGAGTATGTTTCGTGTTCATAATGTGTTTCACATATCCGTACTTCAGTAAATATGTGAAAGACCCGAACCAAGTTATAAATTAGAACCGGATTTAAATAGACGAAGACTTAACGTGTGAGGAGGTACTGTCAAGATCTTGGATAGGAAGGAGCATGTCCCACGCCAAGAAAGGTCATACCACAAGTTAAAGTCTTGTGGAGGAATCATCTTATAGAGGAAATGACACAGGGAATTGGAAACGGAAATGAAAGCGAGGTAACCTCACCTTTTGAAACACCAGTATATCGTACGTCAATTTCGAGGACGAAATTTCATAAGGAGGGAGGTTGTAAGACCCCAACTTATTATTAATGAAATTTAATTTTCTCTATTTATTATTTTGAAATAGTAAGGGTTGATTTGATTAATGTGGATAGTTAAGGGTAAAATACATAAATACTTCAAAATAAGCAAGTGGTTATAAAATATTCATTGTTGTTTGGGAATATTCGTTTGGTCGTGGAATATTAAATGCTTTGTCGGGAATATTAAATGCGACGGCCTATGACCGTGTGTGTGGCCCCATAACTGAGCGATTGGATGAAGAAAACGACAAATATAAGTGGTTTAAAAAATAACAGGCGTAGTTATTCAGTTGTGGCGCCCCAAAATAGGTATACATCACCTATTCCGAGTTGTCAATACATGGTACGAAAACAACTACAACTTTATTATTACAACAAGAAAAAGCTGTGAGTTTGAATAAAAATATTATCTTCTAGACAATATCTATACTCAAATAAATCCTCATCACGTTTATTGATACATTATTTTACAAAATGGTGAGGACTACTAAACAATCCTTTCTAAAACCTTCATTCCATACCCCAGACTTCGTACTCGCTATATTTCTAGCCTCCACGAGAAAAATGGAACAAAAAGGAAAAAGGGTGAGCTCAACTAGCTCGATAAAGAATATTATGACTAAGATAATATACAACAAATTATCGTTAGTCTTCAACAGGGAAAAAAAATCTAATAGAATACAATAGACAACAAACTTTAAATCAATATTCGCGTGAAATAATAATTCATTAGAAGAGTTAAGTAGAGAATGCAAACTACTATCTTCTATGTATGAATTTAAAAGTTCATCGCTCATCTTTTATCCCCAAGTAACATCAATCAATATACATCTGAGATCAAATATTCATCTTTTGCACTCTGAGCCAAAGATATTCATCGATTAGTCATGTTCATTTAAACACTGTTCATCTTTGCACTCTGAAGCCAAAGATATTCTTGAAAATCATTCATCTTTGCACTACTGAGCCAAAGATATTCTTAAGAAATCATTCATCTTTGCACTACTGGGCCAAAGATATTCCATAATATCATCATTTAAGGTAGAGGATGATGAAAATATTTTTTTTTAAAGCGAATCGAATCCAAAGAAACAAAATGACAAGGATTAAGGATTAAGGATTAAGGATTAGTACTTGGTTTTATCCACGTCCAAAAATACCTCAAAAATAATCATAGTGGTGTAAAATTCAAGAATGATCAAAACATGGATACAATCGAGCTAGTATCCGAATAGATATTTTGACAAAAGAAGAAATTTTATTTTTCTATGAATAGTCTTCGTATCGTGAATAGTGCCGTCAGATATCGTGAATAGTCTTAAATGACACGTGAATAATAACTCAGACACCAAAAGATAGAAATTCCACAAAAAACATCTTCACGCTTACTACGTAGTAATAGTACTCGTGAATAGTAAGAACTCGTGAATAGTAACTCGTGAATAGTAACTCATGAATAGTAACCCATGAATAGTAACCCGACATGAAAAAGTTCCAAATTTGATAAAAACTTCAGATCAACATTTCAATTATAATGATATTGAAGAAATAATATCATTACGAAAAAAAATAATATCCACTTACCTCAAAAGAAAGCGAGATTTTTGGATTTGGAATAACGAATGAACTTGCACACGTATATCAATACTCAAAGTATACTCAAAATACTCACAAGAATACGCTCAAAATATCGAGAGAAAATAGAGAAAACTTGAGTTTAAATGTGATTTTCAATTCTAACCTAAGCACCTATTTATAGGAAAATGCTTAGAACACCAAAGCGAAAAATTTAATATAATATTAATATAATTATACAAATTTTCCTTAGCCCACCTTTTGGTCAAAACACCAGCCACACATGTTAATGATGTCCAAAAAAATACAAAAAACGTTTTTCTTAACAAAAATAATTTAAACTCCCAAAAATCAATTATTTCGGAGCTTCGGAACTTCAATAATTCATAATAAATAGCCCTTTCATCAGAAAATTCGAATCTCGCGAGTTTTTATAGGAAATTCAATTCTCTACAACTTTACAGAAGAAAGTTTTTCCAAATTCCAAATAGAAATTGACCGAAATTCACAAACGGGTGATTTTACAAGCTATAATCAAATTTCGGTCAATAATTGTGTCCACCAACACACAAAACATGTGTTAAATATTTAATGCCACAAAAATACTCTTCCTCCTCATATACTCATATATCCCACATTCATTGTAAAAATATCACCGTTAATATATTATTAAAATAATATATTTAAATGAATTATTTTATCAGAAAAAGATAAAATATTAATTTTCAACAATTGTCATTTTAAAAATTTTCTCCATCTATATCCACATAAAATCAATATTTTCCTCATCATATAAATCAATAATTAATTATTCACAAATAATATTACGAGAATCACAATATTGACAACGGTGCGGTTCAGGAAGGGGGCTTTCCAATAAGAATTTCTTCTTACTGGCGCGCAATTAGATGACCAAACCTCTCCTTAGACAGAACTTTCTAGACATTGCCAATAATGTTATCTAATAATATTATTCAGATAATATGAATTATTGCTTCGATAATAAAAATACTGTGTAATGACAATTATTGAAACAACAACAATATAAAATATCAACGCGAAAATTATTAACTCAATAAAATCTTTGAATAAAGAATTCTCGTAACCATTATTGAGTAGTAGTGCCTTCACGTAAGAATTGGTGCAATCTGGTATACTCTTGTTCAACAACGCCAGATTAGTGTGTTTTAACCACCGGGTATTCCAACAAGATAATAATTGAGAATAACTACTACTGTGGTTATTTAAAAACAACTTATATTTGTCGTTTTCTTCATCCAATCGCTTTCCGTTATGGGGTCCACACATGGCTGCGCAGTCGTACGAATATTCCCCGACAGTACGAATATTCCACGACCAAACGAATATTCCCAAACAATGATGAATATTTTATAACCACTTGCTTATTTTGAAATATTTGCGTATTTAACCCTTAACTATCCACATTAATCAAATCAACCCTTACTATTTCAAAATAATAAATAAAGGAAATTCCTTTTATTTAAAAAATTTTCGGGGTCTTACAACCTCCCTCCTTATGAAATTTCGTCCTCGAAATTGACGTCACGTACTCTGTGTTTTGAAAAGGTGAGGATACCTCGCTTTCATTTCCGTTTCCAACTCCTGGTCATTTCCTCTATAGCATGATTCCTCCACAAAACTTTAACTTGTGGTATGACCTTTCTTGGCGTGGGACATGCTCCTTCCTATCCAAGATCTTGGCAGTACCTCTTCATACGTTAAGTCTTGGCTATCTCGTCCCCTGGTTCTAACTTCAATAACGTGGTTCGGGTCTTTCACATATTTACTGAAGTACGATATATATGAAACACATTATGAACACGAGACATATTCGGAGGTAATGCAAGTCTATAGGCTACATTTCCTACTCGGTCAAGAATTTGAAATGGACCGATAAATCGTGGATTGAGCTTTCCTCTCTTCCCAAATCTTGTAACTCCCTTCCATGGAGCAACTCATGACAATACATGATCCCCTACATTAAATTCCACGTCCTTTCGATGAAGATCCGCATAACTCTTTTGTCGATCTTGTGCCGTTTTATATCGTTGTCGAATCATTTGGATCTTTTCGGTGAGTCATAATACGTCTTAACTCGGGTCCCAACAATGTTGCTTCACCCACCTCATCCCAACATATTGGAGAACGACATTTTCGTCCCATATAATGCTTCAAATGGAGCCACACCTATACTTGCACGATAAGCTGTTGTTGTAGGAGAATTCCACCAATGGTAAATACTTATCCCAACTACCTTTGAAGTCTAGGACACGAGTCTTAATAGATCTTCAAGAGTTTGAATAGTCCTCTCTGATTGTCCGTCTGTTTGGGGATGGTATGCTTAGAACTAAATCGCAAATCCGTGCCCTATAGCTTTTTGCAAGCTAACCCAAAATCTTGAAGTGAATCTTGGGTCACGATCCGAAACTATGGATACAGGGCATGCCATGCAACCTCACAATCTCATTCACGTACATACTAGCAAGGCGTTCAAGGAATAAGTCTCCGTATCGGCAAGAAATGAAGCGAGACTTGGTTAATCTATCAACAATAACCCAAATAGCATTGATGCCTTGAGAAACCGTAGGAAGACCCGTGAATTGAAATCCATGGTAATGTGTTCCCACTTCCATTCCGGAATCTCAAGTGGTTGCAACGGACCCTTAGGTACAAGATGCTCACCTTTACACGTTAGCAAGTTAAACACATCGAGATAAACTTTGCAATCTCTCTCTCATATTGTTCCACCAAAATGTATGTCGAAGATCACGATACATTTTAGTACTTCGAGGATGGATTGCAAATGGCGTATTGTGTGCCTCCATCATAATCTTGTACTTCAAATCGAGTCGTTAGGAACACAAAGTCTAGAGTGGACTCAAGTATTCCTTCTTCATCAATTCTCGCTTAGGAATAGCTCCTTCTTGTACTTTCTTCTTCATACGCATCGGCTCCGGGTTCGGTGGCGAAGCAACCTTAACTTTTTCTATTAAAGTTGGCTCTGTCGTATACTTGACATCATCGCACTTTTCGTTCGCGCATATGATCTTCTACTCGATGCGTCACTACCACGTTAAACTTTACCGGGATGGTATTGAATAGTGTGGTCGTAGTCTTTCAATAGTTCGAGCCAACGTCATTGCTGCCGCGTGTTGAGTTCTTTTTGAGTGAAGAAGTATTTAAGGCTTTTATGGTGCGAATATATCTCCACTTTCTCCCCATATAGATAGTGCCTCCATATCTTTAAGCGGCAACGATCTTTGCCAACTCTAGATCATGAGTTGGATAATTCCTCTCATACTCTTTAAGTTGTCGCGAGGCATAGGTTATGACTTTCCCGTTGCATGAGAACACATCCTAACCCTTTGCACCGAAGCATCGTTTGTGATAACAAATCCATCCGAACCAGGATGGTATTGTTAGAGCAGTCTTAAAATAAGTCTCCTCTTAAGCTCTTGGAAACTCTTCTCCCATTCTTCACTCCAAAGCGAATTTTGTATCCTTCCGAGTTAGTTAAGGGGTTAATGAAGTAGCGATTAGAAAAACCCTTCCACGAATCTCCGATAATAACCACTAAGCCCAAAAAACTACGTACTTGATCCATGAAGCTTGGTTGCTCCCAACTTTGTATTGCTTCATCTTATTTGGATCAACGGATACTCCATGTTTCGACACCACGTGCCCAAGGAATGCTACTTCCTCGAGCGAACTCACATTTCTTCAATTTGGCATATAGTTGGTTTTCACGAAGCCTTTGGAGTACCGACTTCAAATGGTGCTCATGATCTTCACGCGGCTTTTGGAATATATGAGGATGTCATCAATAAAGACAACAACGAATCGATCCAAATATTCCTTGAATACTCGGTTCATCATATCCATGAAAGCTGCGGGAGCATTAGTTAGTCCGAAAGACATGACTAAGAATTCATAATGCCCATACCGAGGGATTACGGCGGTCTTTGGAATATCCTCGATTTTAATCTTGGTGATGATATCCGAGCGAAGATCGATTTTTGAAAAGAATTGTGCCTTTGCAATCGGGTCAAACAAGTCATCAATACGAGGTAGAGGATACCTATTCTTGATGGTGACATGGTTCAATTCCGAGATAGTCAATACAAAGTCGCATACTCCCGTCTTTCTTCTTTACTGAATAAAGCAGAGCACCACCCCGAGGAGATGTCTTGGGGCCGATGAAACCGATGTCCAACAATTCTGTAGTTGGACCTTTAACTCCTGAAGTTCAATAGGAGCCATTCGATATGGGGTTTTAGAAATGGGCTTTGTGCGGTGTTCAAGATCAATAAAGAATTCAACTTCACGTTACGGGGTAGGCAGGAAGTTCTTGAAATCGTCGGGAAAGTCGATAACAACGGAATATTATTCAAATTTGGCGTGTCTTTATTCAAATCCATAACATGGGCTAAGAAAGCTTGACATCCGTTTTTAATAAGCGAATAGCTTTATGATTAGATATGACGGTGATCGATTTTAATGGTTTAGTTGCTTGAATTAAATAACAGGGTTGGTTAGGAATATGAAAACTAACAACCTTACGAAAACAATCAATTTTGGCATGATGAGTAGTTAACCAATCAATCCCTAAAATCACATCAAAAGCAAGTATCTTTAAAGAGATAAGGTCAACATTAAGGTAATGGTGCCAACTTGAATCAAACAAGATTTATAAGCATTGGATATGATGAAAGTTTCTCTAACGGAGTTTCCACGAGATAGGTCAAAGTCTAATTTCTCCTGAGTCAAGTTTAAGCGTTGAGCACATGCGGGAGAGATAAATGAATGGGTATGCCGGTATCAAGTAAGGTATAAACTTCGCGAGAATTTATAAATAGCTTACCCGTGATCACCTCGTTTGGGTTCTCGCATTATGACCGATCACAATAAACGCGCTCTTCCGGAATCGTTGACTTTGACTTTTACGGGACGATCTTTTGAGTCACCGTCCCCATTGAACTAGGTTTCGCTCTTCGTCTGATCTCGAGCGATATGTCCTTCCTTTCCACAATTATAGCATACCTTGAATTGTTGTGGGCGGTTTGAATTTGATATGTCCCTCTTTTCCGCATTTGTAGCATATAATGGGTGGTCGTTCTCCTCCCTTAGAACCGATTCTTTCTTAAGCCTTTGTCATCTTCACATAATCGTTTATTAAATCTCCTCTTTTAAAATCTCCCCGACGACTTCGCTTCTTCTATTTTCATGGCCATGATTACCACCAGAGTGGTTACCATTTACATCCGTCTGTTTCTTTCTCCGCAGTTATCATTATTCATTGATCGCTATCTACGATACGATCCACGGTTGTGGTCCCTCGGTTGGCCGTACTCGTTATCTCGCTCTAATAATTGAGCCACATTTACAACATCCGAATAAAGAAAATTTATGAGAAATGAGATACTAACGTATCTGGGGTTTCAAACCTCTAAGAAACATCCAAGCGTCATCGTTCCTCATTCTCCACCAAATGAGGTGTAAACTCGGATAACTCTGCAAACTTTGCCTCGTCTTTGAGACACCGTCATGTTGTTTTGTTCCAATCGATGAACTCCACTTCCTTCATATAGCGAACACTTTCGGGAAAGTATTTGTCATTAAATAGCTTCTGAAACGTCTCCCAAGACATGCTTTGAGTGCGGGTGGATGGGTGCGCTTCATGGACTCTCACCGATGATCCGCCTTTCGCCCACGGAACATAAAGGTGGCGAATGGAACCTTCTGTTCTCCGTGCATCCCAGACATCGAATATCTTGGTAATTTGTTTGACCCATGCTTCCGCCATGATCGGATCGGCTTTCCCTTAAATTCGGTGGTCCCAACTCTTTGAATCGCTTGGTTTGTGACAACCCGTGAATTGCTATCATTTCCTCCTCAGTATTTTGAACACGAGTTTCCTCGTGCGATTTTGCATGAATCTGCAAAAACTTCTAAACATCCCTCGTTCATCATCTCGCTTTCGTGGTGTTGTTCACGGGAGGTACATTGCCACGACTGTTGCCGTTCTCCTCGTTGGTAAATCTGAGCATCTCCACGGTCTCATTTACTCCATTGTTAATATTCTCGATCGACATTCTCAAATCTTTGTCATAAAACAAGGGTTAATTAAGGAAATCAATATATCACATAATATCACTATATCTTGACCAACTAACAAATAAGCTTAGGTAGGACACACTTTAGCGAAGGATTTACTCGTCTCTCCCCTCTAGTTCTATTCCCGATCTCATGCCAGAGATCATATCCTAAGCTACGATACCAATTGTGGCGCCCCAAAATAGGTATACATCACTGATACGAGGTTGTCAATACATGAGTGCGAAACAACTACAACTTTATTATTACAACAAGAAAAGCGTGAGTTTGAATACAAATATTATCTTCTAGACAATATCTATACTCAAATAAATCCTCATCACGTTTATTGATACATTATTTTACAAAAATGGTGAGGACTACTAAACAATCCTTTCTAAAACCTTCATTCCATACCCCAGACTAAACTCGCTTTATTCTCTAGCCTCACGAGAAAATGGAACAAAAAGGAAAAAGGGTGAGCTCAACTAGCTTTCGATAAAGAATATTATGACTAAGATAATATACAACAAATTATCGTTAGTCTTCAACGAGGAAAAAAAATCTAATAGAATACAATAGACAACAAACTTTAAATCAATATTACATGGTGAAATAATAATTCATTAGAAGAGTTAAGTAGAGAATGCAAACTACTATCTTCTATGTATGAATTTAAAAGTTCATCGTCTATCTTTTATCCACATAACATCAATCGATATACATCTGAAATCAAATATTCATCTTTGCACTTCTGAGGCCAAAGATATTCATCGATTAGTCGTATTCATTTAAACACTGTTCATCTTTGCACTACTGAACCAAAGATATTCTTGAAATCATTCATCTTTGCACTACTGGCTAAAGATATTCTTAAGAAATCATTCATCTTTGCACTCTGAATGCCAAAGATATTCCATAATATCATCATTTAAAATGAGGATGATGAAAAATATTTTTTTAAAAAAAGCGAATCCGATTGAATCAAAATGACAAGGATTAAGGATTAAGGATTAAGGATTAAGTACTTGGTTTTATCCACGTCAAAAATACCTCAAAAATAATCATAGTGGTGTAAAATTCAAGAATGATCAAAACATGGATACAATCGAAGCTAGTATCCGAATAGATATTTTGACAAAAAGAAGAAATTTTATTTTTAGTTGAATAGTCTTTAGTATCGTGAATAGTCTTGATATCGTGAATAGTCTTGATATCGTGAATAGTAACTCAGAGCACCAAAAGATAGAAATTCCACAAAAACATCTTCACGCTTTACATGAATAGTACTCGTGAATAGTAACTCGTGAATAGTAACTCATGAATAGTAACTTCGTGAATAGTAACTCATGAATAGTAACCCATGAATAAGTAACCCCAAGCATGAAAAAGTTCCAAATTTGATAAAACTTGAGATCAACATTTCGATTATAATGATATTGAAGAAATAATATCATTCTGAAAAAAATAATATCCACTACCTCGAAAAGAAGAATACTTACATTTGGAATAATATTTGAATGAACTTGCACCGTATATCAATACTCAAAGTATACTCAAAATACTCACAAGAATACTCAAAAATATCGAGAGAAAAATAGAGAAAACTTGATTTAAATTGTGATTTTCAATTCTAACCTAAGCACCTATTTATAGGAAAATGCTTAGAACACCAAAGCGAAAATTTAATATAATATTAATATAATTATACAAATTTTCCTTAGCCCACCTTTTGGTCAAAACACCAGCCACACACACATGTTAATGATGTCCAAAAAAAATACAAAAACGTTTTTCTTAACAAAAATAATTTAAACTCCCAAAATCAATTATTTGAGACTTGAACTTCAATAATTCATAATAAATAGCCCTTTCATCAGAAAATTCGAATCTCGCGAGGTTTTATAGGAAATTCAATTCTCTACAACTTTGCAGAAGAAAGTTTTCCAAATTCCAAATAGAAATTGACCAAAAATTCACAAGCAGGTGATTTTACAAGTTTATAATCAAATTTGATCGATAATTGTGTCCACCAACACACAAAACATGTGTTAAACATTTAATGCCACAAAATACTCTTCCTCCTCATATACTCATATATCCCACATTCATTGTAAAAATATCACCATTAATATATTATTAAAATAATATATTTAAATGAATTATTTTATCGAAAAAGATAAAATATTAATTTTCAACAATTGTCATTTTAAAATTTTCTCCATCTATATCCACATAAAATCAATATTTTCCTCATCGTATAAATCAATAATTAATTATTCACAAATAATATTACGAGAATCACAATATTGACAACCGAGGCGGTTCCCGAGGAAGAGGGGCTTTCGATAAAATTTCTTCTTCTTGGCAGCATGATTAGATGACCAAACCTCTCCTTAAACGAACTTTCTAGACATTGCCAATAATATTATCTAATAATATTATTCAGGATAATATAATTATTGCTTCGATAATGAAAAATACTATGTAATGACAATTATTGAAACAACAATATATAAAATATCAACGCAGCAATTATTAACTCAATAAAATCTTGAGCGATAATTCTTTACTGTAACCATTATTGAGTAGTGCCTTCTTACGTAAGAATCAATTGGTGCAATACTGGTGTCTTCTTTGTTCAACAACGCGTATTAGTGTGTTTTAACCATAGGGTATTCCAACAAGATAATAGCAATAACAACTTCTGTGAGTTATTTAAAAACAACTTATATTTGTCGTTTTCTTCATCCAATCGCTTTCCGCTTATGGGGTCCACATGGTCACTGCTTGTGAGTAAATACGAATATTCCCCACAGACGCATTTAATATTCCACGACCAAACGAATATTCTCCGATAATAATGAATATTTTATAACCACTTGCTTATTTTGAAATATTTGCGTATTTAACCCTTAACTATCCACATTAATCAAATCAACCCTTACTATTTCAAAATAATAAATAAAGGAAATTACTTTTTATTTAAAAAAATTTCGGTCTTACTGACAATTATCTTGTTAAAATACCCGGTGGTTAAAACACAAGAAGATTGCGGTATTGCACCAATTATTGATTCTTACGTAGAAGGCACTACTCAATAATGGTTACTGATAATTACTTATTCGATATTTTATTGAGTTAATAATTGCTTGCGTTGATATTTTATATTCTTTGTTGTTTGAATAATTGTCATTACACGATTTTTTCATTATCGAGCAATAATTCATATTATCTCGAATAATATTATTAGATAACATTATTGGCAATGTCTAGAAAGTTACATCTAAGGAGAGGTTTGGTCACCTAATTGCGCTACCAAGAAGAAGAAATTCTTATTGGAAAGCCCTCTCTTTCCTGGGAACTGCCTGGTTGTCAATATTGTGATTCTGTAATATTATTTGTGAATAATTAATTATTGATTCATATGATGAGAAAATATTGATTTTATGTGGATATAGATGGAGAAAAATTTTTAATGTGACAATTGTTGAAAATTGAAATTTTATCTTTTTACGATAAAATAATTCTTTTAAATATATTATTATATTTTAATAATATAATAATGGTGATATTTTTACAACGAATGTGGGATATATGAGTATACGAGGAGGAAGAGTATTTTTGTTGCAATAAATGTTTAAAACATGTTAAACATGTCGATGGACCCCATTTATTGAATTGAAATTTGATTATAGCACAGAAATCCCCCGCTTGTAGAGTTCGATCAATTTCGCTTGGAATTTGGAAAACTTTCTTCCAGAAGTTGTAGAAATTAAATTTCCTATACAAAATCGTGAGATTCAATTTTTTTGATAGAAGGGCTATTTATTATAAATTATTGAAGTTCAAGTTCAAATAATTGATTTTTGGAAGTTTAAAATATTTTAAATAATAAAACGTTTTTTGTGTTTGGTGGGCATCTTTAACACATGTCATGTTGCTGAATTCAGATGCTTGATGCGTAGGAGGATGTAGAAAAAATTATAATATTAATTTATTAAATTTTACGCTTTGGTGTTACTAGCATTTTCCTATAAATAGGTGTCTTGGGTTAGAATTGAAAATCACACCGTAAATCAAGTTTTCTCTCTATATTATCGGCGTATTCTTGTGAGTATTTTGAGTATACTTTGAGTATTGTTAGGCAGTCTTGAGTTTCCTTCACCTTTATACCCTATTCCAAATTAAAGTCTTAATCTTTTGAGGTAAGGGATGTTATTTTCTTCTCAAATGATATTATTTCTTCAATATCATTATGCTGAAATATTGGTTGGAACTTTTTATCAAATTTGGAACTTTTTCATGTATCGGTTACTATTCACGAGTTACTATTCATGAGTTACTATTCACGAAGTTACTATTCACGAGTACTATTCATGAAGCGTGAAGATGTTTTTGTGGAATTTCTATCTTTTGGTGTCGAGAGTTACTATTCACGATATACGGCACTATTCACGATACTGACACTATTCAATTTAAAAATAAAATTTCTTCTTTTGTCCAAAATATCTATTCGGATACTAGCTTTGATTGTATCCATGTTTTGATCATTCTTGAATTTTACACCACTATGATCATTTTTGAGGTATTTTGAACATGGATAAAACAAAGTACTAATCCTTAATCCTTAATCCTTGTCATTTTGTTTCACCGGATTCGCTTTCTTTAAAATATTTTTCATCATCCTCGATCTTAAATGATGATATTATTGAATATCTTTGGCCCAGTAGTCAAAAGATGAATGATTTCTGAAGAATATCTTTGGTAGTAGTGCAAAGATGAACAAGTGTTTAGATGAACATGACCAATCGATGAATATCTTTGGCTGTAGTGCAAAAGATGAATATTTGATTCCGTATGTATATTGATTGATGTTACAGGATAAAAGATAGATGATGAACTTTTAAATTCATACATAGAAGATAGTAGTTTGCATTCTCTACTTAACTCTTCTAATGAATTATTATTTCATTGCGAATATTGATTTAAAATTTGTTGTCTATCAGTATTCTATTAGATTTTTCCTCGTTGAAGACTAACGGTAATTTGTTGTATATTATCTTAGTCATAATATTCTTTATTGAAATTAGTTGAGCTCACCCTTTTCCTTTTGTTCCATTTTTCTCGGGAGGCGAGAATATAAGCAAGTACGAGCCTGGGTATGGAATGAAGGTTCTAGAGAGAGTTTTAGTAGTCCTCACCATTTTGTAAAATAATGTATCAATAAATGTGATGAGGATTTATTTGAGTATAGATATTGTCTGAAGATAATATTTGTATTTAAACTCACAGCCATCTTGTTGTAATAATAAAGTTGTAGTTGTTTACATCCATGTATTGACAACTCAGAATGGGTGATGTATACCTATTTTGGGGGCGTCACATTTGTCATCTACAGTGATTCTTCGGGCAAAGGGTTAGGATGTGTTCTCATGCAACATGGGAAAGTCATAGCCTATGCCTCAAGACAACTTAAAGAATATGAGAGGAATTATCCTACTCATGATCTAGAGTTGGCAGCTGTTGTCTTCGCACTTAAAATTTAGAGGCATTACTTGTATGGAGAGAAAGTGGAGATCTTTACGGATCATAAAATCCTCAAATATTTCTTCACTCAAAAGGAACTCAACATGCGACAACGACGTTGGCTTGAATTGTTGAATGATTATGATCATACCTTCCAATACCATCCTAGAAAAGCGAACGTGGTAGCTGACGCATTGAGTAGAAGATCATATGCGGGTACGAGTGCAATATTCAAAACACAAAAGCCCATTTTGTGTGACTTGTAAAGGATGGAGATAGAGTTAAAGACTCCAGGGACTAATGTGATGATGACGAGTATACGAGTAGAACCGACTTTAATTGATAAAGTTAAAGTTTCTCAAGTTACAGATCCGGAGCTGATGCGTATGAGGAAGAAAGTGCAAGAAGGTGCTATGCTAGAAGCAAGAATCAATGAAGAAGGAATACTTCGAGTCAACTCAAGACTTTGTGTTCCTAACGACCCTGATTTAAAGTATAAAATCATGATGGAGGCGCACAACACACCATTTGCAATCCATCCTGGGAGTACCAAAATATATCGTGATCTTCGTCATACATTTTGGTGGAGCAATATTGTGACGCCGCCAAAATTAGGTATACATAACCATCTTGAGTCGCCAGATATATGGTACAGAATTCAAATACAACTTAATAATACCATTGTTGTGTACAATACGATAAAACATAAACTGTGAGTTTGAATACAAATATTGTCTACTAGAGAGTATACAAACTCAAAAGGAGTCCTCATTATAATTATTATCACACTATTTCACAGAATAGTGAGGACTACTAATGCACCATCTAGGACCATCACTCCGCTTCCCGCACTAGTCCCAGCTACGTTCTCATTTCCTAAAGAGAACGGTGAAAGAAAGGGTGAGCTCAACTAGCCCAAAGAAGAAATATTATGACTAAGATAATGCGAAATAATTTATCATTAGCCTTCAACGTTGGTTAAACGATAAAATATAACAAACATCAAGTTTAATCACAAGTGAACAAGCAATCCATTAGAAGAGTCAAGTAGAGAATAAAATCTACTATCTTCTATGATTTAAAAGTTTTTCATGACTTTTATCACGAGAGACTCGACAATAAATAATCCACATCATCCCCACTACTTCTGACGATGATATTCATTAGTATCACAACCACAAATTATCCATGCACCACAACTAAGGATATTCGTGTATTCATCAATGGTCATGATCATGGCAACAATCATCCCATCAATGCACTACTGGTCAATGAGGACTTTTTCCACATCATTTATTACGGTTAAGTGATTACAATTAATAATCCTCAGTCATAATCATACCAAGTCCATCTATGCACTACAGAATACGATGACTTTCAACATAATATAAACATGAGGATGATGACAATGATATAAGAATTCAATAAAACAAGTTCAAGAATTAATTTATCCATGAATCAATAACGTCCAAATTGTCAACATGATAATCTTGTTTTGTAGAGTAAAATTCAAGAATGCTCGGAAGAATATTTCCATTAAAAGATCTTTGGATGAAGTGCAAATATCAAGGATATTCCACTAATTTCATGGAGTATAGAAGTCAAAAATTTAACCAACCGAGTATAATAACGAATGGAATAACAAAAGAAATCACCACGCATGCGGTACTTCACATGATGCGAGTTATTCCAATGAGCATTAATAAATAACGGAACCGAAGTTAAAGCGAAATTACACGCCAAGCGGGATGTTCCAATGTAATAATAAAGATGGAACCAATGTCCGGCGTAAATGCACGTATATGATATTCCAAATGTAATAATAATAAAAGGCGGAACCAGTCCCAGAAAACGCATGCATGACGAGGATATTCCAATGAATAATAAAGAATGGAACCAGTCCCACGTGAAATGCATGACATGTGGATATTCCAATGTAATAATAATAAAGACGGAATATAAGAAGAATGTCACCAAGTATAGGGTAGTCTGCGTATACTGGTTATTCTAGCAAAATAATAAAGAATGGAATAACAGAAGTTCTCTTCATGAATACAAAAGAAATAATACCCCTTACGAGTACAACAAATAATATCCCTTACCGTAAAAGAAAAGTATTCTGACTGCAGGGCGAGGATATTTTTGAAGAAAACATGCACTACACTCAAAGCTTCTTAAAACTCTAAAGAAATACGCTCAAGATTATAAAGAGAATTCTCTGAAATTTCTGGTGTGATTTCGATTCTAACTAAGCATCCTATTTATAGGAAAATGGAAAGGATACTATGCAATAAAATATAATATATTCTATTTATATATAATAATAATAATAATAATACGTAACTTCCTCCGTGACTGCCTCAAATTTCTTTCCCCTCCCCACTTGCACTCCTCATAAATATATATATATATAATAATAATAATAATAATAAAAATATAATATATATACTAGCACATGCCTATATATATATATTATATAAAAATTCCTTCCTGAGACTTGTTATCTACAAAATGCTTTGTTTGAAAAGTTTGGCCACTAAGTCCAAATCTTTGAAAATAATGTATCCTGTCAAAATCCACCAAAACCACCACCAGTCACCCACATTCTTATATATATATATATATATATATATTATATGATACATATATATACATATATATATATATATATATATATACTTTATAACTTCCTACCGACTATTTTGAAAAATGGGTAAATGGGGGTCCAACTAACAAGCAAAATTGACAACAATTACTATAGCAATAATTGAACAAAACTGAGTGACTTTTCACGTAAGTATCAATAATCAATCTGAGTGTAACTCTTTTGTGTAACTACTGGCATTATTCTTTGTTTTTTAACAAGGGTGTTTCAATAGTTAACGTAAAACTTCCGCCGTTATTTTTATAAAGTATTTTTATCGTTTTTTCAATCCGAATAATAATTCCGATTGTGGGTCCACCAATGATTGTGCCGTTTATACGAATATTCCTGCTAAAATGAATATTCCCACCAATCGAATATTATATAACAACTTGCGTACTTTGAAAAATTTATAAATATTACCCACAACTATAACATTATATCAAATTAATTCCATAATATTCAAAAATGATATTTATAGAAAATTCATTTTTATTTATAAAAGTTGGGTTTTACAACCTCCCCTTCTTATGAAATTTCGCCCTCGAAATTAGGGTACGTACCTGGTATGTCGAAGTGGTAAGGATACCTTGATTTCATTTCAGATTCTAACTCCCAAGTCATTTCCTCAACATCGTGGTTTCTCCACAAAACTTTTACTTGAGGTATAACCTTGGAGCGTAGAATATGTTCCTTCTTATCCAAGATTTAAACAGGAACCTCTTCATACGTCAAATCTTCTGCTATTTCATTCGGTTCTAACTCAATAATGTGGTTCGGGTCTTTCACGTATTCGCGTAACATAGATAAGTGAAAAACGTTATGAACACGAGACATACTTGGCGGTAAAGTGAGTCTATAGGCCACAGTTCCTACTCGATCGAGGATTAAAAATGGGCCGATGTATCGAGGATTGAGCTTTCCTTTCTTTCTAAATCTCGTAACTCCTTTCCATGGAGCAACACGTAACAACACATGATCTCCTATATTGAATTCCACGTCCTTTCGATGAAGATCAGCATAACTCTTTTGTCGATCTTGTGAGGTTTTTATACATTGTCGGATCATTTGAAACTTTTCTGTAGTCATACGTACCAACTCCGGTCCCAACAACGTTGCTTCTCCCACCTCATCCAAGCATACTGGAGAATGACACTTTCTTCCATACAACGCTTCGAATAGAGCCATGCCAATACTTGCTTGATAACTGTTGTTGTAGGAAAACTCCACCAATGGTAAGAACTTGTCCCAACTTCCCTTGAAATCAAGGACACATAGTCTTAATAGATCTTCAAGAGTTTGAATAGTTCTCTCCGACTGTCCATCCATTTGAGGATGATATGCCGAGCTAAATCGTAAATCTGTGCCCATAGCTTTCTGCAAACTAACCCAAAATCGTGAAGTGAATCTTGGGTCTTGATCAGAAACTATGGATACTGGCATACCATGCAGTCTTACAATCTCGTTTATGTACATACGAGCAAGATGTTCAAGTGTATAAGTTTCTTGTATCGGTAAGAAATGAGCAGACTTGGTCAATCTATCAACAATGACCCGAATCGCATCTATACCTTGAGAAACCGTAGGAAGACCGGTAACGAAATCCATGGTAATGTGCTCCCACTTTCATTCTGGAATTGTAAGTGGTTTCAATGGACCTTTTGGTACTTGATGCTCTGCTTTAACACGTTGACAAGTTAGACACCTTGAGATAAACAGCGCTATCTCCCTCTTCATATTGCTCCACCAAAATGTATAACGAATATCATGATACATTTTGGTACTCACAGGATGGATTGCAAACGGTGTGTTGTGTGCCTCCATCATGATTTTATACTTTAAATCAGGGTCGTTAGGAACACAATGTCTGGAGTTGACTCGAAGTATTCCTTCCTTCATCGATCCTGCTTCCTGCGATAGCACCTTTTTGCACTTTCTTCCTCATACGCATCGACTCCAGTCTCAGAGCTTGAAAGCGGCTTTTAACTTTATCAATTAAAGTCGGTTCTACTCAGTATATTCGCCATCATCACATGGGTCCTGGAGTCTTTAACTCTATCTCCATCCTTTGCAAGTCACACAAAATGGGCCTTTCGCGTTGACAATATCGCTTTTCGTGCTTGCACATTATCTTCTACTTTCGATCGTCATTACCACGTTAAACTTTTCGAGATGGTATTGGATGGTATGATTATAATCTTTCAACAGTTCAAGCCAACATCATTGTTGCATGTTGAGTTCCTTTTCAGTGAAGAAATATTTGAGGCTTTTATGATCCGTAAAGATCTCCACCTTCTCTCCATACAAGTAATGCCTCCAAATCTTTAGTGCGAAGACAACAGCTTCTAACTCTAGATCATGAGTAGGATAATTCCTCTCATATTCTTTGAGTTGTCTTGAGGCATAGGCTATGGCTTTTCCATGTTGTATGAGAACACATCCCAACCCTTTGCCCGAAGCATCACTATAGATGACAAATCCCTCCGAGCCAGATGGTATTATCAGAACAGGTGCTGAAATGAGTCTCCTCTTGAGTTCTTGAAAACTCTTCTCACATTCTTCGCTCCAACTGAACTTTGTATCTTTCCGAGTTAGTTGAGTTAATGGAGTAGCGATTCGAGAAAATCCTTCCACGAATCTTCGATAATAACCAGCTAAACCGAGAAAGCTACGTACTTCGGTCACTGATTTAGGTTGCTCCCAGCTTTGAATAGCTTCAATCTTTGCTGGGTCAATAGATATTCCATGACTTGATACCACATGCCCAAAGAATGCTACTTCCTCAAGCCAGAACTCGCATTTCTTCAACTTGGCATAAAGCTTATATTCACGAAGCTTTTGGAGTGCCAGCCTCAAGTGTTGTTCATGGTCTTCACGGCTTTTGGAATAAATAAGGATGTCATTAATAAATACGACCACAAAGTGATCCAAATATTCCTTGAATACTCGGTTCATCATATCCATGAAGGCAGTAGGAGCATTAGTCAATCCAAAGGACATGACTAGGAATTCATAATGCCCGTCTTAGGGTTCGGAAGCCGTCTTTGGAATGTCATCGGTTACTAATCTTCAATTGGTGATATCCAAAGCGAAGATCAATCTTTGAAAAAATTTGGCTCCTTGCAAATCGGTCAAACAGTCATCAATACGTGGCAATGGGTACCTATTTTTTGATGGTGACATGATTTAACTCGATAATCAATACAAAATCGCATACTCCCATCTTTCTTCTTCACGAATAGAAACAGAGCACCCCAAGGAGAAGTACTAGGGCGAATAAAGCCAATGTCTAACAATTCCTGCGGTTGGGTCTTTAACTCCACGAAGTTCAATAGGAGCCATTCGATATGGGGCTTTGGAAATGGGTTTTGTACCGGGTTCAAGATCGATACAAAATTCAATTTCACGCTCAGGGGGTAAGCCAGGAAGTTCTTCAGGGAATACGTCATGGAATTTATTAACAATAGAAATATCATTCAAAACTGACGTATTTTTGTTTAGATCCGTGACATAAGCTAAGAAAGCTTGACATCCGTTTTTTAATAAACGAATGGCTTTATGGCTTGAGATGACCGTGATTGATTTTAATGGTTTGGTCGCTTGAATACGCATACTAGGTTGATTAGGATAATAAAAGCTAACAACTTTACGAAAATAATCAATTTTTGTATGATAAGTAGTTAACCAATAAATCCCTAGAATCACGTCAAATGCAAGTATTTTCAATGAAATAAGATCGACAGGTAATATGAGGGTACCGATTTGAACCAAACAAGACTTATAAACAGTGGATGCAATGAAGGTTTCTCCCAATGGAGTTTCCACAGATAAGTCAAAGTCTAATTTCTCCGGAGTCAAATTTAATCGTTGAGCGCAAGTAGGAGAAATAAAAGAATGGGTAGAACCGGTATCAAATAAAGTATAGACTTCTCTAGAGTTTATGATAAGCTTACCGTGATGACCTCATTCGGGTTCCTTGCTTTCGGGAGGTCACAATAAACGCTCTCCTTGCCTTTCTGGCTTTGACTTTTCTAGACTGACTTTTGGTGCCTCCATCCTAGCTGAACTTGTCTTGGGTGAGCGACAAAATTGGGCTAAGTGACCTTCTCTTCCACAATTATAACATGCTTTGGATGGCATCGCAGCAGTTTGGTGATGTATCCTTCCCTCCGCATTTGAAGCATATAATAGGTGGTCGTTCTCCTTCCTTAACGACGGTCTTGATCTTGACGTCTTTCCATCATTGTTGAATCTCCTCTTCTTGAAATGTCCATTCTTATTGTTTTGGTACGATTACCACCAAAGTGGTTACCACTTACGGCACATTGATTCCTCCACGCTTGTTGTCACCGCTCGATGATCGCTTCTCATTGGTATTATCATTTTGCTTTTGCTCTCTTTTTTGTTGCGTTGACTCATTATCGCTATTTATACTAATCGAGCCCTATTTACAACATCTGAATACAAATACAGTTTATGAGAAATAATATGTTGACGTATCTCAGGTTTCAAACCTCGCAAAAACATTCGCGTCATTCGCTCTTCATTATCCACCAAGTGGGACGCAAACCGGGACAACTCTGCAAATTTAGACTCATACTGCGACACGGTCATATTGTGACGCCCCCAAAATTAGGTATACATCACCCATCTTGGGTCGTCAGATACATGGTACAAAATTCAATTATAACTTACTAATACAACTGTCGTGTACAATACGACAAAACATAACTGTGAGTTTAAATACAATTATTGTCTACTAGAGATTATACAAACTCAAAAGGAGTCCTCATTACAATTATTAACACACTATTTCACAGAATAGTGAGGACTACTAATGCTATCCTCTTGACAGTCACTCTGTTCCCCGATTAGTCCCTGCCATGTTCTCATTTCCTGAAGAGAATAGTGAAAGAAAGGGTGAGCTCAACTAGCCCAGTAAGAAATATTATGACTAAGATAATGCAGAATAAATTATCGTTAGCCTTCAACAGTGTTAAACTGATAAAATATAACAACAACAAGTTTAACTGCAGCGGAACAAGCAATCCATTAAAAGAGTCAAGTAGAGAATAAAATCTACTATCTTTTATGATTTAAAAGGTTTTTCATCACTTTTATCATTTGAGACTCGACAATAAATAATCCACATCATCGAATCACCCCTGCACTATGGCCAAGGATATTCTTTAGTATCACGACCACAAATTATCCATGCACTACAGCCAAGGACATTCGTGTATTCATTAAGGGTCATGATCATGCCAACAACTGTCCATCAATGCACTACGGGCCAATGATAACTTTTACCACAACATTTGTAACATTACGGTCATGATTCCACCGAATAATCCCTGGTCATAATCATACCAAGTCCATCTATGCACTACAGGCCACAGATGACTTTCAACATAATATGGACATGAGGATGATGACAATGATATAAGAATTCAATAAAACAAGTTCCAGAATTAATTTATTCATGAACTAATAACGTCCAAATTGTCAACATGATACTGCTTTGCAGAGTAAAATTCAAGAATGCTCAGAAGAATATTTCCATGAAAAGATACTGGATGAAACGCAAATATCAAGGATATTCCACTAATTTGATGGAGTATAGAAATTAAAACTTTAACTAACTGAGTATAACAACGAATGGAATAACAAAACAAATCACCATGCATGCGGTACTTCGCATAGACAGGTTATTCCAACAGATTAATAAGTAACGGAACCAGGTCAGGCAAAATTCGCACCGACAAGATGTTCCAACAGAATAATAAAAAAGATTTTAACCAGTCCCAAACAGAACGCCGCAATGAGGATATTCAAATGTAATAATAATAAAGCGGAACCGAATCCCAAGGCGAAACGCATGAAACGGATATTCTAACATAATAATAATAAAAACAGAATAATAGAAGAATGTCATCAAGTATAGGGTAGTCCGCGTATACTGGTTATTCCAGCAGAATAATAAAGAATGGAATATCAGAAGTTCTTTTCATGAATACAAAAGAAATAATATCCCTTACATTAATAGGAGATTGAATACTGCAGTAGTGTAGTAACAGAATACTCTTCTTCTTTCTCTCTTATTCTCTCTATACTTTCTCTCTCTATAGCTTGAATGAATTCGTGAAAAATAATGAAGAACTAGGCCTCTATTTATAGAAGATTTCTAGCTTAACACTTGCAATGTGAAAAGGCAAGTGTCTTGACGACTGGTAATATGAAAAGAAAAGTTGTTTGATGCCTGTAATGTGAAACACCAAGTGGTTTGACGCCTGTAATGTGAAATGACAATTGGTTCGACGCCTGTAATATGAAACGGCAAGTGGTTCGACGCCTGTAATTGACGAAGGTAATTACTATTGACGAAGGTAATTACTATTGACGAATGTAATTATTATTGACGAAGGTAATTACTATTGACGAAGGTAATTACTATTGACGAAGGTAATTACTATTGACGAAGGTAATTACTATTGACGAAGAGACTCTTAGATGATGACATATGGGCCCCCCATAAAATAACCAAACTTACCACAAACGTCTCATAATAGACTCTTTATATACATCAAGGATTGAATAAATATTACCACAAATTATTTTATTTTTAATCAACACATATTTAATCTTTCAACAATTATTAATCATTTATAACTTGTCGTCTCAATTATTGATTTAATAATATAACATATTGTCAGAGATGATATTGTGACAATAATTGAATCAATAATATAAGAGATATGATTCAACAATTCTCGTAGCAATAATTGAGTATAGGTGGTGACTTCTCACGTAAACATCAATAATCAATCTGAGTGTACTACTTGTCAACTATCGTATTCTTGTACTTTTACTACCGGTAGTTCAACAGTTTTAACGGTAACACCTCCGCCGTTATTTTTTATAGAAAGATAATTTTGTCTTTTTCTAACTACGACAATACTTCCGTTGTGGGGTCCATCAATGATTGTCTTGCCGCATCTGAATATTTCCCGATAAAAGAATATTCCCAATTGAAACGAATATTTTATAACAACTTGCTTACTTTTTGGCAAAATTTATAAATATTACCTGAACTATAACATTATATCAAATTTACTCCATAATATTCAAAATAATATTTATAGAAAATTCATCTTTATTTATAAAAGTTGGGGTCTTACACATATTATTTTGCTCGACTTGATAAACTCCACCTCCTTCGTTTGTGAATACTTTGGAAAGTATTTGTCGTTGAACAACTTCTTGGAACTTCTCCCAAGACATCTTCAATCGCGGCGGTTGAGTCGCTTTTTCTGGAATTCCCACCAATGTCTGCCTCTCCTCGCAACATAAAAGGCGTGAAAGGGAACCTTTTGCTCTCTCGAGCATCCCAAGACATCAAATATCTTGGTGATCTGTTTTATCCATGTTTCCGCCTTAAGTGGTTTTGCTCTCCAATAAACTCCGGTGGTCCCAGCTCCTTGAATCTGTTTTAGCGATGATGGTCAGAGAGTTTCCGATGTTTCCACCTCCATTTTGGATAGGAGCCGCTCTACTTTCTTTGTTGCATGAATTGCATAAAAGCCTCTGAACATTCCATCATTCATCATTTGGTCGGTGTTGTTGTTTGCATGAGGAATGTCCCTTCACGATGCACATTATCCCGATTATTGATATGTGGTGAATCAACGATCACTTTGTGCTCCATTGCTATTCTCAACATTCTCGGATGTCATTTTCGAATCTTGCCACAAAACAACATGTTAATTGACAAAAAAAAAACTTAGGTAGGTCATACTAGCGAAGGAATTCCCCGTCTCTCCCTCCTAATTCTATTCTCACATCTTAGCGGGGATCATATCCTAAGCTTTGATACCAACCGTGGCCTTCCCCAAAATTAGGTATACATCACCCATCTTGAGTCGCCGGATACATGATGTAATTCAAATACAACTTAATAATACAACTGGCGTCGTGTATAATACGACAAAACATAAACTGTGAGTTCGAATACAAATATTGTCTACTAGAGAGTATACAAACTCAAAAGGAGTCCTCATTACAATTATTATCACACTATTTCACAAAATAGTGAGGACAACTAATGCACCATCTAGGGCCATCACTCCATTCCCCGACTAGTCCCAGCTACGTTCTCATTTCCTGAAGAGAACAGTGAAAGGAAGGGTGAGCTCAAATAGCCCAGTAAGAAATATTATGACTAAGATAATGTAGAATAATTTATCATTAGCCTTCAACAGTGTTAAACTGATAAAATATAACAAACATCAAGTTTAACTGCAGCGGAACAAGTAATCCATTAGAAGAGTCAAGTAGAGAATAAAATCAACTTTCTTCTATGATTTAAAAGGTTTTTCATGACTTTTATCGCTGAGACTCAGCTTAATAAATAATCCACATCATCCCTACACTACGACCAATGATATTCATTAGTATCACAACCACAAATTGTAACACCCCCTTCCCAAAAAGGAAAGGGAGGTCACGTGCAAAGCACACCAAACCTCAAAAATAAGTAAACAGAGCACTAACAACTTCAAAATAGTAATAGTGATATCCATCAATGAAGTACTAAATACAATTCTCCAACTAGAGTCAAAATAATCAAAACTAAAATTTAATTGAATCAACCTAGATGGTCAAAGACAACTCTCTCATCACACTAGCCCTGAATCACCCTATGAACTCGCTTGGAAGAAAAATACAAGATGAGCCAATTTGCCAATGCGGATATATAGATAATACAAAGATGTATAAGCTGAAATACAAAATCAATCAAGCAATATACTTAACAAAGCCTCAAGCTTAAAGATCAATAAAATATGATATCCAACGCGATACTGATAGAATATATCCGAATCAACAGTTTATTGAGACAACAAATGAAGAGTGAAGAATGAATCAAGTAACTAACTTAATTAATTAAGCGAAACATAAATAAACAAAACTAATACAATGAAATAATTGGTTTGAATCAAATGGTCAAGTGTTATTTCATACCGAGGTGAGCTCAAAAATATATCTTGCCACACAAGCAAGTCAAACTAATGCCACACAGGCAAATCAAATGATGCCACACAGGCAACCAAAATAATGCCACACAAGCAAATCATACATTGGACCGCGAATCCAAATGTATGCAAATCGGATAGTGTGTTTGGCACAACATCACCAATCCGCGGAACAGAAAACTAGGGTTAACCCATACGCCTCCCACAACAAAACACCAAATGACACACTTCCTTCGGAGCCCAAAACGGAGACGCCATGGACTAATCACACCGCCACGAAAAGTGTCATGCCTCTCGTGCCAAGATGACATGCTTGTGGTACCCCCACAGGTGGTTATAGCTCAGGTATACCCTACGATATATTCTAACAAAAATACTATGTCACAACACATGCGACATAATACCAACAAAAGGGTTCTATATGTACATGTTAAACCAAATCAAATTATAGTCACAAGGTTTCAAAAGAAGGTAGCAAATATGCATCTCTACAATTATCAAAAATAAATACTAAAAATGATATCCTAATTCAAAAGTACAAATCGAAGTCATGTATCAACTCCAAAATGAAACTAATATATTTATTTCACAGGAAACAATTATGTGAAATCATAACAAAATTCGAAATAAGGAAACAAACGAACAAATCAAATTTTACAAGTGTATCGCTGAAAGAGTACGAAATCTGTATCTGATACTTCCAAACCATGTATAGCACACTCCACAAAATCTTACCCTCAAATGCCAACGATATCAAATATGAAACGTTATTCATAACCTAAACATATTCACCTCAAATTAAAAATAATCCAAACTAATAATTCCAAAATAATTCATAATCTATTTAATATGTCTTTAATCATCGCTTTATATCAATTATTAATACTCCAAAATTTATATTCCAAATATAACTCTTTAAATCCCTTTCTTTCGAACTAATTACACAAATTATAAAATAAATTAATAAACTTTGTGTTAAATTGCTAACTACCAATTTCTTCTTCTATTTTTTTTACTCATATTATTTTTGTTATTATTAGTATTTTATTATTATTATATTCACATAAATTCTCAATTTAAACTTCCAAATAATTTAATATAATACCATAACTAATATTATAACAATTGATTTCTTTTTATAGTCTTTAAAAAATCTGAATTATAATTTTATTTTAGGTACAAACCTTTTATATATATATAAAATAATAATAATAATAATAATAATAATAATAATAATAATAATAATAATAATAATAATAATAATAATAATAATAATAATGTAACCTCCGTTTCAAACAAAGTAGTAATAATTCAATTCATAAACTTTGAACATATTCAGATCAAAAGCCATACTCACATGTTGTTTTATTAATTTAAATTATGAAGTTACTTCTCTTCTCTATATGATGTCATAACAAATGCTAGAATTGGAATAATTATTTTTTTACCCTTTTCATCCCATGAGCCATTTTTTTTTCTTATTGAATTTGATACTCTTTAATTACTATATGCCGACTATATAAAAAAATTAATGGAATAACTCACCTGAATAACAATTCCTCTTGTTTCTACAGCCTCCTTCTCACTTCTTTTCCTCAACCAGTTCGTAACAATTGTATGCGAGGAAGATTAGGTTTTAGTTTTTGATTTATTTATTAACAGATTTATTAATCTCCTAGTTATAATAGAATTTTAAAATTACCCAAATATAAAATAGACCCAATTAGTATAAAAGCCCAAATTAATGTAATCTCATACTTATTATAGTTCACACAAATTAAATACAATTTGACCCAAACATAAGAAAAGTCCAATTAAAATATGGATTTGAATATTATTTATTTATTTTATTATTTTTTTTATTATTATTTTACCGGGTATTAAATCACCTACCCCTTAAAAAGGATTCCGTTCCCGGAATCAAAAGAATGAATGTACTAATTAATTATCAAAAGATGTGGATACTCTGCTCGAATAGACTCCTCTATATCCCAAGTAGCTTCCCGCTCCGAATGATTTTACCACAAAACTTTAACAAAAGGAATTATCTTTCTCAATTTTAATTTAATCAGTTATTTAATTACCAACTAAAAGAATTTAATTTTTCAAACAAAACAAGGAAGAAAAGAGAGAAACAAAACTCATTTACCTTTTCCAATTTAAATACAATTGTAAACAATAAAATTAATTAATATTTAATTTTTTTTTTAAAAATATGGGTTATTACATTTTTCACCCCTTAAAAATGATTCCGTCCTCGAAATTCAAATAAGCTACAAAATAAATAAATAAATTTAGTTACGACGTAGCGTCGCCATTTGTAACGATCAACGCGATAAGTCATCGGTCCACATAATTATCAATGTACTTGTAAAAGATTAAATCACTCTGTGTCGAGCCTTGGTAAGGTTGTTAAGTGTTGCATCAAATTAGATCACATGATCCATCGTTGAGTCTTATTTATCGCTAATATCTTTGAGTTTAATTCTTGTAAACGTACTCTTCGGAACATAATTCGAAATCCCAAAAAAAAAAATAAAAAATTCACCTAAATACAATTCGAATACCCAAAATATTTAAAATTATTTTTAATTCATAAAACGTTTATATTCAACACATGACAGAGATCTCACAAATTATTTTTGTTTTATTTTACATAAATTCATACAAAACTCTAAAGACATCAGATAAACAAACCAACTATGCAAACAATATTACCAACTCTCCCCAAGTCCTCAAGAGCTTCAAAATATCTCATCCTCAATTTGAACTATTCATCAAATTATTACACCAAAGAATATACTACTAGTATCTCTTTATCACCAACTCTCCTAAGTCCTTAATAGTTTCAAAATATCATAACCTCAAATAAAAATAGTTCTCAAATATTATTACACCAAAAATATACTACTACAAAGATTTCTCCATCACCATACCAAACTCCAAATCATATATCCTACTATTTGAATAAGCAAACTATAGCTTTCAAAATCTCTTAAGATATATTAGATTCATCACTTATTATATATCTAATTATTCAATTAATCAATCATTCTCTTAGTACAAACCTTAACTCAACAAATTTCAAAATTTCAAAATCTCATCTTACTATCACAAAGAAATTTCATATCAAATAATTTTAATATCTTACTAGAATAACAAAAAAGTCCAGAATAACCGGAAAGTTGATTTACTCCAAAAGATTAATCTTATTACCTTGAACCTCTACAACTCCTCAAAATTACAAGAGATCCTCTGTATTTAATAGCTTTCACTTTATCATAATATCCCACCGATACACATACCTCAAATTATCCACAAACTTAACAAAATTTAAAGCATAACCCAAATCAAATCAAATTCTAAATTCTAAGATCTCATAATAATTAATACCTGACATAACTCTAACAAATAATTATTCAATATAAAATATTCGCTGATATAAGTAATCATATCATAAGCGCATCTCATATAAGATCGTTTCATATCTGCACAAGGTATAGATTTATTCACCTCAATGATACAATCATAATTATTAACTAATATCATTACTCCAACGCATAACAATAATAATCTTAACAAATTATCTCACCTTTCTCAAATCAACTACAACTCGAAAAGTCGAGGACACTTCGTCAAAATCAAGACCAACCAAACAGAGAACAAAATCGAGTCGAACTCATACGTCTACCCAGTGATTTACCCACAACTCACAGGTCAAAACTAAATAGGTTTTCTACAAGAAAGAACCTAAGCTTCGATACCATCTCTGTAACACCCCCTTCCCAAAAAGGAAAGGGAGGTCACGTGCAAAGCACAACAAACCTCAAAATAAGTAAACAGAACACTAACAACTTCAAAATATTAATAGTGATATCCATCAATGAAGTACTAAATACAATTCTCCAACTAGAGTCAAAATAATCAAAACTAAAATTTAATTGAATCAACTTAGATGGTCAAAGACAACTCTCTCATCACACTAGCCCTGAATCACCCCTGCAAACCTGCCGAAAGAAAAACACAGCACGAGTCAACTGCCCAATACGGATATAGATAATACAAAGATGTATAACTGAAATACAAAATCAACTGAAGCAATATACTTAACAAAGCCTCAAGCTTAAAGACTGACGAAAATATGATATCCAACGTCTGAATAGAATTTATCCGAATCAACAGATTTAACGAGACAAACAGAAGAGTGAAGAATGAACTGAAGTAACTAACTTAATTAATTAAACAGAACATAAATAAACAAAACTAATACAATGAAATAATTGGCTGAATCAAATGGCTGGGTGTTATTTCATACCGAGTGAGCTCAAAAATATATCTTGCCACACAAGCAAGTCAAACTAATGCCACACAGGCAAATCAAATGATGCCACACAGGCAACCAAAATAATGCCACACAAGCAAATCATACATTGGACCGCGAATCCAAATGTATGCAAATCGGATAGTGTGTTTGGCACAACATCACCAATCCATGAATGAAAACTAGGGTTAACCCATACGCCTCCCACAACAAAAACACCAAATGACCCACTTCTCTCCGAGCCCAAAACGGAGACGCCATGGACTAATCACACCGCCACGAAAAAGTGTCATGCCTCTCTCGTGCCAAGACGACACATGCACATGTGGTACCCCACGGTGGTTATAGCTCAGGTATACCCTACGATATATTCTAACAAAAATACTATGTCACAACACATGCGATATAATACCAACAAAAGGGTTCTATATGTACATGTTAAACCAAATCAAATTACAGTCACAAGGTTTCAAAAAGGGTTCTATATGTACATGTTAAACCAAATCAAATTATAGTCACAAGGTTTCGAAAAGAAGGTAACAACATGTACCGCTCTACAATTATCAAAAATAAATACTAAAAATGATATCCTAATTCAAAAAGTACAAATACGAGTCATGTGTATCAACTCCAAAATGAAACTAATATATTTATTTCACAGGAAACAATTATGTGAAATCATAACAAAATTCGAAATAAGGAAACAAACGAATAAATCAAATTTAACAAGTGTATCGCTGAAAGAGTACGGAATCCGTACCTGATACTTCCAAACCATTTATAGCACACTCCACACAATCTTACCCTCAAATGCCAACGATATCAAATATGAAACGTTATTCACAACCTAAACATATTCACCTCAAATTAAAAATAATCCAAATTAATAATTCCAAAATAATTCATAATCTATTTAATATGCCTTTAATCATCACTTTATATCAATTATTAATACTCCAAAATTTATATTTCAAATATAACTCTTTAAATCCCTTTCTTTCTCGAACTAATTACACAAATTATAAAATAAATTAATAAACTTTGTGTTAAATTGCTAACTACCAATTTCTTCTTCTTTTTTTTTTTACTCATTATTATTTTTATTATTATTAGTATTTTTATTATTATTATATTCACATAAATTCTCAATTTAAACTTCCAAATAATTTAATATAATACCATAACTAATATTATAACAATAGATTTCTTGATATAGTCTTTAAAATAATCAATTATAATTTTATTTTAGGTATAAACCTTTTATATATATATATAATAATAATAATAATAATAATAATAATAATAATAATAATAATAATAATAATAATAATAATAATAATAATAATGTAACCTCCGTTTCAAACAAAGTAGTAATAATTCAATTCATAAACTTTGAACATATTTAGATCAAAAGCCATACTCACATGCTGTTATATTAATTTAAATTATGAAGTTACTTCTCTTCTCTATATGATGTCATGACAAATGCTAGAATTGGAATAATTATTTTTTTACCCTTTTCATTCCATGAGCCATTTTTTTTTCTTATTGAATTTGATACTCTTTAATTACTATATGCCGACTATATAAAAAAATTAATGGAATAACTCACCTGAATAACAATTCCTCTTGTTCCTACAGTCTCCTACTCACTTCTTTTCCTAAGCCAGTTCGTAACAATTGTATGCGAGGAAGATTAAGTTTTAGTTTTTGATTTATTTATTAACAGATTTATTAATCTCCTAGTTATAATAGGATTTTAAAATTACCCAAATATAAAATAGACTCAATTAGTATAAAAACCCAAATTAATGTAATCACATACTTATTATAATTCATACAAATTAAATACAATTTGACCCAAACATAAGAAAAGCCCAATTAAAATATGGATTTGAATATTATTTATTTATTTTATAATTATTATTATTATTATTTTACCGGGTATTACACAAATTATCCATGCACCACGCCCAAGGATATTCGTGTATTCATTAATGGTCATGATCATGCCAACAACCATCCATCAATACTACTACGAATTGATGAGGACTTTTCCACATCATTTATTACGGTCAAGCTGATTACAATCAATAATCCTCGTCATAATCATACCAAGTCCATCTATGAACTACAGGCCACAGATGACTTTCAACATAATATAAACATGAGGATGATGACAATGATATAAGAATTCAATAAAACAAGTTCAAGAATTAATCAATAATGTCCAAATTGTCAATATGATACTGCTTTGTAGAGTAAAATTCAAGAATGCTCAGAAGAATATTTCCATGAAAAGATTATAGATGAAACGCAAATATCAAGGATATTCCACTAATTTCATGGAGTATAGAAGTCAAAACTTTAACCAACTTAGTATATTAACGAATGGAATAACAAAAGAAATCACCATGCACGCGGTACTTCGCATAGACAGGTTATTCCAATAGATTAATAAGTAACGGAACAAGGTCAGGTGAAATTATGCCAAAGCGGGATGTTCAACAATGAGAATAATAAAGATGGAACCGGTCCCACGTAAAGCATGCATGACGGTATTCCAACAGAATAATAATAAAGATGGAACCAGGTCCAGCGTGAAACGCACAGACAGGATATTCTAACAGAATAATAATAAAGACGGAATATAAGAAGAATGTCACCAAGTATAGGGTAGTCCGCGTATACTGGTTATTCCAGCAGAATAATAAAGAATGGAATAACAGAAGTTTTCTTCATGAATACAAAAGAAATAATACCCCTTACGAGTACAATAAATAATATCCCTTACCGTAAAAGAAAAGTATTCTGACTGTAGGGCGAGGATATTTTTGAAGAAAGCTTGCACTACGCTCAAAGCTTCTTAAAACTCTAAAGAAATACGCTCAAGATTATAGAGAGAATTCTCTGAAATTTCTAGTGTGATTTCAATTCTAACTAAGCATCCTATTTATAGGAAAATGGAAAGGATACTATGCAATAAAATATAATATATTCTATTTATATATATAATAATAATAATACGTAACTTCCTCCGTGACTGCCTCAAATTTCTTTCCCCTCCCCACTTACACTCCTCATACATATATATATATATATAATAATAATAAAAAAAATAATATAATATATATACTAGCACATGCCTATATATGTATATATATTATATAAAAATTCCTTCCTGAGACTTGTTATCTACAAAATGCTTTGTTTGAAAAGTTTGGCCACTAAGTCCAAATCTTTGAAAAATAATGCATCCTGTCAAAATCCACCAAAACCACCACCAGTCACCCACATTGCTTATATAAATATATATATATATATATATACTTTATAACTTCCTATCGACTATTTTGAAAAATGGGTAAATGGGGGTCCAATTAACAAGCAAAATTGACAACAATTACTATAGCAATAATTGAACAAAACTGAGTGACTTCTCACGTAAGCATCAATAATCAATCTGGTGTCTCTTTATGCTGTAACTCTGGCATTCATCGTACTTTTAACACCGGGTGTTTCAACAGTTAACGGTAAAACTTTCACCGTTATTTTCATAAAGTATTTTTGTTGTTTTCTCAATCCGACAATAATTCCGTTGTGGGTCCACCAATGATTGTGTCGTTGTACGAATATTTTCTGCTAAAACAAATATTCCCCGACCAATCAAATATTATATAACAACTTGCGTACTTTGAAAAATTTACAAATATTACCCATAACTATAACATTATATCAAATTAATTCCATAATATTCAAAAATAATATTTATAGAAAATTCATTTTTATTTATAAAAGTTGGGGTCTTACAAATATGAAGAGAGAGATAGCGCTATTTATCTCAAGGTGTCTAATTTGTCAACGAGTTAAAGCGGAGTATCAAGTACCAAAAGGTCCATTGCAACCACTTGAAATTTCAGAATGGAAGTGGGAGCACATTACCATGGATTTTGTTACCGGTCTTCCCAAAGTTTCTCAAGGCATAGATGCGATTTGGGTCATTATTGATAGATTTACCAAGTCTGCTCATTTTTTACCGATACGAGAAACTTATACACTTGAACGTCTTGCTCGTATGTATATAAACGAGTTTGTAAGATTGCATGGTATGCCAGTATCCATAGTTTCTGATCGAGACCCAAGTTTCACTTCAAGATTTTGGGTTAGTTTGCAAAAAGCTATGGGCATGTATTTACGATTTAGCTTCGGCATATCATCCTCGAGACGGACGGCAGCGATCGGAGAGGACGATTCAAACTCTTGAAGATCTATTAAGACTACGTGTCATTGACTTGAGGAAGTTGGGACAAGTTCTTACCATTGGTGGAGTTTTCCTACAACAACAGTTATCAAGCAAGTATTGGCATGGCTCCATTCGAAGCGCGTTGTATGGAAGAAAATGTCGTTCTCGGTTATCTTTGGGATGAGGTGGGTGAAGCAATGTTGTTGGGACCAGAGTTGGTACGTATGACTATGGAAAAGATTCAAATGATCCGACAACGTATAAAAACCTCACAAGATCGACAAAAGAGTTATGTTGATCTTCATCGAAAAGGCGTAGAATTCGATATTGGAGATCATGTGTTGTTACGTGTTGCTCCATGGAAAGGAGTTACAAGGTTTGGAAAGAGAGGAAAGCTCAATCCTCGATTCATTGGCCCATTTTTAATCCTCAATCAAGTAGGAACTGCGGCCTATAGACTTGCGTTACCGCCAAGTATGTCTCGTGTTCATAACGTTTTTCACATATCCATGTTACGTAAATATATGAAAGCCCCGAACCACATTATTGAGTTAGAACCAGACGAAATAGAGGAAGATTTAAAATCTTAGATAAGAAAGAACATATTCTACGCTCCAAGGTTATACCTCAAGTCAAAGTTTTGTGGAGAAACCACGATGTTGAGGAAATGACCTGGGAGATAGAATCTGAAATAAAATCAAAGTATCCTCACCTCTTTGACATAGCAGGTACGCACCCTAATTTCGAGGACGAAATTTCATAAGAAGAGGAGGTTGTAAGACCCCAACTTTTTGAATAAAGATTAAATTTTCTCGAAATATATTTTTGAATATTATGGTGTGGATTTGATATAATGTTATAGTTGTGGGTAATATTTATAAATTTTACAAAAGTACATGCAAGTTGTTATATAATATTCAATTGGTGGGGGATATTACGTTTTAACAGGGAATATTAAATACAACTAAGACAATCATTGGTGGACTCCCAAACGGAATTATTGTCGATTGAGAAAAGCGACAAAAATACTTTATAAAAATAACGGCTGAAGTTTTACCGTTAACTGTTGAACTACCCGGTAGTAAAAGTATAGTAATATGCGTGGTTGCATAGTAGCACACGGTATTGATTATTGATGCTTACGTGAGAATTCACTCAGTTATACTTAATTATTGCTACAGTAATTGCTGCATCATATCTCTCATATTATTGATTCGATTATTATCATAGTATCATCTACATAATATGTTATTTTATTAAATCAATAATTGAGACGACAAAGTTATTCATATTATTAAATTTCAATATTTACAATGTCTGAAGTTACATCGAGGAGAGATTTGGTCACCTAATTGCGTGCGATAGGGAGAAATCCTTATTGAAAGCCCCTCTTTCACGGGAACAATCTGGTTGATAAATATTGTGAGTTATAATATTAATGATGAATGTTATTAAAATTGAAGTTGTGTTGGAGTTGAATTTGGAGACGCGGACGTGATATTTGAGTCCGTAACGATGAAATTAGTAAAAATAGTCTATAAACACAAAATTTTTCGAAATTCACTATTTGGTCAAAAAGTCAGTAGTTGACTTTTTCGAGAAAAGTCAAACTTCGAAATTTCAAAATTTATATTTTTGATAAAAATGGTTTCATTGTGTTGGAATTATTTGAGTTAGTGAAAATCGACAATTATTTCGATAATAATTGATGTCTGGAGGTTATATTGACCAATCAGATATTTAACCGGATAAATGAGCAATTGATTGCTATTATTTCACATGATTATAACTATTTGTTCACATGTGTATACTATTGTTTCACATTCTTGTTACTATTAGGGGAGTTGGTGCAAGATTGATAATACTTGCATGACTAAGTTAAAAATGGAGGTATAGATGGAGTCTTATCTTTGTAATTCATATTTTCACATGTCTAGAACTATTGATTCACATAATTTACTATTGAATCACATTATTTACTATTAGGGGAGGTGGTGCAAGTCCGATAATACTTCCATGACTAAATTAAAATAAAGGAAAAGTTGGAGGTATTATGCGAAAAATTTTGAGCCCCAAAACGTGCGATTATCGAAACTATATTTTTCTATAAATAGAAGCTCATTCTTCCTTCATTTCTCACCAATTCATAAAAGCTTTAGAAGCGATTATTATAGAGAGAAATTATAGAAAGAAGAAGAAATCTCTCTACCTCACTATTCCTATCCGGTTTTTCTAAAGGTAGGGAGTATTATTTCTTTCTTATCCATGAAGAGAACTTCATTATTCCATTCTTTATTATTCTCGTTGGAATATCACATACATGCGTTTTGTGCTTTACTGATTACATCTTTTTATTTTGTTGGAATATCCTGTCATGTACATTTCTGTGGGACTTCGATTCCGTTATTTATTATTATTACATTGGAATAACCTACCTGTGCGGTCTATCGCATGCCTCGTGATTTCTTTTGTTATTCCATTCCTTATTATACTCAGTTGGTTAAAGTTTTGACTTCTATACTCCATGAAATTAGTGGAATATCCTTGATATTTGCGCTTCATCCAGTATCTTTTCATGGAAATATTCTTCTGAGCATTCTTGAATTTTACTTTACAAAGAAGTATCATGTTGACAATTTGAACGTTATTAGTTCCTGGATAAATTAATTCTTGAACTTGTTTTATTGAATTCTTATATCATTGTCATCATCCTCATGTTTATATTTTGTTGAAAGTCATCTGTGGCCTATAGTGCATAGATGGACTTGGTATGATTATGACCGAGGATTATTGATTGTAATCATGACCATAATGTTACAAATGATGTGGAAAAAAGTCCTCATTGGCCCTGTAGTTCATTGATGGATGATTGTTGGCATGATCATGACCATTAATGAATACACAAATATTCTTGGCCCGTAGTGCATGGATAATTGTGGTCGTGATACTAAAGAATATCCTCGGTGCGTAGTGCATGGGTGATTCGATGATATGGATTATTTATTAAAATCGAGTCCCAAATGATAAAAGTGATGAAAACCTTTTAAATCATAAAAGATAGTAGATTTTATTCTCTACTTGACTCTTTTAATGGATTGCTTGTTCACTGCAGCTTAAACTTGATGGTTGTTATATTGTATCGGTTTAACAACATTAAGGCTAACGATAATATATTATACATTATCTTAGTCATAATATTTCCCTCTTGGGCTAGTTGAGCTCACCCTTTTACTTTTATTGTTCTCTTGTGAAATGAGAACGTAGCGAGGGGACTAGTCGGGAACCGGAGTGACGGACGGATGATAGCATTAGTAGTCCTCACTATTCAAAGGAAATAGTTGAAAATAAATGTAATAATATTGAATTTGAGTTTGAATATTGTCTAGACGATAATATTTGTATTAAAACTCACAGCTTATGTTTTGTCGTACTTTACACGACAGTTGTATAATTAAGTTATATTTGACCCAATAGACCCCAAGGAAAAACATGATGATTACTATCATATTATTTCCAATGGTGAGTCTTCTCTTGACATATCATTATCTCCACTGTCTCTAATTGAGAATTATACTTCAAACAAACACCAGGATCATATAAGTAGTGCGCGTAGATATTCTTAGTAAGTGGATGTGCACAACCCTGTCTTATGATGACACGAGGTTGTATGTCTTTAGACATCTTGTATGATAGTGGCAAAACACCCTTCCAACGTTGGGTTCGCCTCACCCTATTTGATTCACCAAATATAACTACTAAATGAACTTTTCTATACTGCTTAGGGAGAACCTCCATTAGAGACCACTGCTTCTATTTTCCTGCTACCCCTCGCCGACCCCAAATTACACTCTTATTACATTCAAAAGAATTGTGAAGCAAAAGGGTGAGCACAACTAGCTTCAACAAAAGAATATCATGACTAAAGATAATTAAATTATCAATAGCCTTCATCAAGAATAAATCAGAGATTTAGAACATATGGTAGATGATAAAACTTTTCAACTATAGTTGCAGCGGAATGAGCAATCCATTAGAAGAGTCAAATAGACAATAAAGTTTATTATCTTCTCCATGTTAAAAGTCCACCAACAATGTTTTATCCCTGTAGCATCAATCAACAGTTCCTTTCCACAATCATATGAATAACTCATAATCATAATTGTGATTCTAAATTCCTCTTCACACCCAGGATGAAGATAATTTTCATCACATGTCTTTACCTGAAACATCAAAGATCATGGTTATACCAAATCACAGTTCCTGTTCATAATCATACTAATAAATTCATCTTTGCACTACAGGCCAAAGATATTCAACAACAGGTCATCTTTGCATTACTAGCCAAAGATATTCATCAACAACTCATCTTTGCACTACAGGCCAAAGATATTCAACAACAAGTCATCTTTGCATTACGAGCCAAAGATATTCATCAATAATTCATCTTTGCACTACGGGCCAAAGATATTCATCAATAATTCATCTTTGCACTACGGGCCAAAGATATTCATCAATAATTCATCTTTACACTACATGACAAAGATATTCAACAACAGGTCATCTTTGCACTACGGGCCAAAAGGATATTCATCAATAATTCATCTTTCACCTACAGCCAAATATATTCATATCTCAAAGAAATATATAATCATTTCAAAATCTATATAAACCATAATTATAACCATGTTGATCAATTCATCTTTGCACTTAAGCTAAAAATATTCAATTATAAATTCAATGATCATGATCATACCAGTCATAATTCATCTTTGCACTACTGGCCAAAGAGAACTCATAGTCATGATCATACCAATAATCTACCCATCTTTACACTCAAGTCAAAGAGAAATTCAACATCGTATTATAAAATGTTATATATGATAATAAAAACAATATGATCAACAACTGCATTTATTTTCAAGAGCAACAATCATAAATCAACGATAATTTGGTCAGAAAAAGAAACCAATTTTTGTCGTGAATAGTAACTCGTGAATAATAACTCGTGAACAGTAACTTGTGAATAGTAACTCATGAATAATAACTCATGAATAGTAACTTGTAAATAGTAACTCATGAATAGTAACTCGTGAATAGTACTCCGTATTCGTACATAGTACCGTATACGTAAATAATGTCATATACGTAAATAGTGTCATATACATGAATAATGTCGTATACGTGAATAGTCTTGAGTATCGTGAATAATGTAATCGTGATGCCCCCAAAATAGGTATACATCACCCATTCCGAGTTGTCAATACATGGTATGCGAAACAACTACAACTTTATTATTTCAACAAGAAAAGCTGAGTTTGAATACAAATATTATCTTCTAGATAATATCTATACTCAAATAAATCCTCATCACATTTATTGATACATTATTTTACAAAATGGTGAGGACTACTAAATAACTTTCTCTAAAACTTTCATTCCATACCCCACTTAAGTACTCGCTATATTCTCGCCTCCGAGAAGAAAAATGGAACAAAAAGGAAAAGGGTGAGCTCAACTAGCCCAAGAAAGAATATTATATGACTAGATAATATACAACAAATTATCGTTAGTCTTCAACAGGAAAAATCTAATAGAATACAATAGACAACAAATTTTAAATCAATATTCGCAATGAAATAATAATTCATTAGAAGAGTTAAGTAGAGAATGCAAACTACTATCTTCTATGTATGAATTAAAAGTTCATCGTCTATCTTTTATCCCTGTAACATCAACCAATATATATCTGGAATCAAATATTCATCTTTGCACTACAGGCCAAAGATATTCATCAGTTGGTCATGTTCATCTAAACACCTGTTCATCTTTGCACTACGGGCCAAAGATATTCTTCAGAAATCATTCATCTTTGCACCGCAGGCCAAAGATATTCAATAATATCATCATTTAAGACTGAGGATGATGAAAAATATTTTTAAAGAAACGAATCCAGTGAAACAAAATGACAAGGATTAAGGATTAAGGATTCGTACTTTGTTTTATCCATGTCCAAAAATACCTCAAAAATAATTATAGTGGTGTAAAATTCAAGAATGATCAAAACATGGATACAATCAAAGCTAATATCCACAATAGATATTTTAGACGAAAAGGGAAAATTTTCATTTTTCTATGAATAGTTCCGTATTCGTAAATAGTGTCGTATACGTGAATAGTAACTCCGACACCAAAAGTTCGAAATTTGATAAAAACTTCAAATCAATATTTCAGCATAATGATATTGAAGAAATAATATCATTACGAAAAAAATAATATCCCTTACCTCACAAAGACAGAACTTCTAGTTGAAATACCGGATATAGGCTATGACTTGAACTTGCACCGTATAGCAATACTCAAATTATACTCAAAATACTCACAAGAATACGCTCAATAATATAGAGAGAGAAAACTTCAGTTTCTGGTGTGATTTTTAATTCTAACCTAAGCACCCTATTTATAGGAAAATGCTTAGAACACCAAAACAAAAAATTTAATATAATAATAATATATATAATCAAATTTTCTACGCACACAAATCTGGTCCAAACTTCAGCCACACATGTGCCAAAAACAATAAAAACGTTTTCTCTTAATAAAAATAATTAAAACTTCCAAAATCAATTATTTGAACTTTGGAACTTCAATAATTCATAATAAATAGCCCTTTTATCAAAAAATTCGAATCTCGCAAATTTTTATAGGAAATTCAATTCTCTACAACTTTGCAGAAGAAAGTTTTTCCAAATTCCAAACAAATTTTGACCGAAATCCACAAACGGGCGATTTTACAGGCTATAATCAAATTTCAGTCAATAAATGGGGTACACCGACATGTTTAACATGTTTTAAACATTTATTTCAACAAAAATATTCTTCCTCCTTGTATACTCATATATCCCACATTCGTTGTAAAAAATATCACCATTATTATATTATTAAAATATAATAATATATTTAAATGAATTATTTTATCAGAAAAAGATAAAATTTCAATTTTCAACAATTGTCATTTTAAAAATTTTCTCCATCTATATCCACATAAAATCAATATTTTCCTCATCATATAAATCAATAATTAATTATTCACAAATAATATTACAGAATCACAGTACTAGCAACCAGGCCGTTCCCAGGAAAGAGGGGACTTTCCAATAAAGATTTCTCCTTACTGGCGCGCAATTAGGTGACCAAACCTCTCCTTAGACTGAACTTTCTAGACATTGCCAATAATGTTATCCAATAATATTATTCAGATAATATGAATTATTGCTCCGATAATGGAAAATACTATGTAATGACAATTTATTGAAACAACAGTAATATAAAATATCAATGCAACAATTATTGAATCAATAAAAAAAAATACTGAACAGTAATTACTATAACCATTATTGAGTAGTGCCTTCTTACGTAAGAATCAATAATTGGTGCAATCTGACGTGTCTTCTTGTGTTTTTAACCAATTTAGTATTTTAACAAAGATAATTTGATGTAATAACTACTGTTGTTATTTTTAAACAACTTATATTTGTCGTTTTCTTCATCCAATCGCTTTCAAGCATTATGGGCCCACACACGGTCGCTGCTGTCGTCATTTAATATTCCCTACAGTACGAATATTCCACGACCAAACGAATATTCCCCGACAACAATGAATATTTTATAACCACTTGCTTATTTTAAAATATTTGCATATTTTAACCCTAACTATCCACATTAATCAAATCAACCCTTACTATTTCAAAATAATAAATAGAGAAAATTAAATTTCATTAATAATAAGTTGGGGTCTTACAGTAACCCCGACTCAAAAAGGTAGAAATTCCACAATAAGATCCATACCAATATGTCAGTATAATGATTTTGTAAGAATAGCATCATTATGAAGAATATAACATCCCTTAATATCCCTTACAATCCCTTACTACCCCTTACCTCAAAAGAAGCGATTTTTACATTGGATATCTGATATATGACATTTGAAGGAAACTTGCACCGATGAATAGCAACTCACCCAAGATATCTAAATACTCACAAAATACACTCGATAATCTAGAGAAAAAGAGAGAAAACTTATGAATTACGGTGTGATTTTCAATTCTAACTTAGCCCTCTATTTATAGGAAAATGTTATGCCTTAAGAAGCGCACTTAACTCACCTTGATGGCTTTACCAACTACTATTCCCACCCACCACATTTGAATAAAAATCTCAAAGACATTTCTTCACCAACCAAGAGTGGGGCCCACCAATTCTAGAATTTTCCACCAAAATGATTTATAACTTTGATTTTCGAATCACCACCCTCTTAAAATTCATAACAAATCATACGCTCATTTTTAATTCGGTTCAAAATTTGTGGACATATACTCAACTTATATATGTATAAGATATCCAAAAATTACAACGATCCCATGGTCGGATTAAAAATTATAACTCTCAATAATATATCTCAAAAACACCGATTTGATTTTAATACCTCCAATCCGAATAAATACTAATAAAACACCTCAACATTAATTCCTTCATTTATAACCACATAAATAAATCCATCATTTATATCCACATAAAATAAATATTTCCTTATCATATGAATCAATGATTAATTATTCACAAATAATATTACAGAATCACATTTATGACAACCAGTCTGTTCCCAGGAAAGAGTGGGCTTTCCAATAAGGATTTCTCCTTCTTGCGCCTTGAATTAGGTGACCAAACCTCTCCTTGTGAACTTTCTAGACATTGCTAATAATGTTATCTAATAATATTATTCCAAATAATTTGAATTATTGATTTGATAAAGGAGATCTCTTGTCTTGATGATTTATAATTAAAACAACAATAATATAAAATATCAATGCAAAGAATTATTGAATCAATAAAATAAAATATTGAACAAGAACTCATGTGACAATTATTGAGTAGTGCCTTCTTACGTAAGGATCAATAATTCAACAATACTGTGCAATATCGTATCTTCTTCGCAACAACAACGCGTATTACTTTACTTTAACCACCGAGTATTCCAACAGTGTTAACGGTAACAACTACGCCGCTATTCAATTTTGTCGTTTTCTTTATTCGACCGTTATCCATTATGGGGCCCACAATTGGGTACTGCTTGTGCATTTAAATATTCCCAACGAAAAGAATATTCCACCGATAAAATGAATATTTTATAACCACTTGCTTATTTTGCAAAATTTTTACATTTCACCCATAACTTGAAGTTATTATATCAAATTAATACCTTATTATTCACAATAATAAATAAAGAAAATTTGATTTTATTCATTAAAAGTTGGGGTCTTACATCGCTTCACCTATTTGATTCACCAAATATAACTACTAAATGAACTTTTCTATACTGCTTAGGGAGAACCTCCACAGCTAGAGACCACCGTTCTATTTCCCTGCAACCCTCGCTAGACCAAGCTACACTCTTATTAACTGAAAGGAATTGTGAAGCAAAAGGGTGAGCACAACTAGCTCAGTAAAGAATATCAATAGCCTTCATCAGTAATAAATCAGAGATTTAGAACATATGGTAGATGATAAAACTTTTCAACCATAGTTGCAGCGGAACGACCAATCCATTAGAAGAGTTAAATAGACAATAAAGTCTATTATCTTTTCCATGTTAAAAGTCCACCAACAATGTTTTATCCCTGTAGCATCAATCAACAGTTCCTTTCCACAATCATATGAATAACTCATAATCATAATTGTGATTCTAAATTCCTCTTCACACCCAGGACGAAGATAATTTTCATCACCTATCTTTACCTGAAACATCAAAGATCATGGTTATACCAAATCACAGTTCCTGTTCATAATCATACTAATAAATTCATCTTTGCACTACGGGCCAAAGATGTTTGTCAACAGTTCATCTTTGCACTACAGGCCAAAGATATTCAACAACAGGTCATCTTTGCATTACGTGCCAAAGATATTCATCAACAACTCATCTTTGCACTACAGGCCAAAGATATTCAACAACAAGTCATCTTTGCATTACGAGCCAAAGATATTCATCAATAATTCATCTTTGCACTACGGGCCAAAGATATTCATCAATAATTCATCTTTGCACTACGGGCCAAAGATATTCATCAATAATTTATCTTTACACTACATGACAAAGATATTCAACAACATGTCATCTTTGCACTACGGGCCAAAGATATTCATCAATAATTCATCTTTGCACTACAGGCCAAATATATTCATATCTCAAAGAAATATATAATCATTTCAAAATCTATATAAACCATAATTATAACCATGTTGATCAATTCACCTTTGCACTTAAGCTAAAAATATTCAATTATAAATTCAATGGTCATGATCATACCACTCATAATTCATCTTTGCCTTCATCGGCAAAGAGAACTCATAGTCATGATCATACCAATAATCTACCCATCTTTACACTCAAGTCAAAGAGAAATTCAACATCAGGGTTATATAAATATTATATATGATAATAAAAATAATATGATCAACAACTGCATTTATTTTCAAGAACAACAATCATAAATCAACGATAATTTGGTTAAAAAGAAACCAATTTTTGTCGTGAATAGTACCCGTGAATAGTAACTCGTGAATAGTAACTCATGAATAGTAACTCGTGAATAGTAACTCATGAATAGTAACTCGTGAATAGTACTCCGTATTCATTAAATAAATAATCAAGTATCGTAAATAATGTCATATCGTAAATAATGTCATATACATGAATAAGGTCGATATCGTGAATAGTGCTTAGTAAGTGAATAGTAACCCACTCAAAAAGGTAGAAATTCCACAATAAGATCCATACCAATATGTCAATATAATGATTTTGAAAGAATAACATCATTATGAAGAATATAACATCCCTTAATATCCCTTACAATCCCTTACTATCCTTACCTCAAAAAGAGCGATTATTTACATTGGATATCGGATATAATGTCAAGAAAACTTGCAATCGATGAATAACAACTCACCAAGTATCTAAATACTCACAAAATACACTCGATAATCTAGAGAAAAAGAAAAACTTATGAATTACGGTGTGATTTTCAATTCTAACATAGCCCTCTATTTATAGGAAAATGTTAAAGCACGCAAGCAGCGGACTAACTCGCAACTTTGATGGCTTTACTCGCTACTATTCCCACCCACCATATTTGAAAATTCAATTGAGCACATTTCTCACCAACCAAAAGTGGGGCCCACCAATTCTAGAATTTTCCACCAAAATTATTTATAACCTAATTTCCGAATCAGTCACCTCTTAAAATTCATAACAAATTATACGCTCATTTTTAACTGTTCAAATTTTGTGGACATATACTCAACTTATATATGTATAACATATCCAAAAATTACAACGATCCAACGGTCGGATTAAATATTATAACTCACACAATAAAGCTGTAATAACACCGATTTGATCTTTTAATACCTCCAATCCGACAAAATACTGATAAAACACCTCAACATTAACTCCTTCATTTATAACTACATAAATAAACCCATCATTTATATCCAAATCAAATAAATATTTCCTTATCATATAAATCAATAATTAATTATTCACAAATAATATTACAGAATCACAATTATGATGACCAAGTAGTTCCTCGGAAAGAGGGGCTTTCCGATAAGGATTTCTCCTTACTGGCGCACAATTAGGTGACCAAACCTCTCCTTGACAGAACTTTCTAGACATTGCCAATAATGCTATCTAATAATATTATTCCAAATAATATGAATTATTGATCTGATAATGGAAAATACTGTGCAGTGAGAATTATTGAAACAACAATAATATAAAATATCAATGCGTAAATTATTGAATCAATAAAATAAAATATTGAGCAAGAATTATCAGTAATAATTATTGAGTAGTGCCTTCTCACGTAAAGATCAATAATTCAACAATCTTTAATACCGCATCTGGTAATGTCTTTATGCTGACACGCCGTATTCTCGTATTTTAACCACTTGGGTATTCAACAAATGTTAATTGGTAATAACTATCTTGGTTATTCAATTTTGTCATTTTTTCTTCGACGGTTATCCGCTATCGAGATCACAAATAGTCGTATCTGTCGCACAAATATTCCCAAGACGTAAAGAATATTCCACGACCAAACGAATATTCCCAAAATAATAATGAATACTTTATAACCACTTGCGTATTTTGAAAAAAGTTCATTTATCAATTTAACCATTTACTTGAATAGAAAAATTGAATACTTTTATTTCATAAAATTCGAGGTCTTACAATCTCCCTCCTTATAAAATTTCGTCCCCAAAATTTACGTCTGCAGTATATTTCAAAGAGTTGAGAATACCTTGCTTCCATTCCGATTCCATCTTCCTGTCATCATGATTTCTCCATTGCTCATCTCCTGTATTTCAGATATCATTCTAGAATACAGCTTCAAAACAAAGGTTAATTGACATATCATAATTTGTCAACTTAAGTAAGAAAATTCAGCTTAGGTAGGACACACACTAGCAAAGGATATTTCTCATCTCTCCCTTCCTAGTTCTAATCCGGGATCTCCGCCAGAGATCATATCCCTAAGCTCTGATACCAAATGTGACGACCCCAAAACAGTCCATTCCATCCAACCTATTCTCGAGTCGCCAAATACATGGTACAATAAACAAATAACTACAACTTTATTATAACAATTGTCGTGCAAAATACAACAACATAAATCTTTGTGAGTTTTGATACAAATATATAACAACTGTGACTCATGTCCTAACCGTGGACAACACCTCACAATGACACCTTACATAAAGGTACAGTCAAAAACTGTTTTAGAAATTAGAATATTTGGAATGTGCTCAAGGAAACCTTCGTACATGGGAGGCCATGCGTCTAGGTTATGATAGATATCATATGCCCATAGAATTATCCTTGGTTGACCCAATAGACCCCAAGGAAAAAGAAGAAGATTACTATCATATTCTTTCCAATGGTGAGTCTTCTCTTGACATATCATTATCTCTACTGTCTCTAATTGAGAATTATACTTCAAACAAACACCAAGATCATATAAGTAGTGCGCGTAGATATTCTCAGTAAGTGGATGTGCACAACCTTGTCTTATGATGACACGAGGTTGTATGTCTTTAGACATCTTGTATGATAGTGTCAAACACCCTTCCAACATTGGGTTACTTTGTGGCGCCCCCAAAATAGGTATACATCACCCATTCTGAGTCGCCAAATACATGGTACAGAAACAAATACAACTTCATTAAACTGTGAGTTTAAATACAAATAAAGAGTATAAAAACTCAAAAGGAGTCCTCATTATAATTATTGATACACTATTTTAAAAATAGTGAGGAGTGCTAAAACAACTTTCTAGAACCATCACTCCGTACCCCGACTAATTCCTGCTATGTTCTCACCTCCTGAGAAGAAAAATGGAACAAAAGGGTGAGCTCAACTAGCCCAGTAAAGAATATTATGACTAAGATAATATACAACAAATTATCATTAGTCTTCAACAAGGAATAATCTGATAAAATATAATAGACAACAAGTTTTAGATCAACAACTACAGCGGAAAACAACAATCCATTAGAAGAGACAAGTAGAGAAAGAATTCTACTATCTTCTAAGATTTAAAAGTCCATTATCAATATTTTATCCTCAGAAACATCAATCAATATACATCTTGAATCAAATATTCATCTTTGCACTACTGAGCCCAAAGATATTCATTTGTATCACTAGTTGGTCATGTTCATCTCAACACTTGTTCATCTTTTACTACTACGGGCCAAAGATATTCATTAGGTAATCATTCATCTTTTGCACTACTGAGCCAAAGATATTCATTTAGATCATCATTTAGGACCGAGGATGATGAAAATATTTTAAAGAAAACGAATCTAGTGAGATAACGAGATCAAATATTAAGGATTAAGATTACGGTTTATCCAAGTTCAATAATATTCAAAATAACCAATTTTGAAGCAGAATTCAAAAATAATGATCAAAACATGGATACAATCAAAGATAGTAACCATAATAGACAACTTGGACAAAAAGAAGAAAATTTTATTTTTCGGTGAATAGTGCCGCATTCATGAATAGTGCCATATATGTGAATAGTGCCGTATACGTGAATAGTAACCCCGACACAAAAAGTTCCAAATTTGATAAAAAGTTCATACCAATATTTTGGCATAATGATATTGAAGAAAATATCATTTAAGAAGAAGATAATATCCTTTACCTCAAAATATCAAGATTACGATCCTAATATATCGGATAAAGTGAAGGAAACTTGCAATCGATTAATGTAAACTCACAAAGTATCTAAATACTCACAAAATACACTCAATAATCTAGAGAGAAAGAGAGAAAACTTATTTACGGTGTGATTTTCAATTCTAACTTAGCCCTCTATTTATAGGAAAATGTTACACGTCAAAGCATTTAACTCCGCAACTTTGATGGCTTTATCTGCTACTATTCCCACCCACCACATTTGAATAAAAATCTCAGCACATTTCTTCACCAACCAAGAGTGGGGCCCATCAATTCTAGAATTTTCCACCAAAATGATTTATAACCTGATTTCCGAATCAGCCACCTCTTAAAATTCATAACAAATCATACGCTCATTTTTAACGGTTCAAAATTTGTGGACATATACTCAACTTATATATGTATAAGATATCCAAAAATTACAACGATCCCATGGTCGGATTAAAAATTATAACTCCCGCAATATATCTCAAAAAACACTGGTTTGATTTTTAATACCTCCAATCCGACAAAATACTAATAAAACACCTCAACATTAATTCCTTCATTTATAACCACATAAATAAATCCATCATTTATATCCACATAAAATAAATATTTCATTATCATATGAATCAATGATTAATTATTCACAAATAATATTACAGAATCACATTTATGACAACCAGGCTGTTCCCAGGAAAGAGTGGGCTTTCCAATAAGGATTTCTCCTCATCGACGCCAAGCAATTAGGTGACCAAATCTCTCCTCGATGTAACTTTCTAGACATTGCTAATAATGTTATCTAATAATATTATTCCAAATAATTTGAATTATTGATTTGATAAAGGAGATATCTTGTCGATGATTTATAATTAAAACAACAATAATATAAAATATCAATGCAAAGAATTCTCGAATCAATAAAATAAAATATTGAATAAGAATTAACTCGTGACAATTATTGAGTAAAAAGTGCCTTCACGTAAGGATCAATAATTCAACAATATCTTGTATGCGATATCGTATGCTATCTCTTTGTCTTGACGCCGCGTATTACTTTACTTTAACCACCGGGTATTCCAACAAAGGTTAATTAACAAATAACTACGCCCGCTATTCAATTTTGTCGCTTTTCTTTATTCGAATCAATTATCCATTATGGGGCCCTACAATTGGGCATACTGGCCGCATTTAAATATTCCCCGACGGAAAAGAATATTCCACCGATAAAATGAATATTTTATAACCACTTGCTTATTTTGCAAAATTTTCACATTTCACCCATAACCAAAGTTATTATATCAAATTAATACCTTATTATTCACAATAATAAATAAAGAAAATTTGATTTTATTCATTAAAAAGTTGGGGTCTTACATCGCCTCACCCTATTTGATTCACCAAATATAACTACTAAATGAACTTGTCTATACCGCTGCTTAGGAGAACCTCATGACTAGAGACCACCGCTCTATTTCCTACAACTGCGTCGCTGTACCAAGCTACACTCTTATTAACTGAAAGGAATTGTGAAGCAAAAGGGTGAGCACAACTAGCTCAGTAAAGAATATCAATAGCCTTCATCAGTAATAAATCAGAGATTTAGAACATATGGTAGATGATAAAACTTTTCAACCATAGTTACGGTAGAACGACCAATCCATTAGAAGAGTTAAATGTATAATAAAAGTCTATTATCTTCTCCATGTTAAAAGTCCACCAACAATGTTTTATCCTCAGTAGCATCAATCAACAGCTTCATTTCCACAATCATATGAATAACTCATAATCATAATTGTGATTCTAAATTCCTCTTCACACCGGTGATGAAGATAATTTTCATCACCTATCTTTACCTGAAACATCAAAGATCATGGTTATACCAAATCACAGCCTCTGCTCATAATCATACTAATAAATTCATCTTTGCACTACGGGCCAAAGATGTTTGTCAACAGTTCATCTTTGCACTACAGGCCAAAGATATTCAACAACAGTCATCTTTGCATTACGTGCAAAGATATTCATCAACAACTCATCTTCTTTACTACAGGCCAAAGATATTCAACAACAAGTCATCTTTGCATTACGAGCCAAAGATATTCATCAATAATTCATCTTTGCACTTTCACTACAGGCCAAAGATATTCATCAATAATTCATCTTTTGCACTACGGGCCAAAGATATTCATCAATAATTTATCTTTACACTACATGACAAAGATATTCAACAACATGTCATCTTTCTGACTACGCGCCAAAGATATTCATCAATAATTCATCTTTGCACTACAGGCCAAATATATTCATATCTCAAAGAAATATATAATCATTTCAAAATCTATATAAACCATAATTATAACCATGTTGATCAATTCACCTTTGCACTTAAGCTAAAAATATTCAATTATAAATTCAATGGTCATGATCATACCACTCATAATTCATCTTTGCACTACTGGCCAAAGAGAACTCATAGTCATGATCATACCAATAATCTACCCATCTTTACACTCAAGTCAAAGAGAAATTCAACATCAGGGTTATATAAATATTATATATGATAATAAAAATAATATGATCAACAACTGCATTTATTTTCAAGAACAACAATCATAAATCAACGATAATTTGGTTAAAAAAAAACCAATTTTGTGTAAATGAATAGTACCCGTGAATAGTAACTCGTGAATAGTAACTCATGAATAGTAACTCGTGAATAGTAACTCATGAATAGTAACTCGTGAATAGTACTCCGTATTCGTAAATAGTACCGTATACGTAAATAATGTCATATACGTAAATAGTGTCATATACATGAATAGTGTCGTATACGTGAATAGTGCCGTATAAGTGAATAGTAACCCCGACTCAAAAAGGTAGAAATTCCACAATAAGATCCATACCAATATGTCAATATAATGATTTTGAAAGAATAACATCATTATGAAGAATATAACATCCCTTAATATCCCTTACAATCCCTTACTATCCCTTACCTCAAAAGCAAGCGGATTTACATTTGGATATCGGATATATTACATGAAGAAAACTTGCAGACGATGAATAACAACTCACCAAGTATCTAAATACTCACAAAATACACTCGATAATCTAGAGAAAAAGAGAGAAACTTATGAATTCTGGTGTGATTTTCAATTCTAACATAGCCCTCTATTTATAGGAAAATGTTAGCACGCCGAAGCAGACTTAACCTGCAACCTGATGGCTTTACCTGCTACTATTCCCACCCACCATATTTGAAAATTCAATTGAGCACATTTCTCACCAACCAAAAGTGGGGCCCACCAATTCTAGAATTTTCCACCAAAATTATTTATAACCTAATTTCCGAATCAGTCACCTCTTAAAATTCATAACAAATTATACGCTCATTTTTAACTGTTCAAATTTTGTGGACATATACTCAACTTATATATGTATAACATATCCAAAAATTACAACGATCCAACTATTTGGATTAAATATTATAACTCACACAATAAAGTCAGTAATAACAATCGATTTGATCTTTTAATACCTCCAATCCGACAAAATACTGATAAAACACCTCAACATTAACTCCTTCATTTATAACTACATAAATAAACCCATCATTTATATCCAAATCAAATAAATATTTCCTTATCATATAAATCAATAATTAATTATTCACAAATAATATTACAGAATCACAATTATAATGACAACTGTGCCGCTCCCGGAAAGAGGGGGCTTTCCGATAAGGATTTCTCTTTACTGGCGCGCAATTAGGTGACCAAACCTCTCCTTGACAGAACTTTCTAGACATTGCCAATAATGCTATCTAATAATATTATTCCAAATAATATGAATTATTGATCTGATAATGGAAAATACTGTGCAGTGAGAATTATTGAAACAACAATAATATAAAATATCAATGCAGAAATTATTGAATCAATAAAATAAAATATTGAACAGTAATTACTGTAACAATTATTGAGTAGTGCCTTCTCACGTAAAGATCAATAATTCAACAATACTGTGCAATATACCGGTGTACTCTTTAACCAACCACGCCATTATTCGTATTTTAACCACTGGGTATTCCAACAGTGTTAACGGTAATAACTATGCCGTTATTCAATTTTGTCATTTTTTTCTTCTGACAGTTATCCGTTATCGAGATCACAAATAGCTGTACCGTCGTACAAATATTCCCCGACAGAAAGAATATTCCACGACCAAACGAATATTCCCCGACAATAATGAATACTTTATAACCACTTGCGTATTTTGAAAAAAAGTTCATTTATCAATTTAACCATTTACTGAATAGAAAAATTGAATACTTTTATTTCATAAAATTCAGGGTCTTACAATCTCCCCTCCTTATAAAATTTCGTCCCCGAAATTTACGTACCGGGTATTTCAAAGAGTTGAGAATACCTTGCTTCCATTCCAGATTCCATCTTCCCTGTCATCATGATTTCTCCATTGCTCATCTCCTCAGATTTTAGATATCATTCTAGAATCTGACTTCAAAACAAAGGTTAATTGACATATCATAATTTGTCAACTTAAGTAAGAAAATTCAGCTTAGGTAGGACACACACTAGCAAAGGATATTTCTCATCTCTCCCTTCCTAGTTCTAATCCGGGATCTCCGCCAGAGATCATATCCCTAAGCTCTGATACCAAATGTGACGACCCCAAAACAGGTCCATTCCATCCAACCTATTCTGAGTCGCCAAATACATGGTACAGTAAACAACTACAACTTTATTATAACAATTGTCGTGCAAAATACAACAACATAAATGCTGTGAGTTTTGATACAAATATATAACAACTGTGACTCATGTCCTAACCGTGGACAACACCTCACAATGACACCTTACATAAAGGTACAGTCAAAAACTGTTTTAGAAATTAGAATATTTGGAATGTGCTCAAGGAAACCTTCGTACATGGGAGGCCATGCGTCTAGGTTATGATAGATATCATATGCCCATAGAATTATCCTTGGTTGACCCAATAGACCCCAAGGAAAAAGAAGAAGATTACTATCATATTCTTTCCAATGGTGAGTCTTCTCTTGACATATCATTATCTCTACTGTCTCTAATTGAGAATTATACTTCAAACAAACACCAAGATCATATAAGTAGTGCGCGTAGATATTCTCAGTAAGTGGATGTGCACAACCTTGTCTTATGATGACACGAGGTTGTATGTCTTTAGACATCTTGTATGATAGTGTTAAAACACCCTTCCAACATTGGGTTCGCCTGTGACGCCCCCAAAATAGGTATACATCACCCATTCTGAGTCGCCAAATACATGGTACAGAAACAAATACAACTTCATTAAACTGTGAGTTTAAATACAAATAAAGAGTATAAAAACTCAAAAGGAGTCCTCATTATAATTATTGATACACTATTTTAAAAATAGTGAGGAGTGCTAAAACAACTTTCTAGAACCATCACTCCGTACCCCGACTAATTCCTGCTATGTTTTCACCTCCTGAGAAGAAAAATGGAACAAAAGGGTGAGCTCAACTAGCCCAGTAAAGAATATTATGACTAAGATAATATACAACAAATTATCATTAGTCTTCAACAAGGAATAATCTGATAAAATATAATAGACAACAAGTTTTAGATCAACAACTACAGCGGAAAACAACAATCCATTAGAAGAGACAAGTAGAGAAAGAATTCTACTATCTTCTAAGATTTAAAAGTCCATCATCAATATTTTATCCCTGTAACATCAATCAATATACATCTTGAATCAAATATTCATCTTTGCACTACAGGCCAAAGATATTCATTTGTATCACTAGTTGGTCATGTTCATCTCAACACTTGTTCATCTTTGCACTACGGGCCAAAGATATTCATTAGGTAATCATTCATCTTTGCACTACAGGCCAAAGATATTCATTTGTATCATCATTTAGGACTGAGGATGATGAAAAATATTTTAAAGAAAACGAATCCAGTGAGATAACAGATCAAATATTAAGGATTCGGTATTACGGTTTATCCAAGTTCAATAATATTCCGAAATAACCAATTTTGAAGCGAAATTCAAAAATAATGATCAAAACATGGATACAATCAAAGATAGTAACCATAATAGACAACTTGGACAAAAAGAAGAAAATTTTATTTTTCGATTGAATAGTCTTAGCATTCATGAATAGGTCTTAGTATATGTGAATAGTGCCGTATACGTGAATAGTAACCCCGACACAAAAAGTTCCAAATTTGATAAAAAGTTCATACCAATATTTTGGCATAATGATATTGAAGAAAATATCATTTAAGAAGAAGATAATATCCTTTACCTCAAAATATCAGTACTTCTGATCGGAATATCGGTATAAGGCTGAAGGAAACTTGCACTGATTAACAGAAACTCACAAAGTATCTAAATACTCACAAAATACACTCAATAATCTAGAGAGAGAAAGAGAGAAAACTTATTTCTGGTGTGATTTTCAATTCTAACTTAGCCCTCTATTTATAGGAAAATGTTAAAGACGCCAAAAGCGGACTTAACTCGCAACTTTGATGGCTTTATCACTCTACTATTCCCACCCACCACATTTGAATAAAAATCTCAAAGACATTTCTTCACCAACCAAGAGTGGGGCCCACCAATTCTAGAATTTTCCACCAAAATGATTTATAACCCGATTTAGAATCGGTCACCTCTTAAAATTCATAACAAATCATACGCTCATTTTTAACGGTTCAAAATTTGTGGACATATACTCAACTTATATATGTATAAGATATCCAAAAATTACAACGATCCCATGGTCGGATTAAAAATTATAACTCCATGATATATCTCAAAAACACCGGGTTTGATTTTTAATACCTCCAATCCGACAAAATACTAATAAAACACCTCAACATTAATTCCTTCATTTATAACCACATAAATAAATCCATCATTTATATCCACATAAAATAAATATTTCATTATCATATGAATCAATGATTAATTATTCACAAATAATATTACAGAATCACATTTATGACAACCAGGCTGTTCCCAGGAAAGAGTGGGCTTTCCAATAAGGATTTCTCCTTACTGACGCGCAATTAGGTGACCAAATCTCTCCTTGACAGAACTTTCTAGACATTGCTAATAATGTTATCTAATAATATTATTCCAAATAATTTGAATTATTGATTTGATAAAGGAGATACTGTGCAGTGACGATAATTAAAACAACAATAATATAAAATATCAATGCAGCAATTATTGAATCAATAAAATAAAATATTGAGCAAGAACTCATCGTGACAATTATTGAGTAGTGCCTTCTTACGTAAGGATCAATAATTCAACAATACTTGTGCAATATCGTATGCTCTCAAGTGCACAACGCGTACACTTTACTTTACTTTAACCACCGGGTATTCCAACAAAGGTTAATTCGGTAATAACTACGCCGCTTATTCAATTTTGTCGCTTTCTTTATTATTGATCGTTATCCATTATGGGGCCCACAATTGGTTGGCAGCGCCGCATTTAATATTCCCCGACAGAAAGAATATTCCACCGATAAAATGAATATTTTATAACCACTTGCTTATTTTGCAAAATTTTCACATTTCACCCATAACCAAAGTTATTATATCAAATTAATACCTTATTATTCACAATAATAAATAAAGAAAATTTGATTTTATTCATTAAAAAGTTGGGGTCTTACATCGCCTCACCCTATTTGATTCACCAAATATAACTACTAAATGAACTTGTCTATACTGCTTAGGGAGAACCTCCACAGCTAGAGACCACCGTTCTATTTCCCTGCAACCGTCGCTAGACCAAGCTACACTCTTATTAACTGAAAGGAATTGTGAAGCAAAAGGGTGAGCACAACTAGCTCAGTAAAGAATATCAATAGCCTTCATCAGTAATAAATCAGAGATTTAGAACATATGGTAGATGATAAAACTTTTCAACCATAGTTACAGCGGAACGACCAATCCATTAGAAGAGTTAAATAGACAATAAAGTCTATTATCTTCTCCATGTTAAAAGTCCACCAACAATGTTTTATCCCTGTAGCATCAATCAACAGTTCATTTCCACAATCATATGAATAACTCATAATCATAATTGTGATTCTAAATTCCTCTTCACACCTGGAATTTAAGATAATTTTCATCACCTATCTTTACCTGAAACATCAAAGATCATGGTTATACCAAATCACAGTTCCTGTTCATAATCATACTAATAAATTCATCTTTGCACTACGGGCCAAAGATGTTTGTCAACAGTTCATCTTTGCACTACAGGCCAAAGATATTCAACAACAGGTCATCTTTGCATTACGTGCCAAAGATATTCATCAACAACTCATCTTTGCACTACAGGCCAAAGATATTCAACAACAAGTCATCTTTGCATTACGAGCCAAAGATATTCATCAATAATTCATCTTTGCACTACGGGCCAAAGATATTCATCAATAATTCATCTTTGCACTACGGGCCAAAGATATTCATCAATAATTTATCTTTACACTACATGACAAAGATATTCAACAACATGTCATCTTTGCACTACGGGCCAAAGATATTCATCAATAATTCATCTTTGCACTACAGGCCAAATATATTCATATCTCAAAGAAATATATAATCATTTCAAAATCTATATAAACCATAATTATAACCATGTTGATCAATTCACCTTTGCACTTAAGCTAAAAATATTCAATTATAAATTCAATGGTCATGATCATACCACTCATAATTCATCTTTGCACTACTGGCCAAAGAGAACTCATAGTCATGATCATACCAATAATCTACCCATCTTTACACTCAAGTCAAAGAGAAATTCAACATCAGGGTTATAAAAATATTATATATGATAATAAAAATAATATGATCAACAACTGCATTTATTTTCAAGAACAATAATCATAAATCAACGATAATTTGGTTAAAAAGAAACCAATTTTTGTCGTGAATAGTACCCGTGAATAGTAACTCGTGAATAGTAACTCATGAATAGTAACTCGTGAATAGTAACTCATGAATAGTAACTCGTGAATAGTACTTCAGTGATTCAGAATAGTACCGTATATCGTAAATAATGTCATATACGTAAATAAAGGTCATATATCATGAATAATTATACATATCGTGAATAGTCTTAGTATAAGTGAATAGTAACCCCGACTCAAAAAGGTAGAAATTCCACAATAAGATCCATACCAATATGTCAATATAATGATTTTGAAAGAATAACATCATTATGAAGAATATAACATCCCTTAATATCCCTTACAATCCCTTACTATCCCTTACCTCAAAAGAGCAGTATTTCTGACTGGATATCGGATATGACGCTGAAGGAAACTTGCACTGATGAATAACAACTCACCAAGTATCTAAATACTCACAAAATACACTCGATAATCTAGAGAGAAAAAGAGAGAAAACTTATGAATTCTGGTGTGATTTTCAATTCTAACATAGCCCTCTATTTATAGGAAAATGTTAGCACGCCGAAGCAGACTTAACCTGCAACCTGATGGCTTTACCTGCTACTATTCCCACCCACCATATTTGAAAATTCAATTGAGCACATTTCTCACCAACCAAAAGTGGGGCCCACCAATTCTAGAATTTTCCACCAAAATTATTTATAACCTAATTTCCTAATCACCACCTCTTAAAATTCATAACAAATTATACGCTCATTTTTAACTGTTCAAATTTTGTGGACATATACTCAACTTATATATGTATAACATATCCAAAAATTACAACGATCCAACGGTCGGATTAAATATTATAACTCACACAATAAAGCTGTAATAACACCGATTTGATCTTTTAATACCTCCAATCCGACAAAATAATCGATAAAACACCTCAACATTAACTCCTTCATTTATAACTACATAAATAAACCCATCATTTATATCCAAATCAAATAAATATTTCCTTATCATATAAATCAATAATTAATTATTCACAAATAATATTACGAGAATCACAATTATGATGACCAGCCGCTCCTGTGAAAGAGGGGCTTTCCGATAAGGATTTCTCTTCTTGGCGCGCGAATTAGGTGACCAAACCTCTCCTCGATGTAACTTTCTAGACATTGCCAATAATGCTATCTAATAATATTATTCCAAATAATATGAATTATTGATCCGATAATGGAAAATATTCAGCAAAGAGAATTATTGAAACAACAATAATATAAAATATCAACGCAACAATTATTGAATCAATAAAATAAAATATTGAATAATAATTACATAACAATTATTAAGTAGTGCCTTCTCACGTAAGGATCAATAATTCAACAATCATGCAATACCGGTAATCTCTTTGTGCAACCACGCCAGACATCAGATTTTAACCACCGGGTATTCCAACAAGCAGTTAATTTGTAATAACTACGCCGTTATTCAATTTTGTCGTTTTTTCTTCCGACGCTTTATCCGTTATGGGGCTCACAAATAGTCTGCGCCGTCAGTGCATTTAATATTCCCAACGTAAAAGAATATTCCACGAATCGAACGAATATTCCCAAACAATAATGAATACTTTATAACCACTTGCGTATTTTGAAAAAAAAATTCATATATCACCCTTTACTTTAACTTTTATCAATTTAACCATTTACTGAATAGAAAAATTGAATACTTTTATTTCATAAAATTCGGGGTCTTATAATTAACCCTTGTTTTATGGCAGTATTTAAGAATGGCAGCTGAGAACGTTAATAATGGAGTAAATCAGACTGTGGAGACACCTTTGATCACCACCCAGGGGAACGTGCAACAGGAAGGCAATATTCCTCTCGTAAACAACACTACCGATCAAATGATGAATGATGGGATGTTTAAAAGTTTTTTGCAGTTCATACAAAACTAGACGAGGGAGACTCGTGCACAAAATACGGGTGGAAATGCTAGTAATGCACTTGTCATCACAACGAAAAAGTTCAAGGAGTTGGGACCACCGAAATTTAAGGGAAAAAGTCGATCCGATCATGGCGGAAATGTGGGTCAAGAAAATTACCAAGATATTCGATGTCTTGGGATGCACGGAGGAATGTAAGGTTCCATTCGCCACCTTTATGTTCCATGTGAGGCGTATCACCGGTGGGAGTCTGTGAAGGCGTACTCCAACTTCCGACTCAACATGTCTTGGGAAACATTTCGAAACTATTCAATGACAAGTAGTTTCACGAAAAGTATTCGTCATATGAAGGAGGTGGAGTTTATCAGACTGGAACAAAACAACATGACGGTGTCCCAGTACGAGGCGAAGTTTGCAGAGTTATCCAGGTTTGCACCTCATTTGGTCGAAAATGAGGAACGAATGACAAGGATGTTTCTGAGAGGTCTAAAGCCCGAGATTCGACAATATCTTATCTCTCATAAATTTTCTTTATATTCAGATGTTGTAAACAGGGCTCAATTATTAGAGCGAGATAATGAGTATGTTCAACCAAGGGACCACAACTGTGGTCATATGGTGGCATGGCGGCGATCTTGAAGTAATAAAAACCAAAGAGGAGGAAAAAACATTCTAGACAAAAGTGTTAACCACTCTGGTGGTAATCGTATTAAAATAATAGAAGGAGCGAGTTGGGAGGAGATTTCAAGAAGAGAAGGTACAAAGAATGATAACGTGAAGACGCCGTAACAAACATCAACTATTTTTTTAGGGAGGAGAACGAGCATCGGTCGTTTTGTTACAAATGCGGAAGAAGGACACATCATTAAATCGCCCACAACAATCCAAGGTTTGTATAACTGTGGAAAGGAAGGTCATATAGCTAGAGATTGTCTAGTTGCAAACCAAGTTCAACAGGGATGGTGAGTCCAAAGGCTGTCCCGGACAAGTCAAAGTCGGTGGTTCCTAGAAGGGCGTTTGTCGTGACTGCCCAAAATGCGAGGAACCCAAACGAGGTGATCACGGGTAAGCTAATCTTGAATTCTTGCGAAGTTTATACCTTATTAGATACCGGTTCTACCCATTCTTTTATCTCTCCTGCTTGTGCTCAACATTTAAATTTGACTCCGGAGAAATTGGACTTTGACTTATCTGTTGAAACTCCATTGGGTGAAACCTTCTTTACTTCTACATTTTATAAATCTTGCATGATCCAAGTTGGCACTATCACATTACCTGTTGATCTTATCTCTTTAAAGATACTTGCTTTTGATGTGATTTTAGGAATTGATTGGTTAACCACTCATCATGCTAAAATTGATTGTTTTCGTAAGGTTGTTAGTTTTCATATTCCTAACCAACCCGTCATACAATTCAAACTACTAAACCACTAAAATCGATCATTTGTCATATCAAAGCCACAAAGCTATCCGTTTATTGAAAATGGATGTCAAGCTTTCTTAGCCCATGTTATGGATTTGAACAAAGACAAGTCGATTTGAATAATATTTACATTGTTAGAGAATTTCTGATGTATTTCTGAAGAGCTTCCTACTACCCCGTAACGTGATGTTGAATTCTTTATTGATCTTGAACCGCACAAAGCCCATTTCTAAAACCCCATATCGAATGGCTCTATTGAACTTCAGGAGTTAAAAGTCCAACTACAGGAATTTTTAGACATAGGTTTCATTCGTCCTAGTACATCTCCTTGGGGTGCTCCTATGTTATTCCTAAAGAAAAAAGATGGGAGTATGCGACTTTGTATCGACTACCGAGAATTGAACCATGTCACCATCAAGAATAGGTATCCGTTACCTAGCATTGATGACCTGTTTGACCAGTTGCAAGGAGCATAATTCTTTTCAAAGATCGACCATCGTTCTGGATATCATCAGCTGAAGATTAAAATTGAGGATATTCCAAAGACTGCCTTCAGAACTCGGTACGGGCATTATTAATTCTTAGTCATGTCTTTTGGATTGACTAATGCTCAAGCTTCTTTCATGGATATGATGAACCGTGTATTTAATGAATATTTGGATCAGTTCTTGTTGTCTTTATTGATGACACCCTCATCTATTCCAAAATCCGTGAAGATCATGAGCACCATTTGAAGCTGGTACTGCAAAGGCTTCGTGATAACAAACTATATGCCAAGCTGAAGAAATATGAGTTTTGGCTTGAGGAAGTAGCATTCCTTGAGCATGTGGTGTCAAGACATGGAGTATCTGTCGACCCGGTGAAGATTGAAGCCATACAAAGTTGGGAGCAACCGAAGTACGTAGCTTTCTGGGCTTAGCTGATTATTATCAGAGATTCATGGAAGGATTTTCTCGAATCGCTACTCCGTTAACTCAGCTGACTCATACAGATATAAAATTCGGTTGGAGCGAGGATTTTGAGAAGAGTTTTCAAGAACTCAAGATGAGACTCATTTCGGCACCTGTTCTGACAATACCATCTGGTTCGGATGGATTTGTTATCTACAGCGATGCTTCGGGCAAAGGGTTAGGATGTGTTCTCATGCAACATGGGAAAGTCACAGCCTATGCCTCGCGACAGCTCAAAGAATATGAGAGGAATTATCCTACTCATGATTTGGAGTTAGCAGCAGTTGTTTTCGCGTTGAAGATCTGGAGACACTAACTGTATTGGGAGAAAGTGGAGATCTATACAGATCATAAAAGCCTCAAATATTTCTTCACCCAAAAGGAACTCAACATGCGCCAACGACGTTAGCTCGAGCTGCTGAAAGATTACGATCATACCATCCAATATCATCCTGGAAAAGCAAACGTAGTAGCTGACGCATTGTGTAGAAGATCATATGCGGGTACGAGTGCAATGTTGTTAACACAAAGGCCCATTTTGTATGACTTGAAAAGGATGGAGATAGAGATGAAGGCTCCAAGTACCCATGTAATGATATCAAACATACGAGTAGAACCGACTTTAATCGATAAAGTTAAAGCTGCTCAAGCTACGGATATGGAGCTGATGCGTATGAAGAAGAAAGTTCAAGAAGGTGTTATTCCAGAAGTAAGAATCGATGAAGAAGGAATACTTCGAGTCAACTCCAGACTTTGTGTTTCTAACGATTCTGACTTGAAGCATAGAATCATGATGGAGGCACACAACACACCGTTTGCAATCCATCCTGGGAGTACCAAAATATATCATGATCTTCGACATATATTTTGGTGGAACAATATGAAAAGAGAGATCGCGGAGTTTATCTCGAGGTGTTTAACTTGTCAACGTGTAAAGGCGGAGCATCAAATGCCAAAGGGTCCATTACAACCACTTGAGATTCCGATACGGAAGTGGGAATACATTAATATGGATTTCGTTACGGGTCTTCCCAAGGTTTCTCAAGGCATATATGCGATTTGGGTTATTATTGATAGATTAACCAAGTCTGTCCATTTCTTGCCTATACGTGAGAGTTATTCCCTTGAACGTCTTGCTAATATGTACGTAAATGAGATTGTAAGATTGCATGGCATGCCAGTATCCATAGTTTTGGATCGTGACCCAAGATTCACTTCACGATTTTGGGTTAGCTTACGAAAAGCTATGGGCGCACTGATTTATTCGATTTCGCATATACCATCCTCAAACGGACGGACAATCAGAGAGGACTATTCAAACTCTTGAAGATCTATTAAGACTCTGTGTCCTAGATTTCAAAGGGAGTTGGGATAAGTACCTACCATTGGTGGAATTCTCCTACAACAACAGTTATCAGGCAAGTATAGGTGTGGCTCCATTTGAAGCATTGTATGGAAGAAAATGTCGTTCTCTAGTATGCTGGGACGAGGTGGGTGAAGCAACATTGTTGGGACCAGAGTTGGTACGAATGACTACAGAGAAGATCCAAACGATTCGATAACGTATACAAACGGCACAGGATCGACAAAAGAGTTATGCGGATCTTCATCGGAAGGACGTGGAATTTAATATTGGAGATCATGTATTGTTACGTGTTGCACCATGGAAGGGAGTTACAAGATTTGGGAAGAGAGGAAAGCTCAATCCAGGATTTGTTGGTCCATTTGAAATTCTTGACCGAATATGAAATGTGGCCTATAGACTCGCATTACCTCCAAGTATGTCTCGTGTTCATAATGTTTTTCACATATCTATGCTTCAGTAAATATATTAAAGACCAAACCACATTATTGAAGTTAGAACCAGACGAGATAGCCAAAGATTTAACGTCACGAGGAGGTACTGTTAAGATCTTGGATAGGAAAGAGCATGTCCCTACACGCATGAAGGTTATACCACAAGTTAAGGTTTTGTGGAGAAACCATGCTATTGAAGAAATGACACGGGAGTTAGAATCGAGAAATGAAAGCGAGGTATCCTCACCTTTTCGAAACACCAGGTACGTACGTCAATTTCGAGGACGAAATTTTATAAGGAGGCGAGGTTGTAAGACCCCAACTTATTAATGAATAAAATCAAATTTTCTCTAATTATTATTGTGAATAATAAGGCATTAATTTGATATAATACTTTGGTTATGGGTGAAATGTGCAAAATTTTCAAAATAAGCAAGTGGTTATAAAATATTCATTTGTCGGGGAATATTCGTTTGGTCGTGGAATATTCTTTTTGTCGGGGAATATTCGTACGACGACGCAGCCATTTGTGGGCCCCATAATGGATAACGGTCGGATGAAGAAGATGAGAAAATTGAATAATGGTGTAGTTGTTACCGTTAACACTGTTGGAATACCCGGTGGTTAAAATACAAGATGTCGTGTGGTCGTCGTAAAGATACTGCAGGTATTACCATGATATTGTTGAATTATTGATTCTTACGTAAGATGGCACTACTCAATAATTGTTAGAGTAATTACTGTTCAATATTTTATTTTATTGGTTCAATAATTGCTGCGTTGATATTTTATAATATTGTCACTGCACATCATCTCCATTATCAGATCAATAATTCATATTATTTGGAATAATATTATTAGATAGTATTATTGGCAATGTCTAGAAAGTTCTGTCAATGAGAGGTTTGGTCACCTAATTGCGCGCCAGTAAGGAGAAATCCTTATTGGAAAGCCCCCTCTTTCCTGGGAACTGCATGGTTGTCATAATTGTGATTCTGTAATATTATTTATGAATAATTAATTATTGATTTATATGATAAGGAAATATTTATTTTATGTGGATATAAATGATGGATATATTTATTTTATGTGGATAAAAAATGAAGGAATTAATGCTGAGGTGTTTTATCAGTATTTTGTCGGTGTGGAGGTATTAAAAATCGTCCGTATGTGGATTTCGAGCATTTTTCGTTTGGAATTTGGAAAAACTTGAACTTTCAAAGTTGTAGAGAATTAAATTTCCTATAGAAAGGACATGAGATTCAAATTTTTCTGATAAAAGAGCTATTTTCTATGAATTACTGATGTTTCGAAAAATTAAATGATTTTTATTAAATTATGGGTGGGACCCACTTTTGTTTTAACATGTGGGCTGCTGGGATTTTATTTCAGAAGTGGCATACTAGTCTTGGTCTTGGTTGGTGCGTAGGATTGATATAAGAAATAATATTATTTTATTATTTTAGTCTCCTTTGGCGTTTTAGCATTTTCCTATATATAGACGCTTAGGTTAGAATTAAAAATCATACCAGAAATAAGTTTTCTTTCTCTCTAGATTATTGAGCGTATTTTTGTGAGTATTTAGATACTTTGAGAGTTGTTATTCAAAGGCAAGTTTCACAAGACTATATCCAAAATTCATTAGAAATCTTTGTTATTTTGAGGTAAAAGTGTTATATTCTTCTTAAAATGATATTTTCTTCAATATCATTATGCCAAAATATTGGTATAAACTTTTTATCAAATTTAGAACTTTTTGTGTCTCTGGTTACTATTCACGATATCAAGACCTTTATTCACGTATCTGACACTATTCACGAATATGGTACTATTCAATTAAAAATAAAATTTTCTTCTTTTTGTCCAAGTTGTCTATTATGGTTTCTATCTTTGATTGTATCCGTGTTTTGATCTTTATTTTTGAATTCTTCTTCAAAATTGGTTATATTAGAGTATTATTGAACTTGGATAAACCGTAATATCTGAATCTCTAATATTTTTTATTTTGTTTCACCGGATTCGCCTTTTAAAATATTTTTCATCATCATCACCCCTAAATGATGATATTAATGAATATCTTTGGCCTCTATAGTGCAAAGATGAATGATTACTAATGAATATCTTTGGCCCGTAGTGCAAAGATGAACAGGTGTTGAGATGAACATGACCAACTGGTGATACAAATGAATATCTTTGGCCTGTAGTGCAAAGATGAATATTTGATTCAAGATGAATATTTATTGATGTTACAAGGATAAAATATTGATGATGGACTTTTAAATCTTAGAAGATAGTAGAATTCTTTCTCTACTTGACTCTTCTAATGGATTGCTGTTTTCGCTGCAGTTGTTGATCTAAAACTTGTTGTCTATTATCTTTTATCAGATTTTCCCTGTTGAAGACTAATGATAATTTGTTTTATAATATCTTAGTCATAATATTCTTTACTGGGCTAGTTGAGCTCACCCTTTTCCTTTTGTTCCATTGTTCTTCTCAGGATGAGAGAATTTAGCAGGAACTAGCCGGGGTTTGGAGTGATGATTCAAGATAGTTGTTTAGCAGTCCTCACTATTTTTGTAAAATAGTGTATCAATAATTGTAATGAGGACTCATTTTGAGTTTGTATACTCTCTAGTATACAATATTTGTATTCAAACTCACAGTATATGTGTTGTCGTATTTTGCACGGTAATTATATTACTGAAGTTGTATTTGTTTCTGTACCATGTATCTGGGGACTCAAGATGGGTGATGTATACCTGTTTTGGGGGCGTCACATATGGAGTTCCACTTCTCCATCACTAAATCTGAAATTCAACTCTTCCTGCTAAAAATATATTGCTGAATTAAACACATCAAAATGATAGTGTTGGCAAACTATCATCGATTCTTTTCGTTGGCATGAACGACCTGTAGCCCTTTTATATGAAGCATTCATATATGGCATGTCAATGCTATTTTGTGTGCAAACTGATTGTACATGCTCAAGGAGATGATGAAATCCCTCTTCTCTCAAAGTGTGAAGTAGTGCTTTAGTCGTTGAGACTAGAACCATGTCATTTACGATGTCAAGAGATTTGTGCTGTAAAGCTCTACAAAGCAAATAAGTAATCCCCATAATTTTATGCATCATATATAGAGTGAAAATAAAATCAAAAGACCTCATTATGATCAAACATCCACCAGCTTCTCCACGCATAGAGTTAGAGGATCCTTCTTCAACAATACTTTCGAGCACTGAAATAGTTTTACCATACATATTAATTAAGCTGCAAATAGAATCAAAATAAGAACTCCACCGAGTAGCTCCACTCCGATGTAGATTACCAATCTGATTAATGCCTCTACCAGTATCTGAAAGTAGTATGCATACAAGCCAATCATGTATGATGATAAAACATATACTTTATAAACAATCTTATTCATTTATTAATAAAAGTATTCATTTATTAAAAGCATTTAATTTATCTACATGGTGTTGTTTAATAATATGTGATAAACCCATAGCAATGCTTTTAGAATCATGATGAGATTATGTTAATGAGATCTAAATTCTTAGATAGCTTAAAACTAAAATGTTCTCAATCAATGGATTACTAAAAAAGGGATTAGTCCGGATAGATTGGTACATACATTGCTTGCTCATTGGATGAGGATGATTGATCTCATAATCATTAATTTGTGTGGAGACACTAAAGCAATTATGCAAGTGCTTATTGGAGAATAAGTTCACTAAACGTGGCTCGCTAAGGAATACCTAATAGAGTTTTACTTACCTGTCAATTTAATTCCTGTAATGATAGTAGTACAAGTGATCCTTAGACTTAAGATCATCATAGTATTTTGTATATAATAAGTTATACTTTGATATGTCCCTTAAGACCCTTAGGGTATATATATCAAAGGGTATGTATGGGTTTAATAAGTTATATATGGAGATAATGAATGATCAATAAAGAATCTACCGCTTCTAGGAAAAGAAGAGACATGTCACATTTGAGTTTCTTGGCCAAGATGGAATGAAATTAGAAATGAGTTTCTAATTTGCATTTATTAGGAGTTGTGCATTTTGGAATCGAAATACATATAATTAAATAAAATAAGACTTGACAGTAATTCCATGTATTATATTGAATTGAGACATTGTATGGTGGAAAGATTGAATTGTACGGTAACTATTTACTTAAAGGTTCTTTTATGATTAATGTTGAAATCTATATTATCTGGAAAGTCGTTGATCGCTAAGGAGGCTTATCCTTATTGTAGAATAGATGTTATTTATTTAAATAAATTAATAGTTTAATTTATTTATTTAAATAAGATTAAAATTATTCTAATTGATTTATTCACAACTGGTTTAATATGGAGAACTTAAAGGGTCACACATCAAAAAGGAAGAATAATTATTTAAGAAGTTAATGTCATAATTGTAATAATAAGTTAAGTTTATTTAATTTAATCTATGGTGATTGAATAAATTAAATAACTTAATATTTATTATTTAATATTTTAGAAATATTAAATATAAATTAATAAAAGGAGTCTTATTATTATTATTATTATTATTACCATTATTATTATTTTTATTCATAAAGGAGTTTGAGAATTAATTTAATATTTGTACTCTCCAACATTCCTAATTAGATTAGGAGGCTAATTAATTAAAGGAGTTTAAATAATTATTCCTAATAGAGAGTAAGAAGTCTAATTGATTAAAAGAGTTTTTAATTAATTAAATAAAACCCTATTCTTAATAAGGTTATGAGGGTTGACTAATATCTATATAAGAAGAGTTTTATGTTAGATATCTAATAATGTGTTTTTCAGTTGTTGGGAGAGCATATAGATTTCTATAGAGATATAAACTAGGGTTTAGCCATATATCCTTCTTCTTGATTTCTTTTTCTTCCGTGGTGGATCATCTCTAAAGGCCAAATGCTTGGATGGCTAAAGTTGATCAAAGGAATGAATCAATCCCGAGTATTCAAGGAGAGCACGAAGGAGACTAGGAGTCGAACTTGTACCTTAGGAAGTTCGAATCTTCAAGGGTAGGATTTTAATGCTCCATCTTCTTCTGTTAAATGATAATATAACACAAAGCATAATCATGGGTATGTGTTTGTATAAAATTTAAAATTCCTGTTACATCGCGCATTCGCCTTATTTATGTGATTTGAGTATGTAAATGCGACATATACAAACCCTACAGTGGTATCAGAGCCAAACTTTGTGTTAATCGTCAATTTTATGATTCCATATATGAATTGATATACGATTGGATTGGAGTTTTTGGGCAGGAAAGGTTTTTCGTTTCTGCGATCGAGCGCAGCTGCGTCGCCTCCAGTTCATTCTAGGGCTCAATTTTGACTTTGTACCCATATCCAGTTTCTGAATGAGCAGTAGCAAGCACATGAACTCAATTCATTACGTCATGCAATTGCGCATACTTAATTTGAATATGAAAAACTTTTATTTTTCTTCAATCAAAATAAATGGTTTATTTAATTGATAAAATGTTAAAATAAAAGAGTTTATTTTATCTGAAATATGATTTTAGATTGCTAAAAATTAAAAGAGTTTAATTTGGATTTGGTTTTTTATTAAAATAAAAGAGTTTATTTTATTTCAAAACTAAGATTTAGCAAACTTTTGTCCATTAAATTGATATCAATACATATGTGGAATGGAATTTTAATTCATGAGATGAATGTTTATTTATTGATGTATATGGTGATATACATGATAATAAATGGGATTGATTATGGACTATTAACCGATGTGATTGGATTTTATTTTGGTTGGATGTATGAATGTATGAGTTTTTATTAAATGGGGTATGCGTACCTCGTCTTTTCTAGTTTTCTTCTTGATATAAATTCTATCTCCCACCTATGTACTTTCCCTTGACTGGTAATCAAGGTTTCTATTTAAATTAAATAGTTTATGTAATAGGATTAGTTAGAATTTCTTAAAGAACCGAAGATCAAGAAGCAATGAGTGCTTGAAGACCCGTTTATAATGGAGCCCATGTTTAAATGTAATAGTTGTATTTAAATTTTAATTCTTGCATCCTAGGGTTTGACCCTTTTGGTTCACTTCGTAGCTCTACTGAACCAAACTAGAATAAAAATCCATAATCAATCCTGGTAGAGTATAATATTCTATATGTGCATGCTAATATTGTATATATTATATATTATACAATTCAAGAGTTGTTCAACGACAAGTACTTTCCTGAAAGTACTCGTCACATGAAGAAGGTGGAGTTTATCAAGTTGGAGTAAAATAATATGATCGTGTCACAGTACGAAGCTAAGTTTGCTTAGTTGTCCCGGTTTGCCCCCCACTTGGTTGATAATGAGGAGAGAATGACGCGGATGTTTCTAAGAGGTTTGAAACCCGAGATACGTCAATACTTAATTTCTAACAAACTGTGTTTGTATTCAGATGTTGTAAATATGGCTCAGTTATTGGAGCGTGATAATGAGTCAACCCAACCCAGAGAGAGCAACCGACAAGTTGATAATAAAAATGGTAGCAGTCATAGAAGCAATGACAACAAACGTGGAGGGAATCAACATGCCAGAAATGATAACCACTCCGATGGTAATCATGGCCAAGATAATAGAAATGGAAATTTCAAGAAGAATAGATTCAATAATGATGGAAAGACGTCAGCACCAGCACCTGTTGTTAAGGAAGGAGAACGACCACCTGTCATATGTTACAAATGCGGAGGGGAGGGACACATCAGTCCAAACTGTACGCAGCAGTCTAAAGCATGTTACAATTATGGAAGAGAAGGTCACCTAGCCTGATTTTTTCGGGCACCAAAGTTAAGTCCAGCTGGGATGGAGGCATCAAAGGCCATCCCAGACAAGACAAAATTGGTAGTTCAAGGGAGAGCGTTTGTCGTAACCTCCCAAAAAGCGAGAAATCCGAACAAGGTGATCACGAATAAGCTAATCATAAACTCTTGCGAAGCTTATACCTTATTTGATACTGGTTCTACCCATTATTTTATTTCTCCTACTTGCGCTCAACGTTTAAATTTGACTCCGGAGAAATTAGACTTTGACTTATCGGTTGAAACTCCGTTGGGGGAAACCTTTATTACATCTACTGTTTATAAGTTTTGTTTGATTCAAATCGGTAACCGCACGTTACCTGTCGATCTTATATCTCTTTAAAAATACTTGCATTCGATGTGATTTTAGAAATTGATTGGTTGACTACTTATCACGCTAGAATTGATTATTTCTGTAAGGTTGTTAGCTTTCATGTTCCTAACCAACCTATTATGTGAATTCAAACAACCAAACCATTAAAGTCAATCACTGTCATTTCAAGCCATAAAGTTATTCGTTTATTGAAAAACAGATGCCAAGCTTTTTTAGCTCATATCACGGATTTAAACAAAAATACGCCAGTCTTGAATGATATTTCTATTGTTAATAAATTTCCTGACGTATTCCCTGAAGAACTTCTTAGCCTACCCCTAGAGCGTGAAATTGAATTTTGTATCGACCTTGAACCCGGTATAAAACCCATTTCCAAGCCCCATATCGAATGGCTCCTGTTGAACTTCAGGAGTTAAAGACCCAACTGTAGGAAATGTTAGACATCGGTTTCATTAGGTCCTAGTCGTCGCCCTTGGGGTGCTCTGTTCATTAAAAGAAGAAAAAGATGGGAGTATACGAATTTGTATTGATTATCGGGAGTTGAATCATGTCACCATCAAAAATAGGTACCCGTTGCCTCGCATTAATGACCTATTTGACCAGATGCAAGGCGCCAAGTTCTTTTCAAAGATCAATCTTCGTTCCAGATATCATCAGTTAGAGATTAAAACTGATGACATTCCAAAGACTGCTTTTAGAACTCGGTACGGGCATTATGAATTCCTAGTCATGTCTTTTGGATTGAGTAATGCTCCTGCTACCTTTATGGATATGATGAACCGAGTATTCAAGGAATATTTAGATCATTTTGTGGTTGTCTTTATTGATGACATTCTCATTTACCCCAAAAGTCGTGAAGATCATGAGCAACACTTGAGGCTGATACTACAAAAGCTTCGTGAGAACAAATTATATGCCAAGTTGAAGAAATGCGAGTTCAGGCTTGAAGAAGTAGGATTCCTTGGGCACGTGATATTAAATCATGGAATATCTGTTGACTCGACAAAGATTGAAGTAATTTAAAGCTAGGAGCAACCTAAGTCTGTGACCGAAGTACGTAGCTTTCTGGGCTTAGTTGGTTATTCTCGGAGATTCGTGGAAGGATTTTCTCGAATCGCTACTCCATTAACTCAGCTGCCTAGAAAAGATACAAAATTCGGTTGGAGTGAAGAATGTGACAAGAGTTTTCAAAAACTCAAGAGGAGACTCATTTCAGCACCTGTTCTAACAATACCATCTGGCTCGGAGGGATTTGTCATCTACAGCGATGCTTTAGGTAGAGGGTTAGGATGTGTTCTCATGCAACATGGGAAAGTCATAGCATATGCCTCACGATAACTCGAAGAATATGAGAGAAATTACCCTACTCATGATCTAGAGTTGGCAGCTGTCGTCTTCAAACTTAAAATCTAGAGGCATTACCTGTATGGGGAGAAAGTGGAAATCAATACGGATCATAAAAGCCTCAAATATTTCTTCACTCAAAAGGAACCCAATATGCGGCAACGACGTTGGCTTGAACTGTTGAAAGATTATGATCATACCATTCAATACCATCATGGAAAAGCGAACATGGTAGCTGACACATTAAGTAAAAGATCATATGCGGGTACGAGTGTGATATTGTCAACGCAAATGCCCATTTTGTATGACTTGCAAAGGATGGAGATAGAGTTAAAGACTTCAGTAACCCACATGATGATAACAAATATACAAGTAGAACCGAATTTAATTGATAAAGTTAAAGCTGATCAAGCTACGGACCTGGAGCTGATGCGTATGAAGAAGAAAGTAAAAGAAGGTTCTGTTCTAGAAGCAAGAATTGTTGAGGAAGGAACACTTCGAGTCAACTCTAGACTTTGTATTCCAAACGACCCTGATTTAAAGTTTAAGATCATGATGGAGGCACACAACACACCATTTGCAATCCATCCTGGGAGTACCAAAATGTATCGTTTTAAGACCCCAACTTTTATGAATAAAGATTAATTTTTCTCGAAATATATTTTTGAATATTATGGTGTGGATTTGATATAATGTTATAGTTGTGGGTATTATTTACAAATTTTGCAAAGTAAGCAAGTGATTATATAGTATTCGATTGGTCGGGGAATATTCGTTTTAACAGAGAATATTCGTACGACGGCACAATCATTGGTGGACCCCACAACAGAAGTATTGTCATAGTTAGAAAACGACAGAATTATATTTTTATAAAATTAACGGCAAAAATTTTACCGTTAAATTGTTGAACTACCTGGTGGTAAAAATATAGTAATACGCGTGGTTGCATAGTAGCACACAAAATTGATTATTGATGCTTGCGTGAGAAATCACTCAGTTATACTCAATTATTGCTATAGTAGTTGCTGCATAATATCTCTCATATTATTGATTCAATTATTGTCATAGTATCATCTGCATAATATCTTATATTATTAAATCAATAATTGAGATGACAAAGTTGTTCATATTATTATTTTTAATATTGACAATGTCTAGTAAGTTCTGTCAAGAAGAGGTTTGGCCACCTAATTACGCGTCAATAGGGAGAAATCCTTATCGGAAATCCCCCTCTTTCCTAGGAATGATCTGGTTGTTAAATATTGTGAGTTATAATATTAATGATGAATAAGTTCGTATTGATTAAAGATGAAATTGATATTTCCATTGTGTTGGGATTATTAATGTTAGTGGAAATCGACATCTATTTTGATAATAATGGATGTCTGGAGGTTATATTGACCAATCAGGTAATTAATCGGATAAATGATAATTAATTGCTATTAATTCACATGCTTATAACTATTTTTTTACATGTGTGTACTATTGATTCACATGCATTGTAAGACCTCGAATTTTATGAAATAAAAATATTCAATTTTTTTTATAAGTACTATTCATGAGTTACTATTCACGAGTTAATATTTATGAGTTACTATTCACGAGTACTATTCACGAAGCATGATATTTTTTTTCTTACTTAAGAAGGCACTACTCAATAATTGTTACAGTAATTACTGTTCAATATTTTATTTTATTGATTCAATAAGTGCTACGTTGATATTTTATATTATTGTTGTTTCAATAATTGTCACTGTACAGTATTTTCCATTATCGGAGCAATAATTCATATTATCTGAATAATATTATTAGATAAAATTATTGGCAATATCTAGAAAGTTCTGTCTAAGGAGAGGTTTGGTCACCTAATTGTGCGCCAGTAAGGAGAAATCCTTATTGGAAAGCCCCCTCTTTCTTGGGAACGACATAGTTGTTATTATTGTAATTCTGTAATATTATTTGTGAATAATTAATTATTGATTTATATGATAAGGAAAATATTCATTTTATGTGGATATAGATGGAGAAAATTTTTAATGTGACAATTATTGAAAATTGATATTTTATCTTTTCTGATAAAATAATATTTTATTACATTATTATAATATAATAATGGTGATATTTTTACAATGAATGTGTGATATATGAGTATATGAGGAGAAAGTGTATTTTTGTTACTAAAAATATTTAAAACATATTAAACATGTTTGTGGACCCCATTTTTTGACTGAAATTTGATTATAGCCTGTAAAATTGCCCGTTTATGGATTTCGGTCAATTTCTGTTTGAAATTTGAAAAAACTTTCTTCTGAAAAGTTGTAGAGAATTAAATTTCCTATAGAATGTATATAAGATTTGAATTTTTCTGATAAAAAGGCTATTTATTATGAATTATTGAAGTTCCGGAATAAATGATTTTTTTGGAGTTTTAAATGAGTTTAATGAGAAAAACGTTTTTGGTGCTTGTTGGTGAGGTGTGGCTGATATTTGGACAAAATAAGTGTGCGTAGGAAGTTAAGAAGAAAATATAATAATATTTTATTAAATTTTCTGCTTTGGTGTTCTAAGCAATTTCCAATAAATAGGGTGCTTAGGTTAGAATTGAAAATCACATCAGAAACTGAAGTTTTCTCTCTCTATATTATCGAGCGTATTTTGTGAGTATTTAGATATCTTGAGTGTTGCTATACGGTGCAAGTTCGTTCAATATAAACGTATCCGACATTCCAAAGATCTTTTTTGAGGTAAGGGATAGTAAGGGAATTTAAGTTATGTTTTTCAGTTTCGTAATTTTTCCGACCTTCAATAATTCTGGAAAAAATTTGAAATGATAATTTGATGAGTTTTGTTGATTGTGTCCAAAAATGGCGATTTTTGGATATATAGATTAAGAGTTATGAATTTTATGGAAAAAATCTATTTTAAAAGTAAACTCTTATAACTCCTTGTGGTTAACTCTAAAATTGGTGAAATTTTTATTGGGAGTACATGTATATGATAGAAGTATACTCTGTAAATTTCAGAATTTTTGGATAAAAGTACAGTTTATGATAAATGTCTAAATATTCGACAGTTTTGGCCATATGAAAAATAGTAAATAAATTTTAAAAATTCTGAGAAAAATATATGTTCAATATGGGACTATATTATGCTAAATCCCAGAAAAGATATATTTTTAGAATTGATTTGGTATTTTCATGGAAATGGTCTAGTTATGAGTAAATGAATTAAATATGTTATGTGAAGTAAGAAATTTGGAAAATAGGATTTTATGGCTTAAGAATCCTATATAAGGTATATGCAGATTTTTGATGAGAGTTTTAGTTATTGGTGATGAAATCTTATGAGTTTGACATTTTAGAATGATTAAATGCATTAATTAGTAAAGTATAAACAATTAAAATAAATTATTTATAAGTTTAAGAAATTATTAAGATATTGTGGTAATATTAATAATATTAGATTATGAGATTATTAAGTGATTTATAACATTTGGATTAAGGTGTTATGAAATCATTGATTTATGAATCTTGCTATTGAAATTAAATGTAGTTGTTGATCCTATTGTTTTTATTATCATATATAACATTTTTATAACCTTGGTGATGGAATTTCTCTTTGACTTGAGTGTAAAGATGGGTAAAGTATTGGTATGATCATGACTATGGGTTCTCTTTGGCCAGTAGTGCAAAGTTGAATTGTTGACTAGTATGATCATGACCATTGAATTTACAATGGAATATTTTTTAGCTTAAGTGCAAGGTGAATTGATCAACATGGTTATAATTATGGTTTATATAAAGTCTGACATGATTATATATTTCTTTGAGATATGAATATCTTTGGCCTGTAGTGCAAAGATGACCTGTTGTTGAATATCTTTGGCCTGTAGTGCAAAGATGAACTGTTGATGAATATCTTTGGCCCATAGTGCAAAGATGAATTTATTAGTATGATTATGAACAGGAACTGAGATTTGGTATAACCATGATCTTTGATGTTTCAGGTAAAGACAGGTGATAAAAATTATCTTCGTCTTGGATGAGAAGAGAAATTTAGAACCACAATTATGATTATGAGTTATTCATATGATTGTGAACAAGAACTGTTGATTGATGTTACAGGGATAAAACATTATTGGTGGACTTTTAACAAGGAGAAGATAATAGACTTTATGGTCTATTTGACTCTTCTAATGGATTGCTCGTTCCGCTGCTACTATAGTTAAAAAGTTTTATCATCTACCATATGTTCTAAATCTCTAATTTATTATTGATGAAGGCTACTGAGAATTTAATTATCTTTAGTCATAATATTCTTTACTGAGCTAGTTGTGCTCACCCTTTTGCTTCACAATTCCTTTCGGGTAATAAGAGTGTAAATTTGGGTCGAAGCGGGGTAATGAGGGAATAGAATCGGTGGTCTCTAGTCGTGGAGGTTCTCCCTAAATAGTATAGAAAAGTGGGTTGTATTTTATACATCATTTAGTAGTTATATTTGGTGAACCAAATAGGGTGAGGCGAACCCAACGTTTGGAAGGGTGTTTTGCCACTTTCATACAAGATGTCTAATGACATGCGACTTCGTGTTATCATAAGACAAAGTTGTGCACATCCACTTGCTGAGTATATCTACAAGCACTATCTATATGATCTTGGAGTTTGGTTGAAATATAATTTTCAATTAGAGACGGTGGAGATAATGATATGTCAAGAGAAGACTCGCCATTGGAAAGAATATGATAGTAATCTTCTCATTTTTCTTTGGGGTTTATTGGGTCAACCAAGGATAATTCTGTGCGCATATGATATCTATCATAACCTAGACGCATGGCCTCCCATGTACGAAGGTTTTCTTGAGCACTTTCCAAAGATTCTGATTTCTAAAACAATTTTTGACTGTACCTTTATGTAAGGTGCCATTGTGACGTACTATCCAAGGTTGGGACATGAGTCACAGTTGGTATATATTTGTATCAAAACTTACAACATATGTGTTGTTGTATTTCACACGATAATTGTAGTAATAAAGTTGTAGTTGTTTTCTGTACCATATTTTTGGCGACTCAGAATAGGTTGGTTGGATTGGACCTATTTTGGGGGCGTTACATTCATGTACTATTAGGGGAGGTGGTGCAAGATTGATAATACTTGCATGACTAAATTAAAAATGGAGGTATAGATGAATGTACTATACTGTAATTAATTTTTTCCACAGGATTATACTATTTATTCACATGATTGTACTATTGATTCACATGATGTACTATTAGGGGAGGTGGTGCAAGTTTGATAATACTTGCAGGATTAAATTAAAAATAAAAGAAAAGATGAAGGTATTATACTGTAATATTTCGAGCCCCAAAACGTGCAATTATCGAAATTATGTTTTCCTATAAATAGAAGCTCATTCTTGTTTCATTCTCACCAATTCACTAAGACTCACAAGAGTAATTATAGAAAGAGAAGCTATAGAGAGAGAGAGAAGCTTTAGAGAGAAAGTAGAAGAGAAGTTTTCTACCTCACTATTCCAGTATCCAGTCTTCTTTTGAGGTAAGGGATATTTTTTTTTCCAGTATTCATAGGAATAATATTATCTTCTATACTCTGTAGTATGTGATTAATATTATTTCGTCTCGTATTCCTGATTATACCCTTATTTTGTTAAAGTATTGCTTCTATACTCCATGAAATTAGTAGAATATCCTTGGAATTTGCGCTTCATCTAGTATCGTTTCACAAGGATATTTTCTGTACATTCTTGTTAAATTTTAAGCTTTTCATGCCGGAGTACTGTCCATGAGTAGTATACATTTTTATGGTACTATTCATAAAGTACTATTCATGGGTTACTATTCACAAAGTACTTTTCATGGGTACTATTCACAAAGTACTATTCACGCGTATTATTCTTAGGGTACTATTTCTGAAGTACTATTCATAGGGTACTATTCACTCGAGTACTATTCACCCCGGGGAATTATTCATGACAAAATTGATTTCTTTGTTGTCCAAATCATTTTTGATACAATATTATTCTTGAATTTTACTCCACAAAGCAGTATCATGTTGACAATTTGGACATTATTGAATTCTGGATAAATTAAGTTATAATCTTTAAAAATTTATCCTTTCCTTTCTTTTAATTGAATTATTATATCATTGTCATCATCCTCATGCTTATATTGTGATAAAAGTCATATGTGGCTTATGTGCATAGATGTATTATTGATTGGTATGATTATGACCAGAGATTATTCGGTATAATCATAACCGTAATGTTACAAATGATGTGGTAAAAATCCTCATTGGCCTGTAGTGCATTGATGGACAGCTGTTGGTATGATTATGACTAGGGATTATTCGGTATAATCATGACCATTGATGATTACATGAATATCCTTGGCCCGTAGTGCATGGATGATTTGATGATGTGGTTTAATTATTAAGTTGAGTCTCAGCGATAAAATTGATGATAAACTTTTTAAATCATAGAAGATAGTAGATATCATGCTCTACTTGACTCTTCTAATGGATTGCTTGTTCCTTTGAAGTTAAACTTGATGTTTATTATATTTTATCAGTTTAACACTGTTGAAGGCTAACGATAATTTACTCTGCATTATCTTAGTCATAATATTTCTTACTGGGCTAGTTGAGCTCACCCTTTTGCTTTCATTGTTCTCTTCAGGAAATGAGAACGTAGCTGAGACTAGTCGGGGAACGGAGTGACGGTCCAGATGTTTGCATTAGTAGTCATCACTATTCAGTGAAATAGTGTGATAATAATTGTAATGAGGACTTTATTTGAGTTTGAATACTCTCTACGAGACATTATCCTTTTTGAAACTCTCAGCTACGTTTTGTCATACTGTATAAAAGAAGTTTGTATTTAAATTATGTACCATGTATTTGGCGACTCAGAATGGGTGATGTATTCTTATTTTGGGGGTGTCACAGTTGGTATCAAAGCTTATGGATATAATCCCTGGCTGAGATGTGAGACAAGAACTAGAAGGGGAGAGACGGGGAATTCCTTCGCTAGTATGACCTACCTAAGTTTATTTGGTATTTAATTGGTCGGTCAAAGTATAGGGATAATATGTGACATGTCAATTAACCCTTGTTTTGTGGCAGTATTTGAAAATGGCATCCGAAAATATTGAGATAAGCAATGAAGCACATGAGACCGTTGAGTCACCAACGATTAATACTCAGGATAATGTGCATCAGGATGGCAATAATCCTCAAGAAAACAAATGATGAACAATGGGATGTTCAGAGGCTTTATGCAATTCATGCAACATCAGGCGAGAGCGACTCCTGTTCAAAATGCAGGTGGAAACACTAGCAACTCTCGGACGGTCACCGCTAAACAGTTCAAGGAGCTGGGACCACCATAGTTTATTGGAGAGCCAAAACCACTTAAGGCGGAGACGTGGATAAAATAGATCACCAAGATATTTGATGTCTTAGGATGCTCCGAGGAGCAAAAGTTTCCCTTTGCCACCTTTATGTTGCGAGGAGAGGCAGATTACTGGTGGGAATCGGTAAAGCGTACTCAATCTGTTGGGAGAATGCATATTATGATTTGATGTTTTAATGTATATGCTCATGATTATTTGTAAAGTCCTTCAAGTAAGATATGTACAAGGACTTAGTGATAGGTCAAATTTGTTAGGTTGATCTAAGCTCTTAACGTGTATCATTCTTTGTGACGCCCCCAAAACAGGTATACATCACCCATCTTGAGTCGCCAGATACATGGTACAGAAATAAATACAACTTCAGTAATATAATTACTGTGCAAAATACGACAACACATATACTGTGAGTTTAAATACAAATATTGTATACTAGAGAGTATACAAACTCAAAAGGAGTCCTCATTACAATTATTGATACACTATTTTACAAAAATAGTGAGGACTGCTAAACAACTATCTTGAATTATCACTCCATACCCCGGCTAGTTCCTGCTAAATTCTCTCCTCCTGAGAAGAACAATGGAACAAAAGGAAAAGGGTGAGCTCAACTAGCCCAGTAAAGAATATTATGACTAAGATAATATACAACAAATTATCATTAGTCTTCAACAGGAAAATCTGATAAAATATAATAGACAATGTGTTTTAGATCAACAATCATAGCTGAAAACAACAATCCATTAGAAGAGTCAAGTAGAGAAAGAATTCTACTATCTTCTAAGATTTAAAAGTGCATCATCAATATTTTATCCTGTAACATCAATCAATATTCATCTTGAATCAAATATTCATCTTTGCACTGAGCCCAAAGATATTCATTTGTATCACCAAATAATGTTCATCTCAACACCTGTTCATCTTTGCACTACGCGCCAAAGATATTCATTAGGTAATCATTCATCTTTGCACTACAGGCCATAGATATTCATTAATATCATCATTTAGGACTGAGGATGATGAAAAATATTTTAAAGGAACGAATCCAGTGAAACAAAATAACAAATATTAGAGATTCGTATTACAGTTTATCCAAGTTCAATAATACTCCAATATAACCAATTTTGAAGAAGAATTCAAAAATAAAGATCAAAACATGGATACAATCAAAGATAGTAACCATAATAGACAACTTGGACAAAAAGAAGAAAATTTCATTTTTCGATGAATAGTGTCGTATACGTGAATAGTGTCGTATACGTGAATAGTAACCCCGACACAAAAAGTTCTAAATTTGATAAAAAGTTTATACCAATATTTCGGCATAATGATATTGAAGAAAATATCATTTAAGAAGAAGATAATTATTTCGGCATAGTAGCACACGGTATTGATTATTGATGCTTACGTGAGAATTCACTCAGTTATACTTAATTATTGCTACAGTAATTGCTGCATCATATCTCTCATATTATTGATTCGATTATTATCATAGTATCATCTACATAATATGTTATTTTATTAAATCAATAATTGAGACGACAAAGTTATTCATATTATTAAATTGCAATATTTACAATGTCTAGAAGTTACTCACAAGGAGAGGTTTGGTCACCTAATCAAGCGCCATAATAGGGAGAAATCCTTATTGAAAGCCCCTCTTTCCAGGAACGACACGGTTGATAAATATTGTGAGTTATAATATTAATGATGAATGTTATTAAAATTGAAGTTGTGTTCGGAGTTGAATTTGGAGACGCGAACGTGATATTTGAGTCCGGAACGATAAAATTAGTAAAAATAGTCTATAAACACAAAATTTTTCGGAATTCACTATTTGGTCAAAAAGTCAACAGTTGACTTTTTTGGGAAAAGTCAAACTTTGAAATTTCAAAATTTATATTTTTGATAAAAATGGTTTCATTGTGTTGGAATTATTTGTGTTAGTGAAAATCGACAATTATTTCGATAATAATTGATGTTTGGAGGTTATATTGACCAATCGGGTATTTAACAGGATAAATGAGCAATTGATTGCTATTATTTCACATGATTATAACAATTTGTTCACATGTGTATACTATTGTTTCACATTCTTGTTACAATTAGGGGAGTTGGTGCAAGATTGATAATACTTGCATGACTAAGTTAAAAATGGAGGTATAGATGGAGGTACTATACTGTAATTCGTATTTTCACATGTCTAGAACTATTGATTCACATAATTTACTATTGAATCACATTATTTACTATTAGGGGAGGTGGTGCAAGTTTGATAATACTTCCATGACTAAATTAAAAATAAAGGAAAAGTTGGAGGTATTGTACTGTAATTTTTCGAGCCCCAAAACATGCAATTATCGAAACTATATTTTTCAATAAATAAAAGCTCATTCTTCCTTTATTTCTCACCAATTCACAAAAGCTTTAGAGCGATTATTACAGAGAGAAATTATAGAGAGAAAGAAGAAGAGAAATCTGCTACCGCACTATTCCAATATCCAGTTTTTCCAAGGTAGGAAGTATTATTTCTTTCTTATCCATGAAGGGAACTTCTGTTATTCCATTCTTTATTATTCTGTTGGCATAACTTGTATACGCGGGCTACCCTATACTTGCTGAAATTCTTCTGTTGTTCCATTCTTTATCATTCATTTGAATATCCTCATGCATGCGTTCTCACGCCGGACCGGGTTCCGCTTTTTATTATTCTCATTGGAATATCCTCATGCATGTGTTTTCTGGCAGGGACTGATTCCGTCTTTATTATTTTGTTGGAATATCCTGTCTGTGCGTTTTACGCCGGACCTGATTCCGTTATTTATTATTCTGTTGGAATAACCTGCATGTGCGGTCTATCTCATGCCTGGTGATTTCTTTTATTATTCCATTCCTTATTATACTTAGTTGATTAAAGTTTTAACTTATATACTCCATTAAATTAGTGGAAAATTCTTGATATTTGCGCTTCATCCAGTATCTTTTCATGGAAATATTCTTCTGAGCATTCTTGAATTTTCCTCTACAAAGCAGTATCATGTTGACAATTTGGACGTTATTAGTTCCTGGATAAAATAATTCTTGAACTTGTTTTATTGAATTCTTATATCATTGTCATCATCCTCATGTTTATATTTTGTTTAAAGTCATCTGTGGCCTATAGTGCATAGATGGACTTGGTATGATTATGACCAGGGATTATTCGATTGTAATCATGGCCGTAATGTTACAAATGATGTGGTAAAGTCCTCATTGGCCCGTAGTGCATTGATGGACGAGTTGTTGTATGATCATGATCATTATTGAATACACAAATATTCTTGGCCCGTAGTGCATGGATAATTGTGGTCGTGATACTAAAGAATATCCTTGGCCGTAGTGCAGGGGTGATTCGATGATGTGGATTATTTATTAAGCTGAGTCCCAGCGATAAAAGTGATGAAAAACCTTTTGAATCATAACAGATAGTAGATTTTATTCTCTACTTGACTCTTTTAATGGATTGCTTGTTCCGCTGCAGTTAAACTTGATGGTTGTTATATTGTATCAGTTTAGCACTGTTGAAGGCTAACGGTAATATATTCTGCATTATCTTAGTCATAATATTTCCTACTGGCCTAGTTGAGCTCACCCTTTTACTTTTATTGTTCTCTTCAGGAAATGAGAACGTAGCAGGGACTAGTCGGGGAACGGAGTGACAAACCAGATGATAGCATTAGTAGTCCTCACTATTCAGTGAAATAGTGGAAAATAAATGTAATAATATTGAATTTGAGTTTATATATTGTCTAGACGACAATATTTGTATTAAAACTCACAGCTTATGTTTTGTCGTACTTTACACGACAGTTGTATAATTAAGTTGTATTTGTATTCTGTACCATGTATTTGACGACCCAAGATGGGTGATGTATACCTAATTTTGGGGGCATCACAGTTGGTATCAAAGCTTAGGGTTATGATCCCTGGCTAAGATGTAAGACTAGAACTAGGAGGGGAGAGACGGGGAATTCTTTCGCTAGTATGACCTACCTAAGTTTATTTGGTATTTAATTGGTTGGTCAGAGTATATGGATAATATGTTGCATGTCAATTAACCCTTGTTTTGTGGCAGTATTTGAAAATGGCATCCGAGAATATTGAGAATAGCAATGGAGCACAAGAGACCGTTGAGTCTCGACAGATCAACAATCAGAATAATGTACATCAGGAAGACGACAATCCTTATGCAAACAACAACACTGACCAAATGATGAACGATGGAATGTTCAGAGGCTTTATGCAATTCATGCAACATCAGGCGAGAGCGGCTCCTGTCCAAAATGTAGGTGGAAACACTTTGAAACTCTCGGTATTACCATTAAATGAGCCAAGGAGCTGGGACCACCAGAGTTTATTGGAGAGCCAAAACCACTTAAGGCTGAAGCATGGATAAAGCAGATCACCAAGATATTTGATGTCTTGGGATGCACCGAGGAGCAAAAGGTTCCTTTCGCCACCTTCATGTTGCGTGAAGAGGCAGATTACTGGTGGGAATTTGTAAAACGTACCCAGCATGACGCACTCAAGATGTCTTGGGAAAAGTTCCAAGAACTATTCAACGACAAGTACTTTCCCGAAAGTATTCGTCATATGAAAGAGGTGGAGTTTATAAAGTTGGAGTAAAACAATATGACCGTGTCGCAATACGAGGCTAAATTTGCGGAGTTATCCCGGTTTGCATCCCATTTGGTCGATAATGAGGAGCGAATGACACAAATGTTTTTAAGAGGTTTGAAAACGGAGATACGTCAATATCTTATTTCTCATAAACTGTTTTTGTATTCAGATGTTGTAAATAGGGCTCAGTTATTGGAGCGCGATAACGAGTCAACAAAACCAAGAGAAAGCAGCCGGCAGAATGAAAATACAAGTGGTAACAGTCATCAAAACGGTGACAACAAGTGTGGAGGGAATCAACATGCCAGAAATGGTAACCATTTCGGTGGTAATCATAGCCAAGGCAATAAAAATGGACATTTCAAGAAAAGGAGATTCAACAATGATGGAAAGACGTCAGCACCAGCACCCGTTGTTAAGGAAGAAGAACGAATACCTATCATATGCTTCAAATGCGGAGGGGAGGGACACATCAGTCCAAACTGCGCGATGCCGTCCAAAGCATGTTATAATTGTGGAAGGGAAGGTCACTTAGCTCGATTTTGTCGTTCACCGAAGATTAATTCAGCTAGAAGTGAGGCACCAAAGGCCATCCCAGAAAAGTCAAAGTCGGTAGTGCAAGGGAGAGCGTTTGTTGTGACCTCCCAGAAAGCAAGGAACCCGAACGAGGTTATCACGGGTAAGCTTATCATAAACTCTAGTGAAGTCTATACCTTATTTGATACTGGTTCTACCCATTCTTTTATTTCTCCTACTTGCACTCAACGTTTAAATTTGACTCCAAAGAAATTAGACTTTGACTTATCTGTTGAAACTCCATTAGGAGAAACCTTCATTACATCCACTGTTTATAAGTCTTATTTGATTCAAATTCGTAACCGCACGTTACCTGTCGATCTTATCTCCTTAAAAATACTTGAATTTGATATGATTCTAGGGATTGATTGGTTAACTACTCATCATGCTAAAATTGATTGTTTTCATAAGGTTGTTAGCTTTCATATTCCTAATAAACCTTTTATGCGAATTCAAGCGAACAAACCATTAAAATCAATCACGATCATCTCAAGCCATAAAGCTATTTGTTTATTGAAAAATGGATGTCAAGCTTTCTTAGCTCATGTCACGGATTTAAACAAAAATACGTCAAATTTGACGGATATTTCTATTGTTAATAAATTTCCTGACGTATTCCCTGAAGAACTTCCTGGCCTACCCCCAGAGCGTGAAGTTGAATTTTGTATCGACCTTGAACTCGATACAAAACCCATTTCCAAAGCCCCATATCGAATGGCTCCTATTAAACTTCAGGAGTTAAAGACCCAATTGCAGGAATTATTAGACATTGGTTTCATTCGGCCCCAAGACGCTCCTCGGGGTGCTCCTGTTTCTATTCATGAAGAAGAAAGATGAAAGTATGCGACTTTGTATTGATTATCGGGAGTTGAATCATGTCACCATCAAAAATAGGTACCCGTTGCCACGTATTGATGACCTGTTTGATCAGTTACAAGGAGCACAATTTTTTTCAAAGATCGATCTTCGTTCTGGGTATCATCAGCTAAAGGTTAAAACTGAGGATATTCCAAAGACTGCCTTCAGAACTCGGTACGGGCATTATGAATTCTTAGTCATGTTTTTTGGATTGACTAATGGTCCTGCTGCCTTCATAGATATGATGAACCGAGTATTCAAGGAATATTTGGATCATTTTGTGGTCGTCTTTATTGATGACATCCTCATATATTCCAAAAGTCGTGAAGATCATGAGCAACATTTGATGCTGATACTCGAAATGCTTCGTGAAAACAAGCTATATGCCAAGTTGAAGAAATGCGAGTTCTGGCTTGAGGAAGTTGCATTCCTTGGGCACGTGATATCACGTCATGGAATATCTGTTGACCCAGCAAAGATTGAAGCTATTCAAAGTCGGGAGCAACCTAAATTAGTGGATCAAGTACGTAGCTTTCTGATTAGTGGTTATTATTATGAGATTCGTGGAAGGATTTTCTCAAATCGCTACTCCATTAACTCAGCTGACTCGAAAAGATACAAAGTTCGGTTGGAGTGAGGAATGTGAGAAGAGTTTTCAAGAACTCAAGAGGAGACTCATTTCAGCACCTGTTCTGACAATACCATTTGGCTCGGAGGGATTTGTCATCTACAGTGATACTTCAGGCAAAGGGTTAGGATGTGTTCTCAAGCAACATGGGAAAGTCATAGCCTATGCCTCACGACAACTCAAAGAATATGAGTGGAATTACCCTACTCATGATCTAGAGTTGGCAGCTGTCGTTTTTGCGCTTAAGATTTGGAGGCATTACCTGTATGGAGAGAAGGTGGAGATCTACACGGATCATAAAAGCCTCAAATATTTCTTCACCTAAAAGGAACTCAACATGTGACAACGACGTTGGCTTGAACTATTGAAAGATTATGATCATACCATCCAATACCATCCTGGAAAAGCGAATGTGGTAGCTGACGTACAGAGTAGAAGATCATATGCGGGTACGAGTGCAATATTGTCACCGCAAAGGCCCATTTTGTATGACTTGCAAAGGATGGAGTTAGAGATAAAGACTCCAGGGACCCACATGATGATGGCAAACATACGAGTAGAACCGACTTTAATCGATAAAGTTAAAGCTGCTCAAGCTACAGACCTGGAGCTAATGCGTATGAAGAAGAAAGTGCAAGAAGGTGCTATACCGGAAACAAGAATCGATGAAGAAGGAATACTTCGAGTCAACTCCAGACTTTGTGTTCCTAACGACCCTGATTTAAATTATAAAATCATGATGGAGGCGCACAACACACCGTTTGCAATCCATCCTGGGAGTACCAAAATGTATCGTGATCTTTGACATACATTTTGGTGGAGCAATATTAAGAGAGAGATAGCAGAGTTTATCTCAAGGTGTTTAACTTGTCAACGAGTCAAGGTGGAGCATCAAGTACCAAAAGGTCCATTGCAACCACTTGAAATTCCAGAATGGAAGTGGGAGCACATTACTATGGATTTTGTTACTGGTCTTCCCAAGGTTTCTCAAGGCATAGATGCAATTTGGGTCATTGTTGATAGATTGACCAAGTCTGCTCATTTCTTACCAATATGAGAAACTTATACACTTGAACATCTTGCTAGTATGTACATAAACGAGATTGTAAGACTGCATGGTATGCCAGTATCCATAGTTTCTGATCGAGACCCAAGATTCACTTCAAGATTTTGGGTTAGTTTGCAAAAAGCTATGGGCACGGATTTATGTTTTAGCTCGACATATCATCCTCAGACGGACGGGAAGTCGGAGAGGACTATTCAAACTCTTGAAAATTTATTAAGACTCTGTGTCCTTGACTTCAAAGGAAGTTGGGACAAGTTCTTACCATTGGTGGTGTTTTCCTACAACAATAGTTATCAATCAAGTATTGGAATGGCTCCATTTGAGGCGTTGTATGGAAGAAAATGTCTTTCTTTAGTATGCTGGGATGAGGTGGGTGAAGCAACGTTGTTAGGACCAGAGTTGGTATGTATGACTATGAAAAAGATTCAACTAATCCGACAACGTATAAAAACCTCACAAGATCGACAAAAGAGTTATGCTGATCTTCATCGAAAGGACGTAGAATTCGATATTGGAGATCATGTGTTGTTACGTGTTTCTCCATGGAAAGGAGTTACAAGATTTGGAAAGAGCGGAAAGCTCAATCCTCGATTCATTGGCCCATTTTTAATCCTCGATCGAGTAGGAACTGTGGCTTATAGACTTGCGTTACCGCCAAGTATGTCTCGTGTTCATAACGTTTTTCACATATCCATGTTATGTAAATATGTGAAAGTCCTAAACCACATTATTGAGTTAGAACCAGGTGAAATAGAGGAAGATTTAACGTATGAAGAGGTTCCTGTTAAAATCTTGGATAAGAAGGAACATATTCTACGCTCCAAGGTTATACCTCAAGTCAAAGTTTTGTGGAGAAACCACGATGTTGAGGAAATGACCTGAGAGTTAGAATCAGAAATGAAATCAAGATAAACTTACCTCTTCAATATACCAGGTACGCACCCTAATTTCGAGGATGAAATTTCATAAGAAGGGGAGGTTGTAAGACCCCAACTTTTTGAATAAAGATTAAATTTTCTCGAAATATATTTTTGAATATTATGGTGTGGATTTGATATAATGTTATAGTTGTGGGTAATATTTACAAATTTTGCAAAGTACGCAAGTTATTATATAATATTCGATTGGTCGAGAAATATTCGTTTTAACAGGGAATATTCGTACAATGGCACAATCATTGGTGAACCCCCACAACGAAATTATTGTCGGATTGAGAAAATGAGAAAAATACTTTATGAAAATAACGGTATTAATTATTGATGCTTACGTGAGAAGTCACTCAGTTATACTCAATTATTGCTACAGTAATTGCTGCATCATATCTCTCATATTATTGATTCGATTATTGTCATAGTATCATCTGCGTAATATGTTATTTTATTAAATCAATAATTGAGACGACAAAGTTATTCATATTATTAAATTGCAATATTTACAATGTCTAGAAGTTCTATCAAGGAGAGGTTTGGTCACCTAATTGCGCGCCAATAGGGAGAAATCCTTATTGGAAAGCCCCCTCTTTCCTAGGAACGACCTGGTTGATAAATATTGTGAGTTATAATATTAATGATGAATGTTATTAAAATTGAAGTTGTGTTCGGAGTTGAATTTGGAGACGCGAACGTGATATTTGAGTTCAGAATGATGAAATTAGTAAAAATAGTCTATAAACACAAAATTTTTCGAAATTCACTATTTAGTCAAAAAGTCAACAGTCAAAATTTTCCGGAATTCACTATTTGGTTTCATTGTGTTGGAATTATTTGTGTTAGTGAAAATCGACAATTATTTCGATAATAATTGATGTCTGGAGGTTATATTGACCAATCGGGTATTTAACCGGATAAATGAGCAATTGATTGCTATTATTTCACATGATTATAACTATTTGTTCACATGTGTATACTATTGTTTCATATTCTTGTTACTATAGCCAAAGATATTCTTTAGTATCACGACCATAAATTATCCATGCACTACAGCCAAGGACATTCATGTATTCATTAATGGTCATGATCATGCCAACAACTGTCCATCAATGCACTACGGGCCAATGATAACTTTTATCACATCATTTGTAACATTACGGTCATGATTACACCGAATAATCACTAGTCATAATCATACCAAGTCCATCTATGCACTACAGGCCACTGATGACTTTCAACATAATATGGACATGAGGATGATGACAATGATATAAGAATTCAATAAAACAAGTTCAAGAATTAATTTATTCAGGAACTAATAGCATCCAAATTGTCAACATGATACTGCTTTGTAGAGTAAAATTCAAGAATGCTCAGAAGAATATTTCCATGAAAAGATACTGGATGAAACGCAAATATCAATGATATTCCACTAATTTCATGGAGTATAGAAGTCAAAACTTTAACCAACTGAGTATAATAACGAATGGAATAACAAAAGAAATCACCATGCATGCAAAGATTGCATAGGCGGTGTTATTCCAATGTATTAATAAGTAATCTAACCGTGTCAAAGTAAATTACACCGAAGCGTGATGTTACAACAGTAATAATAAAGATGTAACTAGGTCCCACGAACGTGCATGCATGTGATATTCCAATGTAATAATAAAGAGGCGAAACCAGTCCCAAGAAACTTACGATGTGATATTCCAATGAATAATAATAATAAAGATTTTAACCAGTCCCAAGAGAACGCACGAGCAGGATATTCAAATGTAATAATAATAAAAACAAAATAATAGAAGAATGTCACCAAGTATAGGGTAGTCCACAGATATCTTTGGTTATTCCAAAGAGAATAATAAAGAATGGAATATTAGAAGTTCTTTTCATGAATACAAAAGAAATAATATCCCTTACATTAGTAGGAGATTGAATAACGCAGAGTGTAATAGAATGAATAATCTTCTTCTTTCTCTTTATTCTCTCAATACTTTCTCTCTATAGCTTGAATGAATTAAGTGAAAAATAATGAAGAACTAGGCCTCTATTTATAGAAGATTTCTAGCTTAGCACTTGCAATGTGAAAAGGCAAGTGGCTTGACGAACGTGATGATGAAAAAGAAAAGTGGTTTGACGCTTTGTAATGTGAAACACCCAAGTGGTTTGACGCTCGTAATATGAAACGACAATTGGTTCGGCGCTTTAAATATGAAACGGCAAGTGGTTTGACGTCTGGTAAAAGTAATTACTATCGACAAAGGTAATTACTATCGACGAAGGTAATTACTATTAGCGAAAGGTAATTATTATTGACGAAGGTAATTACTATCGACGAAGGTAATTACTATTGACGAAGGTAATTACTATTGACGAAAGTAATTACTATCGACAAAGAGACTCTTAGATGATGACATATGGGCCCCCATAAAAAATAACCAAACTTACCACAAACGTCTCATAATAGACTCTTTATATACATCAAGGATTGAATAAATATTACCACAAATTATTTTATTTTTAATCAACACATATTTAATCTTTCAACAATTATTAATCATTTATAACTTGTCGTCTCAATTATTGATTTAATAATATAACATATTATATGATGATAATCTTGTGACAATAATTGAATCAATAATATAAGAGATATGATGCAACAATTCTCAGTAGCAATAATTGAGTAAAGTCGAGTGACTTCTCACGTAAGCATCAATAATCAACACCGTGTACTACTTATGCAACCACGCCAGACATCATTCTTTTTACTTTTACTACTGGTACTTCAACAGCTTTTAATTGTAACACCTCTCTAGCTATTTTTTATAGAAAGATAATTTTGTCATTTTCTAACTACAACAATACTTCCATTGTGGGGCCCACCAATGATTGTGCCGTCGTACGAATATTCCCCGACAAAAAGAATATTCCCCGACCAAACGAATATTTTATAACAACTTGCTTACTTTGAAAAATTTATAAATATTACCCACAACTATAACATTATATCAAATTTACTCCATAATATTCAAAATAATATTTATAGAAAATCCATCTTTATTTATAAAAGTTTGGGTCTTACAACCTCCCATTCTTAAGAAATTTTTCCCTCGAAATTAGGGTACGTACCTGGTATGTCGAAGAGGTAAGGATACCTTGATTTCCTTTCAGATTCTAACTCCCAAGTCATTTCCTCAACATCGTGGTTTCTACACAAAACTTTGACTTGAGGTATAACCTTGGAGCGTAAAATATGTTCCTTCTTATCCAAGATTTGAACAGGAACCTCTTCATACGTCAAATCTTCCGTTATTTCATCCGGTTCTAACTCAATAATGTGGTTCGGGTCTTTCACATATTTACGTAACATGGATATTTGAAAAACGTTATGAACATGAGACATACTTGGCGGTAAAGCGAGTCTATAGGTCACAGTTCCTACTTGATCGAGGATTAAAAATGGGCTGATGAATCGAGGATTGAGTTTTCCTCTCTTTCCAAATCTCGTAACTCCTTTCCATGGAGCAACATGTAACAACACATGATCTCCTATATCGAATTCCACGTCCTTTCGATGAAGATCAACATAACTCTTTTGTCAATCTTGTGAGGTTTTTATACGTTGTCGGATCGTTTGAATCTTTTCTGTAGTCATACGTACCAACTCCGGTCCCAACAACGTTGCTTCACCCACCTCATCCTAGCATACTGGAGAACGACACTTTCTTCCATACAACGCTTCAAATGGAGCCATGTCAATACTTGCTTGATAACTGTTGTTGTAGGAAAACTCCACCAATGGTAAGAACTTGTCCCAACTTCCCTTTAAATCAAGGACACAGAGTCTTAATAGATCTTCAAGAGTTTGAATAGTCCTCTCCGATTATTCGTCCGTCTTAGGATGATATGCCGAGCTAAATCGTAAGTCTGTGCCCATAGTTTTTTGCAAACTAACCCAAAATCGTGAAGTGAATCTTGGGTCTCAATCAGACACTATGGATACCGGCATACCATGCAGTCTTAAAATCTCATTTATGTACATACTAGCAAGACATTCAAGTGTATAAGTTCCTCGTATCGGTAAGAAATGAGCAGACTTGGTCAATCTATCAACAATGACCCAAATCGTATCTATACCTTGAGAAACCTTAGGAAGACCGGTAACAAAATCCATGGTAATGTGATCCCACTTCCATTCTAGAATCTCAAGTGGTTGCAATGGACCTTTTTGTACTTGATGCTCCGCTTTAACTCGTTGACAAGTTAGACACCTCGAGATAAATAGCGCTATCTCTCTCTTCATATTGATCCACCAAATGTATGATTTAATATCATGATACATTTGGTACTCCCAAGATGGATTGCAAACGGTGTGTGTTATGCGCCTCCATCATGATTTTATACTTTAAATCTGGGTCGTTAGGAACACAAAGTCTGGAGTTGACTCGAAGTATTCCTTCTTCATCGATTCTTGCTTCCGGCATATCACCTTCTTGCACTTTCTTCCTCATACGCATCGGCTCAGTCCGTAGTAGCTTTAGCAGCTTTAACTTTATCAATTAAAGTCGGTTCTACTCGTATATTCACCATCATCACATGGGTCCCTGGAGTCTTTAACTCTATCTCCATCCTTTGCAAGTCACACAAAATGGGCCTTTGCGTTGACAATATCGCATTCACACTTGCATATGATCTTCTACTCAATGTGTCAGCTACCACGTTAAACTTTCCGTGATGGTATTGGATGGTATGATCATAATCTTTCAACGATTTAAGCCATTGTCGTTGTCGCATGTTGAGTTCCTTTTGATTGAAGAAATATTTGAGGCTTTTTATGATCCGTAAAGATTTCCACCTTCTCCCCATACAAGTAATGCCTCCAAATCTTTAGTGCGAAGATAACAAATTTTACCAACTCTAGATCATGATTAGGATAATTCCTCTCATATTCTTTGAGTTGTCTTGAGGCATAGGCTATGACTTTTCCATGTTGTATGAGAACACATCCCAACCCTTTGCCCTAAGCATCACTGTAGATGACAAATCCCTCCGAGCCAGATGGTATTGTTAGAACAGGTGCCAAAATGAGTCTCCTCTTGAGTTCTTAAAAACTCTTCTCACATTCTTTGCTCCAACCAAACTTTGTATCTTTTCGAGTCAGCTGAGTCAATGGAGTAGCGACTTGAGAAAATCCTTCCACGAATCTTCGATAATAACCAGCTAAACCGAGAAAGCTACGTACTTTGGTCACTGATTTAGGTTGCTCCCAGCTTTGAATAGCTTCAATCTTTGCTGGGTCAACAGATATTCCATGACTTGATACCACGTGCCCAAGGAATGCTACTTCCTCAAGCCAGAACTCGCATTTCTTCAACTTGTCATAAAGCTTATATTCAAGAAGCTTTTGGAGTGTCAGCCTCAAATGTTGCTCATGATCTTCACGGCTTTTGGAATAAATAAGAATGTCATCAATAAAGACGACCACAACGTGATCCAAATATTCCTTGAATACTCGGTTCATCATATCCATGAAGGCAGCAGGAACATTAGTCAATCCAAAGGACATGACTAGGAATTCATAATGCCCGTACCGAGTTTTGAAAGCCGTCTTTGGAATGTCATCTTTTCTAATCTTCAATTGGTGATATCCGGAACGAAGATCAATATTTGAAAAGAATTTAGCTCCTTGCAACTGGTCAAACAGGTCATCAATACGTGGCAATGGGTACCTATTTTTGATGGTGACATGATTCAACTCCCGATAATCAATACAAAGTCGCATACTCCCATCTTTCTTCTTCACGAATAGAATAGGAGCACCGCAATGAGAAGTACTAAGACGAATAAAGCCAATGTCTAATAATTCCTACAGTTGGGTCTTTAACTCCTGAAGTTCAATAGAAGCCATTCGATATGGGGCTTTGGAAATGGGTTTTATACCGGGTTCAAGGTCGATACAAAATTCAATTTCACGCCTGGGTAGGCCAGAAGTTCTTCGAGAATACGTCAGAAAATTTATTAACAATAGAAATATCGTTCAAAACTGACGTATTTTTATTTAAATCTATGACATGAGCTAAGAAAGCTTGACATCCGTTTTTCAGTAAATGAATAGCTTTATGGCTTGAGATGACCGTGATTGATTTTAATGGTTTGGTCGCTTGAATTCGCATAATAGGTTGATTAGGAATATGAAAGCTAACAACCTTACGGAAATAATCAATTTTTGCATGATGAATAGTTAACCAATCAATCCCTAGAATCACGTCAAATGCAAGTATTTTCAATGAAATAAGATCAACAGGTAATGTGAGGGTACCGATTTGAATCAAACAAGACTTATAAACAGTGGATGTAATGAAGGTTTCTCCGAACGGAGTTTCCACAAATAAGTCAAAGTCTAATTTCTCCGGAGTCAAATTTAATCGATGAGCGCAAGTAGGAGAAATAAAAGAATGGATAGAACCGGTATCAAATAAAGTATAGACTTCGTTAGAGTTTATGATAAGCTTACCCGTGATGACCTCATTCGGGTTCCTTGTTTTCTGGGAGGTCACAACAAACGCTCTCCTTGCACTACTTCTGGCTTTGACTTTTCTCGGGACTACTTTGCCTCCATCCTAGCTGAATTTGTCTTTGGTGAACGACAAAATCGGGCTAAGTGACCTTCTCTTCCACAATTATAATATGGTTTGGACGACATCGCGCAATTTGGACTGATGTTTCCCTCCCCTCCGCATTTGAAGCATATAATAGGTGGTCTTTCTCCTTCCTTAACAACGGGTGCTGGTGCTGATGTCTTTCCATCATTGTTGAATCTCCTCTTCTTGAAATGTCCATTCTTATTTTTTTGGCTCGATTACCACCGGTGGTTACCATTTCGCCCGTTGATTCCTCCACGCTTGTTGTCACCGCTTCATGATCGCTTCTCATTGGTATTATCATTTTGTTTACCGCTTCTTTTAGTTGCATTGACTCGTTATCGCGCTCCACTAATCGAGCCCTATTTACAACATCTCGAATATAAACACGCTTTATGAGAAATAAGATGTTGACGATATCTCCGACTTCAAACCTCTTAAAAACATCCATGTCATTCTCTCTTCATTATCCACTAAGTGGACGAAACCGGATAACTCCGTAAATTTAGCCTCGTATTGCGACACGATCATATTGTTTTGTTCCAACTTGATAAACTCCACCTTATTCATGTGACGAATACTTTTGGGAAAGTATTTGTCGTTGAATAGCTCTTGGAACTTCTCCCAAGACATCTTCAAGACAAAGAAAGTTGAGTACGCTTTTGCCAATTCCCACACCAAATTTGCCTCTCCGCGCAACATAAAGGCGGCAAAGGGAACCTTTTGCTCCTCGGAGCATCCCAAGACATCAAATATCTTGGTGATATTCTTTATCCATGCTTCCGCCATAAGTGGTTTTGACTCTCCCATAAACTACGGTGGTCCCAAATTGTTGAATCATTTAGCGGTGACGATCACCGAAAGTTTCCAAAGTGTTTCCACTGCATTTTGAATGACAAAATCTCTCTTTCTATCATTGCATGAATTGTATAAAGCCCCTGAACATTTGATCATTCATCATTTGGTCAGTGTTGTTGTTTGCATGAGGATTGTCGCATTCCTGATGCACATTATCTTGATTATTGATATGTGGTGAATCAACGGTCGCCTGTGCTCCATTGCTATTCTCAACATTCTTGGATGTCATTTTCAGATACTGCCACAAAACAAAGGTTAATTGACATGTAACATATTATCCCTAAATTCTAACCGACCAATTAAATACCAAAAAAAAACTTAGGTAGGTCATACTAGCGAAGAAATTCCCCGTCTCTCCCCTCCTAATACTATTCTCACATCTTAGCTGTGGATCATATCCTCAGCTTTGATATTTCTTCGTGACGCCCCCAAAATTAGGTAAACATCACCCATCTTGGGTCGTCAGATACATGGTACAAAATTTAAATACAACTTACTAATACAACTGTCGTGTACAATACGACAAAACATAACTGTGAGTTTGAATAAAATTATTGTCTACTAGAGATTATACAAACTCAAAAAGAGTCCTCATTACAATTATTAACACACTATTTCACAAAATAGTGAGGACTACTAATTCTATCCTCTGACATCATCACTCCGCTTCCCGACTAGTCCTCGCTATGTTCTCATTTCAAGAAGAAAACGGTGAAAGAAAGGGTGAGCTCAACTAGCCCAGTAAGAAATATTATGACTAAGATAATGCAGAAAAAATTATCGTTAGCCTTCAACAGTGTTAAACTGATAAAATATAACAACATCAAGTTTAACTACAACGGAACAAGCAATCCATTAAAAGAGTCAAGTAGAGAATAAAATCTACTATCTTTTATGATTAAAAAGGTTTTTCATCACTTTTATCGCTTAGACTCAGCTTAATAAATAATCCACATCATCGAATCACCCCTGCACTATGGCCAAGGATATTCTTTAGTATCACGACCACAAATTATCCATGCACTACAGCCAAGGACATTCGTATATTCATCAATGGTCATGATCATGCCAATAACTGTCCATCAATGCACTACGGGCCAATGATAACTTTTACCACATCATTTGTAACATTACGGTCATGATTACACCGAATAATCCCTGATCATAATCATACCAAGTTAATCTATGCACTACAGGCCACAGATGACTTTCAACATAATATGGACATGAGGATGATGACAATGATATAAGAATTCAATAAAACAAGTTCAAGAATTAATTTATTCAGGAACTAATAACGTCCAAATTGTCAACATGATACTGCTTTGTAGAGTAAAATTCAAGAATGCTCAGAAGAAAATTTCCATGAAAAGATACTGGATGAAACGCAAATATCAAGGATATTCCACTAATTTCATGGAGTATAGAAGTCAAAACTTTAACCAACTGAGTATAACAACGAATGGAATAACAACAGAAATCACTATGCATGCGGTACTTTGATAGATATATGAGCAGTTATTCCAACAGATTAATAAATAACGGAACCGGTCAAAGTAAAATTACACCGGACTGTGATGTTCCAACAGAATAATAAAGATTTTAACCGGTCCCACGTAACGCATGATGTGATATTCCAATGTAATAATAAAGATGGAACCCGTGTCCGGCGTAAACGCACGCATGTGATATTCCAAATGTAATAATAAAAAGATTTTAACCGAATCCCAAGAACGCATACTGAACATGATATTCTAACAGAATAATAATAAAAACAAAATAATAGAAGAATGTCACCAAGTATAGGGTAGTCCAGATAATCTTTGGTTATTCCAAAGAGAATAATAAAGAATGGAATATCAGAAGTTCTTTTCATGAATACAAAAGAAATAATATCCCTTATATTAGTAGGAGATTGAATACTGCAGTAGTGTAGTAACAGAATACTCTTCTTCTTTCTCTCTTATTCTCTCAATACTTTCTCTCTCTATAGCTTGAATGAATTCGTGAAAAATAATGAAGAACTAGGCCTCTATTTATTGAATATTTCTAGCTTAGCACTTGCAATGTGAAAAGGCAAGTGGCTTGACGACTGGTGATGTGAAAAGAAAAGTGATTTCCAGTACCATAAATATTAGGGTTAAAGGAATTTATATTTTTATTTTTGCCTTTTAATTTCCAGTACCATAAATATTAGGGTTAAAGGAATTTATCTAATATATTACACACAATTCTTTTTTATCTTTTTTTTACCGAATGTGAGTTTATAGTATCGTTACACTAAAGTGAGTTTAAACATAGATTACATAATCTTGTAGCTATGTATATGTTAATATTTGATTATATATATATATATACTGTCGGTGAGTGATGATTTGTTGGTTAGGTAAGTTTCATGAAGCAATTAAGTATCTCAACCAAATTATTTTGCTCAACCCTTCATCAGCTATATTATGTATGCCACTAGAGGTAAAACTTGGTTTTAGAGTTCCTCTTGAGCCAGAATTATGATCGACTCATAGACATAATTTTTTGGTGCATGTTACAGCTGCCGTGTACCACAAAATGAAGAAAGCGAAAGCTGCAATCCTGAATGCCAATACGGCTCTACAGGTTTTTCTTATTTTCCTAAATTTGCTTACAAGAAATTTAAGATCTAAAATGTGAAACAATCACACATAAATTATATGAAAAATAAAAAAGTAAAGAACACACGATATACTTAGCTTTGCCAAAATGTGGCTAGTTTGCATGTTGGATGTATTCATTAATGTTTCTCAAACTCTTTCAATGATATCCACACACTAAACATGAGTAGTACTTATATAACAACTAAAAAATCTTACCTGCTATAACATTGGTTGTGCAAAATATTAGACAAACGTGTCGTAGATGCTAAAGTTGTTATATAATATTCGATTGGTCGGGGAATATTCGTTTTAACAGGGAATATTCGTACAACGGCACAATCATTGGTGGACCCTCACAACGAAATTATTGTTTGATTGAGAAAACGACAAAAAAATACTTTATGAAAATAACTACTAAGTTTTACTGTTAACTGCTTGAACTACCCTAGTAGTAAAAGTACAGTAATACACGTGGTTGCATAGTAACACACGGTATTAATTATTGATGCTTACGTGAGAAGTCACTCAGTTATACTCAATTATTGCTACAGTAATTGTTGCATCATATCTCTTATATTATTGATTTGATTATTGTCATAGTATCATCTACATAATATGTTATTTTATTAAATCAATAATTGAGACGACAAAGTTACTCATATTATTAAATTGAAATATTTACAATGTCTAGAAGTTCTGTCAAGGAGAGGTTTGGTCACCTAATTGCGCGCCAATAGGGTGAAATCCTTATTGGAAAGCCCCCTGCTTCACTCGAACGACCTGGTTGATAAATATTATGAGTTATAATATTAATAATGAATGTTATTAAAATTGAAGTTGTGTTCGAGTTGAATTTGGAGACGTGGACGTGATATTTGAGTCCTAACGATGAAATTAGTAAAATAGTCTATAAACACAATATTTTCCTGAATTCACTATTTGGTCAAAAAGTCAACAGTTGACTTTTTCGGGAAAAGTCAAACTTCGAAATTTCAAAATTTATATTTTGTGATAAAAATGGTTTCATTGTGTTGGAATTATTTGTGTTAGTGAAAATTGACAATTATTTCGATAATAATTGATGTTTGGAGGTTATATTGACCAATCGGGTATTTAACAGGATAAATGAGCAATTGATTGCTATTATTTCACATGATTATAACAATTTGTTCACATGTGTATACTATTGTTTCACATTCTTGTTACAATTAGGGGAGTTGGTGCAAGATTGATAATACTTGCATGACTAAGTTAAAAATGGAGGTATAGATGGAGGTACTATACTGTAATTCGTATTTTCACATGTCTAGAACTATTGATTCACATAATTTACTATTGAATCACATTATTTACTATTAGGGGAGGTGGTGCAAGTTTGATAATACTTCCATGACTAAATTAAAAATAAAGGAAAAGTTGGAGGTATTGTACTGTAATTTTTTGAGCCCCAAAACGTGCAATTATCGAAACTATATTTTTCTATAAATAGAAGCTCATTCTTCCTTCATTTCTCACCAATTCACAAAAGCATTAGAGCGATTATTATAGAGAGAAATTATAGAGAGAAAGAAGAAGAAGAAGTCTAACGCCTCACTATTCCAAAGATATCTAGTTTTTCCAAGGTAGGGAGTATTATTTCTTTCTTATCCATGAAGGAACTTCATTATTCCATTCTTTATTATTTTGTTGGAATAACTTGTATCGCCACTACCCTATACTTGGTGAAATTCTTCCATTGTTCCATTCTTTATCATTCTATTGGAACATCATGTCTCAAGCGTTTCACGCCGGACCGGTTTCGCTTTTTATTATTCCGTTGAATATCCTGTCATGCAAGGCTTTTACGCCGGACTTCGATTCCGTCTTTATTATTTTGTTGGAATATCCTCAGTATGCGCTTTTACGCCTGACTGATTCCGTTATTTATTATTCTCGTTGGAATAACCCGTCTGCAAGGGTCTATCGCATGCCCGGTGATTTCTTTTGTTATTCCATTCCTTATTATACTCAGTTGATTAAAGTTTTGACTTCTATACTCCATGAAATTAGTGGAATATTCTTGATATTTGCGCTTCATCCAATATCTTTTCATGGAAATATTCTTTTGAGCATTCTTGAATTTTCCTCTACAAAGCAAAGATATCATGTTGACAATTTGGACGTTATTAGTTCCTGGATAAAATAATTCTTGAATTTGTTTTATTAATTCTTATATCATTGTCATCATCCTCATGTTTATATTTTGTTGAAAGGTCTCTTGTGGCCTATAGTGCATAGATGGACTTTGTATGATTATGACTATGGATTATTCGGTGTAATCATGACCGTAATGTTACAAATGATGTGGTAAAAGTCCTCATTGGCCCGTAGTGCATTGATGGACAGTTGTTGGCATGCTCATGACCATTATTGAATACACAAATATTCTTGGACCGTAGTGCATAGATAATTGTGGTCGTGATACTAAAGAATATCCTTGGTCAGTAGTGCGTGGGGTGATTCGATGATGTGGATTATTTATTAAGTCGAGTCCCAAATGATAAAAGTGATGAAAAATCTTTTAAATCATAAAAGATAGTAGATTTTATTCTCTACTTGACTCGTTTAATGGATTGCTTGTTCCATCTGCAGCTTAAACTTGATGGTTGTTATATTGTATCGCTTTAACACTTTGTTGAAGGCTAACGATAATATATTCTCGCATTATCTTAGTCATAATATTTCCCTCTTGGGCTAGTTGAGCTCACCCTTTTACTTTTATTGTTCTCTTCGTGAAATGAAACGTGGCGAGGGGACTAGTCGGGAACGGAGTGATGGACCGATATAATAGTATTAGTAGTCCTCACTATTCAAAGGAAATAGTGGAAAATAAATGTAATAATATTGAATTTGAGTTTGTATATTGTCTAGGCGACAATATTTATATTAAAACTCACAGCTTATGTTTTGTCGTACTTTACACGACAGTTGTATAATTAAGTTGTATTTGTATTCTGTACCATGTATTTGACGACCCAAGATGGGTGATGTATACCTAATTTTGGGGGCGTCACAATATCCATCATTTATATCCACATAAAATAAATATTTCCTTATCATATAAATCAATAATTAATTATTCATAAATAATATTACGTAATCACAATTATGATGACCAAGGTTCCTGTGAAAGAGGGACTTTCCAATAAGGATTTCTCCTTCATCAAGCGCAAGCAATTAGGTGACCAAACCTCTCCTTGACAGAACTTTCTAGACATTGCTAATAATGCTATCTAATAATATTATTCCAAATAATATGAATTATTGATCTGATAATGGAGATGATGTGCAGTGACAATATTATAAAATATCAACGCATCATTTATTGAACCAATAAAATAAAATAGTGAACAGTAATTACTGTAACAATTATTGAGTAGTGGCTTCTTACGTAAGAATCAATAATTCAACAATACTGTGCAATACCGTGTGCTATTATGCAACCACTCGTATTACTGTATTTTAACCATCGGGTATTCCAACAGTGTTAACGATAACAACTACGCCGTTATTCAATTTTGTCATCTTCTTCATCCGATCGTTATCCTTTATGAGGCCCACAAATGGTCTACGGCAGTTGCATTTAATATTCCCTACGTAAAAAATATTCCACGACCAAACGAATATTCCCCGACAAATGAATATTTTATAACCACTTACTTATTTTGAAAATTTTGCACATTTCACCCATAACCAAAGTATTATATCAAATTAATACCTTATTATTCACAATAATAATTAGAGGAAATTTGATTTTATTCATTAATAAGTTGGGGTCTTACAACCTGCCCTCCTTATAAAATTTCATCCTCGAAATTGACGTACGTACCTGGTGTTTCGAAAAGGTGAGGATACCTTGCTTTCATTTCTGATTCTAACTCCCAAGTCATTTCTTCAATAGCATGGTTTCTCCACAAAACCTTAACTTGTGGTATAACCTTCGTGCGTAGGACATGCTCTTTCCTATCCAAGATCTTAACAGGTATCTCCTCGTACGTTAAATCTTCGGCTATCTCGTCTGGTTCTAACTCAATAATGTGGTTCGGGTCTTTAACATATTTACGAAGCATAGATATGTGAAAAACATTATGAACACGAGACATACTTGGAGGTAATGCAAGTCTATAGGCCACATTTCCTATTCGGTCAAGAATTTTAAATGGACTAACAAATCGTGGATTAAGCTTTTCTCTCTTCCCAAATCTTGTAACTCCCTTCCATGGTGCAACACGTAACAATACATGATCGCCAATATTAAATTCCACGTCCTTCTGATGAAGATCCGCATAACTCTTTTGTCGATCCTCCTGGTCGTTTGTATACGTTATCGAATCGCTTTGGATCTTCTCTCGTAGTCATTCGCACCAACTCTGGTCCCAACAATGTTGTTTCACCCACCTCGTCCCAGCATACTGGAGAACGACATTTTCTTCCATACAATGATTCAAATGGAGCCACACCTATACTTGCCTAATAACTGTTGTTGTAGGAGAATTCCACCAATGGTAGGTATTTATCCCAACTCCCTTTGAAATCTAGGACACATAGTCTTAATAGATCTTCAAGAGTTTGAATAGTCCTCTCTGATTGTCCTTCTGTTTGAGGATGGTATGCTTAATCAATCAGAATCTGCGCTCCGTAGCCCATAGCTTTCTGCAAGCTAACCAAAAATCGTGAAGTGAATCTTGGGTCACGATCCGAAACTATGGATACTGGCATGCCATGAAATCTTACAATCTCATTTACGTACATATTAGCAAGACGTTCAAGGGAATAAGTCTCACATATAGGCAAGAAATGGGAAGACTTGGTTATTATATCAACAATAACCCAAATCGCATCTATGCCTTGAGAAACCTTGGGAAGACCTGTAACGAAATCCATAGTAATGTGTTTTCACTTCCATTTCGGAATCTCAAGTGGTTGTAATGGACTGTGAGACCCCAGATTTTATCAATAAAGATTTAAATTTTGTTGAAATAATTTTTTTAATATTATGGTGTGAATTTAAGATAATATTATAGTTGTGGGTAGTATTTATAAATTTTGCAAAGTATGCAAGTAGTTATATTATATTCGATTGGTCAGGAATATTCTTCGGGTTTAGGAATATTCGTATAACAACTCAATCATTGGTGGACCCTACAATGTAATTATTGTCGAGTGAGAAAACGACAAAAATATTTTATTGAAATAACTACGAAAGTTTTACCGTGGTTACCGTTGAACTACTCGGTAGTAAAAGACAATGAATGTCGTGTGGTTGCATAAGAAAGACACCAGTATTGATTATTGATGCTTATGTGAGAAGTCACTCGGTTTGATTCCATTATTGTCGATTAATAATATGAATTATTATAGCGATAATGACGTTTTGTTTTATTCGTATTATTAACGTAATAAAAGCGAAACATCTTTTATATAAAATAGAATACTTTATTAAAGTTATTCTATAAATAGAATATATTATATTATGCATAGTGTTGCATAGTGTTTTGTATAGTATTGCATAGTGATTGCATAGTAAAATGTTTTTATATAAATAGAATATATTATATTTTATTTAAAAGATTTTTCTTTAAATATGGACCGTCGATTAAAGTAAATCAATCTGGACCGCTCATGGATTAGTTACTATGCATTCCATTTTCCTATAAATAGAAGCTCATTCCTTCATTATTTTCTTTACGAATTCATTGAAACTCTGAGAGAGAAATTATAGAGAGAAGTTATAGAGAAAATTATAGAAAGAAGAAGAGTATTCTCGCTACTTCACTACTTCTATATTCAGGTTCTTTTTACTAGGTGAGGGTGTTATTCTTTCTTCTTGAAGAGAACTTCATTATTCCATTCATTATTATTCTGCTGGAATAACTTTTGTAAAAGTGGCATACCCTATACATAACTTTGTGTACGCCAGACATACCCTATACTTGGTGAAATCCTTATGTTATTCCATTGCTTATTATTCTGCATTGGAATAACTCGTGTACTGCCATTTACCTATACTTGGTGACATTCTTCTATTATTCTCATTGGAACATCCTGTCATGTGTTTTTACACCCCGACTGGTTCCGCTTTTATTATTCTCATTGGAACATCCTGCTCAGTATGTTTTACACCGACCGGGTTCCGCTCTTTATCATTCTGTTGAATATCCTATCATGTGTTTTTACAGGATCCGGTTCCATCTTTATTATTCTGTTGGAACATCCTCAGCTTGCAGTGAATTTCACCGACTGGTTCCGTTATTATTATTCTGTTGGAATAACTCGTCATCGCGGCACCGCGCATGCACGGTGATTTCTTTTGTTATTCCATTCTTTATTATACCCAGTTGGTTAAAACTTTGACTTCTATACTCCATGAAATTAGTAGAATATCCTTGATATTTGCGTTTCATCCAAAGATATCTTTTCATGGAAATATTCTTCCGATCATTCTTGAATTTTACTCTACGAAAACAAAGATCATGTTGACAATTTGGGCGTTAATAATTCATGGATTAAATAATTCTTGAACTTGTTTTATTGAATTATTATGTCATTGTCATCATCCTCATGTTATATTATGTTATCTTTGGCTTACGTGCATAGATGAACTTAGTATGATTATGACCGTGGATCATTCGGTATAATCACGACTTGATATAAATGATGTGACAAAAGTCCTCGGTGGCACGTAATGCGTTGATGGATAGTTTTTGGTATGATTATGACCGGGGGGTGATTCGGTATAGTCATGACCATTGATAACTTGATGAAAATCCTTGACCGTGGTACGAGGGATGATTATATGTGTGGTTTATTTATTGTCGAGTCTCGGATATAAAATTGATGAAAACCTTTTAAAACCTAAAAGATAGTAGACTTTATTCTCTACTTGACTCTTTTAATGGATTGCTAATTCACCGCAGCTTAAACCGGTTGTCTATTGTATTTTATCGCTTAACATCATTGAAGGCTAATGATAATTTATTCTGCATTATCTTAGTCATAATATTTCTTCTTGGGCTAGTTGAGCTCACCTTTCTTTCACCGTTCTCTTCGTGAAATGAGAACATAGTTTTGACGAGTCGGGGAACGCAGTAATGGTCCGAGGATAGCATTATTAGTCCTCACTATTCGTGAAATAATGTGATAATAGTTGTAATGAGGACTCCTTTTGAGTTTGTATAATATCTAGTAGACAAAATTTGTATTCAAACTCACGGCTTTATGTCGTATTGTACCTGCGGCGCTTAGGTTAGTAAGTTGTATTTGAATTTATGTACCATGTAAGTGGCGACCCAAGATGGGTGATGTATACTTAATTTTGGGGGCGTCACAACAGGTATCGAGCTTAGGATATGATCCCCGGTGAGATGTGAGATAAGAACTAGGAGGGAGAGACGGGGAATTCCTTCGCTAGTATGACCTACCTAAATTTATTTGGTATTTAATTGGTCTCACGAGTATAGGGATAATATGTGATATGTTAATTAACCCTTGTTTTGTGACGGTGTTTGAGAATGATATCCTGAAAATGCTTTGAGATAAGAAATGAAGCACATGAGAGTGTTGATTCAAATTTCAAACAAAAGGTAACGACCAACAACACGATAATAATCATATCTTTGGTGGCAACGGCCATCGAAACAATGATAACCATCGTGGGGAAAATTATCATGCTAAGAATGGTAACCACTTCGGTGGTAATCATGGCAAAGATAATAGAAGTGGAAATTGTAAGAAGAGAAGGTCATTTAGCTCAATTTTGTTGTGCACCAAAGTCAAGTCTAGCTGGGACGGTGGCACCAAAGGTGGATATGGACAAAACAAAGTCGTTGGTTTTAGGAAGTACATTTTTCATGACTTCTCAAAAAGCGAGTAAACCGAACGAAGTTAGCACGGGTAAGTTAATTATAAATTAATGCGAAGTCTATACTTTATTCAATACAAGTTCTACCCACTCTTTTATTTCACCTAGTTGTGTTCAACGTTTGAATTTGACTCAAAGAGTTAAACTTTGACTTATTGGTTGAAACTTCGTTAGTAGGAGCCTTCGTTACCGCTACTATTTTTAAATCTTGTTTAATTCAAATAAACACTTTCACGTTACCTGTCGATCTTATCTCTTTGAAAATACTTGCCTTTGAGGTAATTTTTGAAAACGATTGATTAACTACTCATCATGCTTTTCTTAAGGTTGTTAGCTTTTATATTCATAACCAACCTGTTATACGAATTCAAAGTAACCAAACCCTAAAGTTAATCACTGTTATATCAAGCCATAAGTAAAGAGCCCCGATCCTTTCATTGTTAACTTCCTTGTGTGGAATGCACCGAAGCCAGACTTTCTGTAGGCGACATCGTGAATGAAGATGGCAAGTTTATAGGTATCATTGTGAGGTGCTATCTAGGTTAAGGGATAGAAGTCAAAGTTGGTATCAATGTAACGTACTATCCAAGTCTTGGATAAGAGTAGCAGTTTTGAATGATATTTCTATCATTAATAAATTTCTTGACGTATTCTTGAAGATTTCTTAGCCTACCCTAGAGCGTGAAATCGAATTTTGTATTGACCCCATAAAAAACCCATTTCTTAAACCTCAAATATTTCTTCAACTAAAATGAACAGGTTTACGTGGTTTATGATGAAAGTCATAATAAAAGCATTGGAATAATGAAAATCATGGGTATATGAAGTATTAGTAAGTTTTTATGATGAGTTATGTTGGTTAGTATGTGAAAACATGAAAGTTTCTTAGAAATCACAAAGAGTTGAAAATCGATTTTGGTGAAAAACGTAACATGAAATTCAATTGACCATATCTCCTATTATATTTTGAATTTTTGAATGTGGTCAAGTCCTAGAGTTAGATCTATGAGTTACCTAACTAATCCAAGTGGAATTACTGGAAAAGGTGTTGTAGATTTTTGTGTGGACTAATTTTAGCAAAGGAGGCCAAAGCTGTAAATTTCGAAAATGCTACTGCCTAGAAACTTTAAGGGACTGTTTCGGCCACTTAAATTATGAGAAAAATTCTGGGTTTTTGGGACATGAAAGTATATGGTATAAAGTACCTCCTGTCCAAAAATGAGCTCATTCTGACTTAAAATGAGCAAGTTATGACTATTTCAATATTTAGGTTTTTCCGATTTAAAAACGCTATAAACCGGGAGTTCTATAACTCCGATGACCATGAAATTTAAACTAGAAGCTCACGTTAACATGTGTAAGGTCCTGCCAAGATTTGGGAATTTTTGGAGTTAAACTTGAGGTAGCTAATTTCTTAAGAAATTAATTAGAAATTAATTTTTGAAAAATAGTAAATGAATTTTAAAAATTCCGAGAAAAATATATTTTCATCATGGGACTATATTATGCTAAATCCCAGAAAAGAAATATTTTTGGGACTGATTTAGTATTTTTCATGAAAATAGTTTAGTTACGAACATATGAGTTAAATATGTTATGTGAAGTAACAAAATTGAAAATAGGATTTTATGGCTAGAGAATCTTATATAGAGTATATGCATATTTTTTTTTTGAGGATTTGATAATTGGTGATGATATTTTATGAGTATGGCATTTTGAATGATTAAATGCATTATATGGTAAAGCGTAAACAATTGAGATAAATTGTTTATAAATTTAAGAAGTGATTAAAATATTGTTATAATATTAATGATATTAGATTATGAGATTATTAAGTGATTGATAACATGGGGATATTCTTGAATCCTCGGATAAATTATATTATAAATGTTTAATATTTATCCTTTATCTCATTTGATTGATTCTTTATATCATTATCCTCACGCTTATATTATGTTGAAAGTCATCTCGTGGCTGTAGTGCGGAGATGGACTTGGTATGATTATGACCAGGGATTGTTCTAAGATACTCATAACCATAATTGAAAACACAATTATCTTTGGTAGTAGTACATGGATAATTTGTGGTCGTGATATTAATGAATACACAATTATCTTTGGTAGTAGTGCATGGATAATTTGTGGTCGTGATATTAATGAATACACAATTATCTTTGGTAGTAGTGCATGGATAATTTGTGGTCGTGATACTAATGAATACACAGTTATCTTTGGTAGTAGTGCATGGATAATTTGTGGTCGTGATACTAATGAATACACAATTATCTTTGGTCAGTAGTGCATGGATAATTTGTGGTCGTGATACTAATGAATATCCTCGGCTCAGTAGTGCGAGGGATGATTCGATGATATGGATTAATTATTGAAATGAGTCTCAAAGAATGAAATATTAATTCATGGATGTGGTAAAAGTCATCTTTGGTAGTAGTGCATTGATGGACTTGGTATGATTATGACCGTGGATTATTCGGTATAATCATGATCAGATTGAAAACACGAATATCCTTAGCCATGAGTGCATGGATAATTCAGTAATTGTGATACTATTAAGGTCGAGTCTCGAGATTATTGGTTTTACAGCTTATATATATTTGGCTCAGTAGTGCAAAATGAATTGTTAATGAATATCTTTGGTAGGATTACGAAGATGAATTTAATATTTTTAACGATAAAGGTATTCGAGGGTATCCTCATATCTTTATCATATCGTGTCTCGATACTTCTAATTTCGAGGGCAAAATTCCATAAGGAGGGAGATTGTGAGACCCCAGATTTTATCAATAAAGATTTAAATTTTGTTGAAATAATTTTTTAATATTATGGTGTGAATTTAAGATAATATTATAGTTGTGGGTAGTATTTATAAATTTTGCAAAGTATGCAAGTGGTTATATTATATTCGATTGGCCTGGGAATATTCGGTTTAGCGAGGGAATATTCGTATAACTACTCAATCATTGGTGGACCCATTAAATGTAATTATTGTCTGAGGAGAAAACGACAAAAATATTTTATTGAAATAACTATGCGAAGTTTTACCGTGGTTACCGCTGAACTACTTTTGGTAGTAAAAGTACGATGAATACGTGTGGTTGCATAAGTAAATATTACCAGTATTGATTATCGATGCTTATGTGAGAAGTCACCAGGTTTGATTCCATTATTGTCGATTAATAATATGAATTATTATAAGCGATAATGACGCTTTTGTTTTATTTGTATTATTAACGTAATAAAATAGAAACATCTTTTATATAAAAATAGAATTCTTTATTAAAGTTATTCTATAAATAGAATATATTATATTATGCATAGTGTTGCATAGTGTTTTGCATAGTATTGCATAGTGTTTTGCATAGTAAAATGTTTTTATATAAATAGAATATATTATATTTTATTTAAAAGATTTTTCTTTAAATATGGACCGTCAGATTAAAGTAAATCAATCTGGACCGCTTCATGGATTAGTTACTATGCATTCCATTTTCCTATAAATAAGCTCATTCCTTCATTATTTTCTTACGAATTCATTGAAACTCTGAGAGAGAAATTATAGAGAGAAAATTATAGAAAGAAGAAGAGTATTACGCTACTTCACTACTTCTATATTTAGTTCTTTTACTAAGTGGGTGTTATTCTTTCTTCTTGAAGAGAACTTCATTATTCCATTCATTATTATTCATTGAATAACTTTGTAAAAAAGTGGCATACCCTATACATAACCTCAGTATACGCCAGATACCCTATACTTGGTGAAATCCTTATGTTATTCCATTGCTTATTATTCTCATTGGAATAACTTTTGTGATACAGCGCCGGTTACCCTATATTGGTGACATTCTTCTATTATTCATTTGGAACATCCATGCTCATGTGTTTTACACCGACACGGTTCCGCTTTTTATTATTCTCGGCTGAACATCCTCGTCTCATGTGTTTTTACACCGACCGTTAATCTTTATCATTCTCATTGGAATATCCTATCTGTGTTTTACACAATCGAACTGTTCCATCTTTATTATTCTGTTGGAACATCCCAGCTTGCAGTGAATTTCACCCTGACACGTTTAGTTATTATTATTCTATTGAATAACTTTGCTCTATGCAAGTACCGCATGCACGGTGATTTCTTTTGTTATTCCATTCTTTATTATACCCAAATTGGTTAAAACTTTGACTTCTATACTCCATGAAATTAGTAGAATATCCTTGATATTTGCGTTTCATCCAAAGATCTTTCATGGAAATATTCTTCCGATCATTCTTGAATTTTACTCTACGAAAACAAGATCATGTTGACAATTTGGGCGTTAATAATTCATGGATTAAATAATTCTTGAACTTGTTTTATTGAATTATTATGTCATTGTCATCATCCTCATGTTATATTATGTTATCTTTGGCTTACGTGCATAGATGAACTTAGTATGATTATGACCGTGGATCATTCTTAAGATAATCATGACTTGATATAAATGATGTGACAAAAAGTCCTCAAGTATTCATAATGCGGTGATGGTTAGTTTTTGGTATGATTATGACCAGGGTGATTCTAAGATAGTCATGACCATTGATAATTTGATGAAAATCCTTGACCGTAGTACAGGGGATGATTAGATGTGGTGGTTTATTTATTAAAATCGAGTCTCGTGATAAAAATTGATGAAAACCTTTTAAAACCTAAAAGATAGTAGACTTTATTCTCTACTTGACTCTTCTAATGGATTGCTAATTCCGCCGCAGCTTAAACCGGTTGTCTATTGTATTTTATCGCTTTAACATCATTGAAGGCTAATGATAATTTATTCTCGCATTATCTTAGTCATAATATTTCTTCTTTGGGCTAGTTGAGCTCACCCTTTCTTTCACCGTTTCTCTTGAAAATGAGAACATATATTTGGGACGAGTCGGGGAACGAAGTAATGGTCCAGAGGATAGCATTAGTAGTCCTCACTATTCTATGAAATAATGTGATAATAGTTGTAATGAGGTCTCCTTTTGAGTTTGTATAATATCTAGTAGACAAAATTTGTATTCAAACTCACAGTTTATGTCGTATTGTACACGACAGTTAGGTTAGTAAGTTGTATTTGAATTTATGTACCATGTAAGTGGCGACCCAAGATGGGTGACGTATACTTAATTTTGGGGGCGTCACATGGACCCTTTGGCATTTGATGCTCCGGCTTTACACGTTGACAAGTTAAACACCTCGAGATAAACTCCGCGATCTCTCTTTTCATATTGCTCCACCAAAATGTATGTCGAAGATCATGATACATTTTGGTACTCCCAGGATGGATTGCAAACGGTGTGTTGTGTGCCTCCATCATGATTCTATGCTTCAAGTCAGAATCGTTAGGAACACAAAGTCTGGAGTTGACTCGAAGTATTCCTTCTTCATTGATTCTTGCTTCTGGAATAACACCTTCTTGCACTTTCTTCTTCATACGCATCAACTCCATGTCCGTAGCTTGAGCAGCTTTAACTTTATCGATTAAAGTCGGTTCTACTCGTATGTTTGATATCATTACATGGGTACTTGGAGCCTTCATCTCTATCTCCATCCTTTGCAAGTCATACAAAATGGGCCTTTGTGTTAACAACATTGCACTCGTACCCGCATATGATCTTCTACTCAATGCGTCAGCTACTACGTTTGCTTTTCCAGGATGATATTGGATGGTATGATCGTAATCTTTCAACAGCTCGAGCCAACGTCGTTGTCGCATGTTGAGTTCCTTTTGGGTGAAGAAATATTTGAGGCTTTTATGATCTGTATAGATCTCCACTTTCTCCCCATACAGGTAGTGTCTCCAGATCTTCAACGCGAAAACGACTGCTGCTAACTCCAAATCATGAGTAGGATAATTCCTCTCATATTCTTTTTTGAAGTCGTCATGAGGCATAAAGCTATGACTTTTCTAACCCTTTGCATGAGAAAACATCCTAACCCTTTGCAAGCATCATCAGAGATAACAAATCCATCCGAACCGGATGGTATTGTCGAATATAGGTGCTTAAAATGAGTCTCATCTTGAGTTCTTGAAAACTCTTCTCACAATCCTCGCTCCAACTGAATTTTATATCTTTACGAGTCAGCTGAGTTAATGGAGTAGCGATTCGAGAAAATCCTTCCATGAATCTCCGATAATAACCAACTAAGCCCGAAAAGCTACGTGACTTGATCCACCGACTTTTGTTGCTCCCAACTTTGTATGGCTTCAATCTTCTCCTGTCGACAGATACTCCATGTTTTGACACCACATGCCCAAGGAATGTCGCTTCCTCGCCGTAAACTCACATTTCTTCACTTGGCATATAGTTTGTTATCACGAAGCCTTTGCAGTACCAGCTTCAAATGGTGCTCATGATCTTCACGGATTTTGGAATAGATGAGGATGTCATCAATAAAGACAACAACGAACTGATCCAAATATTCCTTGAATACACGGTTCATCATATCTATGAAAGCAGCTAGAGCATTAGTCAATCCAAAAGACATGACTAAAAATTCATAATACCCGTCATCGGGAGTTCGGGCGCCTTTGGAATATCCTCAGTTTTAATCTTCAGCTGATGATATCCAGAACGAAGGTCGATCTTTGAAAAGAATTGTGCTCCTTGCAACTGGTCGAACAGGTCATCAATGTGAGGTAACGGATACCTATTCTTGATGGTGACATGGTTCAATTCTCGGTAGTCGATACAAAGTCACATACTCCTGTATTTTTTCTTTACGAATAACACAAGAGCACCCCAAGGAGATGTACTAGGACGAATGAAACCTATGTCTAACAATTCCTGTAGTTGGACTTTTAACTCCTGAAGTTCAATAGGAGCCATTCGATATGGGGTTTTAGAAATGGGCTTTGTACCCGGTTCAAGATCAATAAAGAATTCAACATCACGTTACGGGGTAGACCGGAAGCTCTTCGAAAATACATCGTGAAATTCTCTAACAATGTAAATATTATTCAAATCGACTTGTCTTTGTTCAAATCCATAACATGGGCTAAGAAAGCTTGACATCCGTTTTTAATAAATGAATAGCTTTGTGGCTTGATATGACGATGGTCGATTTTAGTGGTTTAGTAGTTTGAATTGTATGACAAAGTTGGTTAGGAATATAAAACTAACAACCTTACGAAAACAATCAATTTTAGCATGATGAGTGGTTAACCAATCAATTCCTAAAATCACATCAAAAGTAAGTATCTTTAAAGAGATAATATCAACAGGTAATGTGATAGTGCTAACTTGGATCATGCAAGATTTATAAACTGTAGATGTAACGAAGGTTTCACCCAATGGAGTTTCAACAGATAAGTCAAAGTCCAATTTCTCCAGAGTCAAGTTTAAATGTTGAGCACAAGCAAGAGAGATAAAAGAATGGGTAGAACCGGTATCTAATAAGGTATAAATTTGCAAGAGTTCAAGATTAGCTTACCCGTGATCACCTCGTTCGGGTTCCTCGCATTTTGGGCGATCCACGACAAACGCCTTTCAGAAACAATTTAACTTTGACTTGTCCGGACAAATTTTGGAGTCACCATCCTGTTGAACTTGGTTTCGCAACTAGACAATCTCTAGCTATATGACCTTCCTTTCCACAGTTATAACACACCTTGGATTGTTGTGGGCGGTTTGAATGATGTGTCCCTCCTTCCCAAATTTTTGTAACAAACGCGGTGCGTGCTCGTTCTCTCTCCCTAAAAATAGTTGATGTTTGTCTTTGACGTCTTCACGTTATCATTGTTGTACCTTCTCTTCTTGAAATCTCCTCCCAACTCGCTCCTTCTATTATCACGGCCACGATTACCACCAGAGTGGTTACCGCTTTTGTCCGAATGTTTTCCTCCCTGCTGGTTTTCATTGCTTCGATGATTGCCGCCACTGGTATGACCCTGGTTGTGGTCCCTTGGTTGAACATACTCATTATCTCGCTCTAATAATTGAGCCCTGTATACAACATCTGAATATAAAGAAAATTTATGAGAGATAAGATATTGTCGATTCTCGGGCTTTAGACCTCTCAAAAACATCCTTGTCATTCGTTCCTCATTTTTGACCAAATGAGGTGCAAACCTGGATAACTCTGCAAACTTCACCTCGTACTGGGACACCGTCATGTTGTTTTGTTCCAGTCTGATAAACTCCACCTCCTTCATATGACGAATACTTTCAGGAAAGTACTTGTCATTGAATAGTTTCTGAAACGTTTCCCAAGACATGTTGAGTGTAGCAGGCTGGGTACGCTTCACAGACTCCCACCGGTAGTCTGCCTCACCGCGAAACATAAAGGTGGCGAATGGAACCTTATGTTCCTCCATGCATCTCAAGACATCGAATATCTAGGTAATTTGCTTGACCCACGTTTCCGCCATGATCGGATCCGGCTTTCTCTTAAATTCTGGTGGTCCCAACTCCTTGAACTATTTGGCTGTGACAAGCCGTGCATTACTAGCATTTCTACCCGTATTTTGTGCACGAGTCTCCCTCGTCTGGTTTTACATGAACTGCAAAAAACTTCTAAACATCCCATCATTCATCATTTGTTCGGTAGTGTTGTTTACAGGAGGAATATTGCCTTCCTGTTGCACGCACGCTCCACAGGTGGTGATCAAAGGTGTCTCCACAATCGATTTACTCCATTATTAACGTTCTCACCGCCATTCTTAAATCTTCGCCATAAAACAAGGGTTAATAGTCATGTCATATTTTATCCCTATACTCGATCACCAAATAAACACCAAATAAACTTAGTCAGTCATACTAGTGAAGGAATTCCCCTGCTCTCCTCCTAGTTCTTGTCTCACATCTCGGCCGGGATCATATCCTAAGCTCGATACTAACCGTGACGCCCCCAAAACAGTATACATCACCCATCTTGAGTCGCCAGACATACATGGAACGAAACAAATACAACTTCAGTAATATAATTGTCGTGCAAAATACGATAACACATATACTGTGAGTTTGAATATAAATATTGTATACTAGAGAGTATACAAACTCAAAAGGAGTACTCATTACAATTATTGATACACTATTTTACAAAAATAGTGAGGACTACTAAACAACTATCTTGAATCATCACTCCATACCCCGACTAGTTCCTGCTAAATTCTCTCCTCCCTGAGAAGAACAATGGAACAAAAGGAAAAGGGTGAGCTCAACTAGCCCAATAAAGAATATTATGACTAAGATAATATACAAAAATTATCATTAGTCTTCAACAGGAAAATCTGATAAAATATAATAGACAACAAGTTTTTTAGATCAACAATCGTAATGGAAGCAAAGAATCCATTAGAAGAGTCAGTAGAGAAAGAATTCTACTATCTTCTAAGATTTAAAAGTTCATCATCAATATTTTATCCCTGTAACATCAATCAATATTCATATTGAATCAAATATTCATCTTTGCACTACAGGCCAAAGATATTCATTTGTATCACCAGTTGGTCATGTTCATCTCAACACCTGTTCATCTTTGCACTACGGGCCAAAGATATTAATTAGGTAATCATTCATCTTTGCACTACGGGCCAAATATATTCATTAATATCATCATTTAGGACTGAGGATGATGAAAAATATTTTAAAGGAACGAATCCAGTGAAACAAAATAACAAATATTAGAGATTCGTATTACAGTTTATCCAAGTTCAATAATACTCCAATATAACCAATTTTGAAGAAGAATTCAAAAATAAAGATCAAAACATGGATACAATCAAAGATAGTAACCATAATAGACAACTTGGACAAAAAAGAAGAAAATTTCATTTTTTAATTGAATAAGGTCAAGTATTCGTGAATAGTGTCGATATCGTGAATAGTCTTGAGTATACGTGAATAGTAACCCCGACACAAAAAGTTCCAAATTTGATAAAAAGTTTATACCAATCCGGCATAATGATATTGAAGAAAATATCATTTTAAGAAGAATATAACACCCCTTACCTCAAAATAACCGTATTTCTGACTGAATTTCGGATATAGTGCTGACAGAAACTTGCACTGAATAACAACTCTTAAAGTATCTAAATACTCACAAAAATACGCTCAATAATCTACTATCTTCTACTAATTAAAAATGTATAATAAATATTTTATCGTTGAGACTCAGCTTAATAAATAATCCACATCATCGAATCACCCCACGCACTACTACCAAGGATATTCGTTAATATCACATCCATGAATTTATATTTCATCATTTGAGACTCACCGATAATCAATCCATATCATCAATTATCCATGCACTACGGCTAAGGATATTCGTTAATATCACGACCACGAATTATCCATGCACTACGGGCAAAGATAATCGTGTTTTCATCAACCATCGTGATCATGCCATAAAACAATTCATCTTTGCACCCTTGGCCGAAGAGAATCCATAGCCATAATCATACCAAAAACTGCCCATCAATGCACTACGGGCCAATGAGGACTTTTTCCACATCATTTATAACATTACGGTCATGATTATACCGAATAATCCCTGGTCATAATCATACCAAGTCCATCTATGCACTACGGCCAAAGATGACTTTCAACACAATATAAGCATGAAGATGATGACAATGATATAAGAATCAATCAAATGAGATAAATGATAACTATTAAACATTTATAATACAATTTATCCAGCGTTCAATAATAACCAAATGTTATCAATCACTTAATAATCTCATAATCTAATATCATTAATATTATAACAATATTTTAATCATTTCTTAAACTTATAAACAATTTATTTCAATTGTTTACACTTTATCAAATAATGCATTTAATCATTCAAAATGTCATACTCATAAGATTTCATCATCAATGATCAAATCCTCATCAAAAATCTGCATATACCCTATATAGGATTCTCAAGCCATAAAATCCTATTTTCCAATTTTATTACTTCACATAACATATTTAATTCTTTTTACTCATAACTAGTTCATTTTCATGAAAAATACCAAATCAGTCCCAAAAATATTTCTTTTAAGGATTTAGCGAATATAGTCCCATCTTGAACATATATTTTTCTCGAAATTTTAAAATTCATTTACTATTTTTCATATGGCTAAAAGCTGCGAATATTTAGATATTTATCATAAATTGTACTTTTGTCCAAAAATTTCTCGAAATTTACAGGTATATACATTATATACATGTACTCCCAATAAAAATTTCACCAATTTTGGAGTTAACCACAAGGAGTTATAAGGGTTTACTTTTAAAATAGTCTTTTCCCATAAAATCCATAACTCTTAATCTATACATCCAAAAATCTCCATTTTTGGACACAATCTAGAAAACGTATCAAATTATCATTTCAAATTTTTCCAGAATTTTTGAGGGTCAGAAAAATTACGAAACTCCCCCTGACAGAAACCCCCTTTTAATGAAAATACTATTCGTATGAATACGAATGATTATTTACCATGCATGCGGTAATCTACATAGACATATTATTTCAACGGAATAATAAAGAATGGAACCAGGTCATGCGTAAACGCACAGATAAGATATTCCAACAGAATAATAAAAAATGGAATAATGTAAGAATTCACCGTGCATGCGATGAATCGCATGCATGTGTTATTCCAATAGAATAATAAATAATAGAACCAGGTCATGCGTAAACGCACAGACAAGATATTCTGACAGAATAATAAAGAATGGAATAATATAAGTTCTCTTTATGAATACGAACAAAATAATACCCCTTACTATAATAATAATAATAATAATATTCTTTACGAGTACGACAATTATATCCCCTACGAGTACAACAAATAATATCCCCTACTTTAAAAAGAAAAGTATTCCGACTGGTAGGGCGGGAATATACTTGAAGAAAACTTGCACTACGCTCAAAGCTTTCTTAAACTCTAAAGAAATACGCTTAAGATTATAAGAAGAAGAACTCTCTCTATAGTTTCTCTCTCTGAGAGTTTCAAAGAATTAAAAGAAAAAATGAAGGAATGAGCTTATTTATAGAAGAATGGATCAGATAAGTAACTAATTCATGAACAGTCCGAGTGATTTACTTTTAATCGGACGGTCCATATTTAAAGCAAAATCTTTTAAATAAAATATAATATATTCTATTTATAATCTAATAAAACGAATAACTTTATAAAAATATTCGCATTTTATATAAAAAGATTTTACTATGCAAAACACTATCTGTAATACTATGCAACACTATGCATAATAAAATATAATATATTCTAATTATTGTCTAATAAAACAAATAACTTTATAAAAGTATTCTGCATTTTATATAAAAAGATATTACTATGCAAAATACTATGCATAATAGAATATTATATATTCTATTTATAGTCTAATAAAACGAATAACTTTATAAAAGTATTTTATTTTATATAAAAGCTTTTCTGCTTTTATTACATTAATAATTCTAATAAAACAAAACCGAGTGACTTCTCACGTAAGCATCAATAATCAATCTCTGTATGCTACTATGCAACCACGCCAGATTCTCGTATTTTTTTAACACCGCAGTATTATACAACAGCTTAACAGTAAAACTTTCGCCCGTTATTTTCATAAAATATTTTTGTCGTTTTCTCAATCCGATAATAATTCCGTTGTGGGGTCCACTAATGATTGTACCATCGTACGGATATTCCCCGACAAAAAGAATATTCCCCTACTAATCGAATATTCCCCGACACAACGAATATTTTATATCAACATGCTTACTTTGCAAAAAAAAAAAATTCACATATTACCCTTAACTTTAAACTTTTATCAATTTAACTATTTACCAAAATAGAAAAATTGAATACTTTTATTTCATAAAATTCGGGGTCTCACATAATTTCTCACAAACTGTGTTTGTATTCAGATGTTGTAAATAGGGCTCAGTTATTGGAGCGCGATAACGAGTCAACCCAACCAAGGGAGAGCAGCTGAAAAAATGATAATACCAGTGGTAACAGTCATCGAAGCGGTGACAACAAAAGTGGAGGGAATCAACATGTCATCGAAGCAGTGACAACAAAAGTGGAGAGTCAAAGAATCTTCACGAGATGACAGTTCAATAACTATATGGCAATCTCCTGACATACGAACTGGAGCTGACTCAATGAGCTGAAACCCTATCAGAAGGAAGAAGGAAGGATAAGGGTGTTGCTCTCAAGGAAACTGAAAGTGCATCAAAGGCAACACTGAGATTGACTCTGATTATGATGAGGACGATGATGAAGACCTTGCTATGCTGGTGAAAAGATAAAGAAGGTTCATGCGTCAAGGCAAACCCCGCAAGCCAAAGAAAGTCAGCAATTACAGCAGCCAGGAGCAAATGAATGATCTATGCTACAACTATAAGAAGCATGGCCACTTCATTGCCAACTGCAACAAACCTCTAAGAGAAGAACTAAAGAAGAAAACACATGCAAAGAAGGAATACAAAGGCAACAAAAGGCCTCAGAAGAGAGACAAAGGCCTGGTAGCTGGAGGATCGTGGAGTGATTCAGACAATGACTCCAATGCTGACTCCGGAGATAATGAAGAACCACAAATGGCTAATATGTGCCTAATGGCCAAACAAGCAAAGGACAAACAAAATCTCAACATACATGATGTAAGTCTCGATGAGGTATTTAACTTCAACTCACCTGATGTAGACATAAATGATTTAAGAACTGCTCTGCATGGCATAACCACTGATCTACATCAATACATGAAGTGGTTCAGAGTTTTGTCTAAGGATCATTCACTTCTTCAAGAGGAGAAGAAGAAAGTTCAAGAAGAGCTTGAAAAATCCCTTCTAAGTACTAATCTTCTCTCCAAGCTTGAGGCTGAGAATGAGACCATAAAACAGACAAACACACTCAATGCACAAAGAGAGTCTAATCTAACCTCTAAAATTGAGAAACTAGAAAAGACTATCTCTGCATGGAACAAATCCTCATCATCCATGGACTCCCTGCTCTCTAGTCAGAGAAGTACATTCGATAGAACAAGCTTAGGCTTTGGGGATTCCATCTCAGAGCCATGTGTGGAAAAGACAAAGGAAACTAACACTAGTAATGCCTCAAATTTTAGTAGAAGCATTACCTTTGTGAAATCCTCACAGAAGGAAGAACAAGTTCAACCTTGTTCTACTGTCTCCATTCATACTCAAAGGAGTAAAGGATCTCATGCTGGCCTGGGATTCATAAAAGAGAAGAGTAAACTAATCTCTACTCACCAACCTCGAAGAATCGTAGAGTCAAGCAAGACCAACTCTACGAATCAACCGAGAAGGTACAGTAGAGGTAAGGCACACTCATCACTATTTATGAAATCCAAGGACAGGTGGAAGAATGAGAATTAGTTTAACAGAAAGACAACTAAAAAACCACACAAGTCCAAATGGAGGATGAATCATCATACACACACATGTATGCATCATACTAGATGTATTATATGCAATAAATATGGTCACAAGGCTGCCAAGTGTTATTATAATTCCATGCATGTAAGACCCAAGATTAAACAGATTTGGGTCCCCAAAGGCACTAACAAAGAAGGACCCATGCAAATATGGGTACCAAAATGAAGGTTCAATGTTTTGACAGGAAAAGAGCTCCACGATCACTACATAGTATCTGGACAGTGGATGCTCAAGGCACATGACCGGGAACAAAGCCCTTCTATCTAACTACATAGAGAAGGAGGGTCCTCACCATCTTTGGAGACAACGGCTCAGGCAAGACAAGAGGATATGGCTCTGCTGGCAATGGTGCAGTATCGTTCAGCAAAGTAGCATATGTGGAAGGTCTCCAACACAACCTTCTAAGCATCAGCCAACTCTGCGACAAGGGTCATCAAGTAACATTCCTCAACAACCAATGTCAAGTCAGAGATTTGAAAACATCTCGTTTGTAAAGCTAACCAGACAAGAGAAGGAAATGTCTACACAGTGAATCTTGGTCAACTAAGCTCAGACGAGACAATATGTTTTCTGGCAAAAGCATCTGAAAGAAATGAGCAAGCTATGGCATGAGCGCAATTTGTCGCACTTAAACTTCAAAAGTATGTCCAAACTGGCATCAAAAGATCTCGTTGCTGGCCTACCTAAGTTCAACTTCGTAAAAGAGAGTCCATGCAATGCCTGTCAGTTTGGAAAGCAAACCAGAAGCTCATTTAAGAGCAAAACTGCCAACTCTATCGACAAGCCCCTGCAGTTGCTTCACATGGATCTATTTGGGCCAATCCCAACAACTAGTCTTGGAGGAAAAAGATACTCTCTAGTTATAGTCGACGACTACACCAGATTCACATGGGTATTCTTCCTAACTTCAAAGGATGAATCGAGCTCCCAATTAATCAAGTGATTAGACTGATGATGAACGAGAAATGAGAGAAAATCAAGGCCATAAGGAGTGATCATGGCAGAGAATTTGACTTCTCAGAAATGGACCAGTTCTGCTCAGACAATGGCATCAGTCATAACTTTTCAGCTCCACGAACTCCTCAACAAAATGGAGTAGCTGAAAGAAAGAACAGAACCTTGATAGAGGCTGGAAGAACTCTACTAGCAGCAACTCATCTACTGAATACTTCAAGCGAAGATGTCAACACTACATGCTACACGCAGAACAGATCACTGATACACTCTACGATCAAGAAGACGCCCTACGAACTATGGAAAGGAAAAAAGCCAAATGTCAGCTACTTTCATGTTTTCGGCTGTGCAGGTTACATTCTCAACAATGGAAAGTAGTACCTGACAAAATTTTAGCCCAAGTCAGACGAAGGAATCTTTCTTGGATATGCCACAGACAGTAAGGCCTACAGAGTGTTCAACAAGAAGACACTGAGTGTTGAAGTCTCGATCCATATCATCTTTGATGAAACAGACTTAGACAACACAGTGCTTCAAGACACTACGATCGAGAGTACAGACACTACGAATGAAATCGTCGAGCCCAACACTATGATTGTAGTGCCAGATAGTGTAATCGTTGAGAGGCAAAATAAGATCGTAAAGAGGTCTATGCTAGACAATGAACCTCCACACCAAGAAGAAGAAATAGATCTTGAAGACTTAAGACAAGAAGGCATCGGGACAGATGTCCCAACCGGTAACAGATGGGCCAGAGATCACACTCAGGATCTAATCATTGGAGATCCGAAAAGCTAGAAGTCAAAACAAGAGCGCCACTCAAAATGAATGCTTTTATCTAAGCTTTCTATCTCAAATAGAACCAAAGAAGATAGAGGATGCTATGGAAGACTCTAGTTGGATAGAAGCCATGCAGGAAGAACTCAACCAATTTGAACGAAGCAAAGTATGCAGCTTGGTACCAAGACCAAAGAGTCATCCTGTCATTGGAACCAAGTGGGTCTTCAGAAACAAAATGGATGAAGATGGAGTTATAACCAGGAACAAGGCAAGATTAGTGGCAAAGGGCTACTCTCAAGAAGAAGACATTGACTACGATGAGACATTTGCACCTGTACCCAGACTAGAAGCCATCAGAATCTTTCTTGCCTTTGCTGCTCACATGAAGTTCAAAGTCTTTCAGATGGATGTCAAAAGTGCATTCCTAAATGGAGAACTCCAAGAAGAAGTCTATGTAGAGCAACCTCCAGGTTTCATCAATCCATCTCTTTCCAATTATGATTATAGATTAGACAAAGCCTTATATGGTCTTAAACAAGCACCTAGAGCATGGTAGGAAACACTAACTAACTTCTTAATTGAAAATGGGTTCACTAGAGGCAGAGTAGATACCACACTATTTCTTAGAAAGCATAAAGACAAAGTCTTATTAGTTCAAATATATGTTGATGATATTAGTTTTGGTTCTATTGACGAAAAGTTATGCAAGAGATTCTCTAAGCTGATGCAAAGCAAGTTTGAAATGAGCATGATGGGTGAGCTGAATTTCTTCTTTGGACTGCAAGTAAAGCAGACTGATGAAGGAATTTTCATAAACCAAGCTAAGTACATCAAAGACTTACTCAAGAAGTATGGTATGGAATCAGCCTCTCCCATGAAGACGCCAATTGCTCCTGCAACCAAGCTTGAAAAAGATGAAAAAGGTAAAAGTATTAATATAACTCAATATAGAGGTATGATAGGTTCTCTTTTATATCTAACTACCAGTAGACCAGACATAATGTTTGCAACATGCATATGTGCTAGATTTCAGGCTAACACTAAAGAGTCACATTTATCTATTGTAAAGAGAATCTTCAGGTATCTCAAGGGTACACCTTACTTGGGGCTTTGGTACACCAAGGAATCCTCGTTTGAACTAATAGGATACACAGATGATGATTTTGCAGGATGAAAAATAGATAGAAAGAGTACCAGTGGCACCTGTCAATTGCTAGGAAACAGACTTGTGTCCTGGTTTAGAAAAAAGAAAACTCAGTGTCTACTTCAACTGCAGAAACTGAATACATTCTTTCTTTGGCAAATTCTTTGTCTTCGAGATCCTATGGATGAAAAATCAGCTAGCTGACTATGGGTTTGATTTCAAATCTATTCTCATTCACTGTGATAACACAAGTGCCATAGCAATAACTCATAATCCTATTATGCATTCTAGGACTAAGCATATAGAGATAATGTTTCACTTCATTAGGGATCATGTACAAAATGGAACTATATCTTTACAATATATCCCTACTGAAAATCAACTTACTGATGTCTTTACAAAACCTCTAGATGAATTCAGATTTAATAAGTTCATAAGTGAGCTAGGCATGCTAAATCTATAACCATAAAATATATGCTCTAGATTATGCTAACCATAATAGATACAAAGGATGAACTCAAAATCGTAGACATGATCAAGGGAAGTCCACAATCGTAGAGCTGAAGAAACAAAACCACCTCAACGATTGTAGCAAAGACTCAACCATCGTAGAGCAGACTCAACGATGACAAAAGCCCCATCAATAAAGCAAGAGTGCATCCTGTGATGATAAGCTTTAAAACACAGCAATATCTCTGATAAGCGCCTCAAGAACAAACCTAACCATTGACTCACTCCAAGAGGTTGGCCCTTCCTGAGTTACCTTAAAAGAAAGCTATGTCAAAAACTCATCACAAGGATCCGGTCAAACTTAAAGAACATAGATCAGACACGACGAATGATGGACAGACTCGACGATCATAGAACAGACACGACGAATGCTGGACAGACTCGACGATCGTAGATCAGACTCGACAAATACAAAGCACTCAACGATCACAAAACTGCCTCAACGATCGTAGTCCTCCCTAAGGACACCTCAGCTCTGCAGGAGCCAAGGGAAAATCAGTACAATCCCTATCAGTCAAAATCGTAGAGCCAAGCAAAAGACGACACCTGTCCCACTAAGAAAAAAGGAGAGAGGGAAGTTGCAAGTACAAATTGAAATCATATTTTTTGAAATCAGAAGTTCGAAAGATTATCTCTCTCATCCTCTCTCAAAGCAGAAACCCTAAATCAGAAGAAAGTTCAGTCATATCTCACTTCTAACTACAAAATCAATGGCGTCATCCAGTGTTATCTCAGGCTACAGACTCTGTTTTGAGGAGTTCAAAACAGCTCAACCCAAGTTCCACAAAACCCTGGCCTTACTGAAGAAGGCAGGTCTCGAAGAAGCCTTGAGCACAGATACATTGATTTATCCCATTTAGTGAAAGAGTTCTACAGGAATGGAGTATTTCAAAATGACATCATCACTACGAGAGTAAGGGATGTGGTAATCAGACTGAAAGCCGAAGACATCAACCTCGCCCTAGGTCTCAAAAATGAAAGGCATCCATTCTTAGATAGCGTAGACTTCCAAGAGGGACTTAGAAGAATACATCACAAGAAACTCCCCTCTGTGAAAGGGTAAAAGAAGAAGGAGTTCCCATAGAGGTATGAATTTCTAGCCGATATAGTTGGAAAATGTATATGCTGCAAGAGCTCAGGTCATGACTCTATGAATGAAGTTCAACTTCAGCTCATGACTGCCATGAGTTATGGAATACAACTCAACTATGGAGCCCTATTGTGAGACCCCAGATTTTATCAATAAAGATTTAAATTTTGTCGAAATAATTTTTAATATTATGGTGTAAATTTGAGATAATATTATAGTTGTGGGTAGTATTTATAAATTTTGCAAAGTATGCAAGTGGTTATATTATATTCGATTTGGTGGGGGAATATTCGGTTTAGCGGGAATATTCGCATAACTACTCAATCATTGGTGGACCCTGACAATGAAATTATTGTCGGATTGAGAAAACGACAAAAATATTTTATTGAAATAACGGCGGAAGTTTTACTGTGGTTCTTGTTGAACTACTTTCTCGTAGTAAAAATACGATGAATACGTGTGGTTGCATAGTAGCACACCTGTATTTGATTATTGATGCTTATGTGAGAAGTCACTCGGTTTGATTCCATTATCATCGATTAATAATATGAATTATTATAATGATAATGACGTTTTGTTTTATTCGTATTATTAACGTAATAAAATGAAACATCTTTTATATAAAATAGAATACTTTATTAAAGTTATTCTATAAATAGAATATATTATATTTTATTATGCATAGTGTTGCATAGTGTTTTGCATAGTGTTTTGCATAGTATTGTATAGTGTTTGCATAGTAAAATGCTTTTATATAAATAGAATATATTATATTTTATTTAAAAGATTTTTCTTTAAATATGGACCGTCAGATTAAAGTAAATCAATGTGGACCGTTCATGGATTAGTTACTATGCATTCCATTTTCCTATAAATAGAAGCTCATTCCTTCATTATTTTCTTACGAATTCATTGAAACTCTAGAGAGAGAAATTATAGAAAGAAGCTATAGAGAGAAAATTATAGAAAGAAGAAGAGTATTCTGCTACTTCACTACTTCTATATTCAGTTCTTTTACGGTAAGGGGTGTTATTCTTTCTTCTTGAAGAGAACTTCTGTTATTCCATTCATTATTATTCTGTTGAAATAACCTGTAAAAGTGGTATACCCTATACATAACCTGTATACGCGGCATACCCTATACTTGGTGAAATCCTTATGTTATTCCATTGCTTATTATTACATTGGAATAACTTTTGTATCTGTGATTTACCTATACTTGGTGACATTCTTCTATTATTACATTTGGAACATCCTCATGCATGTGTTTTACAGGACTGGTTCCGCTTTTTATTATTACATTGGAACATCCTGTTTTGTGTGTTTACACCGGACTGGTTCCGTCTTTATCATTCTGCTGAATATCCTATCATGTGTTTTACACCCGGATCTGGTTCCATCTTTATTATTCTGCTGGAACATCCTGTCGATTATGTGAATTTCACCTAACTTTGGTTCCGTTATTATTATTACATTGGAATAACTTTGTCTGTCAATCTGCACCGCAGCATGATGATTTCTTTTGTTATTCCATTCTTTATTATACCCAGTTTGGTTAAAACTTTGACTTATATACTCCATGAAATTAGTAGAATATCCTTGATATTTGCGTTTCATCCAAAGATATCTTTCACGGAAATATTCTTCTTCGATCATTCTTGAATTTTACTCTATGAAACGATGATTATGTTGACAATTTGGGCGTTAATAATTCATGGATTAAATAATTCTTGAACTTGTTTTATTGAATTATTATGTCATTGTCATCATCCTCATGTTATATTATGTTATATTTGGCTTACGTGCGTAGATGAACTTAGTATGATTATGACCAGGATCATTCGGTATAATCATGACTTGATATAAATGATGTGACAAAAGTCCTCGGTGGCACAGTAATGCGATGATGGATAGTTTTGGTATGATTATGACCGAGGGTGATTAGGGTATAGTCATGACCATTGATAACTTGATGAAAATCCTTGACCGTGGTGCGGGGATGATTAGATGTGGTGGTTTATTTATTGTCGAGTCTCAGTCTGATAAAAATTGATTAAAACCTTTTAAAACCTAAAAGATAGTAGACTTTATTCTCTACTTGACTCTTTTAATGGATTGCTTATTCATTGCAGCTTAAACTAGTTGTCTATTGTATTTTATCGGTTTAACATTTGTTGAAGGCTAATGATAATTTATTCTCGCATTATCTTAGTCATAATATTTCTTCTTGGGCTAGTTGAGCTCACCCTTTCTTTCTTTCCGTTCTCTTGAAAAATGAGAACATAGGCCGGAGACGAGTCGGGGAACGAAGTAATGGTCCGAGAGGATAGCATTAGTAGTCCTCACTATTCGTGAAATAGTGTGATAATAGTTGTAATGAGGACTCCTTTTGAGTTTGTATAATATCTAGTAGACAATATTTGTATTCAAACTCACGGCCAGCTTTATGTCGATATTATACCTACGCTTATATTAATAAGTTGTATTTGAATTTATGTACCATGTAAGTGGCGACCCAAGATGGGTGACGTATACCTAATTTTGGGGGCGTTACACCTATTGCTCGATTGGATTGGTAAGTGGCTCGTCAACTCAAAGAAGTCAAAAAGCCCTCAGAAGATGCTATACGGGCGATTCATAAGTATCATTCTACAATCAACCCTGGGTGATAAAATTGGGGATGAAGAAGGAGAAGCTATCAACCCAAATAGACGAATGACCCAGAAATTATTTGAAAATTGGAAGAGGAACCCAGCTGAGTATGTTCGAATGATGACCGAATCTAGTGGAAGAACTGAGGATCTGAAGGACTCAGGCCTTCTAGGAAACATGTCTGTGGTCAGGGAGATCGAAGAAGAAGAAGAAGAAGAAGAAGAAGAAACCAACAAAGAAGAACCCTCTTTCCTTACCTGAAAGAGCAAGGGCAAGAGGAAGCTAAAGGCTAGACTGGTAGAAGAGCCTTAAGGATCTACCACTGATATACCTGTAGAGTCCTCTGATATAGACACTCTAAGGATGCTAAGAAGAAAGTAGCAGTAAGATGAAGCAAATGAGGATCAGGCTACCATATCCCAGATCCTGAAGAAGAACAAAGTTAGTCATAATTCCAAAAGGCCATCAGTCACCTCAATCGTAGAGTCTCTACTGTTCGTAGAGACCAGACCAAGCATGGCATGTAAGGAAGTAGCTGCTTCAAGCATAGTGGTTGTTGAACAAGACAACACTGAGGTTCAAGAAAGTTCTAAAGCTGTGGCTAAGCCTAGTAAATCAAGGAGAAAGCTGGTCAAGAAGTACATTATTGAGAATGAAAAAGTGCTCAAGAAGGAAGACAAGAACATGGTTGCCCAAGAGGAAAATGCTCCAGCTGAGGGGGAGATCCTTGAGATTCTCATGATAGAGAATACACCAGCTAAGGGGGAGATGCTTGAAGCTCAAGAAGATGCTCCAATTGAGGGGAAGTTTATGAGCTTACAAGAAGATGATCAAGTTGAAGGGGAGCCTCAAGATATCTCCATGGCAGAAGAAGATGTCCCTACCAGAAATGAAGAGGAACCAGTAAAAGATCATCAAGAGCCCATTGAGATAATGGAGTCCTCCAACGAAGATAGAGAAGAGGAAGAAGAAGATGATGACCTTCAGATCACTGATGTTGGCAGAGATGGGTATATAAGCTATCTCTACAATCAGATGTTCTCATACCTACCCATGATGCCATATCATCAAGCCCAAATCCTAAACTCTTGGGATCACATGTTCTGGAGCTTCAAAGAGTATCCAGCCATCTCAGTATTAGCTCATAGATTTCCAGGGAGATTTAATTTTGCCAAGAAATTGCTTACCAACAACTCTTCCTCAAAGGATAAACTTGAGGTACTGTCTATCCCAAACCTCTTCAGAGTTAATCACTTACCATCATCCTCATTTAGCTATTTTTATGAATTTCCACAATGGTTGGAAGTGATACTTCATTCACTAAATCATTTTCCAGTTGCAGAATCCCAAAATTTTGTAACTGAGGAACCAAATGCACTCAACTTTATTTTGCTCCCACAAACCACCAACTCTACGATCCCTGACTCTAGTCCCATCGTAGAGTCCCAAATAGAAATTATAGAGCCATATATTCCAAACATAGAAACTCAGGCCCCTCCATCAGACATACCATCCTCCTCCTCCAATGACTATTTTAGTCTTGATCTTGCTCTCTACTCCCTGCAAGATCAATCCCAGAAAAGATCCCCTCCATTCAACAATCCTCAAAGCAATGATACTCTTCCAAATCTGCCCACAAAAGATGACTTAAATGAAGTGTCCAAGAACATGGTCAAGAACATTGAAGAAAGCCTGGACACTTACTCAGACCTCATTCATCTCCGGTTGAATCAAATGATCAATGCTGCAAATAATAATTCTGGCACTCTAAATGCTGAGCTTACAAAGAAGCTGAGGGAAATTATCCAAGAAATTCTTCAAAGCATGAAGGACAGAGATGAGATTCATTTCCAGATAGCTACCAAGCAAAGAGAGGCTATTCTTGAAATGCAGAGAAATCAAGAAGTCCAAAATAAACTCATGCTGGAGAACATCATAAACCTGAAAGCTTCAGTCAAAGAATTCTAGAAAGCTAATGTGAATCAGGAACAACAGACTGACATTGTTCTCACTGCCCTCCGAAACAAAGAAGCTAGATCTGAAATCCAGATCAAGGAAAGTCGAGAGGACATTGCTCAGACACAAAGCCAACTAAACAAGCTTGTCCAAGGAGTAAATTGACTTTATGCAGACATTCAAACCCTTGATGCTGACATAAAGGGGGAGAATAAAGGGAAAGGAGTTCAAGGAGCACAGGGAGATCAGGGCAGAGGCAGAGGAGGTCAAGGAAACCAAGAAAGGGGAAGATGACAATTTTCACGAAGCCCTCCTGCAAGACAGTTCCGCCAACAGACTCGACGATCAAGCAATCAGACTCAACGATCTGATCAGCAGGAAGTCTTGATGGCTCAGCCTTTAAGAAGTCAAGGGCCAACTACTAGCTCATCAAATATAACCACCACAAGCCTAAGAATGCCAATTGGAGATCCAGCATTCATGAATAAGCATGATCACAACCCGATAGTAAGACCAAGTGAGCTAGAAGAGTTAGCCAGAAGGGATGAAGCTAGCAGGAAAAGAAGGGCTGAGGAGTATGGCAATCCTCCAAGGAAAAGGTCAAAGAAATAGAGATAACTTGAAACTTTAAATTCTTATTGATGTAAGCTAAACTGCAATATTTCTTGAACATCAATAAATTCATGCTTATTCTCTAGAAATTTCAGTTGCTCACTGAAATACTAAGTCATGTTTAAATTTCTTACAAATGCATCTAGACACTAATAATCATGACAACAAATCTCCTTGGTTATGTCAACATCAAATAGGGGGAGATTGTTGGGAGAATGCATATTATGATTTGATGTTTTAATGTATATGCTCATGATTATTTGTAAAGTCCTTCAAGTAAGATATGTATAAGGACTTAGTGATAGATCAAATTTGTTAGGTTGATCTAAGCTCTTAACGTGTATCATTCTTTCATAGAATGTATAGATAGAAAGATCAAAGCTATTAGGTTGATCTTGAGATGTAATAGATAGGCTTCAAAGAAGTCAGAGTGTATAAATCTGATGAACATTGCAGAAGTCAAGGCAGAAACGTAGAGCTTCAAAGATCGTAGTGTGCCTGCCTTGAAGGGCCTCTTCGGAAATCGTAGAGTGGTCCCAACGTTTGTCGAGCCAACTCAACGATCGTAGTGTGCTGAAGGAAACGTAGAGTTTATAACTCAAGCAAGCAAAGATCATAGTGTGCAAAGACTTAAGAGAAATCGTAGTGCTCTCGGCTTATAGCATCAAACTAGGCACCAAGGTGATAAAATTGATGATAAACTTTTTAAATCATAGAAGATAGTAGATATCATGCTCTACTTGACTCTTCTAATGGATTGCTTGTTCCGTTGTAGTTAAACTTGATGTTTATTATATTTTATCAGGTTAACACTGTTGAATGCTAACGATAATTTATTTTACATTATCTTAGTCATAATATTTCTTACTGGGCTAGTTGAGCTCACCCTTTTGCTTTCATTGTTCTCTTCAGGAAATGAGAACGTAGCTAGGACTAGTCGGGGAACGGATTGACGGTCCAGATGTTTACATTAGTAGTCCTCACTATTCAATCAAATAGTGTGATAATAATTGTAATGAGGACTTTATTTGAGTTTGGATACTCTCTACGAGACATTATCCGTTTTGAAACTCTCAGCTACGTTTTGTCGTACTGTATAAAAGAAGATTGTATTTAAATTATGTACCATGTATTTGGCGACTCAGAATGGGTGATGTATACCTATTTTGGGGGCGTCATAGTTGGTATCAAAGCTTAGGGATATAATCCCTGTCTGAGATGTGAGACAAGAACTAGGAGGGGAGAGACGGGGAATTCCTTCGCTAGTATGACCTACCTATGTTTATTTGGTATTTAATTGGTCGGTCAGAGTATAGGGATAATATGTGACATGTCAATTAACCCTTGTTTTGTGGCAGTATTTGAAAATGGCATCCGAAAATATTGAGATAAGTAATGAAGCACATGAGACCGTTGAGTCACCAACGATCAATAATCAGGATAATGTGTATCAGGATGGCAATAATCCTCAAGAAAATAAATGATGAACAATGGGATGTTCAGAGGCTTTATGTAATTCATGCAACATCAGGCGAGAGCGACTCCTGTTCAAAATGCTGGTGGAAACACTGGCAACTCTCGAGACGATCACCGCTAAATGGGATTCAAGGAGCTGGGACCACCATAGTTTATTGGAGAGCCAAAACCACTTAAGGCGAAGACGTGAATAAAATAGATCACCAAGATATTTGATGTCTTAGGATGCTCCGAGTAGCAAAAGGTTCCTTTTGCCACCTTTATGTTGCGAGGAGAGGCAGATTACTGGTGGGAATCGATAAAGCGTACTCAATCTGTTGGGAGAATGTATATTATGATTTGATGTTTTAATGTATATGCTCATGATTATTTATAAAGTCCTTCAAGTAAGATATGTACAAGGACTTAGTGATAGATCAAATTTGTTAGGTTGATCTAAGCTCTTAACGTGTATCATTCTTTCATAGAATGTATAGATAGAAAGATCAAAGCTGTTAGGTTGATCTTGAGATGTAATAGATAGGCTTCGAAGAAGTCAAAGTGTATAAATCTGATCAACATTGCAGAAGTCAAGGCAGAAACGTAGAGCTTCAAAGATCGTAGTGTGCCTGCCTTAAAGGGCCTCTTCAGAAATCGTAGAGTGGTCCCAACGTTTGCCGAACTAACTCAACGATCGTAATGTGCTAAAAGAAACGTAGAGTTTACAAGTCAACGATCGTAGAGTGCTCTCGAAAATGTAGAGTTTACAACTCAAGCAAGTAAAGATCGTAGTGTGCAAAGACTTAAGAGAAATCGTAGTGCACTCGGCTGATAGCATCAGACCAGGCACCAAGGCGACAAGTCACCATGATCTGAATCGTAGAGTATCATCTGTCTTGTGTTAGAAAACGTCGAGCTCATAATTTGTGTGGAGATAGGTTCCAACAAAAGAGGAATGGATTCTAAACGCTGCAGTACTCACCAGTCCCAAAGTCATAAGAAATATCCTTAGTATGCAACAAAGAAGCGTATTGAAGAAGCTAAGGAAAGTACCATTGGTAAGGGGGGAAAACACCTTTTCAGGTGTTAGGTGAAAAAATAGTCTGCAGTGTCAGTGGGCCAGAATGCAGTTCAGAAGATGTGCAGAAATGTCTCCATCAAAGAATAAAAAAGTCAAATGCATTTAATGCTTCAACGGATTGATCCAATGGATAGTTTTAAAGATCGCATATATGCAAATCAAGTAGATGAGTGCAAGGACAAGCAAGCATTGAACAAACAACGTGAACAACTCTCAAAGCTCAACTCTACGATCTGAGAAATTGCAAAGCTTGCTCAGCTACTCAGTTCTTTCGAACAAGTGTTTAAACAGCAACTGAGTAGCAACCATCAAGAACTCAACATCTATCAATCAACTGAAGAAGAGTACCAAATCTGCTGGACTTGAAGAGTTCAAGAGTGAACTAAGAAGTTCCTAAACTGCTGATGTCAGAAGGAATCTGCAGATTCGTGGTTGTAAAAGACATCTTTAGTGGATTTCCTACTCGTTGAGTAGAAGAGTGGACTAGGAGCTTTAAGTGCTCTGAACCACTTAAAACGATTGTGTCTTTTATATTCATACTATAACTGCTATATCTGCCATAACTGCTATAACTGCCTCACTCTCATAACTCCACTACTTTGCAAGAGAGATTAAAACAAACATAAATTTCACTAAGTTTTAATCATCATTAACTAACAAATTTAAAACAAAAAGATTTTTTAAATATCTATTCACCCCCCCCCCCTTCTAGATAACTATTGTGCCTACTAGGAACTAACACAATCTGCCGCACTGAAGATGTCTTGGGAGAAGTTCCAAGAACTATTCAACGACAAGTACTTTCCCGAAAGTATTCGTCACATGAAGGAGGTAGAGTTTATCAAGCTGGAGCAAAACAATATGACCGTGTCGCAGTACGAAGCTAAGTTTGCCGAGTTGTCCTGGTTTGCGTCCCACTTGGTGGATAATGAGGAGAGAATGACGCGGATGTTTCTAAGATGTTTGAAACCCGAGATACGTTAATACTTAATTTCTCAAAACTGTGTTTGTATTCAGATGTTGTAAATAAGGCTAAGTTATTGGAGCGGGATAACGAGTCAACCCAACCAAGAAAGAGCAGCCAACAAAATGATAATACCAATGGTAATAGTCATCAAAGCGGTGACAACAAAAGTGGAGGGAATCAACATGCCAAAAATGGTAACCACTTCGGTGGTAATCATGGCCAAGACAATAAAAGTGGGAGTTTCAAGAAGAGAAGATTCAATAATGATGTAAGGACGTCAACAACATCACATGTTGTTAAGGAAATAGAACGACCGCCAGTCGTATGTTACAAATGCGGAGGGGAGGGACACATCAGTCCAAACTGTACGCAGTAGTCCAAATCATGTTATAATTATGGAAGAGAAGGTCACCTAGCCCGATTTTATCGTGCACCGAAGTCAAGTCCATCTGGGATGGAGGCATCAAAAGTCGTCCTAGATAAGATAAAACTGGTAGTTCAAGGGAGAGCATTTGTCGTAACCTCCCAAAAAGCAAGGAATCAAAACGAGGTGATCACGAGTAAGCTAATCAAAAACTCTAGCGAAGTCTATACCTTATTTGATATCGATTCTACCCATTCTTTTGATTCTCTTACTTGCGCTCAACGTTTAAATTTGACTCCAGAGAAATTAGACTTTGACTTATCTGTTGAAACTTTGTTGGGAGAAACCTTCATTACATCCACTGTTTATAAGTCTTGTTTGATTCAAATCGGTAACCGCACGTTACCTGTCGATCTTATCTCCTTAAAAATACTTTCATTTGATGTGATTCTAGGGATTGATTGGTTAACTACTCATCATGCAAAAATTGATTGTTTTCTTAAGGTTGTTAATGTTCCTAATCAACCTATTATGCGAATTCAAACGACCAAACCATTAAAATCAATCACGGCCATCTCAAGCCATAAAGTTATTCATTTATTGAGAAACGGATGTCAAGCTTTTTTAGCTCATGTCACAGATTTAAACAAAAATACGTCAGATTTGAATGATATTTCTATTGTTAATAAATTTTCTGACGTATTTCCCGAAGAACTTCCTGGCCTACTCTCGGAGCTTGAAATCGAGTTTGGTATCGACCTTGAACCTGCTATAAAACCGATTTCTAAAGCCCCATATCGAATGGCTCCTATTGAATTTCAGGAGTTAAAAACCCAACTGCAAGAATTGTTAGATATCGGTTTCATTCGACCTAGTACATCTCATTGGGGTGCTCCTGTTCTATTCGTGAAGAAGAAAGATGGAAGTATGTGACTTTGTATTGATTATCGAGAGTTGAATCACGTCACCATCAAAAATAGGTACCCATTGCCTCGCATTGATGACCTGTTTAGCTAGTTGCAAGGCGCCAAATTCTTTTTAAATATCGATCTTCGTTCTGGATATCATCAATTGAAGATTAAAACTGATGACATTCCAAAGACTGCTTTCAGAACTCGGTACGGGCATTACGAATTCCTAGTCATGTCTTTTGGATTGACTAATGCTCCTGCTGCCTTCATAATATGATGAACCGAGTATTCAAGGAATATTTGGATCACTTTGTGGTCATCTTTATTGATGACATCCTCATTTACTCCAAAAGTCGTGAAGATCATGAGCAACACTTGAGGTTGATACTCCAAAAGCTTCGTGAAAACAAGTTATATGCCAAGTTGAAGAAATGTGAGTTCTGGCTTGAGGAAGTAGCATTCCTTGGGCACGTGATATCAAATCATAGAATATCTATTGACCAGGTAAAGATTGAAGCAATTCAAAGCTGGGAGCAACCTAAGTCAGTGACCGAAGTACGTAGCTTTCTCGACTTAGCTGGTTATTATCGGAGATTCGTAGAAGGGTTTTCTCAAATCACTACTCCATTAACTCAGCTGACTCGGAAAGATATAAAATTCGATTGGAGCGAGGAATGTGAGAAGAGTTTTCAAGAACTCTAGAGGAGACTCATTTCAGCACCTGTTCTGACAATACCATCTGGCTCGGAGGGATTTGTCATCTACAGTGATGCTTTAGGCAAAAGGTTAGGATGTGTTCTCATGCAACATGGAAAAGTCATAGCCTATGCCTCACGACAACTCAAGGAATATGAGAGGAATTATCCTACTCATGATCTAGAGTTGATAGCTGTTGTTTTTGCTCTTAAGATTTGGAGGCATTACCTATATGGATAGAAGGTGGAGATCTATACGGATCATAAAAGCCTCAAATATTTATTCACTCAAAAGGAACTCAACATGTGGCAACGACGATGGCTTGATCTATTGAAAGATTACGATCATACCATTCAATACCATCCTGGAAAAGCGAACGTAGTAGCTGATGAATTGAGTAGAAGATCATATCGCGGTGCGAAAAGCGATATTGTCAACGCAAAGGCCCATTTTGTATGACTTACAAAGGATGGAGATAGAGTTAAAGACTCCAGGGACCCATGTGATGATGGCGAATATACGACTAGAATCGACTTTAATCGATAAAGTTAAAGCTGCTCAAGCTACAGACCTGGAGCTGATGCGTATGAGGAAGAAAGTTCAAGAAGGTGTTATTCCGGAAGCAAGAATCGATGAAGAAGGAATACTTCGAGTTAACTCCAGACTTTGTGTTCCTAACGATTCTGACTTGAAGTATAAAATCATGATGGAGACGCATAACACATCGTTTTCAATCCATCATGGGAGTACCAAAATGTATCGTGATCTTCGACATACATTTTGGTGGAGCAATATAAAGAGAGAGATAGCGGGGTTTATCTCAAGGTGTTTAACTTGTCAACGAGTCAAGATGGAGCATCAAGTGCCAAAAGGTCCATGGCAACCACTTGAAATTCACTACAACAAAAAGGGTTATTTTCGACGGAATCTTCCGTCGGTAATAAGCATATTCGGTCAAGGTTAACCTTATTTCCGACGGAATGTTCAGTCAAAAATTCAGTCGTATATAAGCAGGTCGAAATTAAGTCCGTCGATCTTTCGGTCGGGGATACTTAACCTCGACGGACTTATCATCGACTCAATATTCGGTCGAGGATACTATATGTCCGACTGAAACGCTTCGGTCAAGAGTATTCGATTGGTGATAAGCATGACATATGGCAGCATACCAAAAATAGGGAAATGCTTATTTCCGACGGAATTCCGTCGATAATAGTACTATTCCGTCGAGAATAATGATTTTTTTTTAATATTTTATTTATTTTTGCAATATCCAGGGACTTAACCCACATCTTGTACATGTACCTATATTCCAACAGCACATACACATACACAAGCTAACAATATAACCAATAACATGAATTACAATTACCAAGGCCGACAATATGTCAAAAACCAACTAAATGAGAAGTACAAAGGTCAAAAACATCCCATTAATCTAAACTAATGTATATCAAACATCTCATTAAGCTAAATTAAACTAAATGCCAAGGTTTAAACTACTATACATCAAAAATAATGTAAACTACAAACGAATGTAAACTAGGTAAAACTAGTAGAGAGAGCTCTTGATGATGAGGAGGATCATCGGGTGCGGCGCCGACGCCGCTTCTGAGTATGAAAATCGCCACCATCGCTATCCCGCCAAATCGGTCACACCCCGTTGATATAATATATATAATGCAACTCATTAGTCCATATATATGATTCAGCTTAAAGATAACTAAATGAAAATTAAATTACATGCAGAATATATATTTGAATTTAAAACGAATAGTATACTACTTGAAAGCAAATGAGGGTCGACTCAACATCGGCCAAACGCTGCCCCTCGACTAAGGTAACCACCATCCGAATAATCTCGTCGCAGATCGCGCCCATCGCTTCCTGAGAGGGGATACCCATACTTCTCGGTGGCACCAACCAAATTTAACGTCTCCGCGTAAGTTGATGGAGGCGAGAATCTACCGGGAAGGTCCTGACGATGGAACAACGGATCGATCTCAAACCTCTCTCCGACACCGCAGCCCATAACATCACTGAACAAAGTATCGTCTAAGCTAAGCGCCAGATGTGATGGTCCCACAGGGGCTCTCGACGACGAGCAACGTTGGCTAGAGCCTACAAAAAATAAATATAACATGAATAATATGGCAAATTTTCTTTATTCATAAACAAGAAATAAACTAAAATATTATACCTCCGGCAAGCAGTATAGTCGGTATCCCTAGAAACCCAAAGACTGACACCTGCCCGCTAGTACTAGTGGGAGTATCTTGAGACGCGACCCAAATAGTCGTCTCTTCGTCATGAGATAAACTAATCTCGAGCGGAGGGACGGTGGAATCTAACGTCTCAAAGATCGCCCCTAGCAACTTCACAACTCCCGCTATACATGGTCATGGATCTTCTCAAACCGCTTCCGTAATTTGATATATATACATGTGAGTTATCTTGGTATCATCATATAAATTACGTAATATTATCCTAAATAATATTTATTATAGTAAATGTATTACCCGTATAGCTAGTGTCACTTTAGACATCATCGTCGAATTCTCAAGTAGAGCCCTTCTACAGATGGACTCTATCCTTAACTCCATCATAGTAGAGAGGTCGGCCAAGCTATTCCGCATGGCCTAAATCATATACATTAAATAATATCAACTTAAATTACTATAGTTGCGCTTTAATATTAAACTAAACTAAAGATAAATACATACCGCTTAACCTCCTCAAACGATCATGCGAGCCGTAAGTATGTACAACTCGCAGCCTTGCCTCGATTCTTCTTCATCTACTCGACTTTGGTCTTGAACGCAAAGATCATCCCAAGACGCATACATCGCAACCCATGCCGATCTCGACATCGCCGCATGGATGATCTCAAGAAAGTAGTCCCGGCGCATTCTTCTATCGCCTTGGACCGCCTCTCCGTCGCATCTCGTATGTACCAAATTTAGGCATAATTCTTCGAGATGTGGGCAATGATAATCGACATCACCATCCGCCTCAAGGATGCCGGCCTCGTATCTATAGTATCTCTATCAAATGTATATAACATACATATAATTAATTATTTGAACAATATGTAAATAACATGAACCTTGATTTAATATATGTAATTTGACTTACGTGAAACTCCCGCAACACTGTCACCATGAAGCCGGCATCGTAGCGCGAGTACTGGCTAAATCGCATGCACAACCAAGAGGGAGATGCGTCGCAGTGATGAGCGTGTACTGATCGCCTTTAGCGATAGGATCCATAATACTAGAATACAAAATTTATAAGAACATTTTAATTGATATCATCGCGATTAAACATATATAAGTGATAGTTGAAACCTACACGCATTTGAGCCGACATCAATCGAACGACGCCAGTAATCGCCACGGACGGCCTAATCGATCGAGGTTAGGCCTCGCCGACGCCGACGCTCTAACATATGTATGTTTAATATAGTTATGACATTGTCAATGAATGTATAATATAGTTATGAAAAACACGTTACTGAGCCAAAATAAGAAATCAACTCACTAGTATCTGAAGACGACCTGCCCTGGGAGCCGTCGCCCGATCTGGAGCGGCCACCACCACAGCCACCTCCACCGCTATGTCGAGGCATAGCTGTACTAATGAAATAATAGACATAGATACGATGACATTAATTAAATTTCATTGCAATTATTATATCTAATTTCGTTGTATAATATTTACAAAACACCAATTAGTGAAGTAATACGTCGTCAAACCCGTCAGAATCAAAATCATTTTCATTTTCATCTTCTGATTCTGTCTCTTCTTCTTCTCAGATCAATTTCTTCCTCAAGATCATCTTCTACCACCACATACCTGGACCGACAACCACATCTTCCTCCACTTCACAACATCGAGTACGCTAACGACATCATCAACCACACATCATCATCATATAGCGACAACGTATTTGGATTGTTAACTTGTTCTTCGCAACGGTCATCCGTACCATCAAATGACCGAGTCTTCGTTGTGACAACTCAGATACCAGGGGTTCTATAATTTACGACATTAGGGGTGTAGTACACTTGAGTTGCTTTCGTCAAGCTAACACAAATACGCCATCGACTCATAAATTCAATTTTATATCTATCGTGATTTATTCTATTACGATCAACTTTAACACCCTTTATAGTAAGATCAAACCAAATGACACTTAAATGTAACGACCTTTTTTTAGCACTGGATAATTGAGCACAACCACTTCCTTTAATCTTCCATAGTAATTGGACTCGTAATCTCCATAACAACTTCCCAACACGACAACGCCAGAGTCGATCGATGTCAATTCATTCAAGTCATCAACCTCAATCTATACCCATTCACGATACAACCTCGAAAATGAACTAACGAGTTTGTACGGGCCTAAAATGACATCTCTAAAACGCTCATAATCGTTCTCTTCTTCACCTTTCTCTTAAACCACCGATGGAAATTGTCATTAGTGAATGCTTCCATCTCGTGATGTAGTCAACCCCGTTAGTTAGCTCATGATTCCAATTCGAATGCGCTACAAGTATAATAATATGGCAATTGTTTAATTATTTGATTAAGGTAAGAAAAATCATTTTCAACTTGAAATAATACATACTTGATGTGATATCTGATTTATACTTCGCATATTCGTAAGCACATATGTAGATACAATCTTTAAATCTTTATCTGTTAGGTAAGTCGTCGCCTCATGTCCAAATGGTTTGGCCGGATAAGTGAATACAACCAACTCATCAAGACGCTGCTTTAGGGATCGACGACACAACCTCATTCTCGACTTAGACGATTGTGCTTCGCCGAGACTACATCGTCAAAGTATAGCGAAAGCGTAAGTTGACAAGCTCTTCCTCCGTATAGCGTTCAACTATAGAACCCTCTACACGAGCTTTGTTTTTAACTTTCTGTTTTATTCGACGCATATACCTAAAATAAGATAATATATCGGCTAAAACAAATATTCAGGTGATGATTATAACACAATGTAGGTGATATTACCTCTCAAAAGGATACATCCATCGATATTGCACCGGTCCTCCAAGCTTAAGTTCATATAGCAGATGAATAGGCAAATGCTCCATCGAGTTAAAGAACCCTGGAGGTAAGATCATTTCGAGCTTACACATTGTCAACACTATATTTTTCTCCATCTGCTCCACATCACTGTAACTTATAACAGTAGAGCAAATATCCTGAAAAAAATTTAAAAGTACGGTAAATGCATCATTAATATTCCTCGGTAATACTTCACGAAAGGCAATTGGAATCAACTTCTGCATGAATACATGACAGTCATGACTCTTGAATCCGGTAATTTTCAACTGCTCAACCTTAGTACATCGAGAGATGTTAGAAGCATAACCATCTGGTAGCTTCAATGCACTAAGCCACTTGTAAATGTTTTCAACCTGTTGCTTGGTAAGACAAAATGGAGCTTTTGGTTTTGAGTTATTAGGACGGAGCCACAATTCCTGCCTGATGTTCATTTCCTCCAAGTCTTTACGTGATTTATCATTGTCTTTTGTTTTACCACTCAGATTCAGTAGACAAGGTGTAAAACAAGTTCTCAAACACATTTTTCTCCATATGCATGACATCTATGCAATGACGGCGTTAGTGTGCCCTAAAGATGGCAACTCAAACCAAATGGGCGAAGTGTGTCCAATTATGAGCTTTATCGTACCCTATTGCTCTCAACTTACCATGTTCCTTCCCAGGCGGTGGAAATGTCAAATCATTTAGCCATCCCAATACATCGCTGCCCGACAAACGACCAACAACCCCCTTCTTTTCTATTTTACTATTGAACTGTGTAGACATCTTTCTATAACTTTGCTCAACAGGCAAGATTCTTCGAGCAGTTCCAAAGAAACTAGTTTATCGCCCATGACGCAGTTGTGTGCCCTGCACATTCCCCATATAGACTAGACATGACAATTTACCATGGGTCGACCAACCATTAACCATCCTAAGTGCCGGAAAGTCAGTGATAGTCCACAATAAGGCTGCCTTCATCAAAAAATTCTGCCCGGCAGATTTATCAAAAGTCTGAACCCCTGTTTCCCACAACATCTTAAGTTCATCGACTAACGGTCTAAGGTACACGTTGATGTCTTTTATAGGACTCTTATCCCCCGGTATTAGTAAAGTCAAGAAAAGATATGGATCCCTCATGCACATTGACGGTGGAAGATTGTTAGCTACCATAATCACTGGCCAAACAGAGTATGACTGACTAAAATTATTAAACGGGCAAAATCCATCTGTAGCCATGCCAAGCCTGACATTCCTAACATCTTCAGCAAATTATGGAAAATTAGCATCAAAATTCTTCCACTCATCTCCATCTCTGGGTGAATAAATTGACCAGTGACGATGTCCTCGTCTCTATGCCAACGATACCGGGTGCAATATGCAAAGACATGAATAGATCCGCAACCCCTACAAGCAAGAGGAAAGTACCGTAATATCTTCTTCGGAACATGTTTCTCCTTCCCCCGACGTTTTGTGATTTTTTACTGAGGCAAATTGCATATATCACACTGCACCTTATCTTTGCCCTCCCCATATTATAACATACATATTCCGCCACAAGCATCGATCTTCTCATACCCAAGATTCAACCCTTAACCATCTTCTTAACTTCATAGTAACTCATGGGCAAGGTATTATCCTTAGGTAAGAACTCCCGAAAATAGTAAGCAAATCATTGAATCCTCTCTCACCGCAATATGCTCATTCTTGTAGTGTAAAAGCTTCATCACCGCAGAAAGCCCGTGTGCTTGTCGTGTTCAGATACAATGGGGTCCCCGATTCAGATAAAGATCTTGTAGAAGGCAACAAAATCATTTGGCTTTTGTTGATCAACACCGCTGACGCAGTTCATTTTCAAATTTCTACCAATATTCGTAGGGCCATACGATCTACCAATATCTCTACGACATCATAGTTATCTGACTGGTCTACAGTATTGTCTGACAGATCTCTAAACTCAATCGATTCCCCGTGATGAATCCATACCGAATACCCATCCACAAACCCACGTGAATATAAGTCAAATTTCACTTCATCGGCAATCTTCCATATCATGTTCTTACACTTGAGACACGGGCATCTCATCTTTTCGTTCAGATCATCAGCATGTTCTATTGCTTTGTTCATAAAATTGGACACCCCGTCATGGTATGCATCAACTAATCCCCTCCCATCAATCTTTATCCTACGATACATCCAACTCTGGTCGGCATCCATCTTTAATTGAAGAAAATACCCAATTAGATCAAGAATAATCATGAATGTGGTCCAAGCATGAATTTAGTTTACCTAGTTTATATCTCCACTCCACAGGGGTTAGGCTTCTATCCCGTTCTTGGATGTGTCTCCAAACTAGTGCCAATCTTAAGCACGTTCCTACTATTTTCAAAAAATTTCAAGAAGACTCTCCCATGGTCTCCAAGTACACCTAAATAGACCAAGAAAACTTAGTCTAAGTATGCACTCTGAGAGAACATGTAGAGACATCAAATTTAAAGTTCCTTAAAATTTATAAAACACACCTCTCTGCAGATCGGCAATCACCTAAGTGAGAGACATAACATCCAAAGAATGAGAGATTATTCATAACATCCAAAGAATGAATGTTCCAAATTGCAAAGTATCGTGTTTTATTATTGAGTGTATCAAGATTAAAGGGAGAGTATTATTGAGTTTATTGAAAATTGTGGCAAACTAAGCACATGCTACTTAGTTTATTTTGCCAATGATAAACTAAGTAAATGGTACTTAGTTTATGAGAATTGTTGTTTATATTCTATAGAGACTACTGTTCAACATTCAATCCTACTTATCGATGAGGTTTCTAAGTTTCATAGCCGTTGCAGCTGTAAGAGTCAAACGGGTTTCTAAGTTTCAAATATATTATGTTATTTTAATTTATGTTTATTTAATTTATTAGCTTTGATTTTATTTAATTATGGATATTTTTTATGTAATGGAAAACTAAGCAAATGCTACTTAATTTAAGATAATTATTGTATTTTATTTTATTTTACTATATTTTATTTTATTTTATTTTAACTTTATTATTAAATTTATTTTAAAATTAATTTATTATTATACTTTTATTTATTTATGTATTTTTATTTAATTTATTTTGTATTATTTTATTTTAGTTTAGTTTAATTATATGTTTTTTACTTTAATTTAATTTAATTTAGTTAAATTAAATTAAATTAAATTATTTAATTAGATTTATTTATTTTATTTTTTATAATATTATATTAAATAATAAAGTAAATTATATTATATTATATAATTTATTAAAGTTATTTAAATCTCCTAGTATTTTATTTTGTATTAATTTATTTAATTTTTCTAGTATTACTATTTAGTTTTAGTGGCAAACTAAGTCCTAATTGTCTTTTATATAGTTAATTAAATAATTATTTATTACCATCCATAACTTCCACGTAAATTTAAATTTAAATTCATTTTAAATAATATTCAACACCCAAAAAAAAGAGGAATTCAATTGATTCACAAATTAAAATTCGCAATGCTGGAAAAGGCAGAAATCATAACACTGGAAATTATAAGTCTCTTCAATTTGATGACAACTGCATTTCACTTCATATGGCAGCAAAAGGCATAAAAAAATCAGCAGCATATATATTAACCCTATAACCAATTCCAGATTGAAAATTAAACCAAGCTACCATAATATTAAATTAACCCTATAACTCAAACTAAATTTTAGTTAAAATCAGCATATATATATTAACCCTAGTTAAAAAAATTAGGAATTTCAGTATATACCTTGAATTACAAGAGGAGAAATGAGGAGGGGAAGAGAGAATCGAAGGGGGAGCTAGCTAGCTGCTGATGCAGGTATGCCAAGCCTGTCGCCGGCGATGTGGTGGTGGTAGGGCAGGGGATGAGAATGGAGGCGACGGCCGAGAACGGAGGTGTGGTGGTGGCAGGAGGGTTCGACTAAGAGAGAGGACGAGAGGAGTTAATCGCGGCTGAGAGAGAGAGAACAGTGAAATAAAGAAAGGGAGACAGAGAGCAGCGTCTGAAATGAATCGACATATCTGTTTTTATTTAATTATTTCTGACGGAATTCCATCGGAATTATATCCGTCGAGGATACTATAACTTTGACGAACATTCTGTCGAAAATATTAGTATTCCGTCGAGAATATAATTCGCGTTGGCGGGCTTTTTTGGCGCCTTTACTGGCACTTATTTTCGACCGAATTCGGTCGTGTTTACATTATTTCTGAGGGAACTAATTCCGACCGAATATTCCGTTGGGAATATACTAAGACCGACTGAATGTCTTTCGTCGACAATATATCCGTCGAAAATAAGCCTTTTTTTTATAGTGATTCCAGAATGGAAGTGGGAGCACATTACCATGGATTTTGTTATTGGATTCCCAAGGTTTCTCAAGGTATAGATGCGATTTGGGTCATTGTTGATAGATTGACCAAGTCTGCTCATTTTTTACCGATGCGAGAAACTTATACACTTGAACGTCTTGCTCGTATGTACATAAACGAGATTTTAAGATTGCATGGTATGCCAGTATCCATAGTTTCTGATCGAGACCCAAGATTCACTTCACGATTTTGGGTTTGTTTGCAAAACGTTATGGGCACGGATTTACGATTTAGTTCGGCATATCATCCTCAAATGGACGGGCAGTCGGAGAGGACTATTCAAACTCTTGAAGATTTATTAAGACTCTGTGTCCTTGACTTCAAAAGAAGTTGGAACAAGTTCTTACCATTGGTGGAGTTTTCCTATAACAACAATTATTAAGCAAGTATTAACATGACTCTATTTGAGGCGTTGTATGGAAGAAAGTGTCATTCTCCAGTATGTTAGGATGAGGTAGGTGAAGCAATGTTGTTGGGATCGGAGTTGGTACGTATGACTACGGAAAAGATTCAAACGATCCGACAACGTATAAAAACCTCACAAGATCGACAAAAGAGTTAGGCTGATCTTCATCGAAAGGACGTGGAATTTAATATTGGAGATCATGTGTTGTTACGTGTTGCTCCATGGAAAGGAGTTACGAGATTTGGAAATAGAGGAAAGCTCAATCCTCGATTCATTGGCCCATTTTTAATCCTCGATCGAGTAGGAATTGTGGCCTATAGACTCGCCTTACCGCCAAGTATGTCTCGTGTTCATAACGTTTTTCACATATCTATGTTACGTAAATATGTGAAAGACCCGAACCACATTATTGAATTAGAACCGGAAGAGATAGCGGAAGATTTAACGTATGAAGAGGTACCTATTAAAATCTTGGATAAGAAGGATCATATTCTACGCTCCAAGGTTATACCTCAAGTCAAAGTTTTGTGGAGAAACCACGATGTTGAGGAAATGACCTGGGAGTTAGAATCTGAAATGAAGTCAATGTATCCTCACCTCTTCGACATACCAGGTACGCACCCTAATTTCGAGGACGAAATTTCATAAGAAGGGGAAGTTGAAAGACCCCAACTTTTAAGAATAAAGATTATTTTTTCTCGAAATATATTTTTGAATATTATGGTGTGTATTTGATATAATGTTATAGTTGTGGGTATTATTTAAAAAATTTGCAAAGTAAGCAAGTTGTTATATAATATTCGATTGGTCGGGGAATATTCGTTTTAACAGGAAATATTCGTACGACGGCATAATCATTGGTGGATCCCACAACGGAAGTATTGTCGTAGTTAGAAAACGACATAATTATCTTTTTATAAAAATAACGATCAAAGTTTTATCGTTAAACTGTTGAACTACCCAGTGGTAAAAGTATAGTAATACGCGTGGTTGCATAGTAGCACACAGTATTGATTATTGATGCTTACGTGAGAAGTCACTCAGTTATACTCAATTATTACTACAGTAGTTGCTGCATAATATCTCTCATATTATTGATTCAATTATTGTCACGGTATCATTTACATAATATCTTATATTATTAAATCAATAATTGAGACGACAAAGTTATTGATATTATTATTTGCAATATTGACAATGTCTAGAAAGTTCTGTCAATGAGAAGTTTGGTCACCTAATTGCGCGCCAATAGGGAAAAATCCTTATCGGAAAGCCCCCTCTTTCCTGGGAATGATCTGGTTGTTAAATATTGTGAGTTATAATATTAATGATGAATAAATTCGTGTTGATCATGTGAGCCTAGGAATCATGTGATCACAGATTCAGTCTATTGAATCTAAATTCGGTTCCCGTAATGGACATTTTTAGCTGTAAGCAGCTTGTAAATTTATTTGCGGTGTATGAATTTCCTCAGATGGTTTTCATACCCACGAGGAAGTCGGCAGTATTTTGTACATTATTTTCTTATAGATGCTTCGCATCTCGAAAATAAAAGCAATCAAGCCGAACACTTAATAAAATGGAAGTGTGAAAGGTCTCAATTACTATTGAGCACAAGAGTTTAAAAAAACCTCTTTTATAAAACATCACTGCCATATCTTGCTAAAAATTGAATTTTTACATAAATTCAAACCCTATGTATATAGGTGCGAACCAGGCCTCGTACTACTTCCAAATAAACAGCACATTGACCCACACACACACACACACGCATTCATATAACAATTTCTTGAAAAGTGGCGGTCACCGTGGTAACACGGATGTCGGGGGGTGCCTAACACCTTCCCTCCGCATAATCAAGTCCCCGAACCCTAATGAATCTCAGTTTCACCGACACGTTTAGCAGTGTCACATCACTGGGTCAATGTGCAAATCTTTTCTCGGTTGTGTTGGTACAATCATTTAAAAAACCAACTGGCGACTCTTAACAGTCCATCGTCGACATTATATATGTCGGACCTTTTTCACTTATTTTTTCAAACAAATCTCACCTAACATGAGAACTACTAAAAAAATGGTCATTTATGATGGCCAAAATTCATCATAAAAACAAAAAAACCATCACGAAAGGTTTACGTGATGGCTTTAAGCATCACAATGGCCATCTTGTATACGCCCATCATGAAAGGTTTTACGTGATGATTTTGGCAATCACGCAAAATCTTAGTGCTTTTGTGATGATTAATACAATCACATTAACACGTAATCTGTTGTGATTATTAAAGTCATCACAAAAAACAAGATTTTAGGTATCAAAGGTAAGAACGTGAATCTCTATTTACGGATAATTTATTTTATTATAGTAATTGTAACAAATGATACTTGTAGGATTCGAACCCTCCCCCCATTTGCGAACTAAATAACGAGTATTACCACCACACCAAAGCCCAGATCATGATTATAATTTTAAAACAAAATATAATAGGAAATATATTTGAGTTGACTTATTAAACAAAATTACTTCCACATAAGATTTTGTGATTGCAATGGCAGTCACAAATACTCTATAATGATGGTAAAATTAGCCATTACAGAGAGCCATCATATATTTTATTATTTTGTGATGACTTGAAAATTCCATCACAAAATACCTTTTTTGTAATTGCAAATAAAAGTCGTCACAAAAATTTATCTTTTTTAATGATTGTCATGACCGTCATAAAATATTGTTTTGATTATTTCGTACATTAAAATATTAGTGATAGCTTAAATGCAATCACGAAAAGGATATATCTATACGTGATGACTTAGTCCATCATAAAAAGAAAGTTTGGTGATTGACACGACCATCACAATTATAATACATTGATGGCAAAATTAGTCATCACTAAGAGCCATCATATATACTATTATTTTTGTGATGGCTTAAAAAATCAATCACAAATTACTATCTTTTGTGATTGTTTTTAAAAACTGTCACAAAGTTCCGTCACGTATTCTTATTTTTCTAGTAGTGGCCAAAGAACAAGTAACGAAAAAGGACAACTAAAAATCCCGACGTCAACACTTATATTGTGATGAAAGTCATCTTTGGTCGTAGTGCATAGATGGATTGTTGATTGATATGATTATGACCAGGGATCATTCGGTATAATCATGACCCGTAATGTTACAAATGATGTGGTAAAAGTTCTCATTGGCCCGTAGTGCATTGATGGATATTTACTGGTATGATCATGACCATTGGTGAAAACACGAATATCCTTGGCCCGTAGTGCATGGATAATTTATGGTTGTGATACTATTTATTATGCTGAGTCTCATCGATAAAATTGTTGATAAACTTTTTAAATCATAGAAGATAGTAGATATCATGCTCTACTTGACTCTTCTAATGGATTGCTTGTTCCGCTGTAGTTAAACTTGTTGTTTATTAGTTTAAAACTGTTGAAGGCTAACGATAATTTATTCTACATTATCTTAGTCATAATATTTCTTACTGGGCTAGTTGAGCCCACCCTTTTTGCTTTCATTGTTCTCTTTAGGAAATGAGAACGTAGCCGGGACTAGTCGGGAAATGGAGTGATGGTCCGAGATGGTGGCTATAGTAGTCCTCACTATTTTATAAAATAGTGTGATAATAATTGTAATGAGGACTCCTTTTTGAGTTTGAATCTTGTCGCCTTTTGACAATATTCATGTAAAAACTCTCGACTACGCTTTTGTCGTATTGTATAAAAGAAGTTTGTATTTGATTTCTGTACCATATATTTGACGACTCAAGATGGGTGATGTATACCTATTTTGGGGGCGTCACACTGTTGTACTTGAATGTGTCACAAATCTCCAAAAATCTTACCAAGTGTTCATTCGGTTCGTCATTATCCAATCCCCTAAACTGTACCGAGTTCTAAATCATCTGAATTATACCCGGCTTAATTTCAAAGGAATGAGCATTAATGGCTGGCCTCATGATGCTTGAACGGATTTCATCAATTTTTGGCATGGTATAGTCCCTCAATGACCTTTGATCTTTGTTTGCCATTTTATCTGGTGTTTCTAGTGTCTCTCGATTTTCCTAATCCATTTACGCAACCGATTAAACCTTTTATTAATGTCGTCCTCGTAAGGCAACAATTTCTAGCTTCTTCGATCAAGTTTGCATGCACTACTCAAGAGCACCTGAAACAGGAAGTAAACAAAGAAAGAAAAGTGTTTAACTAAAACTGATTTAATTAAAATGATATTGCAAGTAGCAAACACATTTTATAAAGTCCCCGGCAACGACGCCAAAAACTTGTTAGGCAAAATCTAGTTTAGCACAACACGCAAGTATACATGATCAATAAGTAATAAAGTGATAACTCGAGTATCGTCCCACAGAGAAAATAAACTATATTCTATCCTAACACATATCAATTTAATATTATCCTAGTTTTATTAAACAAATTATCAATGTTGTGAAATTTATGAAACTAATTAATTACTTAAATTAAAGCTAATTACCACAAGATTTAATCAAATATTGGGGACTTAAGACTACAACTTCACTTATTGCTTCACTTAGATCAACACACTTCCTGTTAAGTTAAACTAGTTATTCTGGATTGTTAATCAAGAATATGTCAGTATCGATCTATGACCATTTCTCGAATGCACCATAAAAAAATCAACTTAAATTCACAGATGATAGAATTAAGAAGAACGCCCTAAATAAGTAATTAATCCACTATATCTCTATGTGAATTAAAATTAAAGGGGATTTGAAGCACAAGTTCTTTATCAGATTACATGCGGTGTATATGTATATCTCTATCCTAAACACAAATCATGAATTCCAACACCATGCAGAAATCACAAACACGTGTTATTATGATCATATCTAAACCTATAATCCATCTCTCGAGTTCATATAAATTATCACAGTAATTACTAGCCAGGCAATTAAATAATTAAATGCAAATCATAACAGACAATCCAATAATAACTCTTTATAACTTAACAAGGAAACATGTCAATCACAGTTACACAATAAGATCCATTGCATTCTTAAACAGAAATTAAGTTCATCATCATTGAATTAAAATCCAAAATCGACAATAGAGTAAGCATTCAGATTATAAAAAAGTAAAAGATAGGGAACGAGAATAAAAACTACTTTGCAATTCTGCTGCTCTTCTCAGTTTCTGCCTTGAATCCTCATTACTCGCTCAATTGCTTTAATTCTCCAACAATCCAATTCAAACTAGGATTTTTGAATAAAAGATAGAATGTCTCTATACTAACTGACATAAACTGCTATTTATAATTTCTGTGATAAATCCTAAGCCAACTATGAAATCCTATTCACGTTACAACTCAATTTCATTGCTGAATTAAAAAGTCAAACTTGGTCAACTACCGACTGTGTGCGGTAGCCTTTGCGCTTTAAGCCTTCATTTGGACACGATCTTTGCCTTGGTAGAAAAGAAGTTTTCGATGATTGAAGACCGACGCTTGGTAAGCCTCGCTTCTCCCATTTTGCGAGCTCTGTCCTTTCCATGATGCTTCATGCCAAATGTCGCCCACACATTTTCAAGACATATGATCTACAAAAAGAACATAAAATGCATGAAAAGGAACTACAAAACGCACGAATAAACAAATTCAGTCAGTTAATACCTGATTCGTAGGTATAATGAAACCTACTTATCAGACTTCGAAGCATAACTCTTCTCGAGTTTTTTCCACAAATTTTTTTGGATCAGTCTCTTTCAACCCATCATACTTTATTTCATGTGCTAATGACGATCATATATATTGTACCTTATCGCCTTTTTGCCAATTGTTAGCCAATTTACATCTTTCATCTCGTCTGGTTTTTTCTCCTCCAAAGCTTGATCAAGTCCTTGCAACACCAAAAGATCTTGCACGCTACTCTGCCACAGTGTGAAATTTGTTTTCCCATCGAAAATCGGAAACTCAAAGTTACCCAAATTCGCCGCTATCATATTACGCGCGCGAACCTCCAACTCAAATCCAATCAACCTAGTGCTCTTAATACCACTTTTTGGGAATTAAATCACGCAAAATAAACAATAACACTTGAGGAAAAAAAACACAAATTTTAATGTGGTTTGATACTCAATGACCTAATCACCCACAAAATCAATTTCAATATATTACTATCCACCGTACAACTTTTTGCACGGAATAAAAAATGGAAAAAAAAACCCTCCCTTACAACAACCCAAGACCCAATTACATCATCTCTCAACTCTCTAGGATGTTACTACCTCTTGGTTGTGTTCTACCTTTCTCTAAACACAAGTCTCTGTTTATAAAGTAACCACAACTCCCTTTTCATAATCTAATTAGAACACTCGCATAATAAATATAACTACTACAAGAAGAACTGATTTCAAAATAATATTCCTACTAAAAATAAGATTATATCTCATAATAAGACACTTATTAAAAATAGGACAACTTCCTTTCCATAATATCAATTTTTTTCTAAATAGGATTCGGAGTTACCTGACAGTTTTTCTATTGTAAATGATAAATTTTTGTTGTATCCGTTATCCACTTTCTCACCCGCCATGCACAATTTAGGGTTTGGGCCTGTAATTCAATGACAACCCGAGATTGTGGATCTAAATCTATATATCACCTTGAAGAATCGATCGGAAAAAGAACTGTTTGATAGCTGAGTAGTCGGTTATTATTTGTTTTTGCATGGTTGAAAACTGAACAAGTATTCTATGCTTGACCAGGATTAATTTGATGTCTTTGTGCACTTTAATGCTAAATGTCATGTTATGTGGCTGCATATTGTTGGGCTTTGAGTAGATAACATGTTTGCAAGGGTTCTTCTCACATCTCATTCTAGTTGTTCAAATTCTTTCTTGAGTGGGTCTCTAAACCTGATGTATAGACTTGCGTCCATCTTTCCTGCAAGCACGTTCTATTTCTTACTATAGAAGCAATTGGAAAGGGCGCTTTTTGCGGCTTCATTTATCATTATCAAGTGTGTCCAAGAGTACTAAAAAGTAGAGTACTTCGGTCAGCTCCTACGCACATTACTTGTTTTCCCATTGTTGTGTACGTAGTGGTTAAGGTATGTTATACCAAACAAACGCACCGGATCACTCGTGCATATTATAAAGTATAAACCATGTAAAATTTATTTAACTACACAATAAGAATGCTATTGTAAATGTTTAAACTTGCTCTGTATAGGTCCTGAGACGGTCCTCTTCAATGTTAAGTTCAAGTACTTGAGGTCCTGAGGTTGCCCTAACTCGTGAATATTGTTTAAGTTGTGCTCAACATAGGCCCTGAGATAATCCTATATATTCAGTTGTTTCTGAGGCAGTTAATTTAGTGTGCTTCCCAGAAACTGTTAAGATCATAAACAAATAAAAAAGCAAGAAAATAATCATAAATTTATCCATTTTAATTTGGCTTGTAGCCTTGTAGGAGGGCTGCTTAAGCCTGGTGTAATTAAGAGATCAAAATAACTAGAAGCTGAGTGGAGTTAGAAAATGTCAATCGGTATAATGAGTTTGAGTGTATATATAGTTGGGGTTTAATTAGGGAATTGATATTTCAAAAGTAAAAATAATAGTAAATTTCACAAGTATTTCTCATACGAATAATAAGTGGTTCTTATCATCAAGTGAGAAGAATATGTAGAATTATTATTTTCACTTAGAAATATCAGTTTCCTTTACTTAATGTTGGGGAATCTTCATGGTCATAAATGTATCATAATGACACGATCCTATACTTCCATGATAAAATTAAAATAGTGATCGATACTCGTATATTATTTCATCTTTCTCTTATTATTTCAGCTTTAGTTGGAGAGATTGATGTTCCAATAAAAGACTAGTGAACTTTAATTACCCCAATGGAAGAGAGATCGTGCGCGATTACAAACTCAACCTTGTTAACATAGAACTACATTTTATCTCCGATCAAGAACTTAATTTGTTGGGGTTAATATTATTCCCTAGAAAAAATTATATTACAGACTGTACAACTGACTGAAACCATTTTTTTTTTCTGATATATAATAAGCAATGATAACTTTGATGACTGTAGTCACCATCAGCCCCTCCTTGTGATATGGTGGTATCAATTTTATTTCATTTTCAAGTATAGGTGAAGAGAAGAATTTGCTTTTTAATTAAGCTATATGATAAAGTCATAAAGGCTTGTTAACAATGAAGAGATTGATGGGTCATATCCCCTAATCCCTATTCCTTATGACTCTCACCTCACCAGCAATCGAATATAACAAAATAAATAAATAAAAATTAATTCAAACAGGTTTAAATTAATTGTCTGTTTTTGATTTTGAGTTATTCGTCAAATTCTTCATGTTTTCAGCTGTTTATTTTGAGTTATTCGTCTAATTCTTCCTTAATAGATTAATGTAAACCATGCATGCAATGATATTTTGAGATTTTCTATATAATATAAAAAATAAGCAGAAGCCAATATTAAATATACTGAAAAGTAAAGCATCAATCAATCACACATGCACATCAAGATTTATGTTTGGTTCGACCCCTTAATCCTCTACTCTATGGGCTTACATCCAATGCCATGTATTAATTGATGCCTAACAAGTTTCCTTTAATATTAATAAATTAATTACAATTATATCAACTCCATGTACAATAGAATTCAGAAAGTTTTCTGAGCGCACAACTCCCTTGAGGACACCTCCTCCATTGAGCACCTATGTTCCCTTGAGTACCACTTCTCCCTTGGACACCTCTACCCCCCTTGAACTCTCTCCTTGTACAATATTAAACCCCTTAAGTCACTCTGACACTCCTTTTACAAGATATGAAATTTTAGCATAAAAAGAATTACAATTAGATCTATAAATATCTAGCAAGAACAATATAAGAACAAGACACTTTTAATTTGGTAGAATATATTTTTGAAGTATCACAATTATTATAGGAAGTTCTTAAAATCTAGCCGTATGTGAACTGCAAGTCCAACCGCTAATTTTTTTTAAACCTTAACTGATAATAATCCTCAAAGATATGGAAAATGATTTTATCAATATAAAATCTGACTTTGAAATAGCACATGATAAAATCTTTTATAGATAGCTAGGTTCATAAGGAGGATATGAAATCTGTTTGAAAACGGATATGAGTTTGAACTTAGTTTAACACAAATTTGTTATCAAAACTAATTAATTTGGAGAAAATTGTTAGCAACTTTTTAGGAACAAAAATAAGTTTGTTACTCCAAATAAAAGACATAATCTTGATAAGAAGTCCGGTAAAAATAGATTTATCTCATAGAAACTTTTAGAAATCTGACCCTTTTAATAAAAGGAGTTATAACAAAAATACTAAGGTTTGACCAAAAATCATTGCATAATATTTTCTTAGTATTCTGACTTCTAGTTAAGGTTGTAAAATGAATAAACAGTTCGGACTCGTTTCGTATTCGCTTGATTAAAAGTTCGATTTGAACTCGACTTGAAATATAAATGATTTAAATATAAGCAAATTTTAAATTTCGATAAATTACTCGAATCTACTCAAATTGTAATTTTCTATTGATACTCGGATCATATTCGTTCGAAAAGTTCAAAAGTTCAAACTGCTTGAGCTAGATTCGAGATCGTGCTCGATTCGGTAGTTAAACAAGTCTCAATCAAATTTTATTTTATACTCAATAAATCTTGTTAATCAAATCTGAGCAACTCAATACTCGGTTCAATTCGATTCATTTATACCCTTACTTCTAGTATTGTATTCCAACATGACTTCTTGGACTCCATCTTTTTCATGTCTAATTTTTATGTTTATCTAAAAATTTTAATATAAAACAACTACAAAGCAACTTTAAATCATTAAAATAAAAAACATATAAACCTAACAGGGAATGCAATTGCACACGAGTTTACATTATTGACGTGGAGCTAGGCTGTGTTTGATAAATTTGAGAATTAAGATCTGAATGATTATGATGTCTTAATAAATTAGATCATCTGAATGGTTATGAGGTCTGAATATAAAAAATTGTTTGATAACTAAAAAGTAAGTTGTCTCTTAGAGCATTCACAATAGTTTCCTTATCTTTATCCCTACTCTGCAGTATTATCGGGTCATTCTGTAGGATAGGGGTTCAATTTTTTCACTATGTACCCAACAAGTTCCTTATATTGATTCCTTAAATATTAAATTTTGAAATTTAAAATTTAAAAGTTCCAACAGTCAAATCATGTTTTGAACGTTGTAACTATTTTTTATTTAAAAGTAATTGTTGTTTGAATTTAAAAATTATAATTATTTTAACTTAAAAATAGATATTGCTAGAAATCAAAATGTGCAACGATCATTTATGAGAACTAAAACAATATTATTTTAATTATAAAATAATAAAATTTATAATTAGTAGTAATATTTTTTACAAAAATGATCAAAATCAAAATTTGACTGATTTTTACTTTTTTTTTATAGTTCTCTTTCTTCTCTAAATACTCTGTTTAAAAACTAAAAATGAGTGAATTTGATAGGCGTACAAATCAGCAATTAAGTGAGATAAGATCCTTTAACCAACATAAAATTGCAATAAATAGGGTGTGAAATGTTATTTTACATAAATAAGGAACCCTCTTTTGATTCCCTCACCCTGAGGAGTCAAATCATATATAGGGATTAAAATAGAGAATTATATAAGGATAAAGAAACTGTTGGATACTGATTTATTGATATATTCTTCAAATGTAGGGATAGAGAGTCTATTGAGGAAATTGTTGTGAATGCTCACTATTTTATCATTTTAAAAGGTAAAATGTTATTTAATAATGTTAAATATTCAATTTAATAAAAATGAGTGCATAATATCGTTGAATATATTTATAAAAAAAAAAATTATCAAAAAAATTTCATTAAGAGGTACCTCTTAATTATTAAGATTTCATTTTTTGTCTTACCGCTTAAGAGACATTCAAAGGTAAAAAAAAAAAACAAACAGCATCATGTCTCTTAGCGAATAAGAGACAGTCTATTAAAAGGCAATCAAATGTAAACAAACAGCAGCTTTGTCTGTGTTTGGCCTCCAAAACAACCAGCATGCATGGGCTCCACAACATAACCAAGCTCCTCCATTCCATTAACATCTCTCTCTCCCTGTCAAGTCCGACTATCATGCTTAGCTCACATTTTATACTCCCATTTGTCCTGGTTTACTTGTCCTCTTATCTTTTTTATAATGTTCAAAAATCACGTCCTACCAACTGGTTTTGATTCAGTTGACTCGAGGGTTCAACCCCACTCCCGAATTATCAGAATAAAAAAGAAAAAATCACGTCCTCTTAACTACTTTTTAACTTGAGTAAAAAAAAAATCACTTTGACATTGTTTCAAATTAAAGAATTCTAACGTACCACTCGAGGCTTTTTTTGAATTTTTCCCGGACTCTCTCTTTGGTCTATAAGGCTGAACAAGGAACCAAATTACCTTTGAAACCGCATCAAAAACTGTATCAAAAAGCGTAACAAAAACCGCACCAATAAAAACCTATGTAACAGTTTTATGTGAGTTAACCGAATTTACAATTTAAGTTTATTTACTGGCCAAAGCTGCATGCATAAAACTGAAATCACAATATGCTTTTTTTCAAATGTACTATTGTCTTTTGAAATTTAATTCACCCCACTAAATACCCACCAAATATGTACTACTGAGCTTGTTTTGGTTTGCAAATTACTTTAATCATTATATGGGGTTAATTCGTCAATATAAGCTTCTTGTAACTTGTTTGTTCCATTCTCATGCCATGAACTACTTTATAGCGAAGGTGACAAAATTAGAATCATTAACTAATTATCTATATTTAGAATTTTCATATGTAAGCAGATAATAATTTATCAGGTTCTATTTAGCTTTTGTTTAGACAAAACATTATAAGTAAGGTTGTGTGTGTTATCAAAGTGGTATTTAATATTATGTGATGTTAAATTATTAATTTAAATTGCATAAAATTTTGTTGTTTCAATTGATTTTGGAACCAAAACCACACCAAATGAAACCGCACAGCACCAATCATAAGTGGTTTCATGTGCAGTTTTAGATTTGTCAAACCGCACCTAAGCGATTTTGTGTGCGATTTAGGCTTCAAACCGCAACATGTTCACTCCTATTGGTATGAGCTCCACTACATTCAGTGGGTCCCACAACATTGAGTCAATCCGGGTATAGCCGGGATGATTCTCCCGGGCGTCCTAACACTAACCATTTCTAAATTAATCTCAAGCAGTGGCGGATCACATATGTGTCAATGACTGCATATTTTTCCCCTTCCTACTTTTGCTCACTGCTATAGTATTAGACCCTTGTTGTCTTGACACGGAACTTAGCATGTTGAATGGTGGACAGTGTGCCAAGACTTGGCTTAGGTATTCAATTCGAATGGGCGAAGCATTTTGTGACAAGTCAACTTGACAAATATCTTGGGTGATAGAGTGAATCATCGTGCGGTAGAAGGCGGCAGCTTGGGGCACTGGGCGCACTTGGCATGCATATTGGGCACATGTCAAGAAAATGTATGATCCGACGGATTTACATTATTCCTTCTCAAACTTACCTGATGTCTATTGGTGGCAACTTGGAAATTTTCATAAGTGCTACTATAGGGGGTGCTCCATGAAGGTCACCCAGGTTCATGGGCAGGCTGTCATGGCCAATGTGTGGGGCATGTTTAGGCATTGATTGAGCTCCCCTACAACAATGCTAACGACGAATATGTGGCTTGGATTGGATCGAAGACTCATTCATGAGTTGGGCATGAATTGGGCACGAACAATGGACATATGCACAATGTTATGCGTAAAAGAATGTCAAGGCTAGGCTTGGCATACAGTTGGCTTAGGACCAAGGACTGAGTGACAGTGGCTTGGTGACACACGAGGTGGCTAAACGTGGGCATTGCATAGGCAGGGCCTGGCTTGCCAATATGTTGCATGGGTTTAGACTAGTTAGTGTTAGGCTATGTTGGGAGCAAAGGCAGCACCACATGTTGGGCTATGAGGGGTGCCAAACAACGCTAGGCGTTGGGATGTGTGACAACAATAGGTGTTGGGTTTTGCACAAGATTGTGCAAGACATGTTGGGTTGGGCGGCATGCAAGGTTGATACACGTGGAGGCAAACACAAAGTGGGCTGGCGTGCACAGTTGGTTCGGACTGCGACTTGGGTTAGGTCAAGAAGCAGTTGAGGTACAGTTGGTGTGGTGCCAGATTGCACAAGACATACGGACAGAGTGTCAGGAAGTAGGCAGTAGTTGGAAACAATATGCAAGACAGTTGTGGGTGGTTACCAGATAGTGGGGAATATGCTAGATATCAATTATGGTAGTACCTGTGGTAGGTAAGCTGACCAAGCAGCAGTTGAGGGCTATTACCAATTGGTGGGAACATGGCCTGACAACAGGTTGCATGGCTGGGACCCAAAAATGCTGGCTAAATATTTGTAGCCACTTGTTAACAGTTATCTGATCATGTGCAGTTTTGACGAACTGCCACCCTTTGTTAACAGCACCTTAGTGGTGCAAACCTCTTGGCAGTTGGGAGTGTCAACTAACCACCAGGCTATAAATAGCTAGTGTATAGGGCACGAAAATTAAGTATGGTGTAGAGATATCAGAAAAGTAGGTTAGAGAGCTGAGTTTTGTAACCCTTTGGGCGAATTCCTAGTTTATTGAGAGTGCAATAAAAGGTTGGGTGTTTGCCTGTAAATTTGCGTGTTTCTCATTATTGCTTACATATATATCTTGTTGAAATCTGTAGACATACAAACAGGGAGTGTGTGTGTGTGTGTGTGTGTGTCTGTATTTGTTGGTTTAAATAAATGGATGGATCTTTATCACGGGTTGGATGACTGGTTCTGGGAGGCAATCAGGCCATCATAAGGTCAAGTTTTGAAGAAAATTTGGGAATAGGTTTTCACCCATGTGACAATTGGTATCAAAGCGTGGTCCCAATCAGTGGAATCCCTTTGGAATTTTGTTGGGGTAAACTTTGGTGGGTTTGTTGCTGTAGAAAAATTTGAGGGCAGATAGCAAATGCAAATTTGAAAGCCGAGTTGCATGAGTGTGTGCAGCGACTCGAAGGATACGTAGGTGAGGCACTTTTGGGGGAAAGTAACTTGTTGTTAAACCAGATCAGGGCATTGGGTGCTGATTTGAAGAATTTACAAGGTCATATGACGGACCGTGATTGTGCAACTGAGGAAAAACTTGATGGACTATCAGAGCAGATGGGGCGACTAGGGGTGAGCATTCAGTTATAACCGAACCGAATAGCTTATTCGGTTATAACCGAAAATCGAAAATAACACACTTTTGATATCTGAACTGATAACCGAAATAGTAGATAACCGAATTACTGAATTTATTATTCGATTATTTGGTTAATAACCGAAATGAAAATACTATATACAACATATTATCAGCAAAAAAAATCTCATTACCAGAAAAAGAAAAAAAGCCAAAGATTTAACATAGATTAACATTAACAATGTTTAATAATGTATAAAACTTTAACTATTTGATTTATGAGCAAATGAAAGATATAATCTTTCAATTTCCCATACACAGATTCTTATAAACGAAAAGAATCTAAAACGGAACAACCAACCAAACCAAATTATTAATGGCAATTCAATTTCAACTCTAGTTAATACAGAACTACTAGATTAAACCCCCAAATCTAAAGACACCACAACAAAAAACATAGAAGAACAAACTCATAGTAATAATAAAAACAGCTCAAATCTTTCTTTTATCATAATCCAGATCAGATCTAAGAGAGCTGGCCACAATCAGCAACGGTCACAGGCTTGGAGGTCCTTCCAGAACTGGATCCCGACGGTGAAATCACCTCCATGACACATGAATTGGGGGATCACATGGTGGAAACTCGATCCACCGTAGATTTTTATGCTGATAATATGTTGGAAATTTGGTATTTGGGATGAAATAGGCGAAGAGGTTGAGATGAGAATTTGGGATTTGGGATGAGAGAGGCGAGAGGCTGAGATGAGCTTGGGAAATGAAAAGGGTTAGTGACTTAGTGCAGACAGCAGACTTGGGTGAATAGAATAGATTTAAGTATAAAATTATTATTTTTAATTAATAAATTCGGTTATTCGAAATTTCGAATATCCTACTAGCTTGATTTTTACTCCCGAAATCGAATACTGAACAAAAAATTGGATATAACTGAAATTAGAAAAAAAATCGAATAACTAAAATAATTCGGTTTAAAAAATTCGGTTATGTTCAGTAATTCAGTTTTACCCGTTTTTTGTTCATTCCTAGGGGCGACATACCATCATTGGGGAAACTTTGGAAGCGAATTTCAACATAATATATGGGGAAATCACACTCATTAAGCGGGAAATATTGCAGACTAATGGGACGGAATCCACAGTGGTGCAGTAGAAAATGAAAAGTCCAGAATCAAATGCCTATGGTGGGAATCATAGTGCCAAAGAATTAGAGAATTTTCTGTGGGACATGGAGCAGTACTTCAAAATTGCTCATATTCGGGAGGCCCAGATGGTGGACATCATTAGCATGTATCTGAATGGTGATGCCAAGTTATGGTGGCGTACAAGGGTGGGATATGAAACTCGTCCTGCTATAACAACATGGTCTGACTTGAATAAGGAATTGAAGAGGCAGTTCCTTTCGGCGAATTCAAGTTGGCAAGCGAGGGAGGCGATGAGACGTCTAAAGCACGACGATACTATGTGGGAGTATGTGAAAATTTTTACATCGTTGTTATTGGATATCAAGAGAATGTTCAAGGAGGACAAGGTATTCAACTTCATTACAGGTTTACAACCTTGGGCTCAAGACGAATTATGATGACAAGGTGTAAAGGACTTTCAATCAGTGTGAATGTGGTAGAAAATCTTGTAGACATGCGGCTTGACAATGCTGGCCAAGGGGGAACCAAAACCAAGAAGGCAAACAATGGTCGTGCCGCTGGAAATCTTGGTGATGGACATGAGAAATGTAAATAAGTTGCAGCTAGTGGGCAGAAAAACAAGGGGCAGTCCAAGGTGGGTGACTGTTTTATCTGTAATGGGTCACATTTTGCACGAGATTACCCAAAAAAGTGAAATTAATAACATTGATAGCTGATGAATATCATGAGGGGTCTGATTCGGGTGGAGAGGCAAGCCTCAATGTTGTTAGAATGAGATGTACACAGGTGCAGGGGCCTTCATGTGATCAAAAATAATTTGAAAATGTGTGTTATTCTTGGAGGGGGAGACGCCAAGTTCAGTACAAACAAAGGCATCGGATGGAATTGATGGTTGGGGAAAGATCTCTATGGTTTAACAATGGATGGACTGCTTAGAAGTTCTTTGACGAGGGCATCAAATTCTTCAAGTGGGGGTGGTTTGTTAGACCCTTGTTAGCTCAACACGGAACTTAGCATGTTGAATGGTGGACAGTGTGCCAAGACTTGGATTAGGCATTCAATTCGGATGGGCGAAGCATTTTATGACAAGTCAACTAGACAAACATCTTGGAGAGCTTTGAAATTAATATGTCAAAGCTAGTACTTGATATTATGTTCTTAAGACAATTGTGTCTTTCTTATTAGTGCTTAGAATTATCGATACTTGTCTGAACAAAATTTAAAGAAATTTTTCCCTAAAAGAATTTATATACAATGACCCACAACCTCGCCCCGATTGGTCAGCGATGCGTGGTCAAACCAAGTCTTAGCTCTCCCCTCCACAAAAGTGGGGTGCCCTTTGGGGCCTAAACTCATAAATAAACTAATTTTATATATAGTTAATTGATTTTTAGTCCTTAACCAATGTGAGACTTTATCTACCCATAAGCATTTATTATCATTTTTAATATGGTGATCTTTGAAAGTAAATTTTACATTCATTACCAATGGATTTAAGCTTCCAAATATTTGACGTTAATCTATTCATATAATAGAACATATTGATATGTGAATTTATCTGAAATGATTAATGAAACCCACTTAAATTTAAGCTCAAATTCTTACAAAGTTTACACTTTTATATCATTTGTGGAGGCCTTGATGAGAATATTAAGTTTCAATTTTGTTTATTTTAAATTTATTTTAGTTTAGTTTTATGACTATTGTAACTCCATTTGAGAACAAATTAATTGTATATATACTTAATTGATTTTTAGTTTTTAACCAATGTGAGACTTTATCTTCCCACTAGTATTTATTATCATTTCTAATGGTGATTTTGGGAGTAAATTTTTCATTCATTACTCCCATGCATTTAAAATTCCAAATACTTGATTTTAATCTACTCATGAAATAAAACACATTGATAAGTGAATTTATCTTAAATGATTAATGAAACCCACTTAAATTTAAGCAAAATTTCTAACAAAGTTTACACTTTTATATCGTTTGTGGAGGCCTTAATGAGAATATTAAGTTTAAATTTTGTTTATTTTAAATTTATTTTAGTTTAATTTTACGACGATTGTAACTCCACTTGAGAACAAACTAATTGTATATATACTTAATTGATTTATAGTTCTTAACCAATGTGAGACTTTATCTTTCCACAAGCATTTATTATCATTTCTAAATGTGATCTTTGGGAGTAACACTACAAGAAAAAGTCTTATTTTTGAGGGAACATATTCAATCGTAAATAGAGTAACTTCGACAGAACTATCCGTCGAAAGTAGTTCCCTCGAATATAAGGTATTTTCGATCGAATTTTGTCGAACATACACCCAGGAAAATGGAGCCAATGTTCCCGTCAGCGCCAACCATAATTTCGAGGGAATGGTACTTATGTTTGACGGATTATCCGTCGAGGATAATGTAACTTCGAGGGAATTAATTCCGAGAGAAAGTTCCGTCGAAAATATCCTTTAAAACCTAAAAAACATTTCAGCTCCCCCAGCCGCGCCTCATGTTATCTCTCAATTAACACAGCTCTATATATATCTCTCTCGTACGTCTCCTCTCTCTCAGTCTCTTGTCTATCTACTCCCTCCTCCCTCTGGCAACGACCTACTCCCTCATCCTTTCGGCGACGACCTCTACTCTCTCCTCCCTCCGGTAATGTTTTCTTCCTCCTTCTAAGAATGGTTTTCCCCCTCCAAGTGATTTTCTTTCCTCCCAAGCAAATTGTTTTTGCTTGATTCGGCAACGATTTCTCCTTTTTCTATTCCTAGAAAGGTTAGTGGTTATGGGATTTCAGTATGGTTAATTTTTTTGCTAGCATATAAATGAAATGGGAATATATTGTTACTTAGTGAATATATTGTTGCTGAAATTATATATGAAATTGGGATTGTTTACTTTTTTAGCAACAATTGGAATTAAGTTTTGAGGAGTTGTTGTTGCAGATTGTTGGTTAAATATTGGGATTAAGTTTTGATATGATTAATTAGTTGTTGTTGCTGCCATGTTGTGAAAAAATTGGGATTATATTTGTGTCTTGGTTAATTTTTATGTATGTCTATTAGGCTGAATGAATTTTGTTGGCTGAAATTGGTCTATTTCACTACAAAAAATGGTTATTTCTGACAGAATATCCCGTCGGTTATAAGGATATTCCGTCGAGGTTAACCTTATTTCCGACGGAATATTCGGTCAGAAATTCGGTCGTATATAAGCAGGTCGAAATTAAGTCCATCCATCTTTCGGTCGGGGATACTTAACCTCAACGAAATTATCCTCGACCAAATATTCCGTCTGGGTTACTAAATGTTCGAATGAAACTAGTTTGTCAAGGATATTCGGTCGATGATAAGCATACCACGTGGCAGCCTGTCAAAAATGCTAAATCCCTTAAACTCAATGGAATTCCACCGAGATTACCACTGTTTCCGTCGAAACTATTTGTGGCACGTGTCACATGACCAAAATGGCAAGGACTTAATTTCAACGGAAATCCGTCAAGAATAGTACTATTCTATCGAGAATAGTGCTTTTTTTAAATATTTTAGTTGTTTTTGCAATATCCAAGGATTTAACCCACATCTTGTACCTGTACCTGTATTCCCAACAACACATACACATACACAATCTAACAATATGGCAAATAACATGAATTACAATTACCAAGGCCGACAATATGTTAAAAACCAAGTAAATGAGAAGTAAAAAGGTCAAAAACATCCCATAATCTAAACTAAACTATATCAAATATCTCATTAAGCTAAATTAAACTAAATGTCAAACCGCAACAAAACCAAAGTAGTGACAAGGTTTAAACTACAATACATCAAAAATAATATAAACTATAAAATAATGTAACTCAAAATGTAAACTAAGTCAAAAATAATATAAACTACAAAATAATGTAAACTAAGTAAAGCTAGTAGAGCCCCCGGTGTGAGGAATGATCATCAGGCGGGCGTCGACGCTGCTCTGGAGTATGAAAATTGCCATCATCGTCATCCCACTCATCAGTCCACTAGTCACTCTGTTGATACAATATAATGTAACTCATTAGTCCATATATATGATTTAGTTAAAGATAACTAAATGAAAATTAAATAACATGCAGAATATATATTTGAATTTAAAACGAATAGTATACTTGAGGAGTAGAGCGCTGACTCAACATCGGACCAAATGCGTCCTCGACTAAGCTAACCACCATCCGAACAATCTCGTAGCGTATCGCGGCCCACTGCTCTGAAGGGATGCCCGTACTCTCGGCGGCAGGCACCAATTTGAACGTCGTCGCTTGGTTGTCTGACGAGCAAGAACTACCAAGGGTCCTGACGATGGAACAACGGATCGGTCTTAAACCTCTCCGACACCACAGCCATAATACGCTGGAACAAAGCATCGTCTAAGCCAGCACCCGTATGTGATGGTCCCACGGGGGCCCTCGGACGCAGACGCTGGCTAGAGCCTACAAAAAAAATAACATGAATAATATTATAAGTTTACTTTATTCATAAACAAGAAATAAACTAAAAATATTATACCTCCTGGAAGTGTATAAGCGGGTATCCTCGGTAACCCCAGCACTCGATACCGGCCGATAGTACTAGTGGGAGTATCCTGAGACGCGACCCAAAGAGTCGTCTCCTCGTCCTGAGATAAACTAATCTCAGACGGAGGGACGGCGGAATCTAACGTCAAGATCGCCCCTAGCGACCTCTGACAACTCAGATTATCTGGTTGGGCTGAGCTTCTCAAACCGCTCCTGTAATTTGATATATGTACATGTAAGTTATCTTGGTATCATCATATAAATTACGTAATATTATCATAAATAATATTTATTATAGTAAATGTATTACCTGTATAGCTAGTGCTACTGACGACATCGTCGACCCCGAAGTAGAGCCCTTCGGCGTATGGACTCTATCCCAGAATTCCATCATAGTAGGAGGTCGGTCCAAGCTACTCCGCATGGCCTAAATCATATACATTAAATAATATCACCTTAATTTACTATAGTTGCAGTTTAATATTAAACTAAACTAAAGGGAAATACATACCGACTTAACCTCCAGAAGTATATACAAATCGCAGCTTGTTGCGATTCTTCTTCATCTGCTCCGACTTGGTCTTGAACGCATCATCATCCCAGTATGCACACATCGCAAAATTCATGCCGATCCGACATCTTGTGTCGGCGATGATGCTCTCGTAAAAATAGTCCCGGCGATTCTTCTACCGCCTGGGCGCCTCCTCATCGCATCTCGTACAACCAAATAAGCATAATTCTTCAAAATGTGGGCAATGATAACGGCGTCACCATCCGCCTTGGTGATACCGGCCTTGTATCTATAGAATCTCTATCAAAAAGACATAACATACGTATAATTAATTATTTGAACAATATGTAAATAACATGGACCTTGATTTAATATATGTAATTCGACGGGTATCCCTCCGGAGCAGTGGGCCACGATACGCGACAAGATTGTTCGGATGGTGGTTACCTTAGTCGAGGACGCGTTTGGGTCGATGTTGAGTCAGCGCTCGACTACTCAGGTATACTATTCATTTTAAATTCAAATATATATTCTGCATGTTATTTAATTTTCATTTAGTTATCTTTAACTGAATCATATATATGGACTAATGAGTTACATTATATTGTATCAACAAGGTGACGAGCGGGATGAAGATGATGGCGATTTTCATACTCCAAAGCAACGTCGACGCCCGCCCGATGATCCTCCTCACACCGGGTGTAAGACCACGAATTTTATGAAACAAAAGTATTCAATTTTTCTATTCAGTAAATGGTTAAATTGATAAAAGGTTAAAGTTAAGGGTGATATATGTAAATATTTTAAATAAGCAAGTGGTTATAAAATATTCATTGTTGTCGTGGAATATTCTTATTGTCGGAGAATATTCGTACGACGGCGCAGCCATTTGTGGGCCTCATAACAGAATAAATTTCGGATGAAGAAAGCGACAAATTTAAGTTTTTATAAATAACGGCGTAATCGTTACCGTTAATACTGTTGGAATACCCGGTGGTTAAAATATAGTAATATGCGGTGTTGCACAGTAGCACACGGTATTGCACCAATGATTGATTCTTACGTAAGAAGACACTACTCAATAATTGTTACAGTAATTACTGTTCAATATTTTATTTTATTAATTCAATAATTGCTACGTTGATATTTTATATTATTGTTGTTTCAATAATTGTCACTACACAGTATTTTCCAATATCAGATCAATAGTTCATATTATTTTAATAATATTACTAGATAACATTATTGGCAATGTCTAGAAAGTTCTGTCTAAGGAGATGTTTGGTCACCTAATTGCGCGCCAGTAAGGAGAAATCCTTATCGAAAAGCCCCTGCTTCTTGGGAGCTACACGGTTATCGATATTGTGATTCTGTAATATTATTTATGAATAATTAATTATTGATTTATATGATAAGGAAAATATTTATTTATGTGGATATAAATGGAGGAATTTTTGGAAAAGTGATAATTGTTGAAAAATTGATATTTTATCTTTTCTGATAAAATATATTATTATATTACAATAATATAATAATGATGATATTTTTACAATGAATGTGTGATATATGAATAAATGAGGAGGAGGAGTATTTTTATTACAATAAATATTTAAAACATGTTTTGTGTGTTGGTGGACCCTATTTTTGACTGAAATTTGCTTATAGCCTGCAAAATCGTCCGTATGTGAATTCCGGTCAATTTCTGTTTGAAATTTACAAAAACTTTCTTCTACAAAGTTGTAGAGAATTTGATTTCCTATGGAATGGACATAAAATTCGTATTTTTCTGATAAAAGGGCTATTTATTATAAACTATTGAAGTTCCGGAATATTGGGTCTGAATTGATTTTGTTACAAAAATTATTTAAAACATATTTTTCTAGAAGGTGGGCCCCACAATTGTACTTTTGCATGTGGGAAATGTTGGAATCTGAATTCAAAAGAGGCGTATGAAATTTGTTATATAAATATATTATTTTATTAAATTTTCTGCTTTGGTGTTCTAAGCATTTTTCTATAAATAGGGTGCTTAGGTTAGAATTAAAAATCACACCAGAAACTGAAGTTTTCTCTCTCTATATTATCGAGCGTATTTTTGTGAGTATTTAGATATCTTGAGTGTTACTATATGGTGCAAGTTTGTTCAGCGTTATATCCGAATTTTCAGTCAGAAGTACTATTCTTTTGAGGTAAGGGATAGTAAGTGATTGTTAGGGTTATTATGCTTTTCAGTTCGTAGTTTTTCTGACCCTCAAAAATTCTAAAAAAAATTGAAATGATAATTTGATGAGTTTTCTAGATTTTGTCCAAAAATGGCGATTTTTGGATGTATAGATTAGGAGTTATGAATTTTATGGGAAAATACTGTTTTAAAAGTAAACCCTTATAACTCCTTGTGGCTAACTCCAAAATTGGTGAAATTTTTATTGGGACTACATGTATATAATAGAAGTATACTCTGTAAAGTTCGAAATTTTTGGACAAAAGTATAATTTATGATAAATGTTTAAATATTCGGCAGTTTTGGCCATATAAAAAATAGTGAATGAATTTTAAAAATTCCGAGAAAAATATATGTTCAATATGGGACTATATTCTGCTAAATTCTAAAAAAGAAAAGTTTTTGGGACTGATTTGGTATTTTTTATGAAAATAGACTAGTTATGAATAAATGAATTAAATATGTTATGTGAAGTAAGAAAATTAGAAAATAGGATTTTATGGCTTGAGAATCCTATAAGGAATATGCAGATTTTTTTATGAGAGTTTTGGTTATTGGTGATGACATAATCTTCTGAGTTTGGCATTTTAGGATGATTAAATGCATTAATTAGTAAAGTGTAGTTACTATTCATGAGTAACTATTCATTAGTTACTATTCATGAGTTACTATTCACGAATTACTATTTATGAGTTACTATTCAAGAGTTACTATTCACGACAAAAATTGGTTTCTTTTTCTGGCCAAATTATTGTTGATTTATGAATCTTACTCTTGAAATTAAATCCATGCTTTGATTATATTGTTTTCATTATTATATATAACATTTTTATAATCTTGGTGATGAAATTTCTCTTTAACGTGAGTGTAAAGATGGGTAGATTATTGGTATGATCGTGACTATGGGTTCTCTTTGGCCAGTAGTGCAAAGATGAATTGTTGACTGGTATGATCATGACCATTGAATTTATAATTGAATATCTTTAGCTTAAGTGCAAAGGTGAATTGATCAACATGGTTATAATTATTGTTTATATAAATTCTGAAATGATTATATATATTTCTTTGGGATATTAATATCTTTGGCCTGTAGTGCAAAGATGAACGGTTGATGAATATCTTTGGCCCGTAGTGCAAAGATGAATTTATTAGTATGATTATGAACATGAACTGTGATTTGGTATAACCATGATCTTTGATGTTTCAGGTAAAGACAGGTGATGAAAATTATCTTCGTCCTGGGTGTGAAGAGGAATTTAGAACCACAATTATGATTATGAGTTATTCACATAATTGTGGACAGAAACTGTTGATTGATGTAACAGGGATAAAAAATTATTGGTGGACTTTTAACATGGAGAAGATAATAGACTTTATGATCTATTTGACTCTTCTAGTCGTGAGGTTTGGTCAAGAATCGGTACACAGTTATTTTGGGGCTAGGGTTTCATCGTAAGTTCTTCATCTCTTTGGATTTGAATTAGGGCTAATTAAATTAAAATTTGAATATTAGGATTTGCGTGTATTTATAAATACGTTTACCATAAATTGATTCTTGTGATAGATTTTTTTTTGTAATAATTATGTATCAAGACGCAGTTTTGAGTTGGACGTGAATTCAAATTGGATAAAAATTTACATCGAGTTCAGTTTCATGGAGTAGTTGCCTTTTTTTCTCTCTTTTTTAATTTTATCTGATAATTATTTATTTAGGTTGCCTTAGATTTGTTTATTGCCAACAAGTAATCTTAGATTGTTCATTGTATTTTTGATGTTAAATTTTGGTTGCCTTGGTTCATCGTAAATTATATCAAGCTATATAGTTCTATACCCTTTACGATGGGTATTTATAAAAACATATATTATTAGATTTTATTTTAGTCACGATTTGTATTGTCTTTGGTCCGCACTTTTTCATTCGGATGATTTTCTTAGCTTATGTAAACAAGGAGATCTGAACTTGTATTACTTTTTTTCGTATTACGATATATGAATTAAAATTGTCGCATTAATATTTCCATCAATAAACTCTGTTTTTTGCTTATACTGATTTGATGTTAATCCTTTATTATAATTCTATGAGGGTTTATGATTGGTTGAGGCTTAAATTGTGTTAATAAATTGCCGGATTATGGTCTCTCACTTTTTGATTTAATTCTTAATGGATTTTGGTCTTGGTACGAATTATTCTTTTAGAAAACTACTGTAGTCTTCATGTTCTAAATGATTGTCCTGTTTGCTAATTCTATTTCTCTCTCTCATTCTAATCTCGGTGAAGTAATTGGTTCATACTTACCTCTCCACACATACATATCATCATGATCTAAAATATATAGCTCGAGATGAGGGCCGTGTATGCAGTATACTTCTAAAATATTTATGGGTTAATTTGCATGTGTTTGAGCACTATCATGTCATGCTCTAGTGTGTTTACTTGTATTTTGATCTTTACTTTAGTTTATTATCATATGAGCTCTTCTCCCACTTGTTGAGCAACTTGTACATAGCTTACCTCAGACTTTCATGTTGTGTATGAGCTGAAACATTTGTACTTCTAAGTGTTATTTTCAGCCATGCTTTTTATGCCAAGAGGATTTCTCAAGAGGTCAGCGGTGATGCTCTTGGTGAGGTATGACTTTTGTACTTCTAAGTGTTATTTTCTGTTTTTGACGTATGCTTTGTGAGAGGGTGGTGGTAACATAGTCATGTTAAATGACTACAGGAGTTCAAGGTTATGTCTTCAAGATCATGGAGAGGTCATGACAAGCAAGGTTTCCCGATGAAGCGTGGAGTGTTGACTCTGGCCGTGTTAAATCTTTTACTTGTTAGAGGTTGGTAGAATGTGATCGATACTTTCGATATTCTCTTTTGATGGAAGTAATTCAACTTGGATGTATGTGCAGTACTCCATGCTTCTTGAGGATATATGGTAGGCGTAATTGGAGAGTGTCGAAGGAAGTGCAGCAGAGGATGCATTAGAAGCCCCGATCTCTCAATTCGAACTTGGTAATTATGAAGAAGGGTGACAATGATCTTCCCGGCTTTGGCCGATGTTGAGAAACCAAGGATGAGAGGTCCCAAGAGAGCATCAAGATCGAGAAACTCTTTAACCTTACCAAGGAAGATGATGTCGAAGTATGTTAACACATATCGTCGAACCTTCACTACCAAAATGGTGAATTCTCTAATCTTCTCCTTGTTATTTTCTACTTGATTACTTTACAAGTGAGCGCAACAAATGAAAACACAGATAGAGATGTGATTTTATAGTTTACGATTATATATTAATTTCAAATAACACATCTTTTAATCTTTATTTAATTGTGTTTACAGGAAAGAAGGTCGATAAAGCTCCCAAGATTCATAGGTTGGTGACTCTCTTACCGACTTTGCAAAGGAAGCGTGCTAATTCTTTGAGAAGAAGCAAAGGATTGCTAAGGCCAAATCGAGAGATGCGGACTACCAAAAACTTCTCGCCAAGAGGTTGAAGGAACAGAGGGAACGACGCCTTGAGAGCTAGGCAAAAAAGAGATCCGCACTCTCTGCGACCTTTAAGCCTTCCATTCTTTGCCTAGGTTGGGCTATTGTCCTTGGTTTTTTTAGAGTAATTGTCTGGGTGTTAGTTACGAATAATACAATAGTATCTTTGGGGTGATTTTGATTTGTTATTTTATGGCAAGTAGTTCATTTGATTGCTTGATATGTGTACTTCTTGGTCTACTTTGAATTAATTGAGATTTTGGGTTATATTTTGTTTCTGATGGAACGAGGATTTGTTTCTCTGATTTGCATATTAATTTTTTTTTGTTTTAGCTAGTGAAGTAGTACTTCTATGAAAATGAATTGCAGGTGCATTGGTAATGTAGGTGAATTATAACACTTTTTTTCTTCTTTTTTTTTAATCTACAACATTTTAAAAACGTTGTGTAAATGTGCCTAAACGTTGTCTGATATACTAAACAACAACATTTTTATCCAAAAAACGTTATGGAATCATACCTTCTACAACGTTTTTAAGCATTTGCTAATTTTTGAAAAACAAATATACAACGTTTTTTTCCTAAAAAAAGCGTTATCATAAACTTAACTTCTGACGTTTTAAAAACGTTGTGTAAGGGTGTCAAATAGACAACACCCTTAACCACGACGTTTTTCTGACTGAAACAACAACGTTTTTTCCGCGTTGTCTATTTACTGTTTTGTAGTAGTGAAAGTTGTAGAGAATTCGATTTCCTATGGAATGGACATAAAATTTGTATTTTTCTGATAAAAAGGCTATTTATTATGAACTATTGAAGTTCCGGAATATTGGGTATGAATTGATTTTGTTACAAAAATTGTTTAAAACATGTTTTTGTAGAAGGTGGGCCCCATAATTGTACTTTTGCATGTGGTAAATGCTGGAATCTGAATTCAAAAGAGGCGTATAAAATTTGTTATATAAATATATTATTTTATTAAATTTTCTGCTTTGGTGTTCTAAGCATTTTTCTATAAATAGGGTGCTTAGGTTAGAATTGAAAATCACACCAGAAACTAAAGTTTTCTCTCTTTATATTATCGAGCGTATTTTTGTGAGTATTTAGATATCTTGAGTGTTGCTATACGGTGCAAGTTCGTTCAGCGTTATATCTGAATTTTCAGTCAGAAGTACTATTCTTTTGAGGAAAGGGATAGTAAGTGATTGTTAGGGTTATTATGCTTTTCAGTTCGTAGTTTTTCCGACCCTCAAAAATTCTAGAAAAATTTGAAATGATAATTTGATGAGTTTTCTAGATTCTGTCCAAAAATGGCGATTTTTGGATGTATAGATTAGGAGTTATGAATTTTATGGGAAAATACTGTTTTAAAAGTAAACCCTTATAACTCCCTGTGGCTAACTCCAAAATTGGTGAAATTTTTATTGGGACTACATGTATATAATAGAAGTATACTCTGTAAAGTTCGGAATTTTTGGACAAAAGTACAAGTTATGATAAATGTTTAAATATTCGACAGTTTTGGCCATATGAAAAATAGTGAATGAATTTTAAAAATTCCGAGAAAAATATATGTTCAATATGGGACTATATTCTGTTAAATCCCAGGAAAGAAAAGTTTTTGGGACTGATTTGGTATTTTTTCATGAAAATAGACTAGTTGTGAATAAATGAATTAAATATGTTATGTGAAGTAAGAAAATTAGAAAATAGGATTTTATGGCTTGAGAATCCTATATAAGAAATATGCAGATTTTTGATGAGAGTTTTGGTTATTGGTGATGAAATAATCTTATGAGTTTGGCAGTTTAGGATGATTAAATGCATTAATTAGTAAAGTGTAGTTACTATTCACGAGTTACTATTTATGAGTTACTATTCACGAGTTACTATTCATAAATTACTATTCATGAGTTACTATTCATGAGTTACTATTCACGAGTTACTATTCACGACAAAAATTGGTTTCTTTTTCTGACCAAATTATTGTTGATTTATGAATCTTACTCTTGAAATTAAATCCATGTTTTGATTATATTGTTTTCATTATCATATATAACATTTTTATAATCCTGGTGATGAAATTTCTCTTTGACTTGAGTGTAAAGATGGGTAGTGTCAGGAATAAGCATGTGAATGATATTCCTATTTAATATATGATTTGATTATGATATATATATATATATATATCAATGAATATACAAGTATGCTTGCATTAAGAAAAGCTGTAAAGTCCTTTGATAGATAATAGAAATATATACACAAGGACTTAGAATGAATTGATCAAATATGTTAGGTTGATCCTACATAAGCAAAACAGCTTTGTAAAGTCCTTAAAAAGAAATGATGTACAAGGACTATAAATATAGAAAGATCAAGCTTGTTAGGTTGATCTTATGATGTAATAGATAGGCTAGTCTGATCGTCGAGCACCTTTGCACTGTAAGTCGTGAGTCTGCCAGTGAGTCAAGGTTAACTCGAGAGCTATCGAGGCGGAATAAGAGTATGCAAGATAGTAGATCTCGGAGTTAAAGAGTACCAGGGAAACGAAGAAGGATCGTAGTGTATCGAGTAGAACTTCCTCGGGATCGTAGTGTCTTTGAGGAAGTCGTATTCGAATCGTGAGGCGAATGCTGCTTTCTGGCCGATCGGTCATCTCGCCGGCCAAGACGAGAAAACGTAGACTACACTCGTAGTCGTGAGAGTCTCTCGATGCCAAAGCCAAGTTAAGGATCGTAGATCACACTCTGAGTTCGTGAGAGTCTATTGATTACATGCAGAGATCGTAGTCAAGCAAGATCAGATGAAGAAAACAAGCAAGGTAGAAATCGTAGAGTGTCAAGATCTGATCTCGGGATCGTAGTGTCTACACCAAAGAAAAAGTCGAATCGCAAAAATCTGAAACTACGACCTCAACAGAAGTGCCCACAATGCCAAGAATGAATCGTAGAGCATATACGGTTCTCAACAAATGAGCACTCCTGAATATCCAAAGGCGAAGCCTCTCGGTTCAAGTTGCAAGCTACATCCAAGAAACCGAGAGAGCACTCAACGAATGGCATGCGAGCTAACGAAGATCTCAAAGACCAACCCAATCAACATCAAGATTGAGGTGTAAGGCCATTCGTGATGAAGTCTTCCACAAGGAGATCCAAAGAAGACTTCAGAAGCTGACTAACGAAAGTCATCTTATGCAGTAGCTATCAAGTGAACAAAAGAGAACGATCTTGGAAGCAACCAAGATAGTAGTGTTTGCCAAACAGAGAAGGAACTGATGGAAGGTGAACCGAGATACTGGTCAGCTTCTGAAGAACAAGGCTAAAGTGATTAAGTGCAGGGTCAGTTCATTGATGGTAGTGAGCGAAAGATCACAAGGAGAAAGCAAGCTGGACGCGCCACAAATCTGAAGTGTCTTGATATTCAAAAGGGGACCAGAGCAAGGAATTAGGCCATCAGTCTCTCAGAACAGTCGAAGCAAACAGAAGTTTTGAAGCACTGCATAATACAAGGAAGAAGTGTTCTATATTGAAGATCCAATCAACACTCTTCAAGATCGTAGTGTTAACTCAACCAGTCAATGAGCAACACTCAACAAGACACTATGATCAAGTCCTTGAAGACGTGCATCAGAATCGTAGAGTCCGAATAACTGAAGACTGAAGCATTGGCAAAGGTTTAATCTGAAGGGTAATATTCGGACAAGTGCTTATTGAGAGCATAGATGTAATAGGACAACCTCTGATCGAGAAATCAGAAAGAGGTAATAAAGTCTTCAACCTGCCCAAGACATTAAAGTGATACATCCGGCAGGTAGGTGAAACAATGAGATCAGAAGTCGAGAAAAAAGTATGACAAGTCACATCAAGCAGTCTACCTCAAGTAACTCAAAATCTGTGAAGAGATTTAAATAGCCTTCAACGGCTACTTTCCAACGGAAGGATTGGGAAGGAGTATAAATGAGGAAGAGCTTCAAAGATCAAAGGTTGCCGGAGTTGCCGAGTTTGGAGAGAAGGTGGACTGATCTAAACCATGTGAAACAGTGAGTCCGAAGGCTCACTCTACGATCTACCAAGAACACTCAGAAGTCAGGTAAAGAAAGAAGTAGAAGTGTGAGTTCTACTATGTAGAAGTGAGAGTTCTACTACATGAAGAGTGTTCAGAACTGCCGAGAGAAAGAAGAGCATCATGACATCTTGATGTCCATTATGGGAAGACTCCAAGTACAATAGAGAAGAGCCTACAATCATCTTAGCAAGTCCATCATGAGAAGGCATCAAGTAGAAAAAGGGAGATCACAAAAGCCATCTTGGTGTCAAGCATGAGAAAGCTTCTAAGTACCTAATAGAAGAGCCTACAGTCAGCTTGGAAGCCTCTCATGTGCAGTCATCAAGTACCAAGGAGAATGATCTTCAAGGCAGTTCAACAAGGGGTCATCCGAAGTGATTGAGTAACCAAAGAAGCTGAGCATCATGCAACACTCAGCTGCACTTCAAGGATGATCAAGCTAAGCTGCTAAGTATAGAAGATGTTCAGAGCATGAAAACAACTTAGCAGCTCTGCACCGACTCCAACAACAACAAACAAATAACTCAACAAAGCCAGGGCCTGAGGGGTCCTTGTCCAGAGGGACTAAATGAAGCAGGGCCAGAAGGGTCCTTGTCCGAAGGGACTAAACAAAGAAGGGCTAAAAGGGTCCTTATCCGAAGGGACTAAATGAAGTTCCAAGGCTGCTAGCCTTGAAGAGTTCTTAGTGAACTGAAGTTCCAAGGCTGCTGGCCTTGAAGGAATCTTAGTGATTCTGTGGTCTTGCCTTCCTTAGTGGTAAATCTCACTAGTTGAAAGCGGAAGAGTGGATTAGGAGCTTGAGTCTCTGAACCACTTAAAACCCCTTGTGTCTTTTACATTATGTCATTTATATTATGTACTATAACTGCTATAACTACTATGTATGTTTTAACTGCTTACAACTAAACTTACTCTACGAACAATGTATGTATGATTATGAATATATCAATGAAGGGGATCTTTTACTTATTCCGCTATGCTTGAAAAGATTCTCATGTTTGTCATATGTTGATTATGAACAATATAATATAAACCAGAAAAGTATTTGAAATAAAAAGAATCTATTCAACCCCCCCTTCTAGATCTATTGTGCCCTCTAGGAACTAACAATTGGTATCAAAGCAGGTTCTCATGCTATAGTCAAAAGCTAATCGCTTTGAGTCTGATCCAAGGCACTAACATTGTTCTAAACTTAGTTTAGTAGTAAGTAACTTGTTATATGCAGATGAGCTCATATGTTGGAAATATTGTGTATAGGTTAAATGTTTATATACAGCTGAAGCTTCTCAGATTGGTCCATGGTCTCTATTGATACATCAACAAGATCAATCCTAGCCTGCAGTCAATCTTGTAGTCCCAAGACCAGACGAGATCACTCAAGAGACGTTAATGACAAAGAGTCAAGCACCCACCAGTCTGAAAGATAAAGAAGCCATACATGCTAAGAAATGCTTATCGAAGAGAAGAAAGAAGATCTTCTCAAACTTATGTCTGGCCAACCAACAGCTGGGTGCAAACTCTATCAGCTAATGGATGTCAAAGATCTTAATGCTGAGATTCTCTTGGCCTATATCTTCAAGATCACTACTGATTGATTAAAGGCCAGCAAGAGCAATAAGCTGTCAGGGGCAAAAGTAAAGTTATGCTCATCAATACCTAAACTCAGTATATCTATGATAAATGATATGTTTAATAATCGACAATAAAAGGTACAGTTCCTCACTATTATAAATGCATTCTTCATAATTGCATCTCCTTATGAACTATAGCGAGGATTACATCAAAAAAGTCAAATCTACCTAAAAAGTGAAGAGAGAAAGTAACCTGAGGATGGAAACTCAAATGACTATAAACTTTCTCTCCATCCAAGTTTTAGGTTGAAGATGACATCTTGAAGGAAATCTGAAATAGGTTATAAGAACATCACCGGCCTAATAAACTTTTTGTGAAATAATCGTTGCTGGTGGATTAGTATGTATGTACAAGCCTATGTTCTAAGTGTTTGATAACTCACAGAGTATGATCAGTTCTACAAAAGGATCTGGCTGATCTGTAGAAACCGATCACCTCCATGGATCAACTAGATACTCATAAATCGTAGAGTTGATCTCTACTCTGAACACTTAAACACTATGAACATAATCCAGTAAATGATGAAACCATCATAGATAAAGAGTGTGTTATTAAATGCCATATCCTACACTCACTCATCATTATGCATCTCAAAATGTATTATCTTAAGATAGTTGCATGCATGAATGTCTGTTGGTGATAAATATGATGATTGCCCAAATAAGAGGAACAGGGTTCTAGAACACTAACCTAGCAGGACCCATTTAATTATGGGTACCAAAAATAGAAATATATTTAAACCTGTAGGTACTTGGTCAGTCTGACCACACTAAGGAATGGTGAAGCAGAAGACTTAAGTCAAGAAGACTCAACCAGCAGAAGGCTAAGGACAATTCAGAGATGATTCTGATAGAGTTCCTATATGTCCAAGCATGTCCTTGAAGACCCTCTGAGCTAACCAGAATGGAGCTCACATGGCTGCTAATCTGTATATAGAAGCAGGCCATTCAGCCAAAGAAGGAAAGGGTCTTATGTGCTCAAAAGCCAGTCAAGAATGCTATATGGGAAGAATCCTCAAGAAAGCTCTAATGTAAGATTATCGAACATCATTCAAGAGGAACTTATTGCGAGAGTAGAACTTCACAAACACAACTGTCAAAGAAGACTACGTTCGTAGTGCTATCATATAATCGTAGAGTGATCAGTCTTGAAAATACTCATCTCTACGATACAAGGAAATCCGAGCAATGATGGAGATTTCAGTCAGAAGGAGATATGCAAGGCTATCTTCAAATGAACCTGAAGAAGAGGGAATCACACCTATCTGGAAAGACAGCGACAACAACGGAGGAGCAGTGATCTGTTAAGGAACAACGGCACTGAGATATACTATGAAAAGTTGTACCAGCTACAGAGTCCCAAAACTTTGTGGCTGATGAACCAAATGAAAATCCATAGTCAGTAGGAACGTCTCAAAACGTACTACTGATAACCCTTCAGCCACCCAACCCATAATTGTGAAGTGCCTACGATCAAACATATGATCGTAGTATAAAAAGCAGAAGGACACCACGATTTTAGCAATGCAGTTGTCTAACTGGTAGAAGACCTCCCACTCAGAAGAGGTCGAATGAGATGTCATTACAAATCACTGCTATAGTATTCCATTTGGAAAGCGCCTCAGGGACAAACCTGACCCTTAGCTCACTAAGAGGTTGGCCCTTCCTGAGCTACCTTGACCCAAAAGGAATGTTTGATCTAGTTCATCTCAAGGATCAAGTCAGTCAACGATCGTAGAGTCGAGTTTGAAAAGAACTAAATGATCGCAATGCAAACTCAACGATCGTAGTGCTACCTCAACGATCGTAGCACAACCTCAGCAATCGTAGAATACAACTCAATGATCGTAGTCATACCAAAGGGTACTCCAGTTCACAAGAAGCTTGGAAAATGAGACACTTGCTAAACCATTCAAGTGGAGGAGATAAGTTCGAACACTACAATGAGTGAGCTATGCTGCATCAAAGTAAGGATAAAAGACAAAGCCACCCACTGCAGCATCTCTCAGAAGTTGATCGTTGAGTTAACAAAGGAAATTGTAGAGTCTATAGCTGCCTCATCATGCTACTCTATGAATCAAAAGGTCAACGATCAAAGCCACGTCGTTTAAACGACTACTCTTCAAAAAGGAAACATCTAACTGAAAAGTTATGGGGAGTTACAGCTCATTACTGGGCATCGTGCAACCAATGGACGGTTGACACATCACTGAGTATGCAGAGTTGGAAGGAACTGCCTTAAAGACAATTTTAAATCTGCAGACAGTTACCAAAAACTATCAAACCTCTCTCCCTTCCATTTTCAAAACCCTAAAAAGCTTTTCAAGAGCGAATTCAGTTTACTCTCTATAGCCTTACCAAATCCCAGACAGCCATCTCGCATAAACCTCTCTAAATCAAACACCCACAGTCTTCGAACTATTCAAGTGGAGAACTGGCAAGTTATCACCCAGATTCAAATTTCGGAACCAAATCGTTTGAGAAATCGAGAAGAAGTTCGGGGACATTCTTGAACTCGTAAAGAAAGTTTGGGTTTTCGAGAATGTCTTGAGACAAGTACTCGTGTGTACATTGACACGTTAAAGAGTTCTACTCAAACGTCTCCATAAACTCTGGAACTCTGTCTACCAAGGTTAAAGGTCAGACTCTGAAGCTAAAATCTTCTGACCTAAATCAATGCCTAGGTTTTCCTAACCAAGGGCTAAAGAACCTTGAAGATGTCAACACTGAACAAGCAAAGGAGTTGATGGGGTACCAAAGGAACCCTAGTTTCAAAGACATGAAAAAGAAGGAGTTTCCTAAAGAATATGAGTTCCTAGCTGAAATTGTTGGAAAGTGCATACTGTGCAAAAACACTGCACATGATACAGTGATTGACCAACAATTGAAGATAATGTCAGCTATAGTTCTGAAGAAATAAATTGACTTTGGAGCTATTTTGTTCGATCAAATCTCCAAGTGGGTAGAGAAGGCTGAGAAGAAGAAATCCACTGAAAAGCCTCTGACTAAAGTATTTCATGGAAGGATGCTGAGTATTATACTAAAGAAGAAACTACGAGGGAAAATCAAGGATAATGAAGGAGAAACATTGAATTTGCACAAAGTAATGTCTTCACAATTATTTGAGAACTGGAAGAAGAACCCTAAGGAGAACAAAAGGCTGACAGCTGAGTGCAGCAATAAAGCCTCTGCAAAGAAGAGAAAGATAGTTGAGGAAGAGAGCTCAGAGTCTGATGACTCTGTAGAAGCAGAAATCACATCAGTCGGAAAGAAATCAAAAGTTGTGAAGAAAGCTAGTTATGAGAAGAAAGCCCAGGCCCCACCAAGGAGAGTCTCATCAAAGGACAAGGATAAAGAAGAAAAAGTCTTAACTGCTGAAACAACGAAAAGAAGAAGCAGCAGGTTGCTTCAAGGGCCAGTTAGCAAGAAAGCTAAGGTGGAAGACTCACCAACCTTAGCTTCCCAAATCAGTACATCAGATGAAGAAAGGGACGTAGAGTCAGCAGAAGAAAAAGAAATAGATGTCAAGGTCCAGTCCCCACAGTCAGCATCCAGAAATGAAAATGAAGCTGATGAGATGGAAGAAAGTGCAGCAACTGCTGATGAAGAAAAATGTGCAAGCCCAGTGGCTAATTCTCAGAGTAGTCACTCTGATGATAAAGAAGAAATCCAAGATGACCAAATTTCATTCCCAAATGCAACTGCCCCAATGACCCAAGATGATAGGTCAAGTAATGTTGTGTCTGAAAAAGAAGAACTTGCCCCCACCAATCCAGATAGCCACCTTGCTGAATCAAGAGTTGATGAGATGACAGAAGAAGAGTCTGACTCTCCCATACCTAAACCTCCAAGAAGAAGGAAAAGCTACAGACTGCAAGCCAAGTTTGCCTTCAAAAGAAGCAGTGGTCAATCAAATGCCATCATTGAATTGAGTGATGATGAATCAGATCCCGGGAGAAAATCTTTGAAGAAAAACCAAAGAATGAAGAAGATGAATCTGAAGAAGATCTAGCTGAAGAAGGTTCTGAGAATGAAATGCAGCAAGAGGAATTTGAGTAGAGCTTCCTCGGGATCGTAGTGTGCTGAGGAAGTCATATTCAGAATCATAGAGACGGTCTGCCTACGAGTTGACCGGTCATCTGCCGAAGCGAGATGTAAACGTAGACTACACTCGAGTCGTAGAAATCTCTCGATGCCAAAGCCGAAGTCTCTCGATGCCAAAGCCAAGTCAAGGATCGTAGATCACACTCTGAGTTCGTAGAGTCTATTGATTACATGCAGAGATCGTAGTCAAGCAAGATCAGATGAAGACAACAAGAAAGGCAGAAATCATAGAGTGTCAAGATCTGATCTCGGGATCGTAGTGTCTGCACCAGCCGAAGTTGAATCGTAGAGTGCAGAACTACGACCTCAACAGAAGTGCTCACAATGCCAAGAATGAATCGTAGAGCATATACGGTTCTCAACAAATGAGCACTCCCAGAATATCCAAAGGAACGAAGCCTCTGGTTCAAGCTGCAAGCTACATCAAAGGAAACTAGAGAGCACTCAACGAATGGCATGCGCAGCTAACGAAGATCTCAAAGACCAACCCAATCAAAGATCAAGATTGAGGTGTAAGGCCATTCGTGATGAAGTCTTCCACAAAGAGATCCAAAGAAGACTTCAGAAGCTGACTAAGGAAAGTCAGCTTATGCAGTAGCTATCAAGTGAACAAAAGACAACGATCTTGGAAGAAACCAAGATCGTAGTGTTTGCCAAACAGAGAAGGAACTGATGGAAGGTGAACCGAGATACTGGTCAACTTCTGAAGAGCAAGGCTAAATTGATTAAGTGTAGGGTCAGTTCATTGATGATAAGTGAGCGGAAGATCACAAGGAGAAAGCAAGCTGGACGCGCCACAAATTTGAAGTGTTTTGATATTCAGAAGGGGACCAGAGTAAGGAATTAGGCCATCAGTCTTTGAGAACAGTCGAAGCAAATATAAGTATTGAAGCACTGCATAATATAAGGAATAAATGTTCTACATTGAAGATCCAATCAACACTCTTCAAGATCGTAGTGTTAACTCAACCAGTCAATGAGCAACACTCAACAAGACACTAGGATCAAGTCCCTGAAGACGTGCATCAGAATCGTAGAGTCTCAATAATCAAGACCGAAGCATTGGCAAAGGTTCAATCAAGGGTAATATTATTGACAAGTGCTTATTGAGAGCATAGATGTAATAGACAACCTCGATCGAGAAATCGGAAAGAGGTAATAAAGTCTTCAACCCGCCAAGACATTAAAGTGATACATCCGCGGTGGTAGGTGAAACGAAGACGCAGCTAAATGGCGTCAGAAAAAGTATGACAAGTCACATCAAGCAGTCTACCTCAAGCAACTCAAAATCTGTGAAGAGATTTGAATAGCCTTCAACGGCTACTTTCCAACGGAATGATTGGGAAGGAGTATAAATGAGGAAGAGCTTCAAAGATCAAAGGTTGCTGGAGTTGCCGAGTTTGGAGAGAAGGTGGACTTATCTAAACCATGTGAAATAGTGAGTCCGAAGGCTCACTCTACGATCCACCAAGAACACTCAGAAGTCAGATAAAGAAAGAAGTAGAAGTGTGAGTTCTACTATGTAGAAGTGAGAGTTCTACTACATAAAGAGTGTTCAGAACTTCCGAGAGAAAGAAGAGCATCATGATATCTTGATGTCCATCATGGGAAGACTCTAAGTACAATAGAGAAGAGCCTACAGTCATCTTAGCAAATCCATCATGAGAAGGCATCAAGTAGAAAAAGGGAGATCACAAAAGCCATCTTGGTGTCAAGCATGAGAAAGCTTCTAAGTACCTAATAGAAGAGCCTACAGTCAGCTTGGAAGCCTCTCATGTGCAGTCATCAAGTACCAAGGAGAATGATCTTCAAGGCAGTTCAACAAGGGGTCATCCGAAGTGATTGAGTAACCAAAGAAACTGAGCATCATGCAACACTCAGCTGCACTTCAACGATGATCAAGCTAAGCTGCTAAGTATAGAAGATGTTCAGAGCATGAAGGCAACTTAGCAGCTCTGCACCGACTCCAACAAAAACAAACAAACAACTCAACAAATCCAGGGCCTGAGGGGTCCTTGTCCAGAGGGACTAAATGAAGCAGGGCCAGAAGAGTCCTTGTCCAAAGGGACTAAACAAAGAAGGGCTAAAAGGGTCCTTGTCTGAAGGGACTAAATGAAGTTCCAAGGCTGCTGGCCTTGAAGAGTTCTTAGTGAACTGAAGTTCCAAGGCTGCTGGCCTTGAAGGAATCTTAGTGATTCAGGGTGCTACCCTTCCTTAGTGGAAATCCTGCTAGTTGAAAGCAGAAGAGTGGATTAGGAGCTTGAGTCTCTGAACCACTTAAAACCCCTTGTGTCTTTTACATTATATCATTTACATTATGTATTATAACTGCTATAACTGCTATGTATATTTTAACCGCTACAACTAAACTTACTCTCTACTTAACAATGTATGTATGATTATGAATATATCAATGAAGGGGATCTTTTACTTATTCCGGTGTGCTTGAAAAGATTCTCATGTTTGTCATATGTTGATTATGAACAATATAATATAAACCAAAAAAGTATTTGAAATAAAAAGGATCTATTCAACCCCCCACCCCCTTCTAGATCTATTGTGCCCTCTGGAAACTAACATGTAAATTATTAGTATGATCGTGACTATGGGTTCTCTTTGGCCAATAGTGCAAAGATGAATTGTTGACTAGTATGATCATGACCATTGAATTTATAATTGAATATCTTTAGCTTAAGTGCAAAGGTGAATTGATCAACATGGTTATAATTATTGTTTATATAAATTCTGAAATGATTATATATATTTCTTTGGGATATTAATATCTTTGGCCTGTAGTGTAAAGATGAACGGTTGATGAATATCTTTGGCCCGTAGTGCAAAGATGAATTTATTTGTATGATTATGAACAGGAACCGTGATTTGGTATAACCATGATCTTTGATGTTTCAGGTAAAGACAGGTGATGAAAATTATCTTCGTCTTGGGTGCGAAGAGGAATTTAGAACCACAATTATGATTATGAGTTATTCACATAATTGTGGATAGAAACTGTTCATTGATGTAACAGGGATAAAAAATTATTGGTAGACTTTTAACATGGAGAAGATAATAGACTTTATGGTCTATTTGACTCTTCTAATGGATTGCTCGTTCCGCTGCAACTATGGTTGAAAAGTTTTATCATCTACCATATGTTCTAAATCTCTGATTTATTACTGATGAAGACTATTGACAATTTAATTATCTTTAGTCATAATATTCTTTACTGAGCTAGTTGTGCTCACCTTTTTGCTTCACAATTCCTTTCAGGTAATAAGAGTGTAGCTGGGTCGAGCGGGGGATAACAGGAGAATAGAACGGTGGTCTCTAGATGTGGAGATTCTCCCTAAATAGTATAGAAAAATGTGTTGTATTGTATACATCATTTAGTAGTTATTTTTGGTGAATCAAATAGGGTGAGGCGAACCCAACGTTGGAAGGGTGTTTTGACACTATCATACAAGATGTCTAATGACATACAACCTCGTATTATCATAAGACAAGGTTGTGCACGTCCACTTACTGAGTATATCTACGAGCACTACCTATATAATCTTGGAGTTTGGTTGAAGTATAGTTCTCAATTAGAGACAGTGGAGATAATTATATGTCAAGAGAAGACTCACCATTGGAAAGAATATGATAGTAATCTTTTCATTTTTCTTTGGGGTCTATTGGGTCAACCAAGGATAATTTTGTGGACATATGATATCTATCATAACCTAGACACATGGCCTCCCATGTACGAAGTTTTCCTTAAGCACTTTCTGAAGATTTTAATTTTCTAAAATAGTTATTGACTGTACCTTTATGTAAGGTGCCATTGTGACGTGCTATCTAAGGTTGGGATGAGAGTCATAGTTGGTATATATTTGTATCAAAACTCACAACATATGTGTTGTTGTATTTTGCACGACAATTGTAGTAATAAAGTTGTAGTTATTTTCTGTACCATGTATTTGGCGACTCGGAATGGGTTGGGTGGATTGGACCTATTTTGGGGGCGTCACACCGGGGCTCTACTAGCTTGACTTAGTTTACATTCTTTTGTAGTTTATATTATTTTTGACTTAGTTTACGTTGCGGTTTGACATTTAGTTTAATTTAGCTTAATGAGATGTTTGATATAGTTTAGTTTATATTAATGGGATGTTTTTGACATTTTTACTTCTCATTTAGTTGGTTTTTGACATATTGTTGGCCTTGGTAATTGTAATTCATGTTATTGGGCCTTATTAAGTTAATTGTAATCCATCTCATTTAGTTACTTCTCATTTTTACTTTAGTTTTGTTTATGTTTAGTTTAAATTAATGGGATTCATGTTGGCCATATTGTTAGCTTGTGTATGTGCTGTTGGGAAAACATGAACAGGTACATGTACAACATATGTGGGTTAAATCCCTGGATATTGCAAAAATAAATAAAACATTAAAAAAAATACTATTCTCGACGGCATAGTACTATTCTCGACGGGATAGTACTATTCTCGACGGATTTCCGTCGGAAATAAGTTCTTATCATTTTGGTCATGTGCCACGTGTCACATCTATTCTCGACGGAATAGTGGTAATCTCGACGAAAGTCCGTCGAGATTAAGGTCTTTGCCATTTTTGACAGGCTGTCACGTGGCATGTTTATCATCGACCGAATATCCTCGACGGACTATTTTCAGTCAGAAATATATTAACCCCGACTGAATATTCGGTCGACGATAATTTCGTCGAGTTTAAGTATCCCCGACCGAAAGACCGACATACTTAATTTCGACATGCTTATATACGATCGAATTTTCGACCGAATATTCTGTCGGAAATAAGGTTAACCTCGACGGAATATCCTTAATACCGACGGAATATTCCGTCGGAAATAAGACTTTTTATTGTAGTGTAAATTTTTCATTCATTACCCTTGATTTTAATCTGCTCATGAAGTGAAACACATTTATTAGTGAATTTATCTCAAATGATTAATAAAACTCACTTAAATTTAAGCTCAAATTCTAACAAAGTTTACACTTTTATATCATTTGTGGAGGCTTTGATGAGAATATTAAGTTTAAAATTTGTGTTTTTTAAATTTATTTTAGTTTAATATACCACGATTGTAACTTCACTCGTTAAAAACTCTGAGTTTGTCATTGATCTTAAGATTGCGTAAAAGTCAAATGGACACAGGCGTATATACTCGTATATCACAAATGGGCGCGGGCGCAAGATTAGAATTGTGTGGCCGACACGAGTATGTAAGTGGCCAAACAATGCCTAGCCTGGTTGTATGAGAAGAAGAATATACTCGTATATATATAGTGGGGGGAACTATGATTGAAAATTGCTCACGACTAAAATCTTTCAACCAGGCTACCTAGCTAGGTGGTCCCTAGCTCTTCCCACTTGCATGATAATTATCTAGCTAGCATGACCAACAATGGAGAGTACTGCAAACTCTTTCCTTTTCTCCTTCCACATTCAAATAATTGATCATAATATGCTTATGCTACATTACTATGTTGACTAACGCCAAATATATTATAACATTTCCTCTGTTTCTCTCTCTCTTTCCCCAGTAGTCTTGGAGGGTACTCATTTTTTCCCCTCTCGGTGTTACTTAGTGTTTAGCATAAACCACCCACAAGCCTTTCCGATTTCTGAACGTGCGTAGAGAAACATCATTGCATGCATGAAAAAAAGAGATTCTGCTGTTGCATGTTCATGTTCACCTTCTCTTGTTGATAAATCATAAATACCGATACAAGCGACTTCATTTCGAAATCCATTAGTGCATACCATATATATATGTAGTTGGCTTCAGGCCAGTAACTGGTGGAGCAGGAGCTACTACAAAGTTTTTGCAGTTCATTAATTGAAGTTATAAGATGCGCGCCTTATTTCCAGCTTTTTCAACTTTTAACCTTAATTTTTAACTCGTTTGTGCGTACGTGGTAATTAAGGTAATTTGATTTCTTTACTGTTTTATAATATATTTATAGAATTATAGTATATATAATTAGCTAGTCCAAGTAACTTTGTAACTAGTTCATTCCTATTGATCACTTGATTGGCATTTACTAGAACTTCTTGTTTGTTAATTAATTGATAACTAAAATGCTTTACCTTCTTTTAGTTCTTCATTACGCCATAATTTTGTCGGCAGCAAATCAATCAAAACTAAAGATTAGGGCAAGGCATGCATTAACCCTAGCTAGTTGATTAATTAATTCCAATCATGAATGTGGACAAAAGGAAACATATTCAACTCTTTATGGGGATGGATCTCTATAGATCAAGTTCCTTTATCAATCTGAAAAAAAGAAAAGAGTACTGTTTCTATTAGCATATGAGGTAAACATGCATTTATTCCACACGGATTTATTCAATTTTATTGTAAGGCTGGCCAAGAAATCAAGGCTGAGTAAACCTTTTGAATTTGCATGTACGTACATACATACATACATACATATATATATATATATATATATATACACACGTGTTATTGGGATCTAGCTAGTGAATCCACTTTAGAGAAAAGTGAGTTAAGACGACATCTCTGCGTCCTCACTAAACTAATATTAGAAGATTTGGACTTTTCTTTTTATCAGATGGAAAAGTTGTTTGATACTGTGCCTCTTTTTCCCATCATTTGTCTGTTGAAGCACAGAGCACTTGGTTAGGTTTCAAGTTCTTGTCAGCCAATCAACCAAGGTTAAAGCATCTCTCTCTGTCTATCTGTGTGTACCACTAAGAAGTGGTTACCACAGATAATACATGTTTTGTGTAGTGTCTTAATTAATCAACCTCCATTGTCGTGTAAATTTTGAGAGGGTAAAACCAAGTCTATATTGTGTAGCTAGAATACTTCTTTGAGTCCAAATCTGCAAAACTCTATATTGTGTAATCTCCAAAAACAAGTTCTTTACTAATTCTGTTTTGTGTACTTAATTGGATGGACTTAATGTACAAATTTCTTGACCTTGTTTATAAATACTTGTACATATTTATTTACTTCTAATTTCTTGTTTAATTGCGAAGTATTTAGATGCATTATAAGATAGTGGTCAGTGTGGAAACTTCAACCACTGATGTGTCTAAAGAGTGTTGGAGCTTGTGACTCATAACATAAAAGTTATTGAAAAAGGCTAGGCGGAACGAAACGACGCACTAACCCATTAGGGTTGAACCGAAGGTTGCGGCGGTACGGTACATAGTTTCTGCAGTATGGCGCTGGGGCGCCAAAGGCAAGGTTGAATGGTGCGAATGCCAAGGTCGGTGCAAATAAGGACACATGTGGAGGGAGTGCCAAGGATCATGGGGCCATGCGTCGGCTTTGAAGCTGAAGTTTAATGGTTTGTTTTTGGGATGACATTATGGGTAATTAAGATATAATGTGAAGTGGGGTTGGAATATGATTAGTGGTATAAATCTATCTATTGAATATGTAAATATATAATTATCTATAAAAAAATGAAATGCTCATGTAACCAAATTCTTAATTCTCATTAAATCTCTGTTACGTTAATTGATCCTAATTTCTAATAAAGAGATTGCCTCATAATTACCTTGATTTATATAAAAAAAAATCCCAACACTTACACCTGAAGAAACTGAAAAATGAAAGAGGTTAACAGGCACATATTTGCATGGCTCTTCATGTAATCGAGTTTTTCTATCCCCCAAACCCCTAATTAAGTGCATGACAGCAGAAAAGTTGAGACTTTTTCACCTTTATTTCTTCATATAGATGAAAATTCGTCTGATACGTAATTGGCTTGTTGGGTTCAGTATAGGAAACTGAAGGAAGTTGATGAGGCAGATCCTAAATTGCTTGATGGAAAAAAGGTGAGTTTGTAGTGGCAAGGCCTAGTTCCCTTTTCAATTTGATTTAATGCAGTTTCTGTATCTTAAATTGTGTCTGCACTTCTTTAATTTTCATGATTATTATGCTCTATCTCTATGCTTACCTTTTTAGCTTATTCTTCCTCTATATTTCTGTCCTTTCTTTTCTGTAATCATTACTTTCAGCCACATCTTCGCCAATTTCTTTTCATTTCTAACGAAAGGTGTGAATCTTTATTATTTTATACAAGTATGTATAAGAATTTACTCATTTTGTTTTAACATGCATTCCTACAGATAAAAAGCTTCTAATTACATTTTGCCTATAATTCTTGATCATCTTTATTACTGTCCTCAATTTGTCAGTTGTATAATTATGTTTAAATGTTTCTTCAGTTCACTTTTATGTGCATTCCCTGATCTCCTTGGGTTTTACTTCTTCCCTTTACCTCCCTCATTGACAGACAAACAAATTGAGCAGTGTCTAATGATTTTAAACAGTACTAAACAAATAATAGCTGCTTGAATGACGCCGGACAAGATAGCGATTATCCTGTGGGCTGGTAAACAAATGAATTCACAAATAACAGAACAAGAGATTCATCGGAAAACACAATGAAACTCTCTTTAATGTGTAAATTTATATTTATTAAAATCAAAGTCCATCTAATTCAACCTACAAGTCGGGTTTATATATAGGTAACAAAATTTCTCTCCAAGTCAGTCTAGAATCTTCTTAGAGATATGAAAATAAAATCCTTCTAGAGATACGGAAAAATATTCTAACAAACTTCCTAAAAATACGGAAATAAAATCTTAACAAGTAACAACTTATTATAAAAGATTTACTACCTAATAAAATATTATTACTATAAAGAACTAAATACTAATACTAATAATAATAAAGTCGTTCGACTTCCGAAGTCATGACGCCTCTTTGGAAGAAGTTCGCCACACCCGAAGTCATGACGCCATCCAAAGCCAAACTCCGATCCGAAGATAAAAACCAAACTCCTGACCACGAAATCAACCGATACCGTTGTGCTGATCCCTCAACTTTTGGTCATTTTAGCATCATCATCGTATTATCCGACCATTCAGGATCTTCAGCTAGAAATCCTCCTGCATCAGTCTCTCCGTGTTGGAAAGAACTTGTCCTCGAGTTCGACACAGATAGAATGAAAACTGTACAAGAAAAGGCTTCGACAACTGAAATATTTTCCTTTTGATTCGATCCTGGGACAAGATAATGATGTTGAATGTCCCTCATCACCGATAGTCCTAATGGAAGCTCTTCGGGAAATTCCTGTACATCGGCTGACGCTTTAGTGCTTTCAATTGTCGAACCGCTCCCACAAGGAAGTAGGACATACACCACACCTTCACGATCGCCCTCCATTAGGAATCTAGTCATGGATAATAATAGGTTCTGGACTCCAATTGCTTCCGAACTCAAATCGTCCTCTCTCGTCGAGGCGCTAGTACAACCATATTCCCTTTAAAACGAAAGAAATATGTATTCTTCCGACCATCATGAATGACTCTTCAGTCATATTTCCAAGGTCGGCCCAACAACACATGACATGCATATCCATAGACACCACATCACACAAAGCTTTATCAAAATATTTATTACCGATGGAAGAAGACACTAAGCACTTTTTATCCACTCTTACTTTATTACCTTTTTTTAACCACGATATATGGTTTAGGATGTTGATCCGTTTTCAACTGTAATTTCTTGACGGCCTCTTCGGACACTACGTTCTCACAACTGTCGCCGTCAATGATTAACTTTCAGACTTTATTTGCTATGGTGCAAGTTGTTTGAAAGATATTGGTTCTCAACCAATCATCTTCGTAATCACCTTTATGAGTTGGTAGACTATTGTGAACGACCAGGGTCTCCTGATTATCTTCATACGATCCATTCTCCTCTTCGTAGCCATCATCATATTCGTCATACTCACGTTCTCTATAAGGTTCTCCTTCATCTTCATATTCGTCATAAATTTCTTCTTCATCTATTCCCATATTCTTCTCATAAATTTCTTAAATTTCTTCTTCTTCTGCATATCCATCATAAATTTCTTCTTCATTTTCATATTCATCATAAATTTCTTCTTCATCAGTATATTCATCATAAATTTCTTCTTCATCTGCATATTCATCACATATTTCTTCTTCATCTACATATTCATCATATACAGGTTTTCCATACTCATCTACTTCTTCTTCAACCAACTGTTCTTCATCAAAATCGGAATTAAAATTATAAAATTCATCATCACGATCAAGGTGCGAGAAATATTTCGAGACTTCCTCGGTCGAATACTGTCCGCGAGAATAATACACTTCCTCGTCATGATCAAGGTGTGGGACTTCCTCAGCCGGAAACTGTCCACGATAGTGATCAAGGTGCGGGACTTCCTCCTTCAGAACCTATCCACGTCGACCCCGATTCAGCGCCTTAAGACACCAGGTTAACTTTGTAACATGTCTCTGTAAATCCTAAATCATCGCGTCTTGAATGTTACGATCCTGGTGCAGGACTTCCTCAGCCGAAATCGGCCCTCTACGACCTCAACCACCAACCATTAAAATTGATAAGTCTATTCCCAAAAAGATGCTTGAGCTTTGATACCAACTGACGTCAGGCGGGATAGCGATTATCCTGCGAGCTGGTAAACAAATGAATTTACAAATAACAGAACAAGAGATTCATCGGAAAACACAGAGAAACTCTCTTTAATGTGTAAATTTATATTTATCAAAATCAAAGTCCATCTAATTCAACCCACAAGCGGATTTATATATTGCTAACAAAACTTTCTCTCAAAGTCAGTCTAGAATCTTCTTAGAGATATGAAAATAAAATCCTCCTAGAGATACGAAAAGATATCCTAACAAACTTCCTAAAAATACGGAAATAAAATCTTAGCAAATAACAACTTATTATAAAAGATTTACTACCTAATAAAATACTATTACTATAAAGAACTAAATACTACTACTACTACTACTACTACTACTACTACTAATACTACTACTAATAATAATAATAATAATAATAATAATAATAATAATAAAGTCGTTCAACTTCCGAAGTCATAACACCTCTTCGAAAGAAGTTCGCCACACCCGAAGTCATGACGCCATCCGAAGCCGAACTCCAACCCCGAAGACAAAAACCGAACTCTTGACCCCGAAGTCAACCGATATCGTTGCGCTGATCCCTTAACTTTTGGTCCTTTAGCATCGTTATCGTACTATCCGACCATTCAGAATCTTCGACCAAAAATCCTCCTGCATCATTGAAGATATTACTCTATATCCCCCTTGATTTGGTTTATTACTATACCATATTTCTTTCTCATTAATTTCATTGCATTTAAGGCATTATCATTTTTCCCCTCTAGAATTATCCTTGCCTAACATCAAAAACCACAAACAGCTCAGATTTTGCAAATAACCATTATGCTTTGGTCCAAAAACTGTAGTGTTCCTAGTTAGGCAATCTCACGTGCCCTTTTCTTCTGTTTCTCTGTATTTCTTTTGTTTGACCACAAAATGTAGATCATTTGATCTTGCATTTTCTGCTCATTTCCTGTAAAGCTAATTCATTAGGTTAAAATGGCACATGCATGCATGCGTCTTCAGTATAAACTAATGATTCCTAGTGTAATGGTACTTTCTAACAATGTCAATGTAGTAGATGGTGTATAGCATTTCAGTAAATACAACAGTAATGTGACAGTTGACATTTCAAGAAGAGTATAGAGTAATCTGTATAGAAAGATGAAGTTTATGAAACTCGGAACAAGGCCAGACACGTTCTACACAGAAGAAGCCACCAGGTAGCATAAATTATTTTCACGAATAAATGTAGAACTGAGATATATTGTAACAGCATCTTGATTATAGCCCTATCCCTTGTTTTAATAATTAATGCAGGATGATAACTTCAGATATACCCAGCGACCTCACCATACGAATCAACAACATAACTTACCTTCTCCATACGGTATGATTTAATCATTATGGAGTACTATATTTGCTTTGTCAGTATCTAAATGAGCTTAATTAATTACGCTCAATTGTAAATTTACCTTAAGATGCTCATCTCACAATCATTTGCAAGCATCTTGCTTTGTTTCCACACACACATATATGGTCCTCCATTGGAGCTTAATTAATCCATATCAAATGTAAGAGAGAACACTATTCAAAATATTGCATCTATCAATACTGTAATTAAGCAATCGTTTCTTTCGAATATCCATTTCCAATTTCCAATCAACAACGGGTAGATCTATAGGACATACACGAACACATACTTCACAAGCAATGCATTTATCAAACTCAAAGTGAATTCGGCCGCGGAAACGCTCCGATGTAATCAATTTTTCGTACAGGTAAGGTCGTACATGTATGTGTGTGTGTGTAGATTAAATTAAGGATTTGAGGTGCAATACAGTTGACAACCATAACTACGTAAAAAGAAAAATGGAGTAAACAAAACTGAAGGAACAGGGCTATGTTATGAAAGTAGAGGTAAAAATCTCTCACATGCAGAATTTGGAAAAACTATAGGTGCCTGTAACCTTATCATGGGTAAAAGTACGTTGAAAAGAGACCTACAGCCAACAAAATGAAATATAGAAAGTTTATAATGACTTTAGCATACATAAAACTTGGAATTCATGTAGAAAAAGTCAATGCATACAGAGAATGAGATCTCATGTAGTCATGCAGATATGCTAGCAATTAAACTTAATAGGAAACATAGTAAAAACCACAGGACTGAAAAGGGAAGAAATTAGAAAAATAGAAAAAGGGAAACCTTATCATAGTGAGGGAGCTTAAGTTGTGCATAAAAGAGTTAAGGTTTGCCTAACTTCACTAACACTTACTTGGAAAGAAAAGTACCTTAAGGGCATTTCCTAGCTGAAATTCTTTTGAACCAAGTCAACCAGACATCAAATATTCTGAGCATTGTAGGAAATAGATTACATATATCTACTGCCATTCAGCACCAGAATTTGTGAGGAATCAAGAAATCAATGAAGATTGACTAGTCTTCTAACCGCTGTTAATACTATGGTAGAAGTTGAGTGTGCTTTTCTCTTCTTAGCTAAGATCATGCGTGTAGAATTTGTTAACTCTTGTATGTCTAGCTGCAGTTTGCGCTTCTTCCAAAGTGTGGTCTCTTACAACGACTTTGCTCAAATACTAGAGATTCTAACAATTTTACACTGGAGCTTCATGATATCCCTGGAGGTGAAGATGCTTTCGAGCTGTGTGCTAAGTTTTGCTATGGTATCACAATCAATTTCAGTGCCCATAACATTGTTTCTGCACTTTGTGCTGCTAAGTTTCTCCGAATGACTGAAACAGTTGAAAAGGGAAATTTTTCTTTAAAACTAGAGACTTTCTTCAATTCATGCATCCTCGAAGGTTGGAAGGACTCGATTGTCTCACTGAAGACTACAGGAAGGTTGTCAGAGTGGTCAGAAAATCTCGGGATCATCAGAAGGTGCATTGATTCTATTGTTGAAAAAATACTTACAACCCCATCAAAGGTGAGAAATTAAACTTCGCATCCCTTTCCCATTTTCAGCTCTTTCTGGACCGGAAGACGATACTATTATTAACTCATATTTTATCTTTTAGTTTCTAATCGTAATAGGAGTTGTGCAGGTCACATGGTCCTACACTTATACAAGACAAGGGTATGCAGAAAAGCGTCACCACTCCATCCCAAAGGATTGGTGGACAGAGGACATAACTGAACTTGACATAGATTTGTTCAGATGCATAATCACCACTGTGAGGTCAGCAAATATGCTGCCACCAAAACTTATTGGTGAGGCTTTGCATGTTTATTCCTGTCGTTGGCTACCAGACATTACAAAGAATAGACCTCCGGAGAGTTCAGATTCTCAAAGTGAAGAATCCTTGGATAGAAAGCGTCAAGTACTTGTTAGCATTGTAAGCATGATTCCAGAACACCGAGGATCTGTTTCAGTTGGATTCTTGCTAAGACTCTTGAGTATGGTTAAGTTTCTAGGTGTGTCTCCAGTAATAAAGGCAGAACTTATTAAGAGATGTGGCCTTCAGTTTGAGGAGGCAAAACTGAATGACCTGCTGCTACCTTCACACTCTCCTGAGGATCAGCATTTTTACGACATCAACTTGATTGGGGCAGTGTTAGAATGTTTCTTGAGGGAATGGAGAAGGCAAACTGATGTAGAACGTAGCCAATCTATAAGATCAATTATGAAGGTGGGGAAGCTCATTGATTTGTATCTTCAAGTGGTTGCAAGGGATGTAAACACGCCAGTACATAAGGTGGTATCTCTCGCTGAAACTCTACCTGAAATTGCCCGGCCCAAGCATGATGATCTTTACAATGCCATCAATATTTATCTCGAGGTAAGGTAGAATCAATATATTCAAAACCTCAAAGGAAGGTCTAATGCCACACATGATGCCCATCTCAAAACCAACATAATGCCACCTTGGAAGGCAAACCAATGTTTTTTGTTTTTTCCCTCGTCAGCTAATATTGCTAAAAACATTAGAAGCATGATCCAATTATAAAGGTATGTCCAAAAACTTTTCCGATATTCTTTACTGACTTGGTTGATACGCCTGTACAGGAGCATCCTGAACTGACAAAGCCAGAGAAGAAGAAGCTATGTCGCATTCTAGACAGCCAGAAGTTGTCCCCCGAGGTATGTGGTCATGTTGTGAGGAACGAGCGTCTGCCGCTGAGAACAGTTGTGCAAGTCCTCTTCTTTGAACAAGAGAGAAGCGGTAGGGAAACAAGTGATCAAAAGCTTCAACATCAGAAGGAGGTTTCTCCTATTAGACAACAAACCCCCACTTGTGCAGATGATCTCAACAAATTAAAGTATTTGGGTCCAGATAAACAATTTAGTAAACCGGAGGAGGAGGAGGGCACCAGAAGAAGTAGAAGTACTCCTGGCATCGGTGAAAGGGAACATCACAAAACGAGGAAACCTGCAGCAGCAGATGAAAAGCTACAATTTGGTAAAGTGGCGGGGGGCACTGGAAGAAGTATTACAACGTACTTATGGCATGCTTCAGTGAAAAAATAAAACCTCAGGAAATGGGCAATTAAGTTACCTATAAACAAGAGGTCCAAGAAATAGAACACCAGATATAGCTAGGAAAGGAGTTCAGGGAAGGAACTTACTGAATCCAATCGAAAGAAGAAGACAAGACAAGACAAGAGAAACAAGATACAGATATAGGTACTGTATTACGACAGTTATTTGATTTTATCTTTTCTTATTCAAATGGTGATAAACTGTACCTGTTTTACTACTACTATAACCAAACGCTTCAAATTGCATCAACCTGAAACTTGCATTCATTCCAAACTCGTATTTTGGCCCTACTCGCAAGCATTTGAGACATGCGTGAGTCTCGAGCCTTGTAAAAATGAGATGATAATCTCTCTTTTGAACCAACTGATCCAAAATTAATGAGATGATAATCTCTCTTTTGAACCAAGACCATATACAGAAAACATAAAATTTCCTTCTTCTCAAAATATGTGGATAATTTAATTGTTGAAGATTATATATTAAATCAACCGAGTATACGTGATACACTCAACAAACTTATATCGAGTAGGGATCATTGGGGTAAGGAAATTCAATTATCTAAATGAGCTAACAGTAGGTAGGTTGTTAATATTCGACTTGTATAAGTGTCCGAGAATTAAAATGGATTCAAATTCGAGTCGTTTAAGTATCGAACACGAGTCACGGTTGAATTTTTCGTGTCAATCTCAAATTGAGATTCAAACTAGTTAGGTTCATTTTTAGCCCTACCAAGTACCAACAAAAAATAATAGTTGCTAGGCTCCCATGCAAAGATGTTGGCATATGCTCGAAGTAGATCTATCAGTCCTGTCCGAAATGGTTCTGTCAGCCCCGACCCGATCTTGATCATCTTTTCTGTATTTCCCGGGGCCAACTCTACATCCTCTATTTCTTCGACAGATAGAGCAAGCGGTTCTATACTACTCTCAGTGAATGACTCTATTTTAATAGCCATTGTCTGTTTCTTCTTACTGACCCTGAAGAAATTAAACTGTTCCGATAACACCTTCGGGCAATGTCTAAATCACATTTTACCTCCCCGATCCCGTTTGGTGTCGAAAATTTGATTTTGAAATGAGGTATGGAAGTCACCGCTTGCAGGGCTGCCAGGGTCGGTCGTCCGAGAATTTCATTGTATGTCGAATCCACCTGGACCACGAAAAATCTGACCATTATCTCGACCTGATTGGGTGTTGTGCCGAACTTAACAGACAACTCAATGGTGTCAGACACATATACCGGATCTCCACTGAACCCGTACAAAGGTCCTTCTCCACCGAACTCCATTTTCTTCCCCTCTAGGTCCATCATCTGATAGGCGTGAGTGTACAATATATCGACTGAGGATCCGTTGTCTATCATCATCCGCTTTATGTTCACTTGGCCCCGACTGAAGCGGTTATCACCAACGCCTGTCCATGTGGTTCTTCTTGAGGTGCAGAGGATAGTCCTCGTCAGAGAAGGAGATAGATGTCCCCGGATAGGCCCGATCCTTTCTTGACGTAGAACCCATAACCGATAACACTGCATCGAGAATTCCGCTTCTCTTCTTCCCGGTTACACGCCCCACAGAACTGCCTGAGATCACATCAATCACGCCTCGGGCTGGCGGGTTCTGTTGAGTCTGTATATCCCGATCTGGTGCTATGTTTTCCTCTCTAGGTGCCACCAAATTATCCCGACCTGCTACATACTGAACCAACTGGCCGTTTTGGACATTCTTCTCTATCATGTCCATCAAGTCGTTGCATGCCTTTGTGGTATGTCCAGAACTATGGTGGTAATCACAAAATTTTCTCCGGCCCCTCTTTCCGGGCTTCGTACGTTTTGAGCAAGGTTCATAGAAGGACTTATTTCTTATCTCTTCTAGTATCTTCGCCCGATCCATAGTGAGAGGGGTGTATACTTTACTGACGTTTCAGCTCGGAAGGGGGGTCGGATACTTCCAGATCCCCCGCCAGTGTAGTTTTTCTTTCCTAGATTATCTAACCTCCACTAGTTATTGTCCGAACGTTGATAACTCTGTTTGTCCCGATCCTTAAAATTCTCGTAAGACTGGGAGTGTGGTTTGAAATTACCCATAGCCTCTTCTATCGCAATAAACCCTTTAGGCCGATGGAAGGCTTCGGTCAGATCTGCAGGAGGGTTGATCACCAAGTCTTTCATCAGCTTCTTCGACCTCCCGTCGATTTCCAAACCCGTTGTGAAAAATCCCAAGGCTTGCGGGGAATTTAACTCTGCTATCGAACCCACTGCCTCTCGGAACCTCTTAACGTACTGTCCGAGGCTTTCATCCGAACGTTGTCTCACTTGCATGAGGGATGCAGTTATTTTTCCCCATCTCCTGTTACTTCCAAATCGAGCATGAAACTTCTCCCGAAGGTCATTCCACAAACCGATCGATCCGGCTGCCAAAGTTCCCATCCATTCCCGGGCACTCTTCTTCAACGTCATGGCGAACATATGGCACTTGGCAACATCCGAATGCCCATAATAAGACATCAGACGATCATATCCATCCGAGTGCTCGTAAGGATCCCCCAGCCCATCATACGTATCCATTGGGGGCATTTTCTTCTTTGGGTCTACCGTGACTTGATTAATTTCTGGTGAGAAGGGTGACCCTGGACAGCTCGAAGATGTTCCCATCGGGCTTTTAGCCGCTAACATCTTTTTCAACTCCGCGGCCCTTCTAGCGAGGGGATCGGTCTCCTTTTTACTGGGGGCGATCTATATATGTCCCTCTCTTATTCGGGGGATGCGATCCTCTTCATCTGCCCTGATCGTCCTTGGTGCACATATTTTCGGTCTACAGATCGACTCCTCCTTTTGCTCCTACCTTCTCGAGAGCGACTCCTTGGTCGGCTCCTTTCTTTTCCAGCCTCATCTCGGCGAGGTGACCGGGATTGGCAATGATGTCTGCGCCTCTTCGAGGAGGCTTCCTGTTCTCCGGCCATTTTGGCCATCTGTGTTTTGAGCTCCTCATGTTGTAGCCGTAGAGCCATCATGGCATCTTTATTCTGCTCCATCTTCTTCTGCAGAATGAATTCTCGCTGGTCTCAGCTGCCTTCTGCTTGATCTCCTCTTTTCGTCTGCCCGGGACTGGTTTTCGCCGGCATGACTAACAGAGAGGGGCGTGTGCTGACTAGCCAAAAACAACTGTCGCTGAAGAGATGAGACGGGTTCAGGTTGGCCTCCCTGTGTCCTTGAACCCAGCCTATCTTTTACTGACCCCCTCACTTGGGTAGTCTGGTGAGACTTCACTTTTTTCTGGACGGAAGCATTGTTACCTTCACTCGCCATAGCCTCCTACCGGAAAAGATCACTGTGATTGTAAAAAGCACTAAGGCCCTCCTTCTAGTGCCAATGTTAACGCCAAGTTTCGCCGGCGCGTCCAATCACAAAATCCACGTGCTTGAACTCCGCATATAACAGATCACACACGGCTTTCGACGGCCAGGTCACCAGGGATAGCTCCGGTGTGAGAATGAGTACAAGCCATTCACAAGGTTCAACAATGGAGGCTTTAGTGTTTAGTGCTCAAAGATGTATTACCTGTCAATTATAGTCAAGGCTTGTATTTATAGTTCTCACTTCCTTAGAATCCCTCTCCGAGTCGAATTAGGATTCCTAAATATAGTAGTTACCTATATTTGGGTCTAACACAATCTCCTTAAAAGGTGTAAGTAGAATCCAATTCAAATACTACCTTTGGAGTTACCTTATTCGAATATGATTAGGACTAGAGTCCTTAACCACGTAAACCCCTTATAGCTCCAGACTCTGCACATGGGATGCCCAGCTGCACAGGCCCAATCCAACCAAACACATATATATTGGTCTGGGCTTCGGCCCAAGGGACTCGAAGGCCCGACCCCGAACACCACGATCAAAACAGGACTCCGGCTTGGAGGGCTCGGATATCCGAACCCGAACACCTTCAAAATCCTGCATGGCTTTGGCCCAACGGGCCCAATCTCCTCGGTTCCAGCTCAGGCCTTCAGTCCTCATGATGATCGATAAAATACTCCCAAACAGTAAGTATTGCTTCTATAATATCTGAAATTAGTATAATATCCATGAGTTTGCGCTTCATCTAGTATCATTTCATTGGAATATTTGTCTGAACTTTCTTATTAAATTTTAATATTTTCATTCGGGGTACTATTCACGGGGTACTATTCACTCGGGGTATTATTTATGGGGTACTATTCACTCGGGGTACTATTCACTCGGGGTGCTATGCACTATGGGCCAAAGATGACTTTCATAACAATATAAGCATGAGGATGATGACAATGATATAAGAATTCAATTAAATGAAACCAAAAGATAAATTTTTAAAGATTTATAATTTAATTTATTCAGAATTCAATAATGTCCAAATTGTCAAAATTATACTACTTTGTGGAGTAAAATTCAAAAATAATAGTGTATCAAAAATGATTTGGACCGAAAAAAATCAATTTTTATCATGAATAGTACCCCGGGTGAATAGTACTCGAGTGAATAGTACTTCTGGAATAGCACCCCGTGAATAGTACTCCGGCATGAAAAAGTTAAAACTTATCAATAATGTTCAGAATAATATTTCCATGAAAAGATACTGGATGAAGCGCAAATTTTAAGGATATTCTACTAATTTCATGGAGTATAGAAGCCAAAACTTAACAAAATGAGTGTAAAATTGGAATCTGAAATGAAATAATATTACTTACATACTACAGAGTATGAAAGAAAATATTATTTCATACGAATATTAAACAAAAATAATATCCCTTACCTTAAAAAGAAGAATATTACAACAGGTATAGCGGGGATATTCTTGAAGAAAAATTTCACTGTTTTCAACACTCAAAGCTTCTTAAAACTCTAAATAAATACGCTCAATATTATAGAAGAAGAATTCTCTAATTCTGGTGTGATTTTCAATTCTAAACTAAGCAACATATTTATAGGAGAATGGAAGGATACTATTTAGAAAAAAATTATCACGGACCAACAGTTGAAAAATTAACGGGTTGATTTCATCGAATTCGCAGACGTCTAAATTTTCTAAAATTTACTATGTAAACACTATGCAGCCACTATGCAAACACTATGTATAATAAAATATAATATATTTTATTTTTTATAAAAAACAAAAATTATTATAATAATAATAATAATAAAACATTCCTGACTTTCCATGCCATCCCTTTCATTTTTTTTCCCGTGAATGCTTCCCAATTATTCCACTCGTGGGCCCCACCTCATAATATATATATATATATATATATATAATTTATATATATATATATATATACTGAATAACTTTCTACCGATTATTTTGAAAAATGAGTAAGTGAGGGTCTGTGACGCCCCCAAAATAGGTATACATCACCCATTCTGAGTCGCTAAGTACATGGTACTAAATTCAAATACAACTTATTTATACAACTGTTGTGTAAAATACGACAAAACATAAGCTGGGAGTTTTAATACGAATATTGTGTTCTATACAGTATTCAAACTCAAATGGAGTCCTTATTACATTTATTATCACACTATTTCACTGAATAGTAAGGACTACTAATGCAAATATCTAGACCGTCACTCCGTTCTCCGATTAGTCCCAGCTATATTCTCATTTCCTAAAGAGAACAATAAAAATAAAGGGTGAGCTCAACTAGCCCAATAAGAAATATTATGACTAAGATAATGCAGAATAAATTATCGTTAGCCTTCAACAGTTTTAAACTGATAAAATATAATGAACATCAAGTTTAACTATAGCGGAACAAGTAATCCATTAGAAGAGTCAAGTAGAGCATGATATCTACTATCTTCTATGATTTAAAAATTTATCATCAATTTTATCGCTGAGACTCAGCTTAATAAATAAACCACATCATCAAATCATCCCTGCACTACGGGCCAAGGATATTTATGTATTCATCAATGGTCATGATTATACCGAATAATCACTGGTTATAATCACACCAACCACTGTCCATCAATGCACTACAGGCCAATGAGGATTTTTACCACATCATTTGTAACATTACGGTCATGATTATACCGAATAAACCATGTTCATAATCATACCAATCAATAGTACATCTATGCACGTAAGCCACAGATAACTTTCATCACAATATAAGCATGAAGATGATGACAATGATATAAGAATTCAATTAAATAAAAGCAAAGGATAAATTTTAAAGATTTATAATTTAATTTATCCGTAATTCAATAATGTCCAAATTGTCAACACGATATCGCTTTGAGGAGTAAAATTCAAGAATAATATTGTATAAAAAATGATTTGGACAGCAAAGAAATCAATTTTTTTGTCATAAATAATTTTCTGGGTGAATAGTACCCGAGTGAATAGTACTCTGTGAATAGTACTTTGGGAATAGTAATCCGTGAATAGTACTTTGTGAATAATACTCGTGAATTGTACTTTGTGAATAGTACCCCATGAATAGTACTTTGTGAATAGTACCTCGTGAATAATACTTTGTGAATAGTACCGTAAAAATGAATACTACTCGTGGACAGTAATCCGGCATGAAAAAACTACAAATTTAACAAGAATATGCAGAAAATATCCTTGTGAAACGATACTAGATGAAGCGCAAATTTCAAGGATATTCTACTAATTTCACGAAGTATAGAAGCAATACTTTAACAAAATGAGAGTATAACCAGGAATACGAGATGAAATAATATTACTCACATACTACAGAGTATAGAAGAAAATATTATTCCTTATGAATATTGAACAAAATAATATCCCTTACCTCAGAAGAAGACTGGATACTAGAATGGTTAGGTAGCAGACTTCTATTCTACTTTCTCTCTAAGCTTCTCTCTCTATAGCTTCTCTTTCTATAATTGCTCTTGTGAGTCTTAGTGAATTGGTGAGAATGAAAGAAGAATGAGCTTCTATTTATAGGAAAATATAGTTTCGATAATCGCACGCTTTGGGGCTCAAATATTACAAAGATAATACCTTCATCTTTTCCTTCATTTTTAATTTAGTCCTGCAAGTATTATCAAACTTGCACCACCTCCCCTAATAGTACATCATGTGAATCAATAATACACACATATGACAAAAATAGTTACGGTATAGTACCTTCATCTATACATCTACGTTTAATTTAGTCATGCAAGTATTATCAATCTTGCACCACATCCCCTAATAGTACATGCATGTGAATCAATAGTACATACATTTGAACAAATAGTTATAAGCATGTGAATTAATAGCAATTAATTGCTCATTCATCCGATTAACTACCCGATTGGTCAATATAACCTCCATACATCAATTATTATCGAAATAGATTTTCATTAATACTAATAATCTCAACACAATGAAAATATCAATTTCATCTTTAATCAATACGAACTTATTCATCATTAATATTATACCTCACAATATTTAACAACCAGATCATCCCAAGAAAGAGGGGGCTTTCCGATAAGGATTTCTCCCTATTGGCGCACAATTAGGTGACCAAACCTCTCCTTGACAGAACTTTCTAGACATTGTCAATATTGCAATGAATAATATGAATAACTTTGTCATCTCAATTATTAATTTAATAATAATAAATATTATGCAGATGATACTGTGACAATAATTGAATCAATAATATGAGAGATATTATGCAGCAATTACTGTAGCAATAATTGAGTATAACAGAGTGACTTCTCACGTAAGCATCAATAATCAATACCATGTACTACTACGCAACCACGCATATTACTTTACTTTTACCACCGGTAGTTCAACAGTTTAATCTAGAAAACTTTCGGCCGTATTTTTATAAAAGATAACTTTGTCATTTTCTAACTACGACATAATACTTCATTGTAGGGGGTCCACTAATGATTGTGTTGTCGCATTTACTATTCCCAGTTAAAACGAATATTTTCCGACCAATCAAATATTATATAACCACTTGTTTACTTTGCAATATTTGTAAATAACACCCACAACTATAACTTTATATCAAATTCATACCATAATATTCAAAAATATATTTTGAGAAAAAATAATCTTTATTCATAAAAGTTGGGGTCTTACAGGGTCCATAAGCAAAATTTTCAACAAACACTTCATAAAAATCCTCTCAATATTTTTAACAACATTTATTCATCATTATTATAACTCGCAATATTAACAACCCAATTATTCCCAGGAAAGAGGAGGGCTTTTCGATAAGAATTTCTTCCTATTAGCGCGCAATTAGGTGACCAAACCCCTTTTCTCGACAGAACTTTCTAGACATTGTTAATTATGCAGATAATAATATGAATAACTTTTCATCTCAATTATTGATTTAATAATATAAAATATTAAAAATAATTGAATCAAATAACGTGAGATAGTATGCATCAATTACTGTAGCAATAATTGAGTATAACTGAGTGACTTCTCACGTAAGCATCAATAATCAAGATTGTACAGACTATGCAACCACGCCAGACATCAGTATTTTTATCACTAAATATTTCAACAGCTAATCTAAAGAAACGCCATTATTTTTATAAAAGATATTTGTCGTTTTTTAACTCGACAATAATTCCGTTATGGGGTCCACCAATGATCGCCGCCGCATTTAATATTTTCGTTAAAACGAATATTCCCGACCAATCGAATATTTTATAACAACTTGCACACTTTGCAAAATTTATAAATATTACCCACAACTATAACATTATATCAAATCCACACCATAATATTCAAAAATATATTTCGAGAAAAATTAATCTTTATTTATGAAAATTGGGGTCTTACAACCTCCTCTTCTTATAAAATTTCGTCCTCGAAATTGGGGTACGTACCTGGTATGTCGAAGAGGTGAGGATACCTTGATTTCATTTCAGATTCTAACTCCCAGGTCATTTCCTCAACATCATGGTTTCTCCACAAACTTTAATTTGAGGTATAACCTTAAAGCGTAGTGTGAGACCCCAGATTTTATGAATAAAGATTTAATTTTCTCGAAATATTTTTTTGAATATTATGGTGTGATTTGAGATAATGTTATAGTTAGGGGTAGTATTTATAAATTTTGAAAAGTATGCAAGTTGTTGTATAATATTTGATTGGTCTGAATATTCTTTTTGTTTGGGAATATCCGTATTTACGACTAAGACAATCATCGTGGACCCTATTAACTAAATCATCATTTGATCGAGAAAACGACAAAAATATTTTTATGAAAATAACTACGCGTAAGTCAGACTGCTAACTATCAAAACACTCTGTATGTTAAAAGTACAAGAATACGCCAGAATTAGCTTAAGAGAAGACACACGATATTAATTATTGATGTTTACGTGATAAGTCACTTAGTTTTGTTTAATTAGTATTATTAATGTAATAAAATGTAAAAACTTTTTATATAAAATGTAAAACTTTTATAAAGTTATTCTATAAATAGAATATATTATATTCTATTATGCATAGTATTTTGATAAGTAAATTTTTTTATATAAAATGTAATACTTTTATAAAGTTATTTGTTTTATTAGATAATAATTAGAATATATTATATTTTATTATGCATAGTGTTTGTATAAAGGTTTTGATAAGGTTTCAGATAGTAAAATCTTTTATAAAGTTATCTCTGCTTTATTAGACAATAATTAGAATATATTATATTTTATTATGCATAGTTTTTTATATAAGGTTCCAGATAAGATTTGATAGTAAAATCTTTTATAAAGTTATTCGCTTTTTATTAGATTATAAATAGAATATATTATATTTTATTTAAAAGATTTTGCTTTTAATATGGACCGCCGATTAAAGTAAATTAATCTGGACCGTTCATGAGTTAGTTACTATGCAATCCATTTTTCTATAAATAGAAGCTCATTCCTTCATTATTTCTTACGAATTCACTGAAACTCTAAAGAGAGAATTCTTCTTCTATAATCTTGAGCGTATTTCTTTAGAGTCTAAGAAAGCTTTGAGCGTGAAGACAAGTTTTCTTCGAGTATATCCTCGCCTCTACCAAATTTAATACTCTTCTTTCAAAGGTAAGGGATATTATTTGTTGTACTCGTAAGGAGTATTATTTCTTTTGTATTCATGAAGAGAACTTCATTATTCCATTCTTTATTATTCTCACTGAATAACCAATATACGCAGTGAACACCCTATACTTGGTGACATTCTTCTAATATTCCTTTTTATTATTCTATCGAACATCCTCATGCGCATGCGCTTACGCCTGCACCGGTTCCGCTTTTTTATTATTATTCTGCTTTGGAATATCTTGTCACAAGGCTTACGCCGCACCTAGTTCCATCTTTATTATTATTACATTGGAATATCCTCGTCATGCAATGCTTTTACGCTTGGACCCGGTTCCGCCTTTATTATTCTCATTTGAAACATCCTCGCTTGCATGTAATTTACTTCACCGACCGTTCCGCACATTTATTATTCTCGCTGAATAACTCGCCTGGCGCCAAGTACCGCATGCACGGTAATTTCTTTTGTTATTCCATTCTTTATTATACTCAACAAGTTAAAGTTTTGACTTCTATACTCCATGAAATTAGTGGAATATCCTTAATATTTGCGCTTCATCCAATATCTTTTCATGGAAATATTCTTCCTAACATTCTTGAATTTTACTCTCACAAAGCAAAGATCATGTTGATAATTTGGACGTTATCGGTTCATGGATAAATTAATTCTTGAATGTGTTTCATCAATTCTTATATCACCGCTATCATCCTCATGTTTATATTATGTTGAAAGTCATATGTGGCCTCAGTAGTGCATGGATGGACTTGGTATGATTACGACTAGGATTATTCAAAGATAATCATGACCGTAATGTTACAAATGATATGGAAAAAGTCCTCATTAGTCAGTAGTGCATCATGGACGCTTTTGGTATGATTATGGCTATGGATTCTCTTCTTCAAGGGTGCAAAGATGAATTATTTTATGGCATGATCAGAACCGTTGATGAAAACACGATTATCTTTGGCCCGTAGTGCATGGATAATTCGTGGTCGTGATACTAAAGAATATCCGGTGCAGGGATGATTTGATGATGTGGATTAATTGTTGAGCTGAGTCTCAGCGATAAAAGTGATGAAAAACCTTTTAAATCATAGAAGATAGTAGATTTTATTCTCTACTTGACTCTTTTAATGGATTTCTTGTTCCTCTGCAGTTAAACTTGATGTTTCTTATATTGTATCAGTTTAACACTGTTGAAGGCTAACGATAAATTATTATGCATTATCTTAGTCATAATATTTCTTACTGGGCTAGTTGAGCTCTCCCTTTTGATTTCATTGTTCTCTTCAGGAAATGAGAACGTAGCAGGGATTAGTCGGGGAAAAGAGTGATGGTCCTAGATGTTTGCATTAGTAGTCCTCACTATTCTGTAAAATAGTGTGATAATAATTGTAATGAGGACTCCTTTTGAGTTTTTATACTCTCTAGTAGACAATATTTGTATTCAAACTCACAGTTTATGTTTTGTCTTATTGTACACGACAGTTGTATTATTAAGTTGTATTTAAATTTTGTAGTATCTGGCGGCCCAAGATGGTTATGTATACCTAATTTTGGAGGCGTCACAGTTGGTATTAAAGCTTAGGGATATAATCACTGGCTAGGATGTGAGAATAGAACTAGGAGGGGAGAGACGGGGAATTCCTTCGCTAGTATGACCTACCTAAGTTTATTTGATATTTAATTGGCTCTGGTCGAGAGTATATGGATAATATGTTATATGTCAATTAACCTTTGTTTTGTGGCGATTTGCAAAATGGCATCCAAAAATATCGAGATAAGCAATGAAGCACATGAGACCGTTGAGACACCTTTAATCACTAACCAGGTTAATGGGATGTCAGACGAAGAAGAAATCAGAGATATCTATGTGGTGCGTGAAGAATTAATAGTTACACCCGAGCTAGTTGCAGAGGTAGCAGCTGAGAATGAGGAAGAAGAGGAAGAAGATGAACCTGAGGAGAATTTATTAGAAGAATTTTATGATCAAAATTTAGCATTACAAAATTGTATTCATGAGTTAGAAGAGCAGGCTGAAGAACGGCAGGCGGTCGTAGAGCAAAGAGATGCAACCATTCAAAATTGTGTTACCCGATGTGCGATGCTTGAATGTAAGCACTTTTCGCGAGTATAAGATATTAGAGTCGGAATCGAGAATGCTATGATCAAAGTTCTGATGAAAGCAGAAACAACTGAATGAAGGAGAATAGATGATGCGTGGGTAAAAGCCGCACGACGCGTTGATATTGTCGAAAAAGATGAAATGGATTTTGCTTTTTGAACAACAATTGGGAGAATCCAACATTGAATTCAAAATTACCCTGTACAGAGCGGTCAACCCCAATTAAATATGGATCGGGGAGTAATGATTCAAATCATGGATCAGGAATGTGACGAAACAATTAAGGGTGGAATGTACTCTATAGCAAAGTCAAGTCTAGCTGGGATGGTGACGCCAAAGAATGTCCCAGACAAGTCAAAGTCGATAATTTAAAAGAGAGCGTTTTTTTGTGATGAGGAACACGAATGAAGTTATCATGGGTTAGTTAATTATAAATTATTGCGAGTCTATACCTTATTAGATACCGGTTCTACCCATTATTTTATCTCTCTTGCTTGCGCTCAACATTTAAATTTGACGTCGAAGAAATTAGACTTTGACTTATTGGTTGAAACTTCGAAATTAGAAGCCTTCGTTACCTCCACTGTTTATAAATCTTGTTGATTCAAATCGACACTTTCACGTTACCTGTCAATCTTATCTCTTTGAAAATACTTGCCTTTAATGCGATTTTAGGAATCGATTGGTTAACTACTCATCATGCTTTTTGTAAGGTTGTTAGCTTTCATACTCCTAACCAACCTCAAGTATGCGCTAATTCAAGCAACCAAACCACTAAAGTCAATCATCATCATATTAAGCCATAAGTAAAGAGCCCCGATCCTTTTGTTGTCGACTTTCTTGTGTAGAATGCACCGCCGCCGACTTTCTTTAGAAGCGACGCCGTGAATGACGATGGCAAGTTGATAGGTATCAATGTGACGTATTATCCAAGTCTTTGATGAGGGTCACAACTTTGAATGATATTTCTATTGTTAAAAATTTCCCGACGATTCTTGAAGACTTCTTAGCCTACCCTCAGAGCGTGAAATCGAATTTTGTATCGAATTCCCAAAGATAAAACTCATTTCTTAAACCCTCAAATATTTCTTCAACTAAAATGAACGTGTAATGTGCCAAAGACGCTGGCTCGAGTCATTGAAGATTACGATCGTGCCATTCAATATCATCGTGGAAAAGCGAAACGTGGTAGGCGACGCGTTGAGTAAAGATCGATGCGTTCTACGAGTGTGATGTTGTTAACCCAAAGACCCATTTCAGTATAACTTACAAATGATGGAGATAGAGTTAAAGACTCTAGGGACCCACGTGAAAGATAACGAATATACGATTAGAATAGACTTTAATCGATAAAGTTAAAGTCGCTTTCAGCTACATACTCAGAAATGATAAATGTGAAGAAGAAGGTTCAAGAGGGCATTATTCTAGAAGCAAGAATCGACGAAGAGAGAAAATCTCAACCCTCGATTTAATCGGCCAATTTGAAATCCTCGATGAAGTAGAATCGTGGCCTATCGACTCGCTTTTACCGCCAAGTATGTCATGTGTTCAAAACATTTTTTTACGATCGATGTTACGTAAATATGTGGACGACCCAAACCACGAGATTAAATTAGAACTAAATGATATAGCGTAAGATTTAACGATGAGGAGATACGTGTTAAAATCTTGATATAAGAAGGATCGTATTCAACACTCAAAGGTTATACCTCAAGAATTAGAATCAAATAAAGTCAAGGTATCCTCACCTCTTCGACATACCAGTAATGCACGAAATTTCGAGGGCTTAAATTTCATAAGGAGGGAAATTGTGAGACCCTCAGATTTTATGAATAAAGATTTAATTTTCTCAAAATATTTTTTTGAATATTATGGTGTGGATTTGAGATAATGTTATAGTTGTGGGTAGTATTTATAAATTTTGAAAATGATGCTAGTTGTTGTATAATATTTGATTAGTGGGAATATTCTTTTTATCTGGGAATATCCGTATTTATTTGACAATCATTGGTGGACCCTATTAACGGAATTATCATTTAATCAAAAAAACACAAAAATATTTTTTATGAAAATAACTTGGCTTAAGTCAGTACCATTAACTGTGAAACACTCTTGTTAAAAGTACATTAATACACGTAGTTGCTTAAGAAAGACACGCGATATTAATTATTGATGTTTACGTGATAAGTCACCCGCTTTTGTTTTATTAGTATTATTAATGTAATAAAATGTAAAAACTTTTTATATAAAACATAATACTTTTATAAAGTTATTCTATAAATAGAATATATTATATTCTATTATGCATAGTATTTTGCATAGTAATTTTTTTATATATAAAATGTAATACTTTTATAAAGTTATTTGTTTTATTAGATAATAATTAGAATATATTATATTTTATTATGCAAAGTGTTTGTATAAAGGTACGACATAGTGTTTGCATAGTAAAATCTTTTATAAAGTTATCTGCTTTTATTAGATAATAATTAGAGTATATTATATTTTATTATGCATAGTATTTGCATAATGTCCTGCATAGATAAGGTTTGCGATAGAAAATCTTTTATAAAGTTATTCGCTTTATTAGATTATAAATAGAATATATATTATATTTTATTTAAAAGATTTTGCTTTAAATATGGACCGTCAGATTAAAGTAAATCAATCTGGACCGTTCATGAGTTAGTTACTATGCAATCCATTTTTTTATAAATAGAAGTTCATTCCTTCATTATTTCTTACGAATTCACTGAAACTCTAGAGAGAGAATTCTTCTTCTATAATCTTGAGTGTATTCCTTTAGAGTTTAAAAAAGCTTTGAGCATATTACAAGTTTTCTTCGAGTATATCCTCGCTCTACCAGTTGGAATACTCTTCTTTCAAAGGTAATGGATATTATTTGTTGTACTCGTAAGGAGTATTATTTCTTTTGTATTCATGAAGAGAACTTCATTATTCCATTCTTTATTATTCTCACTGAATAACCAAGATAATGCGACTACCATATACTTGGTGACATTCTTCTAATATTTCGTCATTATTATTCTGTTAGAACATCCTTTCTGTGCGTTTACGCCGGACCTGGTTCCGTCTTTATTATTATTCTGTTGGAATATCCTATCTCGTAAGGCTTACGCCTTGACCGGTTCCATCTTTATTATTATTCTGTTGGAATATCATGTCTGCAGACGCTTACGCCGCACTGGTTCCGCCTTTATTATTTCTGTTGGAACATCCCGCTTGCAAGTAATTTCGCCGACCGGTTCCGCATTTATTATTATGTTGAATAACTCGCCTACGCGAAGTACCGCATGCACGGTGATTTCTTTTGTTATTCCATTCTTTATTATACTCACTGTTGGTTAAAGTTTTAACTTCTATACTCCATGAAATTAGTGGAATATCCTTAATATTTGCGCTTCATCCAAAGATCTTTTTATGGAAATATTCTTCGAGCATTCTTGAATTTTACTCTACAAAGCAAAGATTATGTTGACAATTTGGACGTTATTGGTTCATGGATAAATTAATTCTTGAACTTGTTTTATTGAATTCTTATATCATTGTCATCATCCTCATGTTTATATTATGTTGAAAGTCATCTGTGGCCTGTAGTGCATGGATGGACTTGGTATGATTATGACCAGGGATTATTCGGTATAATCATGACCGTAATGTTACAAATGATGTGGAAAAAGTCCTAATTGGCCGTAGTGCATTGATGGACAATTTTTGGTATGATTATAGCTAGGGATTCTCTTCGGCCAAGGGTGCAAAGATGAATTATTTTATGGCATGATCAAAACCGTTGATGAAAACACGATTATCTTCGGCCCGTAGTGCATGGATAATTTGTGGTCGTTGTGACGACCCCAAAATAGGTCCATTCCATCCAACCCATTCTGAGTCGCCAAATACATGGTACAGAAACAACTACAACTTTATTATCACAACAATAAAACTGTGAGTTTAAATACAAATATTATCTTCTAGACAATATTTATACTCAAATAAATCCCCATCACATTTATTGATACATTATTTTACAAAAATGGTGAGGACTACTAAACAACTCTCTTTAGAACCTTCATTCCATACCCCGACTAAGACTTGCTATATTCTCGCCTCCCGAGAAGAAAAAAAAATGGAACAACAAGGAAAAGGGTGAGCTCAACTAGCCCAAAGAAGAATACTACGACTAAGATAATATACAACAAATTATCGTTAGTCTCCAACAGGAAAAATCGATAGTAATACAATGTATAACAAGTTTCGCATCAATATTCGCAGCTGAAATAATAATTCATGTAAGAGTTACGTAGAGAATGAAATCTACTATAATCTATGAATTTAACAATCCATCATCAATATTTTATCCTCAGAACATCAATCAATATCCATCTCAAATCAAATATTCATCTTTGCACTACAGCCAAAGATATTCATCAATCCATCATGTTCATCTCAACACTGCTCATCTTTGCACTAAAGGCCAAAGATATTCATCACCAATCATGTTCATTTAAACACCGCTCATCTTTGCACTACAGTGCCAAAGATATTCTTCAGAATCATTCATCTTTTACTACAAAGCCAAAGATATTCTTCATAAATCATTCATCTTTTCACTACAAAAGTGCCAAAGATATTCAATAATATCATCATTTAAGACCGAGGATGATGAAAATATTTTTAAAGAAACGAATCCAAAGGAAACCAAAATGACAAGGATTAAGGATTAAGGATTCATACTTGGTTTTATCCACGTCCAAAAATACCTCAAAAATAATCATAGTGGTGTAAAATTCAAGAATGATCAAAACATGGATACAATCAAAGCTAGTATCCGTAATAGATATTTTGGACTTAAAAGAAGAAATTTTATTTTTTCTATGAATAGTGCCAGATACGTGAATAATAGGTCGATATCGTGAATAGTGGTCAGATACGTGAATAAAGTGCCGATACGTGAATAAGAATCTCACACCAAAAGATAGAAATTCCACAAAAAACATCTTCACGCTTCATTTAATAGTACTCGTGAATAAGAACTCGTGAATAAGAACTCATGAATAGTAACTCGTGAATAAGAACTCATGAATAGTAACCCCACATGAAAAAAGTTCCAAATTTGATAAAAACTTCAGATCAATATTTCAAAGATAATGATATCAAGAAATAATATCATTACGAAAAAAATAATATCCCTTACCTCAAAGAATCAAGATTTCTAAGGAAAGGCTCAAGTGATGTCAATGAAACTTGTAATCAATAAAGAACTCTCAAAGTATCTAAATACTCACAAAATACGCCAATAATATAGAGAGAGAGAGAGAAAACTTTGTTTCGTGTGATTTTCAATTCTAACTTAGCCTCTCTATTTATAGAAAAATGTTAGCCCGTAGGCATTTTGACTCGCACCCGATGGCTTTACCTCGCTACTATTGCCACCCACCACATTTGAAATAAAATTCAGCACATTTCTTCACCAACCACAAGTGGGGCCCACTCAATTCTAGAATTTTCCACCAAAATCAATTATAAACCTAATTTCCTAATCCGACACCTCTTAAAATTCACAACAAATCATTCGTGCATTTTTAATTCGCTCAAAATTTGTGGACATATACTCAACTTATGTATGTATAATATATCCAAAATTACAACGATCCAACTATTTGATTAAAAATTATAACCCCATAATATATCTCAAAACCCCGATTTGATTTTTAATACCTCCAATCCGATAAAATACCGATAAAACACCTCAACAATAATTTCTTCATTTATAACCACATAAATAAATCCATCATTTATATCCATATAAAATAAATATTTCTTTATCATATGAATCAATAATTAATTATTCACAAATAATATTACGTAATCACAATTATGACAACCAGCCGCTCCTGTGAAAGAGGGGGCTTTCCGATAAGGATTTCTCCTCATCATGCGCCAAGCAATTAGGTGACCAAACCTCTCCTCGATGTAACTTTCTAGACATTGCCAATAATGCTATCTAATAATATTATTCAAATAATATGAATTATTGATCCGATAATGGAGATAATGTGCGTGACAATTATCAACAACAATAATATAAAATATCAACGCAAAGAATTATCAATCAATAAAATAAAATATCGAATAAGAATTCACCGTGAAAATTATCGAGTAGTGCCATCTTACGTATTTAATCAATAATTCAACAATACACTGCAATACCGCAAAGCATCGCAAACCACGCCAGACATCGTATTTTAACCACCGGTATTCCAACAAATTTTAATTCTGAATAACTACGCCAAGTATTTATAACCACCCAAACTTTGTCGCTTTCCTCATCCAATCGCTTTCCGTGGGGCCCACATATGGGTCATACCATTTAATTTAATATTCTCTGACAAAGATTTAATATTCCACGACCAAACGAATATTCCACAAAGCATTTAATATTCCACGACCAAACGAATATTCCCCGATAAAAATGAATATTTTATAACCACTTGCTTATTTTGAAATATTTATGATTTAACCCTTAACTATCCACATTAATCAAATCAACCCTTACTATTTCAAAATAATAAATAAAGGAAATTCCTTTTATTTAAAAAATTTCTGGTCTTACAACCTCCTCCTTATGAAATTTCGCCCTCGAAATCGACGTGACGACTCGGTGTTTCAAAAGGTAAAGATACCTCGCTTTCATTTTCGCTTCCAATTCCCGTGTCATTTCCTCTATAAAGATTATTCCTCCACAAAACTTTAACTTGTGGTATAACCTTTGTGACATAGGGATATGCTTCCTTCCTATCCAAAATCTTGACAGAACCTCCTCATACGCTTAAGTCTTCTATTATCTCGTCCGGCTTCTAACTCAATGACGTGTTTCGGTCGTCCACATATATTTACGTAACATCGATACGTGAAAAACGCATGAACACGCCATATACTTGGTGGTAAAACGAGTCTATAGCCACGCCCTATTCGATCGAGAATTTCAAATGGATTAATAAATCAAGGTTTTGAGCTTTCCTCACCTCACCGATTCTCGCTTTTAAAATAACAACTTCTTGCACCTCCTTCTTCAAATTCATCACCCGGTGTAGTAGCTTGAATAAATTTTAACTTTATCGATTAAAGTCGATTATACTCAGATATCATCACGCATCAGATATCATCACGCGGGTACCTAGAGTTTTCATCTCCATCTCTATTATTTGTATATTATACTTAAATGAGTCTTTGACAATATCGTACTCAGATTTGATATACATCTTCTACTCAACACGCCGCCTACCACGCTCGCTTTTCCAGATGGCACGGTCGTAACACGTGTTTAAATGAGTCTCCTCGAGTTCTTCAAGCTCTTCCCACATTCCTTGCTCCATTCGAATTTTGTATCTCTACGAGTTAGCTACGTTAATGGAATAGCGATTCGAGAATATCCTTCAACGATTCTCCGATAATAACCAACTAAGCTTCAGAAAACTACGATTTCGATTATCGACTTTAGTTGTTCTCAACTGCGACTCATATCCCAACCTTGATAAGACGTCACAATGACACCTATCGCTTTACTATCGCATCTAATATGACGCCCTTACAGAGAATCGCTTAGTGAATTCCACAAAGGAAGTCACAAGATAAAGGCTCATGTACCAAATTTATAGTTGAATTTTTAACTCCCAAGTTCAATAGAGCCATTCGATATGAGATTTTAGAAATGAGTTTTGTACCGGTTCAAAGTCGATACAAAATTTAATATCACTTTGGGAGTAAGCCAATAAATTCTTCAGAAATACGCAGAAAAATCAATAACAACAAGAATATTATTCAAATCGACGTGTCTTTATTCAAATCCATAACACGGACTAAGAAAACTCGACATCCGTAATAAACGAATGACTTCATGGCTTGATATGAAAATGTTTGACTACAATGGTTTGATTGCTTGAATTCGAATAACAAAGTTGCTTAGGAATATGAAAACTAACAACCTTACAAAAGCAATCAATTTTGGCAATGATGAGTAGTTAACCTTAAAATCACATCAAAAGCAAATATCTCTATAGAAATAAGGTTAACAGTAATGTGATAGTGCCAACCTCAATCAATCAAGATTTCTAAACAACGATGTAATGAAAGTTTCTCCTAATGGAGTCTCCATAAATAGGTCAAAGTCTAATTTCTCCGTAGTCAAGTTCAAACGCTGAGCGCAAGCAAGAGAGATAAAAGAATGGGTAGAACCCAGATTCAGTAAGGTATAAACTTCGCAAGAATTTATAATTAACTAACCCGCATAACTTCGTCGTTCCTCGATTTTGACCGGCCACGACAAACGCCTTCCGTGAATCGCTGACTTTGACTTTTCTCGACATCCTTTTGAGTCACCATTCCTCACCGCACTAGGTTTCGATATCGCATAACTCGAGCGATATATGTCCTTCTTTCCACAATTATAGCATACCTTAAACTGCTAGGCGCTTAATGATATGTCCCTCTTTCCCGTGATTTGTAACATACGACCGATGGTCTTTCTCTCCCTTGAACCAGCCACATCGGGCGCCGACGCCTTCACATGGTCGTTGTTGAATCTCCTCTTTTAAAATCTCCTCCCAACTCGCTTCTTCTATTTTCACGGCCACGATTACCACCAGAGTGGTTACCGCTTTTGTCCGTATTCTTCTTTCTCCACCGGTTATCGCTATTCGATGACTACTATCTTTGGTATGATCCTCGTTATGGTCCCCACTGAACGTATCAAGTATCTCGCCTAACAACCGAGCCTCTGCTTACAACATCCGGTCAGAGAAAAATTTACGAGAATGAGATATCGACGACGCCGTTTTCAAACCTCTCGTAAACATCCGCCATAATGCTCCTCATTCTCCACCAAATGAGGTGCAAACTCGATAACTCCGCAAACTTCGCCCAGATCGACACCGCCATGTTATTCGCTTCCAATCTAATAAACTCCACTTCCTTCATACGACGAATACTTTCGTGGAAGTACTTGTCATTGAACTGCTTCAAACGCCTCCCATAATACGCCGAAAAGCAACCGGATGGGTACGCTTCACGATTCCCACCAAAGAATCCGCCGCCACTTTAACATAAAAGTAGCGAATGGAACTTTCTCGCTCTTCCGCATCCCAAGACATCGAATATCTTGGTAATTTGTTTCACCCATGTTTCCGCCATGATCGGATCCGCTTTCCCTGCACTCGTGGTCCCAACTTTTGAACTGCTTGGCAGTGACCACCCGTGAATTACTATCATTTCCTCCTCAGATTTTGAACACGAAGTCTCCTCGTCTCGATTTTGCATGAATCGCAAAAACTTCTAAACATCCCCTCGCTCATCATCTCGCCAAAGGGTGTTATTCACAGAGGTACATTGCCACCAGTTGCACGCTCTCCTCGTTGTTAAGTACAGCATCTCCACTGGCCTCATTTACACCACTATTAATATTCTCAATGACATTCTCAATTACTTTCATAAAAACAAGGGTTAATTAAGGAAATCAATCACATAATATCCCTATATACCGACCAACTAACAAATAAGCTTAGTAGGACACACTAGCAAAGGATTTACTCGCCTCTCCCTCCTAGTTCTATTCCCCGATCTCCGCCAGAGATCATATCCCTAAGCTCGATATTAACCGTGACGCCTCCCAAAATAGGTCCATTCCATCCAACCCATTCTCGAGTCGCCAAATACATGGTACGTAAACAACTACAACTTTATTATCACAACAATAAAACTCAGAGTTTAAATACAAATATTATCTTCTAGATAATATTTATACTCAAATAAATCCTCATCACATTTATCGATACATTATTTTACAAAAATGGTGAGGACTACTAAACAACTCTCTCTGTAACCTTCATTCCATACCCCACTAAGACTTCGCTACATTCTCGCCTCCCCGAGAAGAAAAATGGAACAACAAGGAAAAGGGTGAGCTCAACTAGCCCAAAGAAGAATACTACGACTAAGATAATATACAACAAATTATCGTTAGTCTCCAACAGGAAAAATCTGATAGAATACAATAGACAACAAGTTTCGCATCAATATTCGCAATGAAATAATAATTCATGTAAGAGTTACGTAGAGAATGAAATCTACTATAATCTATGAATTTAATAATCCATCATCAATATTTTATCCCCTCAGTAACATCAATCAATATTCATCTCAAATCAAATATTCATCTTTGCACTACAGCCAAAGATATTCATCAATCCACATGTTCATCTCAACACTGCTCATCTTTGCACTAAAGGCCAAAGATATTCATCAATCTATTATGTTCATTTAAACACTGCTCATCTTCGCACTAAAGGCCAAAGATATTCATCACCTGGCCATGTTCATTTAAACACCGCTCATCTTTGCACTACAAAGCCAAAGATATTCTTCAGAAAATCATTCATCTTCAGACTACAGCAAAGATATTCTTCATAATATCATCATTTAAGACTACGATTTAAGAGACCGAGGATGATGAAAAATATTTTTAAAAACGAATCCAAAGGAAACAAAATGACAAGGATTAAGGATTAAGGATTCATACTTGGTTTTATCCACGTCCAAAAATACCTCAAAAATAATCATAAGTGGTGTAAAATTCAAGAATGATCAAAACATGGATACAATCAAAGCTAGTATCCGTAATAGATATTTTGGACGAAAAGAAGAAATTTTATTTTTCTATGAATAAGGCCAGATTCGTGAATAAGGTCAGATACGTGAATAAAGGCCGATAATGAATAAGAATCTGACACCAAAAGATAGAAATTCCACAAAAAACATCTTCACGCTTCACGAATAAGACTGTGAATAAGAATCTCGTGAATAAGAACTCATGAATAAGAACTCGTGAATAAGAATCTCATGAATAGTAACCCCGACATGAAAAAGTTCCAAATTTGATAAAAACTTCAGATCAATATTTCAAAGATAATGATATCAAGAAATAATATCATTACGAAAAAAAATAATATCCCTTACCTCAAAGAATCAAGATTTCTAAGGAAAGGCTCAAGTGATGTCGAATGAAACTTGTATCAATAAAGAACTCTCAAAGTATCTAAATACTCACAAAATACGCTCAATAATATAGAGAGAGAAGAGAGAAAACTTTGTTTCGTGTGTGATTTCAATTCTAACTTAGCCTCTATTTATAGAAAATGTTAGTCTACCAAGGCATTTTCGACTCACACCCGATGGCTTTTACCGCTACTATTGCCACCCACCACATTTGAAATAAAATTCAGCACATTTTTCTTCACCAACCACAAGTGGGGCCCACTCAATTCTAGAATTTTCCACCAAAATCAATTATAAACCTAATTTCCTAATCCGACACCTCTTAAAATTCACAACAAATCATTCGCAGTATTTTTAATTCGCTCAAAATTTGTGGACATATACTCAACTTATGTATGTATAACATATCCAAAATTACAACGATCCAACTATTTGATTAAAAATTATAACCCCACAATATATCTCAAAACCCCGATTTGATTTTTAATACCTCCAATCCGATAAAATACCGATAAAACACCTCAACATAATTTCTTCATTTATAACCACATAAATAAATCCATCATTTATATCCATATAAAATAAATATTTCTTTATCATATGAATCAATAATTAATTATTCACAAATAATATTACGTAATCACAATTATGACAACCAGCCGCTCCTCAGAAAGAGGGGGCTTCCAATAAGGATTTCTCCTCATCGGGCGCCGCAAATTAGGTGACCAAACCTCTCCTTAGATGTAACTTTCTAGACATCGCCAATAATGCTATCTAATAATATTATTCAAATAATATGAATTATTGATCCGATAATGGAAATAATGTGCAAAGTTGACAATTATCAAACAACAATAATATAAAATATCAACGCAGAATTATCAATCAATAAAATAAAATATCAATAAGAATTCACCGTGGAAAATTATCGAGTAAAGCCATCTTACGTATTTAATCAATAATTCAACAATACTCAGCAATACCGCAAAGCTATCAGGCAACCACGCCAGACATCGTATTTTAACCACCGGTATTCCAATGCCTTTAATTCAGAATAACTACGCCAAGTATTTATAACCACCCAAACTTTGTCGCTTTTCCTCATCCAATCGCTTCACATGGGCCCACACATGGTCGCTACCGTCGCATTTAATATTCCCCGACAAAGATTTAATATTCCACGACCAAACGAATATTCCCCGACAAAGATTTAATATTCCACGACCAAACGAATATTCCCCACAAAAATGAATATTTTATAACCACTTGCTTATTTTGAAATATTTATGATTTAACCCTTAACTATCCACATTAATCAAATCAACCCTTACTATTTCAAAATAATAAATAAAGGAAATTCTTTTTTTTAAAAAAAAATTTCGGTCTTACTGTCGTGATACTAAAGAATATCCTCGACCAGAAGCTGCGTGGATGATTTGATGATGTGGATTATTTATCGAAATGAGTCTCAAATGATAAAAGTGATGAAAACCTTTTAAATCATAGAAGATAGTAGATTTTATTCTCTACTGACTTCTTTTTAATGGATTGTTTGTTCCGGCGTAGTTAAACTTGATGTTTCTTATATCAGACGGTTTAACACCATTGACAAGGCTAACGATAAATTATTCGCATTATCTTAGTCATAATATTTCTTATCAACGCTAGCTGAAGTTCTCCTTTTGCTTTCATTGTTCTCTTCAGAAATGAGAACGTAGCAGGACTAATTTGAAACAGAGTGATGGTCCTAGATGTTTCAGATTAGTAGTCCTCACTATTCTCAGAAAATAAGTGTGATAATAATTGTAATGAGGACTCCTTTTTGAGTTTTTATACTCTCAAGAGAATATGTAAGAAGACCTCAAATTTTTTTTAAATAAAAAGGAATTTCCTTTATTTATTATTTTGAAATAGTAAGGGTGGATTTGATTAATGTGGTTAGTTATGGGTAAAATACGCAAATATTTCAAAATAAGCAAGTGGTTATAAAATATTCATTTTTGCTTTGAATATTCGTTTGGTCGTGGAATATTCGATCGCTTCAGGAATATTCGTATTTACGGCCAAGCAAAATGCATATGTGTGGGCCCCATAACTGAAAGCGATTGATGAAGAAAACGACAAATATAAGTCGTTTAAAATAACTACGAAGTTGTTACCAAGTAAGACCGCTGAATACCCTCTTGGTTAAAATACAAGAATACGCTGCGGGTCGCACAAGAAGACACCAGAGATTGCATAAAGATTGTTGAATTATCGATTCCTTACGTAAGATGGCACTACTCAATAATTTTCACAAGAGTTATCGCTCAATATTTTATTTTATCGATTCAATAATTGTCATTGATATTTTATATTATCATTGCTTCAATAATTGTCACCGCACAAGATTTCCCATTATCGATCAATAATTCATATTATTTGAATAATATTATTAGATAACATTATTGGCAATGTCTAGAAAGTTCTGCTTCTAAGGAGAGGTTTGTCACCTAATCATGCCCAAAGAAGGAGAGATCCTTATCGAAAGCCCCTCTTCCCTTTAACTACCGTCATTATAATGTGATTCTCAGAATATTATTTGTGAATAATTAATTATCGATTCATATGATAAAGAAATATTTATTTTATATGAATATAAATGATGGATTTATTTATGTGGTTATAAATGAAGAAATTATTGTTGAGGTGTTTTATCAAGATTTTATCTGATTGAGGTATTAAAATCAAATCGTGGGTTTTGAGATATATCATGGGTTATAATTTTTAATCCGACCGCTGATTGTGGTAATTTTTGGGTATGTTATACATACATAAGTTGAGTATATGTCCACAAATTTTGAACCGTTAAAATGAGCGATGATTTATTATGAATTTTAAGAGGTGACTCGATTCGTAAATTAGGTTATAAAATGATTTTGATGGAAAATTTAGAATTGAGGGGCCCCACTTGTGGTTGGTGAAGAAATGTGCTGAATTTTATTTCAAATGTGGTGGGTGGCAATAGTAGGTGTAAAGCCATCAGTAGCAGTGTCAAGTCCGCTTTGCCACGGCTAACATTTTCCCTATAAATAGAGGGCTAAGTTAGAATTGAAAATCACACCGTAAACAAAGTTTTCTCTTCTCTCTATATTATCGAGCGATTTTGTGAGTATTTAGATACTTTGAGAGTTGTTGCTCAAAGATAAGTTTCATTCAAAGATCACTTCCGACCTTTCCTTCCGGCATCGATTCTTTGAGGTAAGGGATGTTATTTTCTTCTCAAATGATATTAATTCTTCAATATCATTACGTCAAATATCGGTCGGTACTTTTTATCAAATTTGAACTTTTTCATGCTCTGGGTTACTATTCATGAGTTACTATTCACGAGTTACTATTCATGAGTTACTATTCACGAGTTACTATTCACGAGTACTATTCATGAAGCGTGAAGATGTTTTTTTTGTGGAATTTCTATCTTTTGTGTTTGAGTTACTATTCACGATACTAAGACTATTCACGATACTTAAGACTATTCACTTATCACGCAAGACTATTCAATCTAAAATGAAAATTTTTCTTTCGCCTAAAATATCTATTCGATACTAGCTTTGATCAGATCCATGTTTTGATCATTCTCAATTTTACACCACTATGATTATTTTTGAGGTATTTTTGATCGTGATAAAACCAAGTACTAATCCTTAATCCTTAATCCTTGCCATTTTGTTTCACCGGATTCGCTTTTTTAAAAATATTTTCATCATCCTCAATCTTAAATGATGATATTATTGAATATCTTCGCTTCAGAAAAAAGATGAATGATTTCTCAAGAATATCTTCGGCCAGAGAGTGGCAAAGATGAATGTGTTTAAATGAATACGACCGATCGATGAATATCTTTGGCCTTTAGTGCAAAGATGAACAGTGTTTAAATGAATACGACCGATCGATGAATATCTTCGCCTTTAGTGCAAAGATGAACAAAGTTGAGATTTAATACGACCGATTGATGAATATCTTCGGCCCAGAAGGCAAAAGATGAATATTTGATTCGAGATGAATATCGATTGATGTTACAGTGGATAAAATATTGATGATGGACCGTTAAATTCATAGATTATAGTAGATTTCATTCTCTCACGTAACTCTTCTATGAATTATTATTTCACCGCTAATATTGATCCAAAACTTGTCAGTTCATCAGATTCTATCGATTTTTCCTCGCTGAGACTAACGATAATTTGTCAGATATTATCTTAGTCATAACATTCTTTACCGGGCTAGTTGAGCTCACCCTTTCCTTTTTTGTTCCATTTTTCTTCTCGTGAGGCGCAGAATGTAATGAGTACTAGCCTGGGTAATGGAATGAAGGTTTTAGAGAGAGATGTTTAGTAGTCCTCACCATTATTGTAAAATAATGTATCAATAAATGTGATGAGGATTTATTTGAGTATAAATATTGTCTAAGATAATATTTGTATTTAAACTCACGCTTTATTGTTGTGATAATAAAGTTGTAGTTGTTTCGCACTCACGTATTTGGAATGGACCTATTTTGGGGCGCCACTCGTAATAAGGTCTCACCGGTGATGGAATGGACCTATTTTGGGGTCGCCACAACAAACCGACAGTATCGTAGCTAGGATACGATCTCCTCCATGAGATCTGGAATAGAACTAGAGGGGAGAGACGAGTAAATCCTTTCGCTAAAGGTGTCCTACCTAAGCTTATTTGTTAGTCGGGTCAAGATATAGGGATATTATGTGATATATCGATTTCTTTAATTAACCCTTTTTTTATGACGATGAAGATTTGAGAATGTCGATCGAGAATATTAATAAATGGAGTAAATGAGACCGTGGAGATGCCTCAGATTTAACAACGAGGAGAACGTGCAACAGTCGGGCAATGTACCTCCCGTGAATAACACCACCGAAAGCGATGATGAACGAGGGATGTTTAGAAGCTTTTTGCAGCTCATGCAAAATCGCATTTGAGGAGACTCGTGTTCAAAATACAGAGGAGATGATAGCAATTCACGGGTGGTCACAAACCAAGCAAATCAAAGAGTCGGGACCACCGCAATTCTGGGAAAGCCAGATCCGATCACGGCGAAACACGGGTCAAGCAAATTACCAAGATATTCGATGTCTCGATGCACGAAGGAACGTAAAGTTCCATTCGCTACTTTTATGTTCCGTATGCGAGGCAGACATCGGTGGAATCATGGAAGCGCACTCCATTCAAATTTGACTCAAAGATGTCATGGGAGACGCTTTCAGAAATAAATCAATGACAAGTACTTCCCCGAAAGTATTCGGCTATACGAAGGAAGTGGAGTTTATTAGATCGAGCAGTAATAACACGACGGTCCCAAAGACGAGGCGGTTCATGAGTTATCCGTGCTCAGACCTCATTTGGTGGAGAATGAGGAACGATGACGCTGATGTTTCGAGAGGTTTGAAACCCAAGATACGCCAAGATCTCATTTCTCATAAATTTTCTCTATTCAGATGTTGTAAATGTGGCTCAAATTGTTAGAGCGAGATAACGAGTACGCTCAACCGAGGGACCATAACCAGATCATACCAAAGATAAAGCAAATACATCGTAATAACGATAACCAAAGGAGAAAGAAGAATACTACGACAAAGGCAGTAAACCACTCCGTGGTAATCGTGGCCATGAAAATAGAAGAAGCGAAGTCGGGAGGAGATTTTAAAAGAGGAGATTCAACAACCACCATGTGAAGACGCTGCCGCCAAAAGGGCAATCGGTTCCAAGGGAGGAGAAAGACCATCTATCAGATGTTACAAATGCGGAAAGAGGGATATATCACCAAATTGCCCACAACAGCTTTAAGGTATGCTATAATTGTGGAAAAGAAGGACATATCGCCGAGATCAGACGATATCGAAACCTAGTGCAATGGGGCGGTGACTCAAAAGGATGTCCCGTAAAAGTCAAAGTCAACGATTCTTCGAAGAGCGCTTTGTCGTGACCCCATTAAAATGCGAGAACCCGAACGGTTAGCACTCGTTAGTTAATTATAAATTTCATGCTAAGTTTATACCTTTTACTAGATACCTGCTTTCTACCCATTCTTTATCTCTCTGTCATACCCAACGCTTGAACTCGACTACGAGAAATTAGACTTTCGACCTATTTATGGAGACTCCGCTAGAGAAACTTTCATTACATCCGTTGTTTAGAAATCTTGTTTGATTCAAGTCAGCACCATCACATTACCGTTAACCTTATCTCTTTAAAGATATTTGCTTTTGGGATTTTAATCGGTTAACTACTCATCATACCCAAATTGATTGCTTTTGTAAGGTCATAGTTTTCATATTCCTAAGCAACCCGTTATTCAATTCAAGCAATCAAACCATCAGAGTCAAACATTTTCATATCAAGCCATGAAGTCATTCGCTTATTACGGATGTCAAGTTTTCTTAGTCCATGTTATGGATTTGAATAAAGACACGCCGATTTGAATAATATTCTCGTTGTTATTGATTTTTCCCGACGATTTCAAGAATTTCTCGCTTACTCCCAAAGCTCGATATTAAATTTTGTATCGACTTTGAACCCTAGACAAAACTCATTTCTAAAATCTCATATCGAATGGCTCCTATCGAACTTCGTGAGTTAAAAATTCAACTATAGAATTTGGTACCGAGCCTTTATCTTGCGACTTCCTTCAGGAATTCACCTGCCGCACTCTCCGTAGGGACGCCATATTCGCAAGATAGAAATCGATAGGTGTCATTGTGACGCATATCCAAGGTCGAGATATGAGTCACAATTGAGAACAACCTAAGTCAAGAATCTAAATACGTAGCTTTCAGGCTTAGTTGGTTATTATCTGAGATTCGTGAAGGATATTCTCTAATCGCTATTCCATTAACGCAAATTACCTCAGTAGAGATACAAAATTCAAATGGAGCAAGGAATGTGGGAAGAGCTTCAAGAACTCAAGAGGAGACTCATTTCAAAGACATGTTCACCATGCCATCCCGAAAAGTTTAACGTGGTAGCCGACGTGTTGAGTAGTAAGATCGATATAAGTACGAAAGTACAATATCACAAAGACTCATTTCAGATAATTTACAAATAATAGAGATGGAGATGAAAACTCTAGGTACCCACGTGATGATATACGAGTACGTGATGATATACGAGTATAATCGACTTTTAATCGATAAAGTTAAAGTCGCTCAAGCTACACACCGAGCCGATGAATTTGAAGAAGGAGGTGCAAGAAGTCATTATTTTAAAAGCGAGAATCTGGTGAGGTGAGGAAAGCTCAAACCTTCGATTTATTAATCCATTTGAAATTCTCGATCGAATAGAACCGTGGCCTATAGACTGCTTTTACCACCAAGTACGACGCTGTTCATATAACGCTTTTCACGATCGATGTTACGTAAATATGTGGACGAATTCAAAACACGCTATCGAGTTAGAACCCATTTGAGATAGCCAAGACTTAACGACGAGGAGGTACCTGCCAAGATTTTGTAGAGGAAAGAATACGACCTATGTATCGAGGTTATACCATAAGTTAAAGTTTTGTGGAGAAACCATGCTATAGAGGAAATGACCGGGAATTAGAAACGAAAATGAAAGCGAGGTATCTTCATCTTTTCAAACACTGTGTATCGCACGCCAATTTCGAGGACGAAATTTCATAAGGAGGGGAGGTCAGAAGACCCCAAAATTTTTTTTTAATAAAAAGGAATTTCCTTTATTTATTATTTTGAAATAGTAAGGGTGGATTTGATTAATGTGGTTAGTTATGGGTAAAATGCGCAAATATTTCAAAATAAGCAAGTGGTTATAAAATATTCATTTTTGCTCTGGGAATATTCGTTTGGTCGTGGAATATTCGCATCGCTTCAGAATATTCGTATTTACGCACCAAGCAATGCATGTGGGGCCCCATAACTAAAGCGATTGGATGAAGAAAACGACAAATATAAGTTGGTTAAAAATAACTACAGAAGTTGTTACCAAGTAAGATCGTTGAATACCCTATGTTAAAATACAAGAATACGCTGCGGTCGCACAAAGAAGACACCAGATCAAGACAAGATTGTTGAATTATTGATCCGCACGTAAGATGGCACTACTCAATAATTTTCACAAAGAGTTACCGCTCAATATTTTATTTTATCGATTCAATAATTGTCACTTGATGATATTTTATATTATCATTGCTTCAATAATTGTCACCGCACAAAGATTTCCCATTATCGATCAATAATTCATATTATTTGAATAATATTATTAGATAACATTATTGGCAATGTCTAGAAAGTTCTCGCTAAGGAGAGGTTTGGTCACCTAATCATACCAAGAAGGAGAGATCCTTATCGAAAGCCCCTCTTCCTCGAACTACCGTCATTATAATTGTGATTCTCGTAATATTATTTGTGAATAATTAATTATTGATTCATATGATAAAGAAATATTTATTTTATGTGGATATAAATGATGGATTTATTTATGTGGTTATAAATGAAGAAATTATTGTTGAGGTGTTTTATCAAGATTTTATCTGATTGAGGTATTAAAAATCAAATCGTGGGTTTCAGATATATCATGGGGTTATAATTTTTAATCCGACCGCTGATTGTGGTAATTTTTGGGTATGTTATACATACATAAGTTGAGTATATGTCCACAAATTTTGAACCGTTAAAAATGAACGAATATGATTTGTTATGAATTTTAAGAGGTGACTGATTCGTAAATTAGGTTATAAATGATTTTGATGGAAAATTCTAGAATTGAGTGGGCCCCACTTGTGGTTGGTGAAGAAATGTGCTGAATTTTATTTCAAATGTGGTGGGTGGCAATAGTAGCAGTAAAGCCATCGTGTAGCAAAGTCAAGTCCGCTTTCACGGCTAACATTTTCCTATAAATAGAGGGCTGTTAGAATTGAAAATCACACCGTAAACAAAGTTTTCTCTTTCTCTCTATATTATCGAGCGATTTTGTGAGTATTTAGATACTTTGAGAGTTGTTGTCAAGATAAGTTTCATTCAAAGATCACTTCCGACCTTTCCTTCCAAGCAATCGATTCTTTGAGGTAAGGGATGTTATTTTCTTCTCAAATGATATTAATTCTTCAATATCATTATGCCAAATATCGGTTGGTACTTTTTATCAAATTTGGAACTTTTTCATGCTCTGGTTACTATTCATGAGTTACTATTCACGAGTTACTATTCATGAGTTACTATTCACGAAGTTACTATTCACGAGTACTATTCATGAAGCGTGAAGATGTTTTTTTGGAATTTCTATCTTTTTGTGCTCTGAGTTACTATTCACGATACTAAAGACTATTCACGATACTAAGACTATTCACTTAATACTTAAGACTATTCACCAAAAAATGAAAATTTTTCTTTTCGCCTAAAATATCTATTCGGATACTAGCTTTGATTGTATCCATGTTTTGATCATTCTCAATTTTACACCACTATGATTATTTTTGAGGTATTTTTGACGCGGATAAAACCAAGTACTAATCTAATCCTTAATCCTTGTCATTTTGTTTCACCGGATTCGCTTTTTTAAAATATTTTTCATCATCCTCGCCTTAAATGATGATATTATTGAATATCTTCGGCTCAGAAGTGCAAAGATGAATGATTTCAAGAATATCTTTGGCCCGTAGTGCAAAGATGAACAGTGTTTAAATGAATACGACCGATCGATGAATATCTTTGGCCTTTAGTGCAAAGATGAACAGTGTTTGAGATGAACACGACCGATCGATGAATATCTTTGCCTTTAGTGCAAAGATGAACAAAGTGTTGAGATGAATACGACCGATTGATGAATATCTTTGGCCCAGAGTGCAAAGATGAATATTTGATTCGAGATGAATATCGATTGATGTTACAGTGGATAAAATATTGATGATGGACCGTTAAATTCATAGATTATAGTAGATTTCATTCTCACGTAACTCTTCTATGAATTATTATTTCACTATGCTAATATTGATCCGAAACTTGTTGCCTCATCAGTATTCTATCGATTTTTCCTCGTTGGAGACTAACGATAATTTGTTGTATATTATCTTAGTCATAACATTCTTTATCGGGCTAGTTGAGCTCACCCTTTTCCTTTTTGTTCCATTTTTCTCGTGAGGCGAGAATATAAATGTAGTACTAGCTCTGGGTAATGGAATGAAGGTTTTAGAAAGGATGGTTTAGTAGTCCTCACCATTATTGTAAAATAATGTATCAATAAATGTGATGAGGATTTATTTGAGTATAAATATTGTCTAGAAGATAATATTTGTATTTAAACTCACGCTTTATTGTTGTGATAATAAAGTTGTAGTTGTTTCAGTACTAGTATTTGGCGACTCGTAATGGGGTCGGATGGAATTTTGGGGTCCACATTCGTTCAAACTCACGGTATGTTTTGTCAGAATGGACCTATTATTAAGTTGTATTTAAATTTTGTACCAGATCTCATGCGACCCAAGATGGGTGATGTATACCTAATTTTGGGGCGCCACACGAGAATATGTTCCTTCTTATTCAAGATTTTAATAGGTACCTCTTCATACGTAAAATCTTTCGCTATTTCGTCCGGTTCTAATTCAATAATGTGGTTTGGGTCTTCCACATATTTACGTAACATAGATATGTGAAAACATTATGAACACGAGACATTCTTGGCAAGCGCGAGTCTATAGCCACAGCCTTACTCGGCCAAAGGATTTCAAATGGGCCAATGAATCGAGGATTGATCTTTCCTCTCTTTCCGAATCTCGTAACTGTGACGCCCCCAAAATAGGTCCACACGACCCATTCTGAGTCGCCAGATATCACACTACAGAAATTAAATACAAACTTCATTTATACAACTGTTGAACTGTCGTGTAGAGTACAATAACACATAAGTTGTGAGTTTTAATACAAATATATGTAACTCTCATGGTGCCTCGACCAAAATACCTTACAATGGTATTTTACATAAAAGTACAATCAATAATTGTTTTAGAAATTAAAATCTTTGGAAAATGTTCAAGAAAACCTTCGACATACGGAGGCCACGATCTAAGTTATGATAGATATCATATGACTCGAGAATTATCCTTGGTCAACCCAATAGTCCCCAAAGAAAAACGAGCGATTATTATCATCATATTCTTTCCAATGGTGAGTCTTCTTCGACATATAATTATCTCCATTGTCTCCAATTGAGAATTATACTTCAACCAAACTCCAAGATTATATAGTAGTGCTCTTAGATATACTCAAGAAGTGGATGTGCACAACCCCGCCTTTTATGATAACACGAAGTCGTATGTCATTAGACATCTCGTATGATAAAGGAAAAAACACCCTTCCAAAGTCGGGTTCACCTCACCCTATTTGATTCACTAAATATAACTATTAAATGTCGATAAAAATACAACACACTTATCTAAAGTTCTCAATAAAATTATTTCCATACCGCTTAAAGAGAACCTCAATGACTATGTACCACCGCTCTAATCCCCTCTTACCTCCGCTCGACCCAGCTACACTCTTATTACCTGAAAGGAATTGTGAAGCAAAAGGGTGATCACAACTAGCCCAGTAAAGAATATCATGACTAAAGATAATTAAATTATCAATAACATTCACAAGAATAAATCGTAGATTTAGAACATATGGTAGATGATAAAACTTTTCAACCATAGTCAGCAAAATGAACGAGCAATCCATTAGAAGAGTCAAATAGACCATAAAGTCTATTATCTTCTCCATGTTAAAAGTCCACCAACAATGTTTTATCCCTGTAACATCAATCAACAATTCTTGACCATAATCATGTGAATAACTCATAATCATAATTGTGGTTCTAAATTCCTCTTCGCACTCAGGACGAAGATAATTTTCATCACATGTCTTTACTTGAAACATCAAAAATCATGGTTATACCAAATCACAGTTCTTGTTCATAATCATACTAATAAATTCATTTTTGCACTACGGGCCAAAGATATTCATTAACAGTTCATCTTTGCACTACAGGCAAAAGACATGCAACTGTATTTTAGAAGAGTCAAGTAGAGCATGATATCTATTATCTTCTACGAATTAAAAGTTTATTATCAATATTTTATCGCTGAGACTCAACACAATAAATAATCCACATCACCGAATTATCCATGCACTACAGGGCAAGGATATTCATTAGTATCACGACCACGAATTTTCCATGCACTACGGGCCAAGGATAATCGTGTTTTCATCAACGGTCATGATCATGCCATAAAATAATTCATCTTTGCACCCTTGGCCAAAGAGAACCCATGGTCATGATCATACCAAAACCGCCCATCAATGCACAACGGCCAAATGAGGACTTTACCACATCATTTGCAACATTACTACCATGATTATACCGAATGATCCTCGGTCATAATCATACCAATCAACAAATCCATTTATGACGTAAGCCAAAGATGACTTTCATCACAATATAAGCATGAAGATGATGGCAATGATATAAGCATTAATCAATGAAATCAAGGATAAATATTAAAGACTTTAAATTTATCCAGTTTTAAAATATCCAAATTGTCAACACGATATCGCTTTGTGGAGTAAAATTCAAGAATAATATTCATATCAAAAATGATTTGGACAAGAAACAAATCAATTTTTGTCATGAATAATTCCCTGTGAATAGTACTAGAATGAATAGTACCCCTCTATGAATAGTACTTCTTCAGAAATAAGACCCTGTGAATAGTACTTGTGAATAAGTACCCTCATGAATAAGACTTCGAATAAGACCTCATGAATAGTACTTCAAAGACGAAAAGTGTCCCAAATACCCGAGAATAATAATATTCTAGTGAATAAGAATCGGGTGAATAGTAACCCGTAAATAGTAACTCATGAATATTACTTCATAAATAGTACTCATAAAAGGAAAATAGAAAAGAAACAATATTCTATGACGAGTACAAAAGAAATGATATCACATACGAGTATAATAGAATATGCGAAACTGCAAATGGATTTTCACCCGTCGTGCGGTAATCTACGTAGATAGATCATTTTCACAATTTAATAAAGAATGAATACGAAGGGTCATTCACCATGCATGCGGTAGTCCGCGTAGACATGTTATTCCAACAAAATAATAAAGAATGAATAAATAAGGGTCATTCACCATGCATGCGGAAGTCCGCAGATGTAGAGACATGTTATTCCAATGTAATAATAAAGAAATGAAATAATGTAAGAATTTCACCATGCATACTAGAGTCCGTGATAGATGTGTTATTCCAACAGTAATAATAAAGAATGGAATAATGTAAGAATTTCACCATGCATACTGAAGTAGTCCACGATACAAAGTTATTCCAACAGAATAATAAAGAATGGAATAACAACCCTTACGAGTATTGAAAGAAAATAACTCTCTTCATGAATACGAAAGAAATAATACCCTTTACGAATATTAAACGAAAATAAAATTCATACGAATACAAAAAATAATTTCTCTTCAAAATATGTAATAAATAATACCCCTTACCTCAAAAGAAGACTGGATACTAGAATAGTGAAGTAGCAGACTTCTCTTCTTCTTTCTCTCTACAGCTTCTCTCTCTATAATTGCTCTTGTGAGTCTTAGTGAATTGGTGAGAATGAAGGAAGAATGAGCTTCTATTTATAGAAAAATATAGTTTCGATAATTACATCGCTTTTGGGGCTCGAAATATTACAAAGATAATACCTTCATCTTTTCCTTCATTTTTAATTTAGTCCCGCAAGTATTATCAAACTTGCACCACTTCCCCTAATAGTATATCATGTGAATCAATAAGACAATCATGTGACTCAATAGTTCTATACATGTGAAAAAAAAATAATTACAAGATAAGACCTTCATCTATACCTCCATTTTTTAATTTAGTCATGCAAGTATTATCAATCTTGCACCACCTCCCCTAATAGTACATGCATGTGAATCAGTAGTACACACATGTGAATAAATAGTTATAAGCATGTGAATTAATAGTAATTAATTGCTCATTTATCCGATTAATTACCCGATTGGTCAATATAACTTCCAGACATCAATTATTATCGAAATAGAAGTCGATTTCCACTAACACTAATAATCCTAACATAATGGAAATATCAATTTCATCCTTAATCAACATAAATTTATTCATCATTAATATTATAACTCACAATATTTAACAACCGATCATTCCCAAAGAAAGAGGGGGCTTTCGATAAGGATTTCTCCCTATCATGCGCAATTATTAGGTGACCAAACCTCTCATCGATGTAACTTTCTGTACATCACAATATTGCAAATAATAATATGAATAAATTTGTCGTCTCAATTATTGATTTAATAATAATAAATATTATGCAGATGATATCGTGACAATAATCAATCAATAATACGAGAGATATTATGCAAAGAATTATCAGAGCAATAATTGAGTATAAATGAGTGACTTTTCACGTAAGATCAATAATCAATACCGTGCTGCTACTATGCAACCACGCCAGACATCGCATTTTTACCACCGGGTAGTTCAACAATTTAATCTAGAAAACTTTTCGCCGTTATTTTTATAAAAAGATAATTTCGTCATTTTCTAACTACGACAATACTTCCGTTGTGGGGTCCACCAATGATTGTGTCATCGTACGAATATTCCATGTTAAAACGAATATTTCCCGACCAATCTAATATTCCCCGGCACAACGAATATTTTATATCAACTTGTTTACTTTGTAAAATTTTCACATGTCACCCTTAACTTTAACCTTTCTCAATTTAACCATTTACTAAATAGAATAATAATTATAAAAATTGAATACTTTCATTTCGTAAAATTCAGGGTCTTACAGTAACTCCTTTCCATGGTGCCACACGTAACAACACATGCTCTCCAACATTGAATTCCACGTCCTTTCGATGAAGATCGGCATAACTCTTTTGTCGATCTTGTGAGATTTTTATACGTTGTCGGATCATTTGAATCTTCTCCGTAGTCATACGTACCAATTCCAGTCCCAAAAATGTTGCTTCTCCAACCTCATCCCAGCATACTCGAGAACGACACTTGAGTCCATACAACGCCTCGAATGGAGCCATGCCTATACTTACTTGATAATTGTTGTTGTAGGAAAATTCCACCAATGGCAAGAACTTGTCCCAACTTCCTTTGAAGTCAAGGACACAGTGTCTTAATAGATCTTCAAAAGTTTGAATAATCCTCTCCAACTGCCCGTCCGTTTGAGGATGATATGCCGAACTGAATCGTAAATCCATGCCCATAGCTTTTTGCAAACTAACCCAAAATGGTGAAGTGAATCTTGGATCTCGATCAAAAACTATGGATAATGACATACCATACAGTCTTACAATCTTATTTATATATATACGAGCAAGACGTTCAAGTATATAAATTTCTCGTATAGGTAAGAAATGAGCAGTCTTTGTTAATCTATCGACAATAACCCAAATTACATCTATGCCTTGAGAAACCTTTGGAAGACCAGTAACGAAATTCATGGTAATGTGCTCCCACTTCCATTCTGGAATTTCAAGTTGTTACAATGGTCCTTTGGCACTTGATGATCCGCCTTGACACGTTGACAAGTTAAACACCTTGAGATAAACTCCGCTATTTTTCTCTTCATATTGATCCACCAAAATGTATGTCGAAGATCACGATACATTTTGGTACTCCCAAAATGGATTGTAAACAGTATGTTGTGCGCCTCCATCATGATTTTATACTTTAAATCTGGGTTGTTAGGAACACAAAGTCTAGAGTTGACTCGAAATATTTATTCTTCATCGATTCTTGCTTCCGGAATAACACCTTCTTGCACTTTCTTCTTCATACGCATCAGCTCCAGGTCCGTAGCTTGAGCAGCTTTAACTTTTTGATTAAAGTCGGTTCTACTCGTATATTTGACATCATCACGTGGGTCCCTGGAGTCTTTAACTCTATCTCTATCCTTTGTAAGTTATAAAAAATGGGCATTTACGTTGACAATATCGCACTCGTACCTGCATATGATCTTCTACTCAATGCGTCAGCTACCACGTTTGCTTTTCCAGGATGGTATTGAATGGTATGATCATAATTTTTCAACAGCTTGAGCCAACTTCGTTGTCGCATGTTGAGAAATATTTGAGGCTTTTATGATCCGTATAGATCTCCACTTTCTCCCCATACAGGTAATGCCTCCAGATTTTAAGTGCGAAAACGACAGCTGCCAACTCTAGATCATGAGTAGGATAATTCCTCTCATATTCTTTGAGTTGTCGTGAGGCATAGGCTATGACTTTCTCATGTTGCATTAGAACACATCCTAACCCTCTGCTTGAAGCATCATTGTAGATGACAAATCCCACCGAACCAGATGGTATTGTCAGAACATGTGCTGAAATGAGTCTCTTATTGAGTTCTTGAAAACTCTTCTCACATTCCTCGCTCCAACCGAATTTTATATCTTTTCGAGTCAGCTGAGTTAATGGAGTAGCGATTCGAGAAAATCCTTCCACGAATCTCTCGATAATAACCAAATAAGCCCGTAAAGCTACGTCTTTTCATCGACTTAGGTTGTTCCCAGCTTTGTATTGCTTCAATCTTTGCTGGGTCAACAGATATTTTGTGGTTTGATATCACGTGCCCAAGGAATGCTACTTCCTCAAGCCAGAAATCGCATTTCTTTAACTTGACATATAACTTGTTTTCACGAATCTTTTGGAGTATCAGCCTCAAGAGTTGCTCATGATTTTTGGAGTATATGAGGATGTCATCAATAAAGACAACCACAAAATGATCCAAATATTCCTTGAATACTCGGTTCATCATATCCATGAAGGCAGCAGGAGCATTAGTTAATCCAAAAGATATGACTAGGAATTCGTAATGCCCGTACAGAGTTCTGAAAGCAGTCTTTGGAATGTCATCAGTTTTAATCTTTAACTGGTGATATCCGAAATGAAGATTGATCTTTGAAAAGCATTTAACTTCTTGCCACTGGTCAAATAGGTCATCAATGTGAGGTAACGGGTACCTATTTTTGATGGTGACATGATTCAACTCTCGATAGTCAATACAAAGTCGCATACTTCCATCTTTCTTCTTTACACGAATAGAATGTGGAGCACCCCAAGGAGACGTACTAGGACAAATGAAACCGATGTCTAACAATTCCTGCAGTTGGGTCTTTAACTCCTGAAGTTCAATAGGAGCTATTCTATATAGGGCATTGGAAATGGGTTTTGTATCGGGTTCAAGGTCAATACCAAACTCGATTTCACGCCCGGGGTAGGCCAGAAGTTCTTCTGTGGAATACGCCAAGAAATTTATTAACAATAGAAATATCATTCAAATCGATTTATTTTTGTTTAAATCAGTGACATGGGCTAAGAAAGCTTGACATCCGTTTTCAATAAACGAATAGCTTTATGGCTTGATATGACAGTGATTGACTTTAGTTGTTTGGTTGCTTGAATTTGCATAATAGGTTGGTTAGGAATATAAAAGCTAACAACCTTACGAAAACAATCAATTTTAGCACGATGAGTAGTTAACCAATCAATTCCTAAAATCACATCGAATGCAAGTATTTTCAAAGAAATAAGATCAACAGGTAACGTGCGGTTGCCGATTTGAATCAAACAAGATTTATAAACAGTGGATGTAATGAAGGTTTCTCCCAACGGAGTTTCAACAGATAAGTCAAAGTATAATTTCTCCGGAGTTAAATTTAAACATTGAGCACAAGTAAGAGAAATAAAAGAATGGGTAGAACCGGCATCGAACAAGGTAAAGACTTCACAAGAGTTTATGATTAGCTTATCCGTGATAACTTCGTTCGGTTCCTCACGTTTTGGGAAGTTACGAAAAAAGCTCTCACTTGAACCACCAATTTTGACTTGTTTGAGACAGCCTTTGGTGTCATCATTTTCGCTGGAATTGACTTTCACTGTAGGGCATATTCCACCCTTAACTGCTTCGTCGTACTCCTGATCCATGATCCGAATCATTAATCTTCGATCCATATCGAATTGGGGTTGACCGCAATGTACATGGTAATTCAAACCTCGATGTTGGGTTCTCCCAATTGCTGTCCAAAAAGAAAAATACATATCATCTATTTTAGCCTTCTTGGATCGGACTTCTCTTTCCACAATATCAACGCGTCGTGCAGTTTTTACCTATGCATCCTTCATTCTCACTCATTTAGTTGTTTCTTCTTTCAGTTGATCCTTGACATTTGAATTCTTAAATTCCAGCTTTATCATCTTATACTCTGCCAAAGAGTGCTTCTATTCAAGCATCAAATATCGGGTAACACAAGCTTGAATTGTTACATCCCTTTGCTCCACGACCGCCTGCCATTCTTCAGCCTGCTCTTCTAACTTATGAATACGATTTTGCAATTCTACATTTCGATCATAAAGTTCTCCTAATAAATCTTCCTCAGATTCCTCTTCTTCCTCACTCTCAGCTGCTACCTCTGCGACTAGCTCGGGTTCAACTATTAATTCTTCACTCACCATATGGATATCTCTAATTTCTTCTTCGCCTGATATCCTACAATCAAGTTTTATAACTTAATTAGTACTCCCCAATAAAATCTTTGTTATAACAAAATATTATACTCCAATATTTATTCTTTAAATGAATCTCCTCGATTCATCACTTAAAACTCAATATGAGTTCATCTCTTGATTTTCAGATGTCATTTTCTAACACTGCCACAAAACAAAGGTTAATTGACATGCCATATATTATCCCTATATTTTGACCGACCAATTAAATAACAAATAAACTTAGGTAGGTTATAGTAGCGAAGGATTTACCTGTCTCTCCCCTCCTAGATCTAGTCTTACATCTCAATCAGGGATAAGATCCCTAAGCTTTGATACCAACTATGACACCCCCAAAATAGGTATACATCACCCATTCTAAGTCGCCAAATACATGGTATAGAATTCAAATACAAACTTAATTAATACAACTGTCGTGTAAAATACGACAAAACATAGCTGAGTTTTTGCACGAATATTGTCTCATAGACAATATCCAAACTCAAATTCAATCCTCATTACATTTATTATCACACTAAATAGTGAGGACTACTAAAACAACCATCTCGGACCGTCACTCCATTCCCCGACTAGTCCCGGCTACATTATCATTTCCTGAAGAGAACAATGAAAGCAAAAAGGTGAGCTCAACTAGCCTAGTAAGAAATATTATGACTAAGATAATGCATAATAAATTATCGTTAGCCTTCAACATTGTTAAACTGATAAAATATAATAAACATCAAGTTTAACTGCAGTGGAACAAGAAATCCATTAGAAGAGTCAAGTAGAGCATGATATCTACTATCTTCTATGATTTAAAAAGTTTATCATCAATTTTATCACTGAGACTCAACTTAATAAACAATCCACATCATCGAATCATCCCTGCACTACTGGCCAAGCATATTCATTAGTATGTCCACGAATTATCTATGCACTACGGGCCAAGGATATTTGTGCAATCATCAATGGTCATGATCACGCCAACAACTGTCCATCAATGCACTACGGACTAATGATGACTTTTACCACATCCTTTGTAACATTACAGGTCATGCTTATATTGAATAATCTCTTGTCATAATCATACCAATCAATAGTCCATCTATGCACTACGGGCCAAAAATGACTTTCATAACAATATAAGCATGAGGATGATGACAATGATATAAGAATTCAATTAAATGAAGGCAAAGGATAAATTTTTAAAGATTTATAATTTAATTTATCCAAAATTCAATAATGTCCAAATTGTCAACATGATATCGCTTTTGTGGAGTAAAATTCAAGAATAATATCAGATCAAAAATGATTTGACCGAAAAAAAATAATTTTTATCATGAATAGTACCCCTTCTCGTGAATAGTACCTGTGAATAAGATTTCTTGAGAATAGACCCCGTGAATAGTACTCCGGCATGAAAAAGTTAAAACCTATCAATAATGTTCAGAATAATATTTCAATGAAAAGATACTGGATGAAGCGCAAATTTCAAGGATATTCTACTAATTTCATGGAGTATAGAAACCAAAACTTAACAAAATGAGTGTAGAATTTGGAATCTGAAACGAAATAATATTACTTACATACTACAGAGTATGGAAGAAAATATTATTTCATACGAATATTGAACAAAAATAATATCCCTTACCTTAAAAAGAAGAGTATTCCAACTGGTATAGCGGGGGTATTCTTGAAGAAAAATTTCACTATTTTCTACACTCAAAGCTTCTTAAAAATCTAAAGAAATACGCTCAATATTATAGAAAAAGAATTCTTTGATCCTGGTGTGATTTTTAATTCTAAATTAAGCAACATATTTATAGGAGAATGGAAGGATACTATTTAGAAAAAAATTATCACGGGCCAACAATTGAAAAATTCACGTGTTGATTTCATCGAATTCGCAGACGTCTGAATTTTCTAAAATTTACTATGTAAATACTATGCAGCCACTATGCAAATACTATGCATAATAAAATATAATATATTCTATTTTTCATAAAAAAACAAAACTTATAATAATAATAATAATAATAAAACATTCCTGACTTTCCATGCAATCCCTTTCATTTTGTTTTCCCGTGAATGTTTCCCAATTATTCCACTCGTGGGCCCCATCTCATATAATATATATATATATATATATATATATAATACTTATATATATATATACCTAATAATTTTCTACCGATTATTTTGAAAAATGAGTAAGTAGGGGTCCATAGGCAAAATTTTCAACAAACATTTCATAAAAATCCCTCAATATTTTTAACAACATTTATTCATCATTATTATAACTCGCAATATTAACAACCCGGTCATTCTCAGGAAAGAGGGGTCTTTTCGATAAGGATTTCTCCCTATTGGCGCGCAATTAGGTGACCAAACCCCTTTTCTCGACAGAACTTTCTAGACATTGTTAATTATGCAGATAATAATGTCATCTCAATTATTGATTTAATAATATAAAATATTGAAAATAATTGAATCAAATAACGTGAGATACTATGCAGCAATTACTGTAGCAATAATTGAGTATAACTGAGTAACTTCTCACATAAGCATCAATAATCATTACTGTGAGCTACTATGCAACCACGCGTATTACTGTACTTTTATCACCGGGTATTTCAATAGTTAACGGTAAAACTTTCGCCATTATTTTTATAAAAAGATATTTCTGTCGTTTTCTAACTCCAACAATAATTTCGTTGTGGGGTCCACCAATAATTGTGCCGTCGTACGAATATTTCCTGTTAAAACGAATATTCTCCGACCAATCGAATATTTTATAACAATTTGCATACTTTGCAAAATTTATAAATATTACCCACAACTATAACATTATATCAAATCCACACCATAATATTCAAAAATATATTTCGAGAAAAATTAATCTTTATTTATGAAAGTTGGGATCTTACAGATTCCTTATATCATTGTCATCATCCTCATGCTTATGTTGTGGTAAAAGTCATCTTTGGCCCGTAGTGCATAGATGGACTGTTGATTGATATGATTATGACTAGGAATTGTGTATTGGTATAATTATGACCTGTAATGTTACAGACAAATATTGTGGTGAAAGTCCTCTTTGGCCCGTAGTGCATAAATGGACAGTTGTTTGACATGATCATGACCACTGGTGATACTAACGAATATCATTGGCCCGTAGTGCATGGATAATTTGTTGATGTGAATTATTTATAGATTGTTGTTACAGGGATAAAATGTGACGCCCCCAAAATAGGTATACATCACCCATTCTGAGTTGTCAATACATGGTACAGAAACAACTACAACTTTATTATTACAACAGTAAAACTGTGAGTTTGAATACAAATATTATCTTCTAGACAATATCTATACTCAAATAAATCCTCATCACATTTATTGATACATTATTTTACAAAAATGGTGAGGACTACTAAACAACTCTCTCTGTAACCTTCATTCCATACCCCTCTACTGTACTCGCTTATATTCTCGCATCCCCGAGAAGAAAAATGGAACAAAAAGGAAAAGGGTGAGCTCAACTATCCCAAAGAAGAATATTATGACTAAGATAATATACAACAAATTATCGTTAGTCTTCAACAGGAAAAATCTAATAGAATACAATAGACAACAAGTTTTAAATCAATATTCAGAAGCGGAAATAATAATTCATTAGAAGAGTTAAGTAGAGAATGCAAACTACTATCTTCTATGTATGAATTTAAAAGTTCATCGCTCATCTTTTATCCCCGTAATATCAATCAATATATATCTGAATTAAATATTCATCTTTGCACATTACAGCCAAAGATATTCATCACCGGTCATGTTCATCTAAACACTGCTCATCTTTGCACTACGGCCAAAGATATTCATCGAAATCATTCATCTTCGCACTACAAAGCCAAAGATATTCAATAATATCATCATTCAAGATCGAGGATGATGAAAATATTTTAAAAGAAATGAATCCAAAGTGAAACAAAATGACAAGGATTAAGGATTAAGGATTCGTACTTTGTTTTATCCATGTCCAACAATACCTCAAAAATAATCATAGTCTCAGTAAAATTCAAGAATGATCAAAACATGGATACAATCAAAGCTAGTATCCGTAATAGATATTTTCGACTTAAAAGGAAAAATTTTATTTTTCACGAATAAAGGTCGTATTCGTGAATAAATGTGTCATATACGTGAATAATAGTCCGATACGTGAATAAGAATCTCACACACAAAAAGTTCCAAATTTGATAAAATTTCAGATCAATATTTCAAAGATAATGATATTGAAGAAATAATATCATTACGAAAAAAAATATCCCTTACCTCGAAAGATCGTGATTTAAATGAAACACCTGATATAAAGCATGACTTGAACTTGCACCGTATAGCAATACTCAAAATATACTCAAAATACTCACAAGAATACGCCGATAATATAGAGAGAAAAACTTCGCTTTACGTGTAATTTTGAATTCTAACCTAAACACCCTATTTATAGGAAAATGCTAGAACACCAAAATAGAAAATTTAATATAATATTAATATATAAATTAAATTTTCCTGCTACCAACCTTCCAAGAACTGAATTCAGCTCATTCAACACACATGTAACACACCATAATGAAAAAACGCTTTTTGTTATTTAAAATATTTTAAACTTCCAAAAATCAATTATTTTGAGCTTGAAACTTCAATAATTCACAATAAATAGCCCTTTTATCGTAAAAAATTCAAACTCAAGACTTGTTATAGGAAATTCAATTCTCTACAACTTTACGTAAGAAAGTTTTTCCAAATTCCAAATGTAAATCGACCGAAATCCACAAACCAAGCGATTTTACAAAGCTATAACCAAATTTCAATTAAGAAATGGGGTCTCACCGACATAAAACATGCTTTTAAATATTTTTTGGTAACAAAAATACTTCTCCTCCACATATACTCATATATCCCACATTCATCGTAAAAATATCATCATTATTATATTATTAAAATATAATAATATATTTAAATGAATTATTTTATCAAAAAAGATAAAATTTCAATTTTCAACAATTGTCACATTAAAAATTTCTCCATCTATATCCACATAAAATCAATATTTTCTCATCATATGAATCAATAATTAATTATTCACAAATAATATTACGTAATCACAATATCGACAACCTGCGCAGCCTCCGAGAAAGCAGGGGCTTTCCATAAGAATTTCTCCTTATCGGGCGCAATTAGGTGACTAAACCTCTCCTTAGATGTAACATTCTAGACATTGCCAATAATGTTATCTAATAATATTATTCAGATAATATGAATTATTGCTTCGATAATGAAAAATACCGTAATGACAATTATCAAACAACAAAGAATATAAAATATCAACGCAAAGAATTATTAAATCAATAAAATACTTAATAAGAATTATCAGAACCATTATTGAGTAGTGCTTTCACGTAAGAATCAATAATTGGTGCAATACTGGTGTAAGCATTGTGTTTTAAATCACCGAAAGTATTTTTAACAAAAGATTAATTGGTAATAACTACGCCTGTATTTTTTAAACAACTTATATTTGTCGCTTTTCATCATCCAATCGCTCACATGGGGGCCACAAAAGATCAAGCATTGTCGCATTTAATATTCCTCGACAAAGGCGAATATTCCACGACACCAAACGAATATTCCCCGACAACAATGAATATTTTATAACCACTTGCTTATTTTGAAATATTTATGATTTTACCCATAACTATCCACATTAATCAAATCAACCCTTACTATTTCAAAATAATAAATAGAAAATTAAATTTCATTAATAACAAGTTGGGGTCTTATAACCTCCCTCCTTATGAAATTTCGTCCTCGAAATCGACGTACGTACTGGCGTTTTCGAAAAGGTGAGGATACCTCGCTTTCATTTCCGCTTTCCAATTCCCAGTCATTTCCACTATAAAGCATGATTCCTCCACAAAACTTTAACTTGTGGTATGACCTTTCATGTAGGGACATGCTCCTTCCTATCCAAGATCTTGACAGTACCTCCTCACACGTTAAGTCTTCTGCTATCTCGTCCTGCTTTCTAACTCTATAACGTGGTTCGTGTTTTTCACATATTTACGAAGTACGGATATGTGAAACACATTATAAACACGAGACATACTCGGAGGTAACGCGAGTCTATAGGCTACATTTCCTACTCGGTCAAGAATTTGAAATGGACCAATAAATCGTGGATCGAGCTTTCCTCTCTTCCCAAATCTTGTAACTCCCATCCACGGAGCAACTCGCAACAATACATGATCCCCTATACTAAATTCCACGCCCTTTCGATGAAGATCCGCATAACTCTTTTGTCGATCTTGTGCCGCTTTGTATACGCTGTGTCGAATCATTTGGATCTTTTCCGTAGTCATACGTATTCAACTCGGTCCCAACAATGTTGCTTCACCCACCTCGTCCCAACATACCGAGAGTGACATTTTCGTCCCATATAATGCTTCAATGGAGCCACACCTATACTTGTCTCGATAACTGTTGTTGTAGGAGAATTCCACCAATGGTAAATACTTATCCCAACCGCCTTTGAAGTCTAGGACACAAAGTCTTAATAGATCTTCAAGAGTTTGAATAGTCCTCTCTCGATTGTCCGTCTGCTTTGAGGATGGTATGCCAATTGAATCGCAAATTAGGTGTGCCCATAGCTTTTTGCAAGCTAACCCAAAATCTTGAAGTGAATCTTGGGTCACGATCCGAAACTATGGATACCGGCATGCCATGCAACCTCACAATCTCATTTACATATATACTAGCAAGACGCTCAAGGAATAAGTCTCAGATCGGCAAGAAATGAGCGGACTTTGGTTAATCTATCAACAATAACCCAAATAGCATTGATGCCTTCGAGAAACCGTAGGAAGACCTCAGAACGAAATCCATGGTAATGTGTTCCCACTTCCATTTCGTAATCCCAAGTGGTTGCAACGGACCCTTAGATACTAGATGCTCGCCTTTACACGCCGACAAGTTAAACACGCTGAGATAAACATTGCAATCTCTCTCTTCATATTGTTCCACCAAAATGTATGTCAAGATCACGATACATTTTGGTACTTCCAGTGATGGATTGCAAATGGTGTATCAGGTGCCTCCATCATAATCTTGTACTTCAAATCGAGTCGTTAGGAAACAAAGTCCGGAGTGGACTCAAGTATTCCTTCTTCATCAATTCTTGCTTTTGAATAGCACCTTCTTGTACTTTCTACTTCATACGCATCACCGCGGCCTGCGGCTCGAAAGCAACCTTAACTTTTTCTATTAAAGTTGGCTCTATGCGTATACTTGACATCATCGCACTCATTCCTGCATATGATCTTCTACTCAACGTGTCAGCTACCACATTCGCTTTTCCAGGATGGTATTGAATAGTGTGGTCGTAGTCTTTCAATAGCTCGAGCCAACGTCGCTGCCGCATGTTGAGTTCTTTTTGAGTGAAGAAATATTTAAGGCTTTTATCTCCACTTTCTCCCCATATAGATAATGTCTCCATATCTTTAGCGCAAAAACGACTGCTGCCAACTCTAGATCATGAGTAGGATAATTCCTCTCATATTCTTTAAGTTGTCGCGAGGCATAGGATACGACTTTCCCACGCCGCATGAGAACACATCCTAACCCTTTGCTCAAGCATCATCGAAATAACAAATCCATCCGAACCAGATGGTATTGTTAGAACAGTCTTAGAAATGAGTCTCCTCTTGAGCTCTTGGAAACTCTTCTCGCATTCCTCGCTCCATACGAATTTTATATCTTCCGAGTCACCGAAGTTAATGGAGTAGCGATTCGAGAAAATCCTTCCACGAATCTCCGATAATAACCACCTAAGCCCGTAAAGCTACGTGATTTTGGTCACCGACTTCTATTGCTCCAAACTTTGTATTGCTTCAATCTTCACGTCCACTTGATACTCCATGTTTTGACACCACGTGCCCAAGAAATGCTACTTCCTCGCCGTAACTCGCATTTCTTTAATTTGGCATATAGTTTGTTTTCACAAAGCCTTTGGAGTACCAAATTCAAATGGTGCTCATGATCTTCATAACTTTTGGAATATATGAGGATGTCATCAATAAAGACAATAACGAACTGATCCAAATATTCCTTGAATACTCGGTTCATCATATCCATAAAAGTCGCAAGAGCATTAGTCAATCCGAAAGACATGACTAAGAATTCATAATGCCCGTATCGAGTTCTAAAGGCGCTTCTTTGAATATCCTCGCCTAATCTTCACCGATGATATCCGTAATCGAAGATCGATCTTTGAAAAAATTGTGCCCTCTTTAGAATCGGGTCAAACAAGTCATTAATACGAGGTAGAGGATACCTATTCTTGATGGTGACATGGTTCAATTCCCGATAGTCAATACAAAGTCGCATACTCCCGCTCTTTCTTCTTTACGAATAAAACAGAGCACCCCAAGGAGATGTACTTAAGCCGAATAAAACCGATGTCCAACAATTCCTCGTAGTTGGACCTTTAACTCCTGAAGTTCAATAGAGCCATTCGATATGGGTTTTAGAAATGGGCTTTGTACCAAGTTCAAGATCAATAAAGAATTCAACTTCACGCTACGGGGGGTAGGCCGAAGTTCTTCATAAAATATGTCGGAAAGTCAATAACAACAGAATATTATTCAAATTTGACGTGTCTTTATTCAAATCCATAACATGGGCTAAGAAAGCTTGACATCCATTTTTCAATAAACGAATAGCTTTATGATTAGATATGACAAAGGATTGATTTTAATGGTTTAGTTGCTTGAATTGCATAACAGTCAAGTTAGAATATGAAAACTAACAACCTTACGAAAACAATCAATTTTGGCGTGATGAGTAATTAACCAATCAATCCCTAAAATCACATCAAAAGCAAGTATCTTTAAAGAGATAAGGTCAATGGTAAGGTAATGGTGCCAACTTAAATCAAACAAGATTTATAAACAAAGGATGTGATGAAAGTTTCTCCTAACTGAGTTTCCACAGATATAGTCAACGTCTAATTTCTCCTGAGTCAAGTTTAAACGCTGAGCACAAGCGAAAAGATAAATGAATGGGTAAAGACCCCAGATCAAGTAAGGTATAAACTTCGCAAGAATTTATAAATAGCTTACCCGTGATCACCTCGTTTGGGTTCCTCGCATTTTGACCAATACAACAAACGCTTCTTCCAGAACCGCTTGACTTTGACTTTTCTCGGGGACGATCTTTTGAGTCACCGTCCCCTCATTGAACTAGGTTTCGCTACTGCATAATCTCGAAGCGATATGTCCTTCCTTTCCACAATTATAGCATACCTTGAATCGTTGTGGCGCTTTGATCGATATGTCCCTCTTTCCCATGATTTATAAGATATAACCTGGTGGTCGTTCTCCTCCCTTAGAACCGATTCTTTCACGCCACAGACCGCGTCTTCACATGGTCATTGTTAAATCTCCTCTTTTAAAATCTCCTCCTAACTCGCTTTTTCTATTTTCATGGCCATGATTACCACCAGAGTGGTTACCATTTTTGTCCGTCTTTTTCTTTCTCCGCTGGTTATTGTTGTTTTGTTGACTGCTATCTCCGGTATTATCCTAGTTGTGGTCCATCGATTGACCGTACTCGTTATCTCACTCTAATATATGAGCCCTGTTTACAACATCTAAATAGAGAGAAAATTTATGAGAAATGAGATATTGTCGTATGCCGGGTTTCAAACCTCTCAAAAACATCCGCGTCATACGTTCCTCATTCTCCACCAAATGAGGTACAAACCTGGATAACTCTGTAAACTTTGCCTCGTACTAAGACACCGTCATGTTATTCTGCTCCAGTCTAATAAACTCCACTTCCTTCATATGACGAACACTTTCAGGAAAGTATTTGTCATTAAATAGTTTCTGAAATGTCTCCCAAGACATGCTAAGTGCTGTACCGGATGGGTAGGCTTCACGAGACTCCCACCAAGAGTCCGCCTTCCACACTTTAACATAAAGGTGGCGAATGGAACCTTCGCTCTCCTCTGTGCATCCCAAGACATCGAATATTTTAGTAATTTGCTTGACCCATGTTTCCGCCTATGATCGGATCCGCTTTCCTTAAATTCGTGGTCCCAACTCTTTGAACTCGCTTGGTACAGGATAACCCGTGAATTGCTATCATTTCTCCTCAGATTTTGAACAAGAGTCTCCTCGTCGATTTTTTATGAATCGCAAAAAGCCTCTAAACATCCCCTCGCTCATCATCATCTCGCCATTGGTGTTGTTCACAAGAGGAACATTGCCACTGTTGCACGCTTCTCCTCGTTGGTGAGTACAAAGGCCTCCACTCGCCTCATTTCCATTGTTAATATTCTCGATTCGACATTCTCAAATCACCGCCATAAAACAAGGGTTAATTAAGGAAATCAATATATCACATAATATCCCTATATAACGACCAACTAACAAATAAGCTTAGGTAGACACACTAGCGAAGGATTTACTCGCCTCTCCCTCCTAATTCTATTCCCGATCTCCGCCAAAGATCATATCCTTAAGCTCGGTACCAACCGTGGCGCCCCCAAAATAGGTATACATCACCCATTCGAGTTGTCAATACACGGTATGTAAACAACTACAACTTTATTATTACAACAAGAAACTGTGAGTTTGAATACAAATATTATCTTCTAGACAATATCTATACTCAAATAAATCCTCATCACATTTATTGATACATTATTATACAAAAATGGTGAGGACTACTAAACAACTCTCTCTGAACCTTCATTCTATACCCCAGGCTGCATTTCGCTATATTCTCGCATCATGAGAAGAAAAATGGAACAAAAAGGAAAAGGGTGAGCTCAACTAGCCCAAGAAAAAGAATATTATGACTAAGATAATATACAACAAATTATCGTTAGTCTTCAACAGGAAAAATCTAATAGAATACAATAGACAACAAGTTTTAAATCAATATTCGCATGAAATAATAATTCATTAGAAGAGTTAAGTAGAGAATGCAAACTACTATCTTCTATGTGTGAATTTAAAAGTTCATCGCCTATCTTTTATCCCCTCAGAATATCAATCAATATATATCTAGAATCAAATATTCATCTTTGCACTACAGTGCCAAAGATATTCATCACCGTCATGTTCATCTAAACACTGCTCATCTTTGCACTACGAGCCAAAGATATTCATCAAAATCATTCATCTTCGCACTACATGTGCCAAAGATATTCAATAATATCATCATTTAAGACCGAGGATGATGAAAATATTTTAAAGAAACGAATCCAAAGGAAACAAAATTACAAGGATTAAGGATTAAAGATTCGTGACTTTGTTTTATCCATGTCCAACAATAACTCAAAAATAATCATAGTCTTTGTAAAATTCAAGAATGATCAAAACATGGATACAATCAAAGCTATTATCCGAATAGATATTTTCGACGAAAAAGGAAAAATTTTATTTTTCGATGAATAATAGTCGATTCGTGAATAAGTGTCAGATATCATGTGAATAGTCAGATATCGTGAATAAGAACTCGATACCAAAAGTTCCAAATTTGATAAAACTTTCGGATCAATATTTCAAAGATAATGATATTGAAGAAATAATATCATTACGAAAAAATAATATCCCTTACCTCGAAAGATCAAGATTTCTAAATTTAAACACCTGATATAAAGCTATGACTTGAACTTGCACCAGATATAGCAATACTTAAAATATACTCAAAATACTCACAAGAATACGCCGATAATATAGAGAGAAAACTTCAGCTTACGTGTAATTTTGAATTCTAACCCAAGACCCTATTTATAGGAAAATGCTTAGAACACCAAAGCAGAAAATTTAATATAATATTAATATATAAATTAAATTTTCCTACGCCAACCTTCCAAGAACTGAATTCAGCTCATTCAACACACATGTGTAACACACCATAATGAAAAAAAAGTTTTTGTTATTTAAAATATTTTAAACTTCCAAAAATTAATTATTTCGGAACTTCAATAATTCACAATAAATAGACCTTTTATCAGAAAATTTGAAACTTGAGATTTTTTATAGGAAATTCAATTCTCTACAACTTTACAGAAGAAAGTTTTTCCAAATTCCAAACAGAAATTGACCGAAATCCACAAACGGGCGATTTTACAAACTATAACCAAATTTCAGTCAAGAAATGGGGTCTACCGACACATAAAACATGCTTTAAATATTTTTGGTAACAAAAATACTCCTCCTCCACATATACTAATATATCCCACATTCATCGTAAAAATATCATCATTATTATATTATTAAAATATAACAATATATTTAAATGAATTATTTTATCAAAAAAAGATAAATATCAATTTTCAACAATTGTTACATTAAAAATTTTCTCCATCTATATCCACATAAAATCAATATTTTCCTCATCATATGAATCAATAATTAATTATTCACAAATAATATTACGTAATCACAATATCGATTGTGACGGTGCGCCTCTGTGAGAAGGGGCTTTCCAATAAGAATTTCTCCTTCATGGCGCGCGAATTAGGTGACCAAACCTCTCCTGTATGTAACTTTCTAGACATTGCCAATAATGTTATCTAATAATATTATTCGGATAATATGAATTATTGCTTCGATAATGAAAAATACTGTAAAATGACAATTATTGAAACAACAACAATATAAAATATCAACGCAACAATTATTAAATCAATAAAATAATGTCGAATAAGAATTATCAGTAAACATTATTGAGTAGTGCCTTCACGTAAGAATCAATAATTGGTGCAATACTGAGTGTAAGCTTCTTGTTTTTTAACGCCAAGTATTTTTAACGATATTAATTGATAATAACTACGCCGTTATTTTTAAACAACATATATTTGTCGCTTTCTTCATCCAATCGCTTTCCGTTATGGGGCCCACAAAAGATTGCTCGTCCGCATTTAATATTCCTCGACAAAGATTTAATATTCTACGACCAAACGAATATTCCCAACAACAATGAATATTTTATAACCACTTGCTTATTTTGAAATATTTATGATTTTACCCATAACTATCCACATTAATCAAATCAACCCTTACTATTTCAAAATAATAAATAGAGAAAATTAAATTTCATTAATAACAAGTTGGGGTCTTACATAAAATATTGATGATGGACCTTTAAATTATAGAAGATAGTAGACTTTACGCTCTACTTAACTCTTTTAATGGATTGCTATTTTCGCTGCAGTTGTTGATCTTAAACTTGTTGTCTATTGTATTCTATCAGATTTTTCCCTGTTGAGGACTAAGGATAATTTGTTCTACATTATCTTATTCATAATATTCTTTACTGGGCTAGTTGAGCTCATCTTTTTTCTTTTGGTTCCATTATTCTTCTCAAGAGGCGAGAATGTAGCTGAGACTAGTCAGGGAGTGGAGTAATGGTTCAAGATGGTTATTTTAGTAATCATCACTATTTTGTAAAATAGTGTGACAATAATTGTAATGAGGATCTTATTTGAGTTTGGATATTGTCTACGAGATAATATTTGTATTAAAACTCACAGCGTATGTTTTGTTGTATTTTACACGATAATTAATAGTTGTATAAATGAAATTTGTATTTGAATTATGTACCATGTATTTGGTGACTCGGAATGGGTTGTATAGACCTATTATGGGGGCGTCACACATCCTCTTGGCTCTTTTGCACTTGAAAAATCCAACATTCACTCTCCATTCTTTCTCCACATTTTTTTTGAGGTCTTTGATCTTGTAGTCATACTGCTCAAGAATTTTTTGTTTGTAAAGCTTGGTCAAGAACTTTGTTGAAACCCTAGGGTTGCTAAAAATCCTATAACAATTGTGGTCTTCGTTTAATGTCTTGACAGCCAACCTAGGGTTACAATTGTCCTTTGACACATACAAGATAAAATGACACCCAACCTCACATTGGACCCTTATTCTATATGGTTCACTTTTTACATATTTCAATGACACTCCCCTAGATATAGCATACTTTGATATGGATTCCCTAACTTTAGTTGCACTAGCAAATGTCATTCCCAAGCTGAAATAGGGTGTATGATCATTTGCATTAAAACGGATAAGATGTCTTCTCTCACATGGAACCTGACCCTCATTAGTCCTTCTCTCACTATCATCATTATCACCCCCTTCCTCACTATCATCACTATCATCACCTTCCTCAATATCATCACCTTCCTTACTCTCCTCACTTTCCTATTCATATGTAGCATCTTGACTGTCCTCACTATTATCATGATTTAAGCCTTCATTAATTCCACAAGTAACTCTACTAATCTCTTCCTCACCAACCCTGCTACCCTGTGTGTTTAATACCACATTAGGATCATCCCTTTTTTCATGTGCTCTATTAATGCTATCAAAAACATTAAGTACTTCAACACTTTCCATGAAAGTGTAAGACCCCAACTTATTATGAATAAAATTAAATATCCTCTATTTATTATTTTGAATAATAAGGTGATAATTTGATGTAATACTTTGGTTATGGGGGAAATGTGCAAATTTTTCAAAATAAGCAAATGGTTATAAAATATTCATTGTTGTCGGGGAATATTCGTTTGGTCGTGGAATATTCTTGTTGTCAGGGAATATTCAATGACGACAGCGCAGATCATTTAGGGGCCCCATAACGTAATAACCGCTTGGATGAAGAAAATGACAAGTTGAGTTTTTATAAATAACTACGTAATTATTACCGTTAATATCATTGATTGGATTACACAATTGGTTAAAATACGATGAATACACGTGGTTGCACAAAGATGGCACACCTATTATCGCATGTATTGTTGAATTATTGATTCTTACGTAAGAAAGCACTACTCAATAATTATTACGATAATTATTGTTCAATATTTTATTTTATTGATTCAATTATTCTTTGCGTTGATATTTTATATTATTGTTGTTTCAATAATTGTCATCGCACGATATTTCCCATTATCAGATCAATAATTCATATTATTTAAATAATATTATTAGATAGCATTATTGGCAATGTCTAGAAAGTTCTATCAAGGAGAGGTTTGGTCACCTAATTACGCGCTAGTAAGGATAAATCCTTATTGGAAAGCCCCCTCTTTCCTGGGAACGGCTCGGTTGTTATAATTCTGATTCTGTAATATTATTTGTGAATAATTAATTATTGATTTATATGATAAGGAAATATTTATTTTATACGGATATAAATGATGGATTTATTTATTTTATGTGGTTATTAATGAAGGAATTAATGCTGAGATGTTTTATCAGTATTTTGTCGGAGTGGAGATATTAAAAATCATCCGTTTGTGAATTTCAGATATTTTTTGTTTGGAATTTAGAAAAACTCAAAGCTACGAAGTTGTAGAGAATTCGATTTCGTGTGAAATGGACATAAAATTCGTATTTTTCTGATAAACGGGCTATTTTCTATGAATTACTGAAGTTTCGGAAAAAAAAATGATTTTTATTAAATTATGGGTGGGACCCACTTTTTGGTTGGTGTTGAATGCACATGGGCTGCTGAAAATTTTCAGAATTGGTGGCTAGCTTGTTCAATTGATGCATGCGTAGAAGAAAGAATGAGAAATAATATTAATTTATTATTTTAGTCTCATATGGCATTCTAGCATTTTTCTATAAATAGACGCTTAGGTTAGAATTGAAAATCACACTAGAAACAAGTTTTCTTTCTCTCTAGATTATCGAGCGTATTTTTGTGAGTATTTTGATACTTTGAGAGTTGCTATTCAGTGCAAGTTTCTGTCAGCACTATATCCGAAATTCAGTCAGAAGTACGGTTATTTTGAGGTAAGGGATGTTATTTTCTTCGTAAATGATATTATTTCTTTCAATATCATTATGCCGAAATATTAGTCTGAACTTTTTATCAAATTTGGAACTTTTTTGTGTTGAGGTTACTATTCACGTATACGGCACTATTCACCGAAAAATGAAAATTTTTCTTTTCGTCCAAGATGTCTATTATGGTTATTATCTTTGATTGTATCCATGTTTTGATCTTTATTTTTGAATTCTGCTTCACAATTGGTTATTATGAAGTATTATTGATCTTTGATAAACTGTTATACAAATCCCTACTATTTGTCCTTCTGTCTCACTAGATTCGTTTTCTTTAAAATATTTTTCTTCATCCTCAGTCTTAAATGATGATATTACTGAATATCTTTGGCCTGTAGTGCAAAGATGAATGACTAACTGATGAATATCTTTGGCCGTAGTGCAAAGATGAACAGTGTTGAGATGAACACGACCAACCCGGTGATATAAATGAATATCTTTGGCTCAGTAGTGCAAAGATGAATATTTGATTAAAGATGTATATTGATTGTTGTTACGGGGATAAAATATTGATGATGGACTTTTAAATCTTAGAAGATAGTAGAACTCATTCTCTACTTGACTCTTATAATGGATTCTTTGTTTTTCATTGCAGATTGTTGATCTAAAACTTGTTGCCATTATATTTTATCGATTTTTCCCGTTGAAGACTAATGATAATTTGTTGTATATTATCTTATTCATAATATTCTTTATTGGGCTAGTTGAGCTCACCCTTTTCCTTTTGTTCCATTTTTCTTCTCGGAGGTGAGAAATATCGATCTAGTCGGGGTATGGAGTGATGGTTCTAGAAAGATGTTTTAGCGATCCCTCACTATTTCTATAAAATAGTGTTTGAATAATTGTAATGAAGATTTATTTGAGTGTGGATATTGTCTAGAAGACAATATTTTTATTTAAACTCACATTATGTGTTGTCAGTATTTTACACGACAATTGTATCATTGAAGTTGTAGTTTGCTTTACGTACCATGTATTTGGCGACTTCGGAATGGGTGTTGTATACCTATTTTGGGGCGCCACGATTTGGTATCATAGCTTAGGGATATGGTCTCTGGCGGAGATCGGGGAATAGAACTAAGAGGGGAGAGATGAGTAAATCTTTCGGTAGTGTGTCCTATCTAAGCTTATTTGTTGGTCGGTCATAATATAGGGATATTATGTGATATGTTATTTTTGTTTAATTAACCCTTATTTTATGGTAGTATTTAAGAATGGCTGCTGAGAACGTTAATGATGGAATGTTTAGGAGCTTTTTACAGTTCATGCAAAATCAAACGAGGGAGACTCGTGTACAAAATACGAGTGGAAGTGATAAGAACGCCTGCATCCCGTCACAAATGACCAGCGATTCAAGGAGTTGGGACCACCCGAATTTATTTGAAAGCCGGATCCAATCAAGGCGGAAACATGGGTCAAGCAAATTACCAAGATATTCGATGTCTTGGGATGCACGGAGGAACATAAGGTTCCATTTGCCACCTTTATGTTCCGCGGTGAGGCAGACTACTAGTGGGAGTCTGTGATGCGTACCGAGCCTGCCGCATTCAACATGTCTTGGGAAATGTTTCAGAAACTATTCAATGACAAGTACTTTCCTGAAAGTATTCGTCATATGAAGGAGGTAGAGTTTATCGATCGGAACAAAACAACGACGACGGTGTCCCGAAGACGAGGCAAAGTTCATTTGAGTTATCCAGTTTCAGACCTCATTTGGTAGAGAATGAGGAACGAATGACAAAGATGTTTCTGAGAGGTCTAAAACCCGAGATTCGGCAATATCTTATCTCTCATAAATTTTCTCTGTATTCAGATGTTGTCAATAGGGCTCAATTATTATAACGAGATAGTGATCATGTTCAACTAAGGGAATACTGACCAGGTCATACTGCTATTGGCGCCGATCATCGAAGCAATGAAAACCAGCAGGGAGGAAAACATTCTGGACAAAAGCGGTAACCACTCGGTGGTAATTGTGCCGTGATAATAGAAGGAGCGAGTCGGGAGGAGATTTCAAAAAAGAAGGTACAACAATGATAATGTGAAGATGTCGGACAAACATCAACTGCTTTGGGGAGGAGAACGAGCACCTATCATTTTATTACAAATCACGCGGAAAGAGGGACATATCTACCAAACTACCCACAACAATCTAAGGTATGTTATAATCAGGAAAGGAGGGCCATATAGCTCGAGATCTGCTTACAAAGTAAAAAAACCAAGTTCAAGAGGATGGTAACTCCAAAGGTCATCCGGATAAGTCGAAATCAGCGGCTCTTAGAAGAGCGTTTGTCGTGACTGGACAAAACGCGAGAAACCCGAACGAGGTGATCACGGGTAAGCTTATCATAAACTCTTGCGAAGTTTACACCTTACTAGATACCAGTTCTACCCATTCTTTTATCTCTCCTACTTGTGCTCAACGTTTAAACTTGACTCTGGAGAAATTAGACTTTGATTTATCGTTGGAGACTCAGTTAGGAGAAACTTTCGTTACGTCCATTTGCTTTATAAATCTTGCTTAATCCAAGTTGGCACCATCACATTACCTGTGGATCTTATCTCTTTAAAGATACTTGCTTTTGATGTGATTTTAGGAATTGATTGGTTAACTACTCATCATGCCAAAATTGATTGTTTTTGTAAGGTTGTTAGTTTTCATATTCCTAATCAACCTGTCATACGAATTCAAACAACTAAACCACTAAAATCAATCACTGTCATATCAAGCCATAAAGCTATTCGTTTATTGAAAAACGGATGTCAAACTTTCCTAGCCCATGTTATGGATTTGAACAAAGACAAGTCAAATTTGAATAATATTTCTGTTGTTAGTGAATTTCCTGAAGAACTTCCCGGTCTACCCCCAGAACGTGATGTTGAATTCTTTATTGACCTTGAACCGGGTACAAAACCCATTTCTAAAACCCCATATCGAATGGCTCCTATTGAACTTCAGGAGTTAAAAGTCCAACTACAAGAATTGTTAGACATCGATTTCATTCGTCCTAGTACATCTCCTTGGGGTGCTCCTGTTTTATTCGGTACGGGCATTATAAATTCTTAGTCATGTCTTTTGGATTGACTAATGCTCCTGCTGCTTTCATGGATATGATGAACCGTGTATTCAAGGAATATTTGGATCAGTTCGTTGTTGTCTTTATTGATGACATCCTCATCTATTCCAAAAGTCATGAAGATAATGAGCACCATTTGAAGCTGATACTTGAAAGGCTTCGTGAAAATAAGTTATATGCCAAGCTGAAGAAATACGAGTTCTGGCTTGAGAAAGTAGCATTCCTTGGGCACGTGGTGTCAAAACATGGAGTATCTGTTGACCCGGCAAAGATTGAAGCAATAAAAAGTTGGGAGCAACCGAAGTCGGTGACCAAAGTACGTAGCTTTCTGGGCTTAGCTGGTTATTATCGGAGATTCATGGAAGGATTTTCTCGAATCGCTACTCCGTTAACTCAGTTGACTTGGAAGGATACAAAATTTGTATGGAGCGAGGAATGCGAGGAGAGTTTCCAAGAGCTCAAGAGGAGACTCATTTCGGCATTTATTTTGGCAATACCATCTGGTTCGGATGGATTTGTTATATACAGCGATGCTTCAGGCAAAGGGTTAGGATGTGTTCTCTTGCAACATGGGAAAGTCATAGCCTATGCCTCACGACAACTCAAAGAATTAATATGAGAGGAATTATCATACTCATGATCTAGAGTTGGCAGCAGTTGTTTTCGCGTTGAAAATCTGGAGACACTACTTGTATGGGGAGAAAGTGGAGATCTATACGGATCATAAAAGCCTCAAATACTTCTTCACCCAAAAGGAACTCAACATGCGGCAACGACGTTGGCTCGAGCTATTGAAAGATTACGATCATACCATTCAATACCATCCTGGAAAAGCAAACGTAGTAGCTGACGCATTGAGTAGAAGATCGTATCGCGAATGCGAGTGCGATGTTGTTAACACAAAGACCCATTTTGTACGATTTACAAAGGATGGAGATTGAGTTAAAGACTCCAGGGACCCACGTGATGATGGCGAATATACGAGTAGAACCGACTTTAATCGATAAAGTTAAAGTTGCTCAAGCTACGGACCTGGAGCTGATACGTATGAAGAAGAAAGTGCAAGAAGGTGTTATTACAGAAGCAAGAATCAATGAAGAAGGAATACTTCGATTCAACTCCAGACTTTGTGTTCCTAACGATTATGAATTGAAGCATAGAATTATTATGGAGGCACACAACACACCGTTTGCAATCCATCCTGGGAGTACCAAAATGTATCATGATCTTCGACATACATTTTGGTGGAACAATATGAAGAGAGAGATCGCGGAGTTTATCTCGAGGTGTTTAATCTGTCAACGTGTAAAGGCGGAGAATCAAGTGCCAAAGGGTCCATTGCAACCACTTGAGATTCCAAAATGGAAGTGGGAACACATTACCATGGATTTCGTTACAGGTCTTCCCAAAGTTTCTAAAGGCATAGATGCGATTTGGGTTATTGTTGATAGATTAACCAAGTCTACTCATTTCTTACCGATACGTGAGACTTATTCCCTTGAATGCCTTGCTCGTATGTATGTGAATGAGATTGTGAGATTGCATGGCATGCCAGTATCCATAGTTTCGGATCGTGACCCAAGATTCACTTCAAGATTTTGGGTTAGGTTGCAGAAAGTTATGGGCACGCATTTCTGATTCGATTCGGCATACCATCCTCAAACAGACGGAAAATCGTAGAGGACTATTCAAACCCTCAAGATCTATTAAGACTTTGTGTCCTAGATTTCAAAGGAAGTTGATAAGTACTTGCCACGGTGGAATTCTCCTACAACAACAGCTTATCAAGCAAGTATAGGCATGGCTCCATTCGAGGCGTTGTATGGACGAAAGTGTTGTTCTCCAAAGATATCTTTGGGGCGAGGTGGGAGAAGAAATTTTATTGGGACCGAATTAAAATGCGCATTTACTACGTAAAAGATCCAAATGATTCGATAACGTATTCAAACCTCACAAGATCGAGAAAAAGAGTTATCTTGATCTTCATCGAAAGGACGTGAAATTTAATATTGGAGATCATGTACTGTTATGTATTGCTCCATGGAAGGGAGTTACAAGATTTTGGAAGAGAGAAAAGCTCAATCCACGATTTGTTGGTCCATTTGAGATTCATGTGGCCTATAGACTCGCATTACCTCCAAGTATGTCTCGTATTCATAATGTTTTTCACATATCTATGCTTCGTAAATATGTGAAAGACCCGAACCATATTATTACGTTAGAACCGCATTTAGAGATAGTCAAGATTTAACGTCTTTAAGAGGTACCTGTTAAGATCATGGATAGGAAAGAACATGTCCTACGCACAAAGGTTATACCACAAGTTAAGGTTTTATGGAGGAACCATGCTATTGAGGAAATGACCTAGGAGTTGAAATCGGAAATGAAAGCGAGGTACCCTCACCTTTTCGAAATACCAGGTACGTACGTTAATTTCGAGGATAAAATTTTATAAGGAGGAGAGGTTGTAAGACCCCAACTTATTATGAATAAAATCGAATTTCCTCTATTTATTATTGTGAATAATAAGGTGATAATTTGATATAATACTTTGGTTATGGGGGAAATGTGTAAAATTTTCAAAATAAGCAAGTGGTTATAAAATATTCATTATTGTCGGGGAATATTCGCATGACATGCAATAGTAGCGATCATTTGTAGGCCCCATAATGAATAAGCTATTTAATGAAGAAAACGACAAGTTGAGTTTTTATAAATAATCTACGTAATTATTACCGCTAACACTATTGGATTACAGTGGTTAAAATACGATGTACGCGCGTGGTTTACAAGAAGCACTTGTAGATTACATGCAGTATTGTTGAATTATTGATTCTTACGTAAGAAGGCACTACTCAATAATTGTTACAGTAATTACTGTTCAATATTTTATTTTATTGATTCAATTATTGCTGCGTTGATATTTTATATTATTGTTGTTTCAATAATTGTCACTGCACAGTATTTTCCATTATTAGATCACTAATTCATATTATTTAAATAATATTATTAGATAGCATTATTGGCAATGTCTAGAAAGTTCTGTCAAGGAGAGGTTTGGTCACCTAATTGCGCGCCAATAAGGAGAAATCCTTATTGGAAAGCCCCCTCTTTCCTAGAAACGGCCTGGTTGTCATAATTGTGATTCTGTAATATTATTTGTGAATAATTAATTATTGATTTATATGATAAGGAAATATTTATTTTATGCGGATATAAATGATTAATTTATTTATTTTATGTGGTTATTAATGAAGGAATTAATGCTGAGATGTTTTATCAGTATTTTGTCGGAGTGGATGTATTAAAAATCATCTGTTTGTGGATTTCAGAAATTTTCTGTTTAGAATTTGGAAAAATTCAAAGCTACAAAGTTGTAGAGAATTCGATTTCGTGTGAAATGAACATAAAATTCGTATTTTTCTGATAAATGGGCTATTTTCTATGAAATACTGAAGTTTCGAAAAAAAAATGATTTTTATTAAATTATGGGTGGGACCCACTTTTTGGTTGGTGTTAAATGCACACGGGTCAACAAAATTTTCGTAATTGGTGGCTAGCTTGTTCAATTGATGCATGCGTAAAAAGAAGGAATGAGAAATAATATTAATTTATTATTTTAGTCTCTGCATGGCGTTACAGCATTTTTATAAATAGATGCTTAGGTTAGAATTGAAAATCACACCGTAAACAAGTTTTCTTTCTCTACATTTATCGGCGTATTTTTTGTGAGTATTTTGATACTTTGAGAGTTCTATTCAAAGGTCTGAGTTTCACAAGACTATATCCGAAATTCAGTTAAAGTACGGTTATTTTGAGGTAAGAGATGTTATTTTCTTCAGTAAATGATATTATTTCTTTCAATATCATTATCTTAGAAATATTGGTCCGAACTTTTATCAAATTTGGAACTTTTTGTGTATGGGTTACTATTCACGATATTTACACTTATTTACCTAAAAATGAAAATTTTTCTTTTCATCCAAGATGTCTATTATGGTTACTTATCTTTGATCAGTATCCATGTTTTGATCTTTATTTTTGAATTCTCGCTTCACAATTGGTTATTATGAAGTATTATTGATCTTGGATAAACCGTTATACGTAATCCTCTACTATTTGTCTCTTCCTCATCTCACTAGATTCGCTTTTCTTTTTAAAATATTTTTCTTCATCCTCAAGTATTAAATGATGATATTCTCGAATATCTTTGGCTGTAGTGCAAAGATGAATGATTAATCGATGAATATCTTTGGCGTAAAAGTCAAAGATGAACAGTGTTGAGATGAACATGACCAACCTGTGATATGAAATGAATATCTTTGGCTCAGTAGTGCAAAAGATGAATATTTGATTAAAGATGTATATCGATTGTTGTTATAGAGATAAAATATTGATGATGGACTTTTAAATCTTAGAAGATAGTAGAACTCATTCTCTACTGACTCTTCTAATGGATTGTTGTTTCATTGCATTTGTTGATCTAAAACTTGTAAATCTATTATATTTTATCAGATTTTTCCCTGTTAAAGACTAATGATAATTTGTTGTATATTATCTTAGTCATAATATTTTTTACTGGGCTAGTTGAGCTCACCCTTTTCCTTTTTGTTCCATTTTTCTTCTCAGGAGGTGAGAACATATCAGGATCTAGCCAGGGTATGGAGTGATGGTTCTAGAAAGATGTTTTAGCAGTCCTCACTATTTCTATAAAATAGTGTTTGAATAATTGTAATGAGGATTTATTTGAGTGTGGATATTGTCTAGAAGACAATATTTGTATTTAAACTCACAGTATGTGTTGTCGTATTTTACACGACAATTGTATCATTGAAGTTGTAGTTTGCTTTTTGTACCATGTATTTGGCGACTCAGAATGAGTGTTGTATACCTATTTTGGGGGCGTCACAAAAAATGTCATCACTATCCTCACCCTTCTCTTTTGGTGAATTTATTAAGGGCTCAGGTGGAACATTAGGAGGCGATTCATCATTTATTACAGGTTCATTTATCTCATGTTTTGCAAAGAACTCTAGGACATCTGTGTCTGACTTTATTTTACTCAAAAGTCTCCTAATCCCATGGTCACCGTCAAGTATAAAAAATCCTTCTTCAATACTCAGTCCAAGTTCTAGATAATAGATTTGGGATATATTGGCATAATTCATATCCTCTTTATATGTATTCTTAATGCAAATAATAGATATGTAATCAACATCAAAATTCTTACATATATAAACATCTCCTCCCACATATCTCCACACATAATCCTTTACCCATATGCCCCCATGATGTAAATATACATCTACACGCCCAACCATTCTGTCAGTAAAAAAAAACTCAGACTTCACATAACAATAAATAATAAATTCCAAGACAAATGTCAACTCTAAAGTATTAAGAATCTATAAAGAATAATATAGGGGACCACATGTCTTCTACCAATCAACACCCAACTTATACATGGACCACATGTGATGTTCCCTACCACATGCATTTTATTAATTAAAAGCATAAATGAAACTACTTGTGAAAAGCTAAGCGATTCCTTTTCTTCTTCTTAAAAGCTTCCTTCGACTTTATTCCTTCGATTACATTCAAGTTCGTTCGACGAACTGATTGTAGAGCACACACAGAGCAATGGCTTCCTCAATACAGAGCAATTGATTCCTCAATACAAATTAGACTTCTCTAAAAAAAAGAAATGACAGGAATGGGGCTTCACCTTCTTCTTGCCTCTTCTTCTCCTCTTGATCTCCTCTTCGATTTCGTATCTTTCTTTGAAGAAAATTGATTAGGACTTTTTTGCCCTTTGTGAAAACTAATTAAGACTTTTGTTCTGTTTATGTCTACGTCCCAGTCAACAAAAAATGTCCACGTATAAATAGAGTTAGGTGGTGTTTGATAAAATTGAGCAATTAAGATCTAAATGATTAATATGTCTTAATAAATTAGATCATCTGAATAAAATAATATCTGAACTTATAATGTTGTTTGTTAATTGAATTTTCTAAAACATCTTAATAAGAACATTTTACGATTTTAACCTTGTAAATTGCTTGAAATACTTTATGAGAAAAATTATTAATATACACAATCAAATTATTAGTTTTACTAAAAAAATTAATTATATTAATTAAATTTAATATGTAGAAGAATATTAATAAATAATTATATTCACATATATGAATTAGAATATACTTTCAAATATGGTATTTTATATATATATATATATATATAAATATATATAGATTGTATTAATTATAAAATATATTCCATCCATAAATACAAAATCAGTTTAAGCAGTAGATGACCAAATCAATCTCTTCTGTATAACCAAAATCAACTTCTTCCGTAAGCAGAAGAGAGGATAAACAACAAAATCAATTTAGCCGCGAGTAAAATGGAGAAGAGAATAGGCGAGGCGATCTGGCCAGAGTCAGAGGCGATCTAGCCGGAGCTTAAAGAACAGACACGAGACGACACCGGAACAAAGAAGATCTGGCTGAGACAATCAGAACGGAGAAGAGATCAAGAAGAAAGACGGAGATGAGGTAATTTCTTTGAATTTGTGGGGGTACTTCTGTAATAAAGAGTTCAGATGTTCTTCCCTCCGATCCAGACATGGTTCCATCTCTTGCTGAAATAGAGACTTACAGAGGTGATATAATTTTTATGAAACAAGCTATTGGGTCTGATCGAAAAAGAAGAGAGCTTTCAGAGGTAAAAAGTGGTAAACAAACACCACCTTAATCTATGTGGCTGGTCCGTTTATAGTAAGGGCACGATTGACCTGAATTTTGTAACGTTAAGTGTACTTTAAAAAAAATAATAGTTCAAGGTGGAAGTGAGACATCGTAAATGTGAGGGTAATGTTTGGAGCTTTGCCCATTATTTATATTTAAGGCTTTTTTTTTCCTTCTCTCTTATTTTAAACAACTCCAAAAACTGGGTGTTAAAAGGAGCTGGGAAACTATACAGTAAACCATAGTTACTCGCCCGTCGTTTTGAGACTCAAACGCCAAGAGTGGAGTAGTACAATGGAGGAGCTACAGATATCTCCCGCCGATGATCCGAGAGGGAGTCCGGGAAAGGAGCAACAAGCGGCTGGGGTGGGCATCCTACTCCAGATCATGATGCTTGTCCTTTCTTTCGTCCTTGGGCATGTTCTGCGCCGTCATAGATTCTATTATCTTCCTGAAGCTAGCGCCTCCCTCATGATTGGTACTTACTTAATACATACCCATATAGTTATAATATCAATAATTTATTTTTTTGCCTTCTCTCTGTATGGTTTGTTTGTTTGGTATCAGATTATTGATATATTTCTTCTGGTAGGTTTGATTGTCGGTGGGCTTGCTAACATTTCCAATACCGAAACTAATATCAGGTAGCCTTTGTCGATGTTTTTAGTATCACCTTGGCAGATTATTATTTTTTAATTTTTTGTTTTACTTTCTTGGTCTTTTCCGGCAACCCTAATTGATAAATTGTCCCTGTTTTCTCTGCTGTAGGGCCTGGTTCAACTTCCATGAAGAGTTTTTCTTCCTATTTCTGTTGCCTCCCATCATATTATATCCACTCAGTTTTTTTTTTCCTTTTCCTAGTTTTGGACAAAAAAGAGTAGAATGAAAAACTTAAATTAGGATAGAAACGAAAATAATATAAATTTGTTTTCTTTCATGATTTTATTGAGTTTATAAAGGAAATGGAAAGAAAATTTAAGTTAAGCATTTAGATTACTATTTTACCATATATTAAATTTTGTAGTGTTTGTAATGTAGAGGGTATAATAAGGATTATAAAAGATGTGCTTAAGTTGTTTAACTTTCTGTCCAAATTTGTCTATAATGGAAGGAAAACTTTGCCACTTTCATGTCTTTGGACCGAAAATTAAGTTTCCCATCCATTTTTAAACTTTTTAAACGCAGAAACACAATGTTAGGCTACATTTGGAATTAGGGTGATACAATGGAAAAATAAAATAAATAACTAAGTAAGGAAAGAAAAAAGATTGTCTCAAAGATTAATTTGAAGTTGTTGTATTACTTGATTTCATGTTTTCTGATTTCCAAACAGAGCCCTGATCATTTTTAATGCTTTATTGTAATTTTGGTGGTCGCGTTTTGTTTCTCTTGACCATTTGGTGCTTGCTTACTCAGTCAGGTTTCAGTTTGGCACCCGTAAGCTCTCTTTTTTAGTTTTCAAATTTACTTAAGTCTGTGATGCTTACCGTCCGATTGATATACATGAACTTCTATTGGATAATATTTAATCCACTTCCTTGTTTACAATTTGCAGAAGCCATTCTTTTCAAACTTCGGAGCCATTGTCACATTTGCGATTCTTGGAACTTTTATAGCTTCTATTGTTACTGGCGTCCTGGTGTGAGTGTCTTCTTTTACTCGCTGTTATCCAGAAGTATTATTGGAGTTGCATCTGTGACCCTCCCCTAAGTTCAGTTTGTTTGAATGACTCTTGTTACAGTTACCTTGGTGGTGTGATGTATCTCATGTACAGACTTCCATTTGTTGAATGCCTGATGTTTGGTGCTCTTATATCAGCAACAGATCCTGTCACTGTTCTGTCCATATTTCAGGTGTACTATATCAACTAATTCATGCTATGATTTCTTCATTGTTGATTTGCTATTGTTATATACAGTAGATACAATTGATGTTATTAAAGAACACTTGCATATCTGACAAACTTATCAAGTCCGTGCATTACTCTGAAATGTATTTTCACTTCAATTGAAGTTGTTGAAGTTCAACCCTTGAATTATTATGATCGTCTTAAAACCTACTCCTTCTGCCCCAATTTAAGTGATATGTTAATGAGATGTGTGCTTTTTTAATGTCTCAATATATGTGGCAAAGTATATATACTTAGCAAAAAATTTGTGCTGAAGTATACACCAAGTAAACCTACCAGGCTACCTCCTAACTTGAGACGAGGTAGAACTATATAGTTCACTATCATGCTTTATAAATCTTATTCTTAGATTTACACTATAAGGCCAAGGGCTATACTAGAATTTAAATAAAGACTAAAGTTTAGGGACTTTTTGTTATTTAATATAAATGGTCACCAAGTAATCTTGATCCCGAACATCTTGGTCCACAAGTTAGGATTTTAATATCTTTTTTTGTCTGCTAGTCATCTTGGTCTCGAAGTTATCGTAGCATGGTTCAAAGTTTTGGCTTTCGTAGCAGTTTTGGACCTTGCCGAACTGCAACCTTGATACGAGTCAGAAAATCAGTGACATGTAAAAATTATTTTTCAGTGAAATTTCGGCTTATCGGCGTAGCGGATCAGTTTCAAACCAAATAGTAGAGAAATTTCGACAGAAAGGGGAGAAACGCCAAAAAAATTGTTTTTAATACCTTTTAACTAGTACCTAAATTGGTAATAAAAAGTAATGTAAAATAAAACTAGTATCCATTTTAACTACAACTCATAAAATTATATTGAAACTACTTTGCAAAAAAAAAGTTGTACATACTATATAGTACCCAAGTTAATCACAATCTATTACTTATAGTACCTTTAGTCATTACCTTTTGAGTGAGCCTGCGGTGTACTAACATGACCCCAGAAGATATTAGTGAGACAGTGCATTGGGTTTTGGGACGCCATGATTTGATTCAGACTCGGGATTTGATCTGGGTTGTTACAATTACAGTCCATGATACGATAGCATTTTGTTTATGCTTCAAGTTTTTCATCTTTATTCTGATCACACATGTTTAGTCATTTTATAAATACGAAACAAACCAAACATTAAATATCTGATTAAACATCTTATGAACATCCTGGTGCACAAAATGACACATGCATAATCGTAACTTCAAGTTTTTTTGTTTTAATAAGTTCATCATATAAAGTATCAAATATCTTACAAAAGAATTTAGCTACACTCGTCAAATCACTTCTAATTTCACTAGCTACTTTATTATCAAATTAGGATAATAAAAATAATAAACCATGTCATTTCGTCTAATCACTTCTAATTTTTTTCACTAGGTATTTATCATTGAAGTAGCATATTAAAATAATAAACCATATCATCTTCATGACCAATCAAAATTTTCTCATTGATTCTAGTTCGAGGCATACTAGGGCATGGAATTTTCTTAAATGATTAGAAATTTGATCAATTAGGCAAAATGATTCATCTGCAAATGTTTACTATAAAGTCCTGTTAACAAAACATTTTCATATATTACATGTTATATAAATGATCAATCTATTAATGTATAAAAGAAAATATTTTATACATTAATCTATTAATATAATATACTACTACTACTAATATGTGTGTGTGTGTGTGTATGTGCCTTATCCCCACCGCATCTGAATTCCTATTTTAAGATTTGACGAACTCTGATATCCTTGTGTTGCACACCTGTATCCCTGATTCCTAGCTATCTGGATGAAAATGACCATGAACTTTTAGTCTTAAAAAAAAAGTTGGTGGTGATAACAAAGTTCAGAAAACAAGTAACCATTCCGAGATGTTGAATTGTTTGAGAAACTGTTGCCTCTAGACTATAGGAGCTTGCAAAAAAAAAGAAGAAAAAAAGCTGTTGGTGACAATAATGTTTTGCAGATTTGCACGAAGCCGTGCCTCTTCATAGAATGCATAGTTGTTAAGGCGTGTCGCTTAGGCGTCCAACGAAGACAAGGCGACTGGGTGATAACAAAGTTCAGAAGACAAGTAACCATTCCGAGATGTTTAATTGTTTGACAAACTATTACCTCTAGACTATAGGAGCTTGCAAAAAAAAAAATGAAGAAAAAAAGCTATTCGTGACAATAATGTTTTGCAGATTGCACGAAGCTGTGCCTCTTCATAGAATGCATAGTTGTTAAGGCGTCGCCTAAGCGTCCAATTAGTCCGACGAAGACAAGGCGGCTGGGCGACTTGGTGGCTGTTTGAAAGTCGGGCCCCTAGTAAAGCAAGTCGTTGCTATGGACGCCTCGGCGACGACTTAGACGAGCTAAGCAAGCGACTTGGATTTGCTGTGAGTATGGATCAATCCAAAGGCCAACTGGGTTAAAAAAATATGACGTCATTGTAGCTGGCTCTAATCGATTTGCAGTAGAAGTAGAAGTAGAAGTAGAAGTAGAAGTAGAAGTAGAAGGGGGAAGGGGGAAGGGGGAAGGGGGAAGGGGAGAGAGAGAGAGAGAGAGTGCTGGAAGTCTGGAACTCCGACCGACGATCAACCCATAGCTTCGATCGACCCACATTTTCGATCGCTTCTTCTTTGCAGGTATGCTTCTCTTTCTTCTTCTCCTTATTGTTCTCTGGTCGCGAGTCGCGACACTGCTTTATTTTTTTTTCGTTCTTTGCTTTTTGCTTTCTGGTCGTGAGTTGCGACACTTCTTCTTCTTTGGTCACTTCTCTTCTTCTCTTTCTTCTTCTCTGGTCACTTCTCTGCTTCTATGCTTCTTTGCTTCTCTGCTTTACTCCAAAAATGAAAGCAACTAGGATTATATATGATTAGAAGGATGCAACTATGATCTGATTAGATGGATTATATAATATGTATACTATTATTTTATTAGTGACATGTGAGGGTAAGACTTGGGATAAAAGGTTGGATATACTAGCTGGTCATTTAGTACATCAACATCTGACCCACTATGGTGATGAGTGGAAGGATAAAAATAATGTTATTTATTCATCTACATGTGCATATCTAAACTTGCTTTGGTATTATCACTATTAGTTACATAACAGGCAATTAATATTAATTACTTTGTATAGTATAATATTTATTTGTTACTTATACTATACTATATTATATTTATTATTCATAAAAATTAAATATTATTTAAGATGGTCAATAATAATTTAACTTTTAAATTTGATATTTCTATTAAACTATTATATTTATTATTCAAAAAAAATAAATATTATTTTAAAATTATCAATAAAAAATAAATATTATTGTTAGTAAATATGTTTTGAGTTTTAATCTATATACAATTTCATTGTTCAATGTACTTTAAAAAATAAATAAATAATGTATAAATTGTACACTGTGAACGACTTGTCGACATACAGACGCCATGGTGGGTGCTTTATCTTCTAGGCGCCCTAGCGGTCAGCTATCGCTACTATGATAGGGTGTAGATATTACCTCCGACCTCTTGAGGTTCATGGATCAAAAGGGTACACAACTGGCTAATATGGGAGCCTTTTTGGCAATGATCCAAGGGAGTATGAAGTCCAAGAAACTACTGCAAAATGCAAGAACCCTTTGAACATGTTGTTGAAGCAATCAACAACTTGCTTGAACTTGACTTAGGATGATGATGATATAAAGAAAGAGAAAAACAGAGGAGTTGGAGGTGGACGTACACAAGAAGGTGGAGGGAGAAGAAGTTCAGGACAAGTCCTCTCAAGTTGTTGAAGGAGATCCACTTCGTCACTTATTGTGGAAGGATGTTAGTGATGATCACGAAGGTTTTCTCAGGTCATGTGTGGACACTATGGCCGTGATGGAATGATTGTGTTTAAATTTATGTCCATTTTCCTTTCAGCATTACTCTCATCAAACGCAAGTTACTTTCAGCCCTTGAGCTTGACAAGGTGAAGCAATCCAAGTCCAACCGGGATTGCATTGGACCTAACTGTGAGCGGAGAATCAACATTGAGTTGGATCAGGAATAAGCACAAGAGTTTTTGGCCCATTTGGACAGGTGCTTGGTAGGAATATTTTTGGACTATTGTTATCCATTAAAAACGAGATCTATATTGCAAAAGTGGGCTGATTGAAAGTGGGTGAAGCTTACTAAAAAAGCTAGCTTGAACCTCGACACTGTACATGGTACAAGTCAAGTTAACACTAATGGTCTTTCTTGGCCTTTACATGCACATTTAGTACTTGTTTATTGCTTAATATTCCATTTGGTGGGACTCTCACTTATCCAATCATTGATCTTGTTATTCTCGTTTCGTAGTATTTTTATTTATCACATCATTCTAATTTATTTTTCTTAGAATTACATTACCTTAGTCCAAGTTGTTAACCAGTCGTATGTTCAAAGTCAGCTGGGTTCTCCTTTAATATGCAATTGAAACCTTTGACATTTATGGGGTACAATTTTGTCATTGGGCATGTCATTTTACTGGGCACGTGAAGGTTAATATTTTTATTCCATGTTAATATGGACTCTGCAACCCCTAGAAGAATCCTTAAAAGTACACGACACGGACACACCTATTTTTAGAACATTTTGGTTCCTTTTCCACCAAACTGCCGTATCTGACACCCACACCTATACCACTTCTGGATTTTAGAATAGTCCATGTAACATAGTTAAGTCATATTACATTACATTAAAATTTGACTCTCTTTTCTCTGGAATGTTTATCAACTCGAGTTTTTGCTTGAGGTACTATGCATGCTAATTTTTTTCTGAATACATTACATTTTTGTTTTAATCAAAAGTGATATTTACTTGATATGGTAAAATGTAGGAGCTTGGCATAGACACAAATCTGTATGCTTTGGTCTTTGGAGAATCTGTTTTAAATGATGCAGTAAGATTATGTTTTCACTTATAATATATCCATTATTCATGTTGGAAAATCTTTTGCTTAAAGATGGAAAATGTTTACTGGGTGAACTCTTTGTGCGTCACAATTTGAAGATGGCAATTTCCCTGTACAGGTTAGTCATTGTGCACTCGTCCATAACAGTTGATCTATGATTAGAGATTAGATTTGATTCAAGCAGTGCATTGTTTTATGCAGGACTATGTCGTTGGTAAAGAGCCGTGCGTCATCTGGGCAGAATTTCTTCATGGTCATTGTCAGATTTCTTGAGACATTTGTTGGCTCAATGTCATCAGGTTAATCTTACATACTGATTTTTCTGTAAAATATGAGCTGTTTTATTTTTTGTTGTGCAAGGAAATATCATAGCTTGGTATTTTTTTTGATCAGCATCATAGCTTGATTTCTATTTCTGATGAATGGCAATTGACAATAGTGTTTTGCTTTTGAAAATTTTGCGTGAGGTTGATGGTGGAGATTATTTTGCCCTCTTATTTTTTATTTTCTTATTGGTGCATATGGACATTCCCAAAACCTTATACGAGTCATTCTCCTAAACAGATTACTTCTTTCAAACTGGTATACCCCATCATATTCATTGCTACCACTTCCACCGCCACCAAAGATCAGCGTTTTGAGGCAATGATTTAGGACTATTCAGAAAGAGTATCCCAAATGGTTGGCACCAAAATTGATATTGGCCAGCAGGAAAGAATTAGTGTTAGTGGCAACATTGAATTCTACGACCAAACTTTGAAGGTATAAATTAGAACTTAGGTTTCAATGGGTAGATGGCGGGTAACATGATAAAGTTTGGTAAAGTATGAAGAGGGATGTTTAAGGGCTGTCCTCAGTACTCTGAAAGTTCCTGGTAATAGTGTTCCAACTCTTTCATGGACCAAGGGTTGGTAGGTTAACACTTTGTAGACAAGAATAATAATACACTTTGTAGATAAATTTAAGATCTCCTTTGTAATGTTAAGGTTGAAAACTAATTAAGTAGAAGGGAAGAGGTAGATTATTGTTTGAGTAGAATTTTGTGCTTAAAAAGATAGCTTATTATTATTTCTGAGTAAAGTTATTTGCTTATTGCTTGGGATCTCTTCTTACTCCATATGAGACATTAGTAATCTTGGTATTGGCCGTTCTTGCTTGTTCTCCCTCATCTATGTCAAGCTAAGACTAGAATTGGAATTTGTTAGTAATGTTCTCTAAGAATGTTAAAGACCATGTGATTTGTTAGCTAATGTTGTTGTCGGATAAGAACTCTTAAGATAGCATATATGCTAGTGTAAGCATATCTAAGTATGGGTAGGATGTCATGTCATTTTTTTTGTGGATAAAAGAAGAAATTTGATGGGTTTAGTTTAGAATTAGGGATTAAAGGTGGGGAAGAAATTAAGAATTGGAAAAGAAATAAGAAACATTATAAAGTAATTGTTGGTAGATATTCTAGAGGATTTTAGGATTTTATTCTAGTAGCATGATTTGGGATTGTATGATTAAGGAGATTGCATGATTAGAGGGAGATGCATTATTAAGGGATATAATTGATTTACTTTTCAAATGTACTGCAATTCTAAGCCTATATAAAGGCTCTCTATCAACTCTTCTATTGTACATTGTAAGACATATAACAGAAAACATCTTTCCTTCTCTATTTCTCCACATGGTATCAGAGTTAGGTTGATCTTGTCAATCGAATCAAAAGGTCTTACTTCTGCCGCCGCCACCAACACATAGCTGGTGGCATGTATCGTATTGTTTAACTTAATCTTAAAAAAAACTAGGTGGTTAGAGTTCTATTATGGTTCTTTTGTTGGAATTGTAGTTTATTTTATTTTATTTTTAAAAATGTGACATGTTCAGATTAGTTAATTTCTCGAGTCGAAATATGTAAATGAGTTGTTGATTGGAGAAAGGATCTTCATGGGGTAGAGGTTTGAGGAAGACGTGCATCCTTTGATTTGTTGGGAGGCTTAATTAAGAGTTTACCGTTATTGAGGAAGGCAAAGGTCCTTCATCGCTTTTGTTGGAGACAAGTGTTCTCCGTTATTGCATGCACATGATATCCTTGGAAAGTGGATGTGTAGTTACGTATTAGACACGGCAAACGATTGAATTCGTCGATGGATGTTTCAGCCAAAATGGCCCGGTTTTGTGGATCGAATTAAGCGGCCGTGGCTCTGGTTGGGCAATGCCCATGAGGATTCTTCACTTTTTTTTTGAATTTTAAAAATCTGTAAATCACAAATTCACAATACTATTTAATACAATCTAAAGTTGCTGTAAAGCTCAAGAAGGAAATGAGTAACATATTACATATTTACATATTTACATACAATGATACAAATCACAAATGAGGCAAACTAATCTTTGAAGTGCTTTGATTGATAAATGATAAAGTACACAAATTCAAACCAAGACTATTCATTTCATTTGACATGTCACCATCAACAGAAATAAGCTCCAAATGCATACTTGCAATCCCATCTGCTAGTGAAAGAATGGCTTGACATCCTGTGGAAAAAGATTCATAAATTTGTCATTAACTCATTATATATGGACCATCTTATAATTGATTCATCCATTTAGCCACAATCAACAAAATAAAGCTAAAAACTAAGCACAAATTTGTCTAGACACATAAAAAGAGTTAATAAAATTAAAAGTACAAAAGAATACTACTTGATGAGTCTTATTAGTATTTGGAAAGTGGGATATTATAAAATTATTATCAAGTGTACTGCAATCTACCATGAAACTAATAATTTTTTCAATATAACTAGATCAAAAATAAGGGAAGAGGAAAAGGGTAAGAGAAGCAAATTCCCTATCACATGACTTGCAAAAACACATAGGAAGCAATGACTTGGAATAGTTTTCCACTACCTACAAAACACAAGCAAACAAAAGGAATTACTCCAAACATTGTTATGCATGACTCAATTATAGGCAGATATAATTTTGTCCCTGAATTTAATATATTTGCAAAGCACTTGTAATCAATTCAACTCTTGGAGCTTTTCAAAATCAGCAAAATGACCAAGACCGCACCATACATATTTCTATGTATTCCAGTATATGATATTTCCAGGGAATTCCACAAAGGGAAATTGTTTACATTTATTCTGTAATGATGCCATTCCCAGAAATGTGTCTTTGCAATTATATTAGTAAGAAAATGCAACTTCATAATTGAACATCCATAATAACTTTTTAGTATTCATTAAAAAGATTCCTCACCCCAAACAAAACCTCAATTTATTTTTCTGAAAAACATACTGCCAACACAGTTATGAACAAATAGTTGTTAATGATGTTACTCAGTAATAAATCTTTGATAAGACTCAAAATGAAACCAGTCATATTTGTTAGGTAAAAATTCTATTAACCAAAATTAAAATTAATTGCAGAACCAAAGAATATCAAGAGGAAATAAAGAGTTAAAAATTTAAATATATTGGAAGGAAACATTAAAAATGCAAGTATTTTTGTGCAGTGTACATTATGTTCCTCAACATTAATGAATGTATTTGTAAAACTAATTTATAGCAGATCCTGCAAATGCAACCCCAACCACTGGAAGGAAACTAACAATAAATAATATGGGGTGAAAAAATACGAATATAAAAACAGTACAAGCTTGGCAAACTTCCCCCAAACTGTGTTTGATAAAAATTCAAATGAAAACAGACCTAATCATACTCCAATTCAAATGTAAATCACAATGCTATTTAACAAAGCATTCAATTCTACATCAAACAAAAATCAAAGAAATATCAAATAGTCCATAAAAAATGAAGTACTTACTAGTGAGTAATGTCTAGTCACTCCTTGTAATTTCGCCGTAGAACCATTTGACTCTTGATTTGCAACTAGCGGTACCAAAAGTTGGTCGTTGGTCGTCCGTCATCCCATCATCTATATTAAAAATGCCAATTTAAAATATCAATAGTTCAATACCCAAAATTAAACTAAAAAGCTATAATTAAAGTAACAATATTTACAACTAGAACAAACCTTGTATTTCATATCCACAAATCCAATTACGTCCACAAATTAATGCTTGTGCATTATCCGGTAGAAGCGAACTACGATATTTTGTGAGAACTTTAGCTCCAATGCTAAAGGTCGACTCCGAAGCAACCGTTGTAATTGGAATTGATAAGATATCATATGCCATATTCGCTAGTATTGGATATCTATAATAACGTAATATTTGAAAGTACTAAATAGTCATTAGTCATGTATAAAATAAAGGTATAAAACTAGAATAAAAAATAAGGATTGGGTACCTCTCAGAAAGTTTTTTCCATTCTTCTAGAATATTAAAAGAAGATTTGTTAGTGACGATTTTCTCCTCTAAGTATTGTTCCAATTTTGTTCTTGTTGATGTAGTACCTTGCACTTCCCTCATAAACTCCTATTTAAAATTTTAAACATCAAAAGTTCATCAACATAAATATGCAATATAGATAAATATGCAAAAAATTAAAAAAATTATAATACATGAAAACTTTACTTACATCAAACTCATCATCACTATGTTCACTTTTGTTAGTGGTAGCAGTAGCACCATCTTGAGGTTGTTGTGAACCATCTTTTGACAACTCCGTTACATATTCCATGAACAAAGATTTCATAGCATCCACAATTTTCTCCACTTTTCTATTTATAACATACTCATCCGTCTCAAATTTTTTCAATTTAAATTTGACAAATTGCACCTTATACCTTGGGTCAAGAATAGTAGCTATGGACAAGATAACAACATAGTCGTTCCAATATTTTTCAAACTTTGGCAACATCTCATTTGCCATGTTTCTAATTACCTCAATCTCACAACTTATTAAACATCAAAAGTTCTTTTATCCTCAACACATGTAAGAAATACAGATTTGCTGTTGGATAACTCGTTCACGAAAAAAGTTCTGTAATTTTCCAAAATGTTTTCAAAAATGTAGTGATAGCTTGTGCTATTTTCCACTCATCATTTGATGGACAAGTTGTGTAAGATGATTCAACCATGGCATATTGAAAGAATACATCTTTAAATTTCAGAACACTATCAAGCATCTCCCATGTAGAATTCCATCTAGTCACACAATCCAAACGCAAACCCGATTCTACGGACACAAGCAATTGTTCACATGTAACAAAATTTAATAATCTACTTTCAGATCCCTTAATATATTTGACACACTATTTTTGCGTAAAGGTTCACTTGCAATTTTTAAACCATCTTGAACAATGAGATTTAATATGTGAGCAGAACACCGAACATGAAAAAAACTACCATTGCAAAGCAAGTTTCCTCTCAAATGAGCCTTCAAGAAATTTTGCATGTTGTAGTTGTTTGTTGCATTATCTAAAGTGAGAAAAGTTTTTTTTTTCAATTCCCCAATCCTTTAAAAACTCAAAAGATTTTTTCTGATAAAAGAGTACCGGTATGTGGTGGGGGGAAATGACAGAAATTTATAATCCTACTGTGCAACACACAATCATGATCAATAAAGTGAGCGGTTAAACAAATATAACCCTCACTAGTACCGGACGACCACAAATCGGAAATGAGACAAATTCTACCGCGGATGTTCTCAAATGCACGTTTCAATTTTACTTTCTCAAGCTTATAAATTTTAATACAATCCGCTTTGGCAGTGTTTCTAGTATACGATTTCACATCCAGATTCAAATAGTTATGCACTCTTCGTAATCCTTCATGTTCAATAATCAAGAATGGATAGTTATGCATCATGATTGCTTCAACAATTTTATCCCTATAAATGAGCTGACTAAATTTTCTATTAAGTATTTTTCCTTCATGATCTAGATGCATTTGAGTCACATTTTGGTTAACTAAACCGGGACATGACTTTTCATGTGCATGCAAGTTTCTAGTCCCGTGAGAACTACCACCATTTCCAATAGCATAACTTTTTGTGCATGTTTTACAATATGCTCTTAACTTTTTGGTTGAAGGATCTACCTTTTTTTCATATTGATTCTAAATTAAACTTTCTTCCCTTCGTTTTCTCTTCGAACTGTCAATTGGTTGTGTCAAATTGTCTGAGCTTTCAACTCCCCCATCAATCAAATCAATTGTTACACGATCCCGTCGATCCATAAGAACTCTACAAAAAAAAAATATTTTTAAACAATTAACACGTACTCAATAAGAAATACTTACTAGTATTAGAAGGTCTGAATTGTACTTCAAGAAAAGGATAACAGAAGCCAAAAGAAAAGGATAACAGAAGCCAAAAAGAGTAATTGCAAGAATTCCATCTGGAATCCCTTTGGAATAACCCACAAAGATAAGTTTTATCACATCACATAAAGCTTCAAGATCACTTCGAAACAATAAGAAATTATTTTAATATAATTTAAATTTATCTAAAATATTTGATGCAGCTGAACTGCTGAAGTATTTAAAAACTGATGATACAATTGCAGAGTATGCACACAAACAAGAAAAATTCTATCTTGATTTTGTCAACATAAAGGACCCACTATGAATCTATGATGCTCAATAGTCAATTCATAACATTAATTTGTCAACAGTCAACACATATAAATACACGTGCCAAGGAAAAATGTATTGTTCAGATCCTGCATGTTATTGTTCAGGGATTGGTGAGGATACAAACTAAATAAATGAACAAAGGATCAAATATATTGCTTGCAGCTAAACACAAAAACATATAATATCATAAACCCACAAATATAAATCGGTAAATTCTAGATCTAGTCTAATCCGGTTCATAAACCCTTAAAATTTCACACCCAATAATATATAAACCACAGATAAATTACTAATCCAAACAAAAATCGATCAGAATGATTATAAACAATAGATTAAAATCTTATTAACGAGATTGGAAAAATACCTGAGACAGTGAGACGAGGAGAATAGAGTAGCTGAGTATGGTTTTAGCCTTTTAGGGGAGAGGAAGAACTGTGAAGGCACGTTGTCAATTGATCGAAGTGAGGAGGAACTGTGAAGGCACGTCGTCGTCGATCGAAGCGATCAATTGAGAGCTCTCTGTCTCAGACTCTCTAGCCACAATTAGCCGATTAGCCTTTGCCACTCATGCTAGAGATTACTAGATTAGAGATAGTCAGATAGGGTTTTTTAACTTTTTTAAATGACCGGGCGGGCCGGGAGCCCGCGGGCTGGGTCATTATTGGGCCGGACTTAAATTGGGCCGGGCCAAAACGACCCACATTTTAGTGGGTCGAAAAAGTGAAGCCCACAACCCAGTTTTTAATGGGCGGGCTGGCCCGGCCCGCGGGCCTGGGCCGATTTTGCCAGGTCTATAACGTATTGAGGATGAGAATCAACTTTGATCATTTATATCATACTTTTTTAATATTTTATTTGTGCAAGTTGAAGAGGTCCTTAATTTGAGGTGGAATATTGAAGATAATACATTTTCCTTCAAGTTTGGTTTGAATCTTTTTAGTTTTGGGATTGTATTTTGTAACTAGCTGCAAGTCATAATATAAGACTTTTGGCCTGATGAGGAGTGTTTTATAAATTCTAGAGGATTCTAGGATATTATTGTAGTAACATGATTTGGGGGATTGCATAATTAGGGGGATTGCATGATTAGAGGGAGATTGCATGATTGATTTACTTTCCAAAAATACTACACTTCTCAGCCTAATAAAGGCTCTATTGTATACTGTAAGATATATAATAAAAAAACATCTTCCCTTCTCTATTTCTTAACAGTAATAAAGCTTTAAAATATACTATTCAGGTAATCAATCTCAATGTAATGTATAATGTCAGGTTCCATGAGCTTGTTTAGGAAAATAAGAAACCCTAATTCTTGGGACCAAGTAATTTGAATAAAATAAGGAAATAAAATCCTAATAATAATCCACTATAATTAAAAATTGTGGAGAGAAAAAGTGAAGATGCTTATTGTTTATGTACCTTAGAGCAAATCCAATGGTAATGTCAAAATGGCTATAGCTATTGCTATATTTTGGCACCAAAAAGTGTTTTTTGGTGCTAAAATAGAACCAACCACTCTAAATTGTTTCAAATTTAACTAACTTTCCTTCCATCTCATGGTTAATTACTATTATAGTTATAATAATAATAATTACTATTATAATTATTATTACTATTATAATAATAATTATTATAATTATTATTATTGTTATTAATATTAATATTATTATAATTACTATTATTGTATTATTATTATTATTAAAATTATTACTATTATTATTATTATAATTATTGTAATAAATTATTATTATTAAAATTATTACTATTATTATTATTATTATTAGCATCATTACTATTATAATTATAATTATTATTAGTGTTATTATTATTATTATTTTTATTTTATTACTACTACTATTATTATAATAATAATAATAATAATTATTATTATAATTATTGTAATAAATTATTATTATTAAAATTATTACTATTATTATTATTATAATTATAATAATAATAATAATAATTATTATTATTGTAATAAATTATTATTATAAAAATTATTACTATTATTATTATTATTATTATTATTATCATTACTATTATAATTATAATTATTATTAGTGTTAGTATTATTTTTATTTTTATTACTACTACTATTATTATAATTACTATTATTATTATTATTATCGTCATTATTGTTATAGGATGACTATAGTCATCCTTGGTTCTATATTTAGAACCAAGTATAGCATTTTGCTATTTTAGAACTAATTATAGAAGTGGGTTGGATTTGAGTTTTTGGCATTTGGTGCTATAATTTGACTATAGAACCAATTATAGCGCCCCCATTGGATTTGCTCTTACAATGTACAATAGAGAACCTTTATATAAGCTAAAGCTAAGGGCTACAATATATTTAGAAAGTATATCAATCATTTATTAGTTATGCAATCCCCCAAATCATGCTTCTAGGATATTTAATATCCTAGAATCCTCTAGAATAAAAATGACACTCCCCCTCAAATTGGAGCATGTATATCAATAGTTCCCAACTTGTTACAAATATATGTAATTTACTAGCTCCCAAGGCTTTGGTAAACACATCAGCAAGCTGTTTTCAAGTATTAACATGACTTGTGGATATAATTCTTCGCATCTTTTCACGAACAAATTGCTATGTGTTTAGTCCTTTCATGATACACCGGATTAGAAGCAATGTGAAGAGTTGGCTCGTTATCACACCAAAAATTGCATTGGTACCAACTTGTTGAATCCTAGTTCGGAATGCTTCATCCAAATGAATTAACACGAAACATGAGCCATTGCTCTATATTCTAATTCATATTGGACACAATACAACATTCTGCTTTTTACTCTTTCATGCTACGAGATTTCCTCCGATAAATAAGCAATACCCTATAGTAGACCTCTTATTTGATGGGCCTCTGCCCAATCTGCATCTGAGAATCCTTGCTCTATTATATCCATTATCATGAAATACCAATCCACACCCTGGAGCACCACAGATACTTCAATATCCTCGTAACCACATCCCAATGTGAGGACCCATAATAGGATAAAAACTGACTTGTCACGCTGACAGGGAAGACAATGTCTGGTTGTGTGACCGTAAGGTAATTAAGTTTTCCCATAGGTCTCTTGTATCTTTCTGGATTTTCCAAGAGGTCTCCCCCGTTTGTTCTTAAATTATGACTTGTATCCCTGGGTGTGTTAGCTAGTTTACATCCTACTAACCCAGTCTCCTGCAAAAGATTTAAACTATACTTTCTTTAGACAAGCATATAACCTCCTTGATTGAGCCACTTCATTCCCTAAAAAATATCGCAACTTTCTCAATTCCTAGTGTCAAAATTTTGCATCAAGGCACAATACCTTCTTTGTCATACTCTGTAATACAATATCGTATAAATACATAACTAGTAATATTCGCCCTACTGAAGTTTCCCGATGAAACACTGAATGATCACTAGCATATATGGTCATCGTCTCCATTTCTCCATTATAATCGGTCATAGATTCTCGTCCATAATTTAGTACACATGAAAGCCTTAAAATTCATCTGCAAATCCGTTTTAAGAAAAAAAAGTCAATTTGTTGAAAGAATGAAAAAGATTCTGGCGTGCTCAAACTATGGAAAAGCCACACTTGCGCCCGTATATTAGCTGCACTCTTGGATCTGGGAAGTTCAAGCATAAGAGCTCATAAATGGCGCATAAAGTAGTCCCTTGTTCTTATTCACATTAGCTCATCAATGTTGGATTTTATTTTGAGCATTTGTAACATTCTATTTGCTCTTTTGATTTGGTTAATTGGTACAATTTGAACAACCTTTGTAAATCTGCCAAATCATGCCAATGGAGATGCCAAATCATGCCAATGGAGACTGTTTCAATCCATACAAAGATTTCTTCCAAACTAGACTCCTCCTGAGCAAAAACCCTGGAGGTCATGTACACAACCTCATGTAAATCACTATGGAGAAATGTATTTTTAACATCTAACTCATGTAAGGGCCAATGATAAGAAGTTGCCAGTGAAATCAACAAACGCACATAAGCAATTTTTGCAACAGGAGAGAATGTCTCAGAATAATCAACACCATAAATTTGAGCATATCCTTTAGCAACAGTCTAGCTTTTAAGCAAACAAGAGATCCATTAGGATCATTTGCATCCAACTACGGATGTGTGAGGAGGTAGCATACTAAATCCCAAGTACCATTTTTCTCTGAAATCATCATTTCTTCCACCATTGTCGCCTTCCAATCATGATGAGACAATGCTTGTAAGATAGTTTTAGGGATAGAATGGGATGTAGTAGATAAATAAGTTGAAATAAGATGTTGGATGCAATTGCGCTTACCTTTTCGAAGGGCAATAAACTTAGGCATCTTAGAATCTTCTGATGAAGAAGATGAAATTGATGGAACCAGATGGGCAGGAGGGACTATATCTAATTGAGGTCAACGAGAATATACATACCGAACGTCTTGGGTAGGATGAGATAAAGACATGATTACATAAAAGGTGGAACATTCAATTATCTTGTGATAATAAAAATAGTGAAGGAGACAAAAAAGAACCAAATGAGGTATATTTCCATTTAAAATAGATGAATGCATGCGATTAATTAAATAACATGCTGTAAGAATCACATTTGCCCATAAACCCTTCAAAACATGCATCTCAAAAAACAATGCACATGCAACTTCTATAAGATGTCAAGTTTTCATCGAGACCATTTTGTTGTGGTGTATTTGTGTAAGAGGATTGATTAACCATATTATGTTGTGCCATAAATGTACTGAATGGAAAAGAAAAATACTCGAGTACATTGTCAGTTCTTAAAACACGAATTGGAATACTAAATTGAGTGGCAACTTCAGGAACAAAATTAGTGAAAATAGATAATAATTTAGAACAATTTTTCATTAGATAAAGCCAAGTAATCCTCGAATAATCATCCATAAAAGTAACAAAATATTTAAATTCTACTTGAGAAGTTATAGGACAGGGACCCCAAACATCATAATGAACTATATTAAATGGGTTCAGACCGCTTACTAACTCTGGATGGGTAAATCGTCCATGGTTTAAAGTAGTGGTAGCGGCCTATGTTTCAGAAGGTTATTTTTTGACTTGGTATCGGTTTTGGAAATATGCACCGTTAGATAGTTAGGAGCTTAAAAAAAATAAAAAAATAATGGAAAAAAGTTCTAAATAATAGGAACAAGAAAATGAATCAATTAAGTTCACTAAAAACACTTTCTAGTGCACATAACATTGTTCAAATCATAAAACAAATATCTCACTTAAATGTTTAATTAGTTTTGCATTTGAATAAATGTTATATTGATGCTGTCTTCGCTCAAATGATTAAGCACACATGACTGATATAATCTAAGTTCAACTTTACTAATTTAACTAGGTACTATATAGGTATAATTTAATTATGATTTAAGTACAATTTAGCTTAACTAACAATATACCAAGTACATTTTTTAATAATTTTTTTAAGGCAAAACTAATAATTTAGCCACTGTAGTTGGCACATTTTACTAAATACACTACTGAACTTTTAATTTTTCAAATTACCCCATTGAACTAATTAAAATTTCAAATTAGGTCTTTCCGTTACAAAAATTGGATGGACGTTAAATTGTTTCAGTTTTTTCCTACGTGGCAGCAAAGAAATAAAGCTAAAAAAATATATACTAATGTGGAAATTCCTTCATGATGTGTAAAAAAAACAAAAAATTAAAGAAATGATATGGAAAATAAAATCTCCGTCTCACTCTCTTTCTTCCTCTCCAAACCCTCCTCAGTACCTTCTTCGTCTCTCCACTCCCAGACCAGTGCAAACTTCCCCAATGATTCCATCCCCAATGATTCAAGGCTAGGAAGTGAATTAGACAAAATTCGATTGACCCATATGCCCAAAAGCCTTAGATACCCGCCGTATCCCGAGAATCCATTGATTAAGCAGTATAGCGTCGAGTACTGGATCATGGGTGATTTGATGACCCCTGAAAAAACTGCAACTCCGGCGACAAACACAGTAATCAATCCAACAATGTAGATAATAGGACAACCCTTCCAACGCTAGGTGTCTTGTCTCGTGGCTCAATCCTAACAATCGTCGCCACGAGGTCTCAGATCAGAACATCCGGATCACGAATCTCGAATCTCAAAGCCTCTCCGCTTTGAGAGACCTCGCAAGTTTTTCTCCTAGTCGACTATAGAATCACTAGCTTTCTGGAGCTTATCTGGCGTCGGAATCACTGAATCAGCGGGAAACTCTAGCAAATGAAGCACAAAATTGATGAGTAGGCGACGATGGCGTAACTTTTCGATTTCTGAGATCGAATTACAAATATCAAAAAGCTTGACACTTAGATCCAAGTAAAACGAGCGAGAATCGTCGACTGAACCGAACGACGAGGTATGCTTAGTGATTAGGGTTTGAGCGTCGACATGAGTGGAGGAGAGGAAATCGACGGCCAGACAGATCCAAGACAAGCTGATGGACGGCGGAGGAGAGGATCGAACACAAGTATTTGATTTTGATTGGTTTTTTTTTTTAATGTTTAGTTATTAATGTTGTCTTTTTATTAAGGAAAGTATGTTTGGTTTGACAGGGAGTATATTTATTTGATTAAGATTTGATTTATCTGGATAAATAAATTGGATTTAATGAATGAAAAAATATTTTAATCAAAAAATAAATTTTTTTGTGTTGCCTTTTATTTTCCATGTCATTTCTTTATTTTTTTAATTTTTTTACAAAGCCGTTAAGGAATTTCCACGTCAGTATATATTTCCTTCTAGCTTTATTTTTTTGCTGTTACGTAGGAAAAAATTGAAACATTTTAATATCCATCCAAATTTTTTTAACGGAATGACCCAATTTTAAAATTTTAATTAGTTTAATGAGATAATTTGAAAAATTAAAAGTTCAGTAGTGTATTTAGTAAAACGTGTGACTAAATCATTAGTATTGCCATTTTTTTAAGTTAGACTGAACTAGGTGCTATATTGGTACATTTTAAGGAAAAATTAACTTAACTAAGTATATTTGAAGTACAATATTATATCATTTTTTTAAGGTATACTTAACTAGGTAATACATAGGTATAATTTAGGCAAATTTATAGTGAAAAGTTCGTTCTCTTTTGTTGTCAACATATTCAATTTCATTTTTTGGTGGCGTTTCTCCCCTCTACGCTATGATTTCTCCTTTATTTGGTCCGATCACGCTACGTTGTGCCGAGTTGTCGAAATTTTGCTGAAAATTAATTTTGTGATTCGTGTAAAGTTGCGGTTGGGCACTGACTGATACCTAATCGACACACCGATGGTTTGACGTACGACCGATACTTCGAACCATGAAGTCACTCGATGATACTTCCCAAATTGACATGACTCTCTAAACTAAACAAGGAATGAAAGCCGGGCATGACTTCTTCCGGTTAGATAAAGAGGGATGTCCTAATCGACAATGGACTTGAAGTGGTGATGCAATAGTGGATTAGGCAACTATTTTGTCACTCCAAATGCAGACTCATCAAGAAGATATAGGCCCCCGATGCATGGCCTCTACCAATCATTTTTTTCGTTGCAAGACTTGAAAAACACAAGAATCAGGATAAAAGGTGACCGAACAATTAAAAGCTTTTGTCAATTTGCTAACAGAAAGAAGATTAAAGGGAAATTTTGGAAGAAACAAGGTAGATTCGAGAGAGAGAGAGATGTTTAGGCACTCCCTTGGAAAACTCGTCTGCTTAGGAAAATGTCTAGCCACTCCCTAGGAAAATGCTTAGGTGCCCACTGCGCTACCTAGGTTTGCCTAGTAACTTTTAGAACACTGCTCGTGACAAAGTGAAAGATAAATAACCATCTCAAAATAGCTGAGCTCCATACTCAGTCCAGATGTCCCAAAAAATGGATACGATAGTGCACTTCCCAAAGCATCTTTTAGCATCCTTATTTTCCCCAAAACATTTGAACCTTATATGCAGCAACAAGACAATGCATAAATCAGAGATATGACCCATAATCTGTCTCTACATAACACAAAGGCCTAGCAATAATGCCTTGTGGTGCTTTCACACCGGATAAAGATTATTAGTATTCAGATTTCAGCCTTGGAGTCATGTAATTATTATTATTATTATTTTTGTGAATGAGAATCTGAAAGTGACTTTTAACTCCCTATATTCTTCTCCTCTTTCTTCTACCTAATTCATTTCTTCATCTCTCTGATTTTGTCTTCTCCTACTGTTTCTATTTAGATCTGTTTCAAGGCTAAAATTAAGGATAGACAGTTTGGTAGCTTTAGTCGAAGCCTGGCACCATCTTCCTCCTGACTTTCTTCTCAATCTCAGTCTCAATTTTGCTTCTCTTCTCTCATCTAATTGTTTCTCTTCTACAATATGTTCTTGCAGTCATCAAACTCGGTCTAAATTAAGTTCAAACAGCCCCAAAAAAAAAACAATCAACAAATCAGAAGAAAAGGCTAGCAAATCAATTGCTCTTGGTGTCCTGTTAAGCCTGCAAGTGAGGTTAACATGCAATTACAGTACTTGTTTCAGGTGAATTCCACTCTCATCACACTTGCTTATATCATATTCACATAGCCCAATCATTAGTTTTGATTAAATATCATTCACGTGGATGAGATTGAAAAATACAAGGGAAGGATTGGATAGAAAGATGTCTACAATCTCTCTCTTGATCCTTATATGAAACTGTTCATCATTGTTCTTCGAATTCTAGAAATAATTTTCAGATTTCCTTTTCACTCCTATATCAGTATGACAATCTGTTGCCTTATTTTTAATAGCACTTTACCACGCAAGTATACGCGTTCAATTATAATATTCAGCAAGCAAGGATATCGTTCCCACGAGGAAATAGACTAATATTTATCAATTACTAATTCTAATGCAATTAATCCTATTTTAAACTACAAAATTTTGTTTTTGATTTGAAATTTAAACTTAACAAAACTAATGATTAAAAATCAAAACTTCACAAGAATAACTGCAGATTTAACAGGTTAAGATTACAACTTCCCTTGGTATTTCATTTAAATCAATTCACTTCCCATTTAAAGCAATTAATTAATATGAATCATTATCCAAGAATGATTTATAAAATTCACACACTTTTTCCAAATCACGTGAACAAATCCTCCTAACTCCGATCCTTAAGACACAAAATTACAAGGAACACCCTTCTCAATTAATTCACTATATTCCTATGTGAATCAAGTTAATTAGGGTTTACGCATAAATTCTTTCAAAGGATACAAAAGACACATAGGTATATTCCTATCCTACATGCTAATCATATTAACCCTATTCAGATTATATGAACAGAGATGTTATCATATCCGGATCTTAATCTATACTCCATCTTCCAATTTTATATAGATTATCCAAATGATTGTTGGCCAAACAATTAATCAATAAGCAAAAGATATAATAAACAATTCAATAAAAACCAAATTTCATTCAATGGAAGGTTCAATTTAAACTTCATACCAAGTTCCGTTGCAATCTTAATGAAAATTTAGTTCATGCTAATAATAAAGAAAAACATCATCCAGTTAATAATCCAAACATCCCAGATAATTACAAAAGATAAAACTAGAGAAGAGAAGAAGAAACTCAATTTTCTCCAATACTCTCTCTTTGATCTTCACTTTTCAATTTTCCTTCGTGTTTTTTCTTCGTTGTTCTCTCTGCGAATCCCTTGAAAAATTGGTGATACGCCTTTTCTAAAGTCTCCTCCTATTTGTATTAGTCTCCCCTCTCATTCAGATTCCTTTTTGGCTTCAACCACCCACTTGGAAGTAGAAATCCTCTTTTTTGCCGCACATGAGCGCCTAGGCGCTCAACACAAGCCATTTCCAAGCGCCTAGGCGCTTGACCAGGACCACGTAATTACAAAAATGTCACTCAAATCTAATTTTAATGATTTTTGACCTTTTCTTCTCCGAAATGACCAATTTGTCCCTCCACTCCAACCTACACAAAATAAACACAAAAACAGATAAAAAGATACTAAAAAACAATTAAAGATAGCAATAATTAAGTTTAATAATATCGGATTCATAGGTATAAAACCTACTCATCACAATCCATTGATTAGCCTAGTCAAGTCATTAACTGCCAAATAAATTCGTCAAGCTCAATTTATGTGGAAATTCGTCAAATCTGCAAGCTGAACTCGAAAATGTAGAAATTCCTCACGTACACGTTAAATCTCAGTTTGCATTCATGATCTATTGCTTGACCATATTCATTTTGCAGCACGTCACTAAATCATTCTAGTTATTTTAATCTGTTTGATGAGCTTATATCTTACAAAATTCAAAAGCTTACAGAAAAAGGTCAAAATTTTTTAGTCTGATGTTCACTCTTTACTTCCATTGCTAATTTCTTCATTATATTCGTTTTTGTAACTATAATCTACTCTAGTTTTAGATTGCCTTTTTTGTTCCCAAATATACGCTTTTTCATTCCTGTTAATAGTCTTATATGGATGTAACTCATTGTTGATCTATTTCTAGATTGTAACAGAGTTAACTTAGTTGGAGCCAACATGTTATTGCAATGAAAAGGCAGAACAATCCAAATAAAAGTAAAGAAATAATGATGACATGATGCTGTTTAGTACATATTACATAAATGATAGTGATTCAGATTATCCACTAAACCCATTGGGTAGAAGATGTACGAGCAAGACTAATGCTGTTTGGAGATCCCAAACATAGTGAAAAAGAATGACTGGAGTGGTCACTCTTAGATTTGCTTAGACTTGTCGGAGAAATAGTCAGCTCTAAGAGAATACAAGCTGCAATTACCGCTAGTTCAAAACTACAATTGGATTAAATGAATCTGATCAAGGAATAGGAATTCTCATAGTTTCTTCATGAAGATTTATAGAAAAATCAAGGAAATGAAATGAGGGTTTTGGAAATCCCTTTGGCATACTGGCATGCATGAAATTAGTGGTTGATGAAGATAAGGAAGTGAATACAAACACTCATCAGGAAAGGAGGAAAGAAGAAGATGAAAGTGGAGGAGAGGGCAGGAGGATGATAATGGTAGGAGGATAAATGATGATAGTGATCGATCCTCTGAAGGATCAAAATTTGATTAGCGATCTGAAGGTTAACTTGAAGGTTTGGATTTTTTCTTCAGAGAGCAAATGAAGATGAGGATAGAGGGGGTAGTTCCACAAACTCAAACATATGAAGAGGTTGTGTATGATGAAGACATTGGAATAAATTAAGGTATTAGTGCTATGGAACAAAATGTTGTTCAAAATTTGGATTTTTGAAGTCAGAAGGATGACTACCAAGAGTTGAGGACAATGAATGTTGAGCCCCATTTTGTAAAATTTAGTGAGTCATTGAATCCCCGTATGATGAATCTGTATCTCGAACCCATATCCTTTCTTCTCAGCTCTTCTCGAGGGAAAAGTGCACACTGTGTTGGATTGCAACTCCTGAGCCTTGGAAGGACAATAAACACTTGGTTTTGATGAATTTACACTTTGAAAAGGAAGAATGGAGACCAAGTAGGTGTTCAACTGAGGAAATTCCTGGAACCCTAACTAAGAATGATGAGTTGAGGGAAGAAGGGGAACTGGTTCAAGGAATGAAAGTCTCTACACATGATGTTGTAGAACCAAGCAAGGCACAAGTGGTTCATGGCAATGAAAGGAAGTAATCAATAATCTCTACGTGTCCAGATTGAAGTAGCATTTCCCGTGCCTTAAAACCTAGCACTAGTGATAGTTTAGGCTGTGTGCTTGAGCTAACCATCAAAAGGAGTGATCATGTAGCCTTTGGACGCATGATTCTTAGTGTATCTAGTTACCGTCATTGTAAAAGAAGAGTGAATATTGAAGCGTCTTAACAATAGACTGGATATTTCTCGATTTGGAAACTGTGATTAATCTTGGAAGAAAAGGCTGGTGAAGTATAAAGTCTGTGATTTAGAGGAAGAAGATTGGCAGATGCATTATGGAACCATTGTTGCTAAACTAAATACAGAGTAAAATGACAAATGCAAGCATACAAATTCTGATATCATTTTGAAAATGGCAAAAAGGGTAAATACCCCTCTCTAGTTGTCACATTTTCAGCATTTAGCTATTAAACTTTAAAAATATGCAATCAACCCATTAAACTATTTAAAATTTTATAATTAACCATTCTGTTAAATAAATTGGATGTACGTTTGTTTATTGTCTACATGACATTTTTATAAAAAAGAAGAAATTTTAACAAATGATATGAAAAAAAATAGGTAGCCATGTGAGAAATTAACCCAAGTCATGTGAAATGAATATATATATATATATATATATATATATATATATTATCTCTTCTTTCTCTCTCTATTATCACTTTATCTTCTTCATCTTTCATCTTCCTAATATACCAATGGTGGCCGGCTCCGCTGGATCTCTTCAACGATCGCCACCCGTGTTTTACAAAGATTCATCGCTAACGTCTCTTCCCTAGCCACCATCTACACTCCATAGCCAACGTCCGTAACTAAAATCATATAACCCATCTTCTAAATATTTTTATAATTGTAGATGTATAACTAAAAATCACAACTTTTTTCATAATATATATGTGTGTGTACATTCATCTATATATCTTCACCCATTTGAATTTCAAAAACTCTGTTTGGATCTAAAGTAACAAGCATTGGGAGTTGTGCATATTAAATCTGGTGATTTAAGTTCAAATTGAAACCCAATTTTTTTCACCAAATTAGTTGCAAGGAAAATGTTAAGATGAAGGTCACCTGTATTTAGACGATGCAGGGAGATGTTGAAGAGAGAGAGAAAGAAAAAGTCAAGGAAAAAAAGAAAAGAAATGACGTTGAAGAGAGAGGAAGAAAAGGTAAAGGAAAAAAAAGAAAAGAAGTTAAAGTTCTTTTTCTTAAGAAATACTTCTTGCATACGTGGCTACTAAATCCACAAGAATTGGCCACTTCAGTTAATGTTTTCTTTTTCTTTTTTTATTGTTTCCACTTATAAAAATAAGGTTCTCAATTTAACACCCGTTCAATTAATTTAACAGAATGATACAATCATATGTTTTTAATAATTTTAATGGGTTGATTACATATTTTTAAAATTTAGTGGTTAAATGCTGAAAAAGAGACAACTACAGTGGGGTATTTGCCTTTTTTGCCTTTTGAAAATTATATAAGATTGTTGTGGATGCACTCAAAATTACAGAAGTTGTTTACAGCCGATGCAAGAATTCGCAGCATTATTTGCAAACAAGTTAAGAGTTACAAAAATCACTGTCATAGCCACTTAAAACTTGAAATTGCCATAGATGTGAAGCGCTTAAGGAATATGGTTTCACCCAGTATTACTTGCAATGCGGTTCATTCGGTTCGTGGAACCAATACATATACTTAGTACGCTACATAGGGTAAAACGTGGTAGGCTAGGGTGACTTTATATGAGTTGTTATACTTGGGATTTCTTTTAGATGCTAAATGCAATAAAATCGAGTCTGCAAAAGATTTTAGTTTAATCAACAAGTTGATTATTCTCTAGATAGTTTAGTACGAATATGATGTTTGAACATTCAATACTAAGTTAGAATATTAATATTTGTGCAACTATTGGTAAAACAAACAAAAAAAATTTCGTTAAATTTAGAGTATCGGTAGGTTAAAGTATATGTTTGGGAATACAATTACCAATACTTGGTTTGCTAGGCGAATAAGAGTCCTTGGTAACTTTGGTTTCACCAAAGTTGTATTGGAGAACTTGCATTCATTGGAGGAGTCATTAAAGATGATTTTAATGTGTTGTCCATTGACTTACTTAGAATTTACTACCAGCAGAAGGGATCCAAGCACAGATAGGTAGTTGAGAATTTATACAATGAAGTCCTCCACTCCAAATCAAGAGTTATATTCTTTATTTGGACAAGGTACCTCAATGGTTCTAGTGTTAAGGATGTTTGGGGGTTTGAAAGAATCTCTAAGTTTTTGGTACTAGTTTTGATCTTGCTGAATGTGATAAGAATTTGGATACTCCAAAGAGACTCCCTGAAGTCTAGCAGTGGTTGAAGCAATTTCAATAAGGTCTGATCATCAGTACTTAATATTTTTTAAAACAAAAAGTGGTGTCGTGCTTGCAGTAAAGATGTTTGAGTAAATTGCTTGGTTCTGACTACATCATTAGCTACAAGAAGGGAAAAGGAAATACAGCCTCAGACTACGTATCAATTAGATGGAAGAAGATAGGTCCTTGGTGAAAGGAATAGTAAGTGCTGAAGTTAATAAGAGGTTTATCAAATTAGGGGATGTTTGATTACCACTTAATGTATCTGAATGATTGAAGGTCTGAATCGCTAAGCCATTCAGCCTGTTTGTTTTGAATAAAAATGATCTTAATGGGTCTTAACTGTGCGAAAAAGCTAAATTTCTATGGCTGAATTGGTAAGGCTAACGTCTGAATGAATTTTTACTTAATTATCTTTTACACAAATCAAAATATTACCCTATGTATCCTATTTTCCCAAATCAGACTTCACTCCTTCCTACGCCATATCCTTTACAATTTAACATTGTTCAACCGCGTTGAACATGCTCGTTTTTCTTCTTCTCCGTTCTTCTTATCGGCTACCTTTATTTGTATTTCAAAATCTAAATGGAAAGCAACAGATCAATCATCCAAAAGCATGATGATTAGAGAATGAAACATGTATATTAATTCCTTCCCCTTTTACTTAAGACAATGACTTGTGGAGGTTGGGTAGGGAGAGGAGGGAGAAGGTATTGATTTGCAGATTTGGACAGAAATTTGGGAGGGGGAGGAAGAATAAATATTGGTTATGGTTCCTATTCGTTTTACAGTCTATCCCCTCTCAATAGTAAAGGGGAGTCCAACTACTTACTGCCTTTCAGTTTTATTAAACAACCCCTTAGTAGGTGTCATGTGCAGGAGTTGGTTATTTTAGGAGTATGTTAGTCTAGTGCATTATAGTGAAACCTTAGCATTGACTCATTGAGTAGTATAAGTTGTATAAATAGTGTGACTCATTAATTCCATTCTAATTTGAATTTTAATGAGAGATATGGCTTGCTCCATTATCTATCCAATCTCTCTTATCTTCTTTCCCAAGTTCATATTATTTTCTTATTAAATTTCTTCCTAAACTCTCTCTAGTTCTGTGTTAGCTCCAAATTCATCTGCTAACTTTGATCACTAGTTGAGATTATTACTACATCTGGATTGAAACCGAGTTAGGATCTAGGGTTGATCCTGATACATTCTCATATGTTTATTCTCTGTCTAATGGCAATGTCTTAACATCTTAACATTTTTGATGTTTTTCCCCCGTTAAAAGTAATTTTTTGTCATTAAGTATGGGGACGGCTGTGGTGATTTTTGTTTGGTGTGGTGGGTGATGTTTGATTTGTTCCTCTTAAGTGGAAGATCTTGTACTATACTGATTCAGGGGTTTTGGGTTTGGGAAGGATAGGAGGATTCTTTTGAGATGTGTTTTTTGTGCCATTTTGTGAGGAATTGGCATGCTAGGATATTTTGTGGTCAGAAAATGAATCTCAATTTACTTTAGGTTAGTGTCTGTTTTTTCATTTTTGTTCCCTTTCATTGGACTCATGCATTGGGAGCTTTTTGAGGATTTTCTTTGTCAGAGATTCATAGGGACCTTCACCAATGGCTGGATGTTATTTCGCTCATTTTCTTTGCTTTCTTTTGTTTTTTTTGGGAGGACTTTTTATCCTGCTCATACTTCATAATTTTTTATCTCTCCTTTTCTTTTATCAAAAAAATAAAATAAAAATGAAGTACATCAAACTGACATATAACTATATGAGCTGATTCACTAAAAAGTTCAATCCTGATTTGTGTACTAAGGTACCCTTCATATAAGTTAAAGTTGTACAGGTTGGCTGATATTTATTGCTATTGATTTCTCTCTGTTGCTATTCTTCTGTCTGGTTGCAGCTGTTTTTTTTTCTTTCCAATTATATGTGCTTTTTAGTTCATTGTTCTGCTCACTAACATTGCGTTACATCTTTCTTGATAGGTGTTGGAGTAGGATTTACGTCTGCTTTGATATCCTTTTGAATGGATTGTTATATTTGAACATTAAATTTACATGAAACTTTTAATATGTAGTTTTTAGAAAGTTCTGTGAATCCTTAACCCCCAGAACCTTTTTAAGTATGCAGGTTTGGACATTGACAAGTGAGTATTTTTATTATCTGTTCATATTTTAATTTGCATTTATTTTTGGATTTGATAATGATAATCTTTCTGTTAATCTTGCTCAGTCTTCAGAACTTGGAGTGCTGTCTCTTTGTTCTTTTCCCTTATTTCTCGTAAGCTACTCCTTGTCCATGCTATTTAATTTTATGAAATTTAAAGCGTCTCTTGACACTCGGTATATGTTTTATGTTGTGCATTCTTCATTTAAGGTACATGCTAGCAGAAGGACTTGGCCTGTCTGGTATTGTATCAATATTGTTTACTGGAATTGTAAGTGAGCACAGATGGTTTTGCTGCACGAAGTTACCTTTTATATGTTCAAGTGTTGTGATGGAAACATAAGTGATGTTTTGTTTTAGGTTATGAAGCATTATACTTTCTCAAACTTGTCCGACAATTCTCAGAGATTTGTATCTGCATTTTTCCACCTGATATCATCATTGGCTGAAACATTTGTGTAGGGAAACTTTTTCTTTTTGCTATATTCTTTGTTCAGTATCTTTATTGCTTTCATAATTTTAACTTCCTATTTTCATTTGTTCGGCTGTCCTACAGATTTATATACATGGGTTTTGATATTGCCATGGAACAGCATAGCTGGTCCCACATCGGCTTCATCTTTTTCTCAATTGTATCCTTCAGCCAGTAGTGATAACCATAACCACTGACTTTTGTTCTTTTTCCGGGGTTTACTGAAGACAATTGTTGTTTTTCCTTAACTTGCTCCATGATTGTCTTAGTTATTCATTGGAGTTGCCAGGTATGCTTAAGCTCGTATCCATTAGTTGAACCCTAATTACAAAATCGAGTTCTTGATTATTAGGGTCTCTTTTAGCTGCCTTGTGCTTCCTACTTTTTTTTTAATATTTATATATACATATATATTGTATATATAAATGCATGTTGGCACAATACTTTTAAGGTTAAATTGCACATAAAAAAACTCTTACCCCACCCCACCTTCCCCGGGGCTCATGGTAATGTTTGGAAAAGGGCAAGATCCATTGTAAATAAGTGTTTTTTATGTGCAAGAACTAAGAAGGATCATTTGCTACAGCGAATTTGTTCATGAGGGGGGTCACGGTTTATAGGACTTTACACCTACATTTCATTTTTTTTGTTTTAATTTTTAAATCCACCTGCTTATTCTTTAGTACTCGTGTAATGGGATAATGCTCTCTTTTGGCGTTGTATATTAATAAAATAAATATTTTTGTTGTTATGCAGAGCGGCAAATGTATTTTCTTGTGCATATTTGGTGAATTTGGTTCGGCCTGCGCATCGAAAAATACCTTCAAAGCATCAGAAAGCACTGTGGTACAGCGGTAAGTTGAAAACCTAGTGGTTGTTTGAGCATTTACTTTTTCAGTGTTGATGGGATTCATGAATACTATATTAATGTGCATCATTAGGACTTCGAGGGGCTATGGCTTTTGCCCTGGCTCTGCAATCAGTTCATGATCTTCCAGAAGGGCATGGTCAGACGATATTCTCTGCAACCACTGCAATAGTTGTTCTGACAGTAAGCAGTCTGATTTGGTCTATGCAGAAGTTGCAAAGGACTTGCGTTTATTATACTTTAACACTTGGTTTCTCAGTTTATGCACTTTATCTGTTGATGGATGATTCTGTTTAGTAATTTCTAAGGTTACCTTTGTGACCTTGTGTTTTTTGATGATCATTTATGTACTTTTTGAGTTTGTTTAAAACCCTCATCTGTTAGGTTGCCGAAAGTTTTTTTTCTATATGTTAGTTTTCTTAAGTAGCTTGAATTTTTTGTAATGTAATAGGAGCCATTAGACTTTGCTTGATGATACCCATAGTTTGGAGTGTATACAGATCATATATTTTTTTTCATAAGTTTTCTAGTGGAGAACTATATAATACACAACTTTAAATGACCAAACTTGTTTGTAATGTGTTGTTGAGTGTTTTACTTTTCCAGCAGGAATATGTACTTCCTGGCTGTTACTTCTGTGATGTTTTCGGAAAATAATTTCTATAATGTTGAATTTCTAAAAAAGATTGAGGATACGTGCTAAAAGAATCAAAGATTCAAATGTAGGGAACAATGGTAAAGTTTGTTAGTTGAGCAAATATGTGCTACTGGGCCATCTTTATTCGTTAATTCTTTGATCTTCATAAACTTGAATTTTATAACCATTTTGTAGATATTTGAGCTAACTTTTGGGATTATTCTCTTACAATTTCACTTTTTGGGACAAGATTAATTTTCTAGGGGTTTCTTGTAGTTATTGGATCTCTTTTCTCATAATATCTTTTTCATTATCCAACAAAAAATATGTCTAGGAGTAGCCTAGCCAGTATGAGTTCGTGTCCTCAAAACGCTTTAGAACATCAGTCCTAAATCCTAACACCGAAATATGTGTGTGGTGGACTTTTTGATAGTTTTCTAGACAGATCTCCGTCTGTTGCTGACTTGAATTTATGTTTAGATTGAATATTTAAAGAAGAAGAATAGGGCAAGGAAGAAACAAAGAGCTTTCCTGAATTTGTTCTCTGTCCACACCACTTGACTTGATATATTTTAGGGCAAATTTTATATAAACACCCAAGGTTTACACGTTATATTTCAAATTAAGGACACAGGAAAAAAATTAAAAGGAAAAACAAGATCTTCATGAAAGCTTGCAACCCAGTGTACATTTTCAGGTCATTTGGCTTGATCTACTTGGTGTCGGCGGTCTATTAGTAATGACAATGTCTTTCCTCTTAAATTATGGTTATTTTTTATATGCTTCTTCCTATATTTTGCCTCTAACCTCATGATTATGTTGCAGGTTTTACTGATTGGAGGTTCAACGGGAACCATGCTGGGAACCTTACAAGTTGTAGGTGATGGGCATGATGGGCACTTAGGAGAAGTGAGTTTTTAAGATGACATTGCTGCTAGTTTTGTTTATTGAGTTCCCAAAATTAGCCATTAATTGACACCATTTCTGTATATATCACTTTAGCTTTATTCAGTTGTATTATTCTACAATACCAATTTTTGTGCTTTAGGGTTGTTAACGCTAAGATCCGTCCACGCGCTCAATCACCAAATGACGGGTCAATTCTTGTACAAAAACAGAAAATCACACTGAGGAGGCTGACAACTTGGGCCGCCGGGGGATAACTCCAGTGTGAGAATAAGTACAGGTCGGAGAAAAGGTTAACAATGGAGGCACAATGTAGCTTTAGTACCTATGTTAGACAAAGTGTCATTACCTGTGAATTAGGGTATAGCTGTGCATTTATAGCTGATCACACTTAACGTCCTGTCCCCTAAGGACTTCATATCAAGTCAGTTACCATACTTGGATAGAAGTCAATCTCCTTAAAAAGGAGAAGTCGAAGTCAATCCGGATTGTTCCCATAAAAGCAGGAAGTCATACAGAATCAAAACTATAGATTTCTTAAAAGTTAAGTCTCCTAACTAGAGTATACCGCCACGTGGGAAAATTCCACCACGTAGGATAGATCCCATTGAATTTAACTGGGCCACGAAATCATGTCCCAACATTGCCTCTAACTCTCTTGTTATAATAGACTTATAATAAGAGTACACAAATAAACAACGAGCCTTTTTTGCTGAAGCCAAACAACCCCTTCCATGCGACTTGTCAAACTAGACCACATTATCATCAATACCAGCCGTAGTTTGGGAAACGTGCGAACACGAAAGGTCACATCAAAAACCCATTCCTCCCAAAAAAAACCGCCATTCTCATTTCAAATCCAAAATCATCTAAAAGGCACCAATTTGTTTTCTCTCGCCCCTGCAACAACTTTCTCCGGTTAAACACCATCAAACCTTAACAAATTCCGATCAAAAATGCAAGACAACACCACTCAAGCTACCATCTCCACCACTCAACCCACTGTTGAACCCTTCTCATCTTCTACTCAACCCACAACTGAAATTGTCCCCACCGTCGCTACTATTACCCAAAACACAGAATCTCAACAATCCCAAAACACCGCCACCATCGCTCCCACCCCTCCATCCTCAACCACTCCATCACCTGCTCGAATTGATGGCTAAATCGCCAAAATGAAGATGCATGAGTACTCACCAGAGAAAGCCTATTCTCACAATAATACTCGATCCTCCATCTGTAAACAAGCCCTTCAAGAAAAACGCTAACAATACCTCATTCTTGAACAGTACGAACTTCGCGTACCAAAACTTCACGAGAAGATGTATCGTTGCCCAGATGGTTGGACCGCCGTCCCCTTTTACACACTAAAATATGGGGCTCGATTCCCCCTTTATGAGTTAGTCTCCACCTTACTTGGTTCCGTCGAAATTGGGTTCGCACAACTAGTGCCGAACTCCTACATCCACCTCATCTGCTTCATTACTTTCTGTCACTAATGCGGTGTCCAACCCTCCGTTGATTTATTTTTTGCTCTATTCACCCTGAGTCGATCCAAAGAACCAGGATTCTGCCAGCTAAACAAACAACCGAACAAACGAATCTGGATAAAAAACCCCTTCAGCAACAAGGGGTGGCATTCACACTGGATCTACATCAAAGGCCCAGACACCCACCTTCTCCCGAGTTGGGTCGAACGCTCAAGGGCCAACTTTGTATTCAACAAGTTCCCCAAGGATCGATGAATTCAGGTCCTTTGCCAAATTCCTATAGAAGAATGGAGCATGAGCCTAGTAGCCGACGAGTCCTGGCTACACAACCATAAACGTAAGTTCCGAACCCACTACCTTCCTATAAAACACATTTATTATTTTCTAACTTTCATCCATTTACAGTGTGCCTTCTCAAACCGACAACCACCACTGAGGTTGACCAATCATCTGTTGCTGCAACATGTCCCGAAACAACAGACTCGTCCAAAAAGACAACTCCCCAATCGAACCAGCTAACCGAAACCAATCTTCTCGATGCCGGAACTTCCTCCCATCAAAACAAAACCAACCACCATCATCCCGACCCCTTCACTGGAAAAAGCCCCTTAGAAATGACAATTGAAGAAAGGAACACCGTACTTAAAAAGAAACAAAGGTTAGTAAAGGCATCCACCAAAAAAACTCCTGTCGAACCGTCTCAAACTATTTCTCCAGAACCGGTCAAATCCCTGAACCCAAAACTATTCAACTTGCCGAACCCGAACCTACCCCCTAATCACCGAACCCATACAAATCCAAGAAAAATGAAAAGAACATGAAGGGCCGTCTTCTAAACCGCCCGCCAAAAAACCCTATATTGAATTGACCTTCGAACCTCAACCACAACAAACAACTCACTAAACAACTGGACCTCCGCCCAAGCACGAGAGGCTTTTGCCTTGATGACTATATGGCCGGAGGACCCAACAAGCTTCCCCTTCAACCTTTATGAAAACTTCGCTCTTCCTCACGACGACGATAGATTCGACGAGCTCACCCCCCAACAATTAATCTGCGCCAACGCCATGCATTAGGGTCGGGTAAATACAACCATTCATCATACTCTTCTCGAATAACTTTTTATTATATTCTAAGATACTTTTTATTCCAGGCCAATGCCACTCTTGTTCGAACCCTTCGTCGACTGTCCAAAATAACTGCCAAAGAAGAAGATCTGGAGGCCGAAATCGCCCGCCTTCAGCTCAGAGTTCAAGTCGCGATGTCCGACCTTGAAAAGGGAACGAAGTCTTTACGCGAACACTACTTTCTACTGCCAGGAGCGGACAGGCGAGCTGAAGGAAGTAAAATGGAAGTTCTCCCAACTAACCGAACAAAATAAACAACTCTTGGTAGATTGAGCCGACATGAAGGAAAAGAACAAAAGATTGAAGAAGGCCGTGACTACCTTCCAGAGTCGGGTAAAGGATATGCACAAAAAGATGATGAACTTGTCAGGGCCGGCGACGCATTGAAGAAGGAATATGCTGAACTTAAAAGCCAAGGCCTTCCTATGACTGAAGCTGCCTGACAAGAAGTCATCGATTAATATAAAAGGTACTCCGAGCTGATTAAGGCTATAATAACCCAGTTTGGCGACGGTTTCCAAAGCTCAGGGGTGAAGGATAAGGCCAAATTGTTAGCAGTTGGGCTCGACCACAACATTCTTGACTACGGTTAACCATTACTTGTACTTCATATTGTTTCTCTTCTATTGGACTTGTAAATGCGCATTCAATGAATTAAAATATACCTTTTTGAATATAGGATGTAAATGACAAACTAACTTTATTGATGAATTGATAAGTTTACGTGGCTGCAAAAAATAAAACAACATAAATTACTGATAATACTTCCGAAGTCTTTCGACATATCAAGTATTTTTTATCTTTGAACCAGCCATACCTCGAAGTTGATAAGTACCAGGCTTTGGGACACCAATAACTTCATAAAGACCCTCCTAGTTAGGCATAAGTTTTCCTGTATTCTGAGGGGTAGAAGCTTCAGCCTCCCGTAGCATTGGATCATCGACCTCAAACCTCCTAAGTTTAACACTTCGATTGTAGTGTCGAGCAGTCTTGCGCTGATAGATTGCTAACCGTACTAATGCTGACTGTCGAACCTCCTCTAACAGTTCCAGATTAAGCCGAAGCCGCTCGTTGTTGTACAACTCCTTATACTGACTAGCTAGCCTAAAGAGAGGGAGACCTGATCTGTACTGGAATGAGGGCATTAGTCCCATAAGTCAACCTGACCGGCGAATCTCCTGTTGTTGTCCGAGGAGTAGTCCGATATGCCCACAGAACAATAAGCATCTCTTCTGGCCAACTTCCTTTAGTTTTGTCCAACTTCCTTTTGATACCATTAAGAAGTGTTCGATTCGTAACCTCCACCTGACAGGTCATTCCTACAGTTCTGCTAATGGCACAGAATACAAGGACATGTCATTCCTACAGTTCTACTAGGATGAAGGTATCACCAGGCACTTCTCAATCAAAAGAACTCCAGAGCAAAATGGGGTTGCCGAGAGGATGAACAGAACTCTATTGGAACATGCCAGATGTACAAGGTTGAATGCAGGATTGCCCAAGAGTTTCTGGGCTGAGGCAATCCCCACAGCGTGTTATCTGATAAATCGATCTCCTTCAGCTGGAATTGATTACAAAATCCACGAAGTGGTATGGAGTGGGAAACCAGTTGATTTTTCTGTGATGAAAATCTTTGGTTGTTCAACTTATGTTCATCTGCCAGTCGAAGAGCGATAGTCCAAACTTGATCTAAGGTCAAAAAAGTGTATTTTCCTTGGATATGAAGATGGAGTCGAGGGATACAAGTTATGGAATCCATTATCCAAGAAGAAGGTTGTCAGCAGAGATGTGGTGTTCAATGTGAAACACATGCTGAACAAGTCCGAGAATGAAGAATTTGCAGCAGGTGAGTTGCAGAAACACTCAGTTGAGGTGGAGCTTCCTGAAGAGATTGAAGATGATCATCCTTCAGATCCCCAAGAGAGGTCTTATAATCTTGTTAGAGACCGGGAAAGGCGAGTCAACAAATCAGTGCAGAGATATGGGTTTGAAGACATGGTTGCCTTTGCCTTAATTGCTGGTAGTGGAGATCCAACTAGCTATCAGGATGCTATTCAGTTCGAGGATAATGATAAATGGGCGATAGCGATGGTAGAAGAGATGGAGTCTTTACAAAAGAACCAGACTTGGGAGTTGGTTCAACTTCCAAAAGGATCGAAGGCTATAGGATGCAAGTGGGTGTTTAAGAAAAAGGAAGCTCGGTCTGATAAAGAAGGTGAAATATTCAAGGCCAGGTTAGTGGCAAAGGGATTCTCTCAGAGAGAGGGAATCGACTACAATGAGATCTTCTTACCAGTTGTGAAACACACATCGATTCGGTTGATCTTATCTATTGTAACATCACAGGATATGGAGTTAGAGCAGCTTGATGTGAAAACAGCTTTTCTCCATGGTGATTTAGAAGAAAAGATCTACATGAAGCCGCCTGAGGGGTTTATTGAACCAGGGAAAGAGGGCTTAGTTTGCAGTTTGAAAAAGTCTCTCTATGGTTTGAAGTAGTCCCCAAGACGGTGGTACATGAAGTTTGACAACTTCATGGTGGCTCATGGTTACTCTCGTTCGGAGTATGATCATGTGTATTTCAAATCCCTTGATGATGTCTCTCTAGTATTGTTGACGTTATATGTCGATGACATGTTGATAGTAGGAAAGAGGAAGTCAGATATTCTTCAGCTGAAGAATTTGTTGAGTAGTGAATTTGACATGAAGGATCTTGGGTCAGCCAAGAAGATCCTAGGTATGGAAATTCACAGGGATCGTCAAGCAAGAAAGTTGTGGCCAACTCAGAAAGGATATGTGCAGAAGGTCTTGGAGAGGTTTAATATGAACAATGTTAAACCAGTTAGCACTCCGTTGGCAACACATTTCAGGTTGTCTTCATAGTTGAGCCCACAGACAGAGGATGAGGTGGAGTATATGTCCAAAGTACCGTATTCAAATGCGGTGGGTTGTCTCATGTACGCCATGATATGTACAAGGCCAGACATCTCAAATGCAGTCAGTGTGGTTAGCAGGTATATGGCAAATCCAGGTAAAGAGCATTGGAATGTTGTAAAATGGATTTTTCGTTATCTAGCTAGTACAACCAATTATGGTCTTATGTTTGATCGTGATACCGCAAGAGGTGAGGTTACAGGGTTTGTTGATTCGGATTATGCTGGAGACCTAGATGCAAGGAGATCTACGACAGGGTTTGTATACACTTTTTGTGGAGGATGTATATGTTGGAGGTCAGGGTTGCAGTCTACGGTATAATTATCAACAACAGAGGCTGAGTATATGGCATTGACAGAGGCAAGCAAGGAGGCTTTGTGGCTTAAGGGACTAATTGAAGAACTAGGTTTCAAGCAGGGCAGCATCCAAATTCAGTGTGATAGTCAAAATGCAATTCATTTAGCAAAGAACCAGGTGTTCCATGCCAGAACCAAACATATAGATGTTCGGTATCACAAGAGTCGTAAGTGGCTGAACAATGGTGACATTGCAGTTCGCAAAGTTCACACAAAGGAGAATGCCGCAGATATGCTCACAAAGTCAGTTACAACAGAAAAGTTCAAGTACTGCTTGGACTTAATTCATTTCGTCGAATGTTGAGTTCGTGGTGAAGTGTCCAAGGAGAGTGATACGAAGTTCACAATATTTGAAAAATGGAAGCCAAGGTGGAGATTATTGAAAGTTGTCTTGCATTAGCCTTCCCCAAATTCTCTTCCCCTTAGACGTTGGAATTTATCCTTCCCCAAATTCTCCCCCTCAGACTTTGGAATTTAGCCTTCCCCATTTCTTGTTCTCCTCTTCAGATTTCTCCTATAAAAGGGAGCTTAGGCTCCTCATTTCAACACACCACAACAACAAGGAGCTTAGTGAATCAAAGAGAGTTAGAGAGTGAGAAGCTCAGTTAGAGCATTCTGAGAGTAAGGGTGTAGAGAGAAATAAACAGTTAGTTTATTTCTTAGTTGAGAGTTTGTAATCTCTATATTATTTTCATAATGAATTTCTGAGATCTCTCCCCGTGATTTTTCCCAGTTGGGTTTCCACGTAAATTTATGGTGTTATTATTTTATATCTCATACAGTAGTGTGTTTGTATTTATCTTAGTGTATTTGTGTGAGCCTGATTTCTCAACAAGGTCGTACCAAAAAAAGGACGCAAAAAAGGAGGATGAACAAAATTGTTTATATAATTATAGTATGGATACACACTTAAAAATGTGAAAAAGTATAATTTTTAATTGTATTTGTTCATTTTAACTTCCATATTCTTTCTTTTTTTTGGTTATTTCCATCTTATTTGGTATCGTCTATCATTTATATAATGGAGTTCATCATGCTTGCTGGTGGGGATTGGATTAGGGATTATAACTAGATGGGGGAAGAATTAAGGATGACGAGGGAAACGAATACACTCAAATGATCTATCTGTTAGTTCTGTCTTCTCATGATCCCATTACAATCATATATACTAGCCTAATAAGTTTCCTCAACCAAATAAAACTCTAATATGTTAACAACGTTAACAACTATATCTAATATGATAACTACTAAAATTACAAATCAAAATAAATTAAAGTTAATATTTTAGAATATTCTATTTGCTGGACTCTTCGGCATGGGTTTCCCAAGTATTTTCTATTGGTCCAACCATGTCTTGGAGGCTCTTCATGCATTGGTTCTCTCTATCCAAAAGAACTTGATATTTAGATTTGAAGAATAGCTAAAATTCAATTGAAAGAAAAGATAAATTGAACAAACAAGGAATTCTTTTTGAGCTTCAAAGTTGGCATGTCAGTAAGAGTTTAGTTAGTATTGTCCTTGATAAAACACATTACATGTTGGCACGCCATGTTCTGCATCCTGTTCTTGAAACCTTTTACTCCATGGTTCAAAGTATCGGCCTTTACACTGAAATATTGGCGTATCGGATAGGTATTAGTCAATGCCGAACCACAATCTTGACACGAGTCGTAGAATTAGGAATTGTTCGTGTAAAGGGTAATTTTCGGTGAAATTTTGGCAATTTGGTGTAACATAATAGTTTTGGACCAAATACAGGAGAAATCACTGCGTAAAGGGGAGAAACGCTACAAGAAAAAAAAAGTAAAAAATCAAACACGCTGAAAGCTATACAGGGAGACGATAAAAAAAAACAAATATTTCTCTATAAATTATACTTTGTTCCTATATAATACCTAATCAATTATTCCTTACAAAAATTGAAAAAATATTCTACTTAAAATATAATTAGTTAAGTCAAATTGTACCTATATGACACCTAGTTAAGTATATTAAAAAAATGTACTTAATATATAATTAGTTAAAGTTAAATTGTACTTAACTTACAATTAAATCATACCTATCTAGTACCTAGTCAAGAACAACTTGAAAAAAAATTACACTTAAAATATGAAGTTAAATCAACTTAAATTTTGTAAAACATTTGTACTCAACCATTTGAGCTATAACACGTAAAATTGATTAAATTTTATGAGATGTCTGTTTTATCATTTGGACAATGCTTGCACTAGATAGTGTCTTTTGTGAGATTAATTGATTCATTTTGTTGTTCTTATTATTTAAATTTTTTTATAACTATGTAAAAAAAAATTGAAGCTAGTAAATAGCTAACAGTGCGTATCGCGTGAAACCGAGTAAAAAAAAGGCCTTCCGAAAAATAGTTCGCTACCGGACTTTGAACCATGGTCTGCTCCCTGGGAGGATTTTGCTGGGTTCAAGTGGTAAACAAAGGACATTGTAATCTCTGAGTCTCTATAAACGTGCCAACAAAAAAAGTCACTAAATTCCTCTTGGTAACAAGCAACTTTGTGTTAGGATAAATACCCCTTCCAGTATCAATCATGAGATAACACACTTATCCTACACAATTTACTCTTGTTTGGAATAAGTTAGCCCGATATAGTTGTGAATCATCTTTCAATCGCCAAAGGACTGCTTAACTAGTATCAGCTTGAGCATCGAAAGCATTAGAATTTCACTCCTTATCCTCGTGTGTTTGGATCATTTTGCCTCGTAGAAAACATCATGTGGATCAGACATGTCTAACACCACTGTGGAACAAAATAAAATGTTGAGTGCGAAATGTCAAAATTTTAATTACGGCGTATAAAGTGTTTTTCTGTTCAAACTAGGAGGGTGCAAAGTGTCTTTTTAACTCGTGAGACTATGCAAAGTCACTTTAACTCCTTAACTTTGTAAGATATCCCTGGGAAACCACTCTACTATATTTGACCTTCTGTTTCCTCTTCTTTATTATTCAATTGAATCTTTCACTGATAACTAGAACACGATGCTTTAGGTTTCGCAAATGGAAATTCTTAAATTTACTTTTTCAACTGTTTCGAGCCTAGGATTCTTAAGTTAGACATTCTTTTCATCATGGTGTTGGATAAAATTAGTACGGACTAACAATAGCACGGAACTAATATGATTCACTTATTAAGTTTTTTGTAAGGAATTCGTTCACTGATCCTGAATATGCATTGTACACTAAAAAACACTATAGGTTTAACTTTTATTACTTAAAGGTGAGTGACGATGTTGTTTAAAATATGTATTGTGCCGCATCTATACACACACCTTTCTCCTAATTTTGTTCAGTCAACGGTACTTTATTCCGGTAGCAAGCTCTTCATAACATAGTAGCCTAATTCGTTATTTCCTTGATTATGGAATCTCAAAATGCACCCTTTTTCAATTTTAAGGTTTATAAAGCCTTGATGATGTTAAAGCTAGGATTGCAAGGGTTTATTTGTTTAACTTGTCATCTTCTTTGGATATTAGTAGTATTTATGAAAGAAGAGAAAGCTTAATACTTTGATTTCATTTGGTTTCAGAGCTTCGAAGAACACAATGGCTACGTAGCTCCTTCTTATGATGGGGAATCATCATCAGGTAACAGGCTCAAGATGAAACTAAAAGAATTTCATAAAAGGTACCAATTTCGACCTTAGCTAGAACCATCACATATTTGGTTTAGTAGTGTATAATCTTTTAAAAAATTTCACTACAGCACCGCATCATTTACAGCACTGGATAGAAACTACCTTACACCGTTCTTTACAACTCAAAGTGGAGAGGATGACGAACAAGGTAATATAAATGCTTAGCATGTAAATATCTTACTATAAGTTGTTTAAATATTGATACCTACAGGTTTCAAAAACATTTACTATGCATTAACACTTGATGATCATTGACTTGCTAGGGCTCCTCCATGGGGGAGGTAGGACCAGTTTTGATGGCTTCTATTAACTGATCTGGTAAAGATTTAGTAGGCTGTGTTCTGATGAAACTTGAATCCTTTTCCATTCAGGATTTGGGTTTCCTATTTCAACAAGGTTTTGGCTATTTAATTGGGGTTTCAGGGTCTCTTTATAGAACATTACAAGATTTAGAGAGAATGGAATATCTTTGGAATGAGAACGACTAGGATTTTAAAGGTGCTTGAAAGGGTTGACTAAGAGTTTTGAGATTGACTTTAGCTTAAAAATGCAAAGGTAAAAAACTAGGAACAAGCAAATCTTCAAGCTCATCGGACGCAGCATCCAAATCCTAATCTGCATCATCATCAACAATATTGTGGGATTCCTCCACAGCTGCAATTTGAACCGATATCATCCCCGTCATCAATAGTACTAGACTGAATTCCTACTTGACCCTTCGTCAATAGTACTAGATGACTTGACACAACCTGCCCATCAGCAACTTGACCCGGAAAGGATCCAAATTATTCAGAACTTCCGAAATAGACTTGATTACTTGCATGAAATTCTCGCTTTTAAAAATTTCATTCATGACAACAGTTCTAAAACACTGATGAATTTTGTTCATCAATACTTCTAAACACACATCCTCAGTGGCGAAGCCACATTAGAGAATATGCCCAATTGACCCCACTTGGAAAAAAAATTCTTTTATAATATATGATAAATTTAGAAGAAATTTAAGTGTAATGAATAAATTGACCCCACTGAAATTTTATAAATTTTTTAATATACGGGGTCAAATTTATTTTTTTATAATTTTCTCAATTCCATATTACTTCTACCCCTTTATGTTGTGTTACTCGGACTCGCCCATTTTTGGTGAAGTACCCGTGTCGACACGACACGGGTACGGGTGCGGGATTCGTACGGGATACGCCACAGAAATCCGGATACGGTTCTTTTAAAAGAATAAGAAGAGTCGCGAGAGGAGGAAGAGAATAGACGCTGTCGTAACCCAAAGGAGAGTAGGAAGAAGAGAAGAGCCGTCTGATATGAGGAAGAGAAGAGCCGCCTGTGACATATCTGTTATGAGGAAAAAGAAGATTCGCGAGAGGAGGAAGAGATCAGATTTGTATTTAAAATATCTCATGGTAAATTACAGTTAGGTACCCTATAATTTTTAAATTTTTTTAATTTAGTCTCCCAAGTTTTTTTAAAGTTCAAAATAGCTCCTGAAAAATTACATATCAGTCCCTTCAGTTTTTTTTTTCATTTCTGCCCCTATATCTTTATATTTTTGCACTTCAATCCCAAGAGCAAAAAAAACTTGGTGATATCATTAGAAACATTATTGTTAAAAAATCATAACATACCGTATCCCCGCACCCGTGTCCAAATTCGGATCCATATCCGTGTATCCTCTATTTTTTGACTTTACGTATCCGACACCTAGATTCGTACTCGCACCTGACACCCGCAACCGAGTCCGAGTAACACAGCCTTTATGTATGCATCTTCTTCTAATATTTTTAAAATTAATAATAATCTAATTTATATTATTTTTATAAGATAAGAAATTTAAATATTTATTAACAAATTTGTGATTAGAAAGGCGTATTAGAGGTCAATAAAGGGTGTGTGTATATATATATTACTTGTTATATTAACAATATTGTAACCAAATACATATTTTACATATGCAACCGGCCAAAAAGCACAAAATTATCTAAAAAAATTGGATCTGATTTGCTTGAAACCCCGCCAAATATTTATAGCAAAGACAATATTTTGACCCCACTTAGTAAAAATTTTGGGTTCGCCACTGCACATCCTTCCTAGCCTCACTAGTAGAAACCATTTATCTCCTCCCGAAATTTACCAAAAGGAGATTTTCGATGCCTAAAATCCTCAGACGTAGGCACCACTGCCTTCTCTTTTAGCTTAAATTTTTTTGCCTCCTTTTGTGCCTTCTTCTATACCTTGTCCTATGACTTATGATGTTCTTAACCTTTATGCTCCTTTCCCATGTTTATAATCCTTCTCTTCATTCTAATAGTTGTAATAATGTAATGGTGGATGATTCTTTATAGGCTCTACTTGGGAAAGGAATTTTGTCAATTCCTTTATATGCTAAGCTTGTTTCTTCCATATCAAATGGTCAAAGGAAAAGATGGGTTAAGGGAGAAATCTTGGTCATTAACTTGATGATGGCCAAAGACCCTTTGGTGGTATTGGATAGGATCATAGTTGTCACGTCGCCTCGACAAGGCATGGTGGTAGATGACCGCCAAGATGCCTAGGCGATAAGGCGCCCACCATGGCGTCTGTATGGCGACAAGTCGTTTACAGTGTACAATTTATACATTATTTATTTTTCTTTAAAAGGACATTAAACAATGAAATTTTATATACATTAAAACTCAAAACATAGTTACTAACAATATGGAATGCCATTAACACACAATTATGTCAGCTATTTTTTTAAAAAAATTACAGGAACCTAACTAAAACACAAATATACAAACATGGTGAAATTTGTAAAGTACAAAACTTAAGGGTTGAACTTAATAGAATACCAAACTATGAGGGACTAAAATGAAATTTTCCCTAAATGATAAGATCAGAATTATGTACGATTGTACATTAAGAGAAATTGGGGAGGCAGTCGAAGCGAAGAAAAAAAAAATTGCGATCGGCAGAAGAAAAAGTTGCAAAAATTGGGAAGCGTTTTGTTGCTGTGTGTCGTGTGCATGGCTACTGCTGCGTGATTGTTGCAAGGCTACTGCTGCTACGTGATGTTGCTGCTACAAGTCGAAGTTGTGGATGCTGGTTAGGGTTTCTTCTCTATTTTTTTTAATCGCGTCGCATAAGACTTTTGAGTTATCTTCTCTCGTTCTTTGAATTCCATGGGTTATAGGTGAAGTTCATGGGTCATGGGTCATGTGTGAAGTCCTTGGTCCACGCGTTGCCTTGGCGACGACTTGTGGACGTCTAGCTTCCAAGGCGAGTGCAAGGCAACCTCCCCAAAAGGCCAGCATCGTCTTGCTACTTCTTGTTGCGCCAGGACGCCTAGGCGACGCCGTGACAACTATGAATAGAATGGGGATTAGGTTGGTTAGTCCAACGGTGAATGATGCCAAGGTGCAAGTCAAGTCTAAGTCAGTTGGGGGTGGCACTAAGAAGAAAAGAAATCAGAGTAAAGAGTTGCAATGACTTCATTTGTCAGTGAATTATGGGAAAAGTTATGTGAAAGCCACTATAACATAAATATAGTGATAGGTGTCATTCTAAATTATAATACCTGAAAATATAAGTATTTGGTGTAGTTGATGAAATTGGAGGGAAGCTGTATTGGAGGGGAGTTATCATATTGGAGGTGAGTGATGAGGAGCAATTTAGGGAATTAAGGGATTATCTATTAAATAATTTTTATTATCATTTAGAGATCGTCATCGTAATTATTATTTATGTTGGGAAGATTATTCTATAATTTTATTTATAGTTGATTTGTTTTTTTTAAATAAGAAAAGTTACCTTTGTATTGGGATTTTACTTTTTTTCAAGTTTATGGTTATTAAAACTATGCAAGTGAAGACCGCTGGGTTTAATCCCCAAGTAGAATGCCTCACCAAGGGAGAGGAGAAATAGACTTAGCTAAGTTTACATAAATCTAAGGGAAGACACTGTTGGTTGAACTTTTGCTTAAGGGTGGGTGGGTGGCGCGTCTGGCTTGGATCGGAAATGTAGCCATTATTTCTCGCTTGAGAGGGGTAAGTTATCCAGGCTGTTTGCTTTCGGTTAAACAACATTTCCCATTTGATAGAGTAGAAACTGCTGTTACTTAAACATCTACTTGATTTGATACCTCTGTTTCACAAGCCGATTTCCCAGATGATAAGTCGGGCATTCCCGGCCCATCAAGCGAAACCAGTGGTTTCTTGGTCACGACCAACTAAAGCTAAAGTTCAATGAAGAGCTTTTTCCACGGGGTAGTCAATATAAACAGAAAATTTGATTATGTTAATTGATATATTGATTTCAAGCCTTGTGCCTTTCGTGGCCTTTCCAACATATTCTCCATACTTGTCCTGCATCAAATTTTCTGGCCTACCAAATTTTGTGGCCTACGTTTGTCGAAGTAAGCTAAAAAATCAACGTCACGAAAATTGTCAAGAAAGGAAAAAAATATTCATTTTATAGTACTCATGGAGGAGGAAGAGGAATTGGAATGGGAAAAGTGAATATGAAACTTGGTACTTTTATGCAACTAATGAGTCCTTTAAAGCACTTAACTCTTTGAGCCTATTTGATTGAACAAAGACTTGTACCGGCTGTTGCTCAAGAGATTGTGATATAGTACCACCCTTACACACCTATTCACGAAAAAGGTGGAGAAAACATGATGATGGTAGAAATCAATTTCTTGACCCAGTCCAATTTGGCCAGTTGTTGGGGCTACAAGTTCAATATCCTGAAGAAGTGGTTCAAGTCCTGCCATAAAGCATCCCAAGACCTCCACCACTCCACTCAAGCCACTTCAACAACTATTTCCTACTTTCTAGGAGTTTATTTCAGTTTGCTAGCTAAGAATACTCTGGATGTTTAGTATAAATTCCCATATAATTTGTTTTAGAAAGGCATATCAGATTATTGATATTGTTATGTTTAGGAGCTTTGTCCTCCATACGGACAAGTTTATTGGTTGTAATTGTGTTTAAGATTCTTGCATGAATTGCTGCCACTATAAGTTTTATCTCTTCCACTCTATTCTGCTCTTTAACCCCAGCCCCTATCATTTTGGTATCAGAGCACGTTGATCCATCATGGTTAACACTAGATCATCTAACCTCCAAAATGAACCCGCTAACCCAAACTCCACTCCACCAGACAACCCAAATCCTAATAACATTACCCAACAATTATTAGCTATTACTTCCAAATTGAACACCTTAGATTCTTTAGCAGCTAATGTCGCAGCTCTCAAAGTCCCACTCGCGGAAAACAGTACCGGTGGATAAAGAAATTCCCTTGGGGCCACATGAGAAGGGAAGGACGACTTGGTCAGAGGGAGATGACGATGACATAGAGAATCCTTGGTGGTTTAGGAGTCCTTCACGGCGCCCTCATACGAAGATGGAATTTCGAAAGTATGAAGGTGGAGATCCTCGTGGGTGGATCCTAAAAGCAGAAAAATATTTTCGATTACTCCAGAGGAACTTAAAGTCGCAGTGCTGCCATGTATTTGGAAGGTGATGCTCTCGACTTATTCGCTTGGATTAACCGTGAGCGACCTTGTTATACTGGGAGGAACTAGTCAAAGCGTTGCAGGAAAACTATAGCCCGACAGAGTTCCAAAATCCTGATGAACATCTCTGCAGCATACGACAGACTAGATTTGTTCAAGAATACTGTCAATAATACTCCAAGAGATCATCACGAGTCACAAATTGGCCAGACCATTTCTTATTGGGTGTATTTTTAAATGGACTGAAAGAGGAGCTGAAGGCTAATGTTAGGATTCATAAGCCCAAAATAGTCTACAAAGCCATGCGTTTAGCTCTTGAATTTGAGACCAAACTAGGCCCAAATCACAGCACCAGAGGGCCCAATTGGACCACATCCAGCCGACCCACACTATCCCAAGCTTCATTCGCACAAGCTCCTCAACATCGCAATAACCCATATTCAACATCAGTTGCTCGCGATCAAACCACGCAACAATTTTTCGGCCACCCAAGCGACGACCCAACCCTTACAATTCCGACCATGGGAAGCAGAAAGACAGAACCGAATGGCCAAGGGCCCCTGTTTCTGGTGTAACGAAAAATTTGCTCTGGGACACCGATGCAAAGAAACGAGCTTCTCTCTAATGGAGCTCACGGACGATGAACTTCCAGCCAGCGTGGAAGAAGAAAATGCCAACAATAGCGAACCACTAGTGGCAGACTTGGCTGAAATTTCGTTTCATGCTATCTTAGGCAAATCTTCAGGCACCACAATGAAGCTTCTGGGTACTATCCAAAGACGCCAAGTTCTGATTTTGATTGATAGCGGATCAACCCATAATTTCATTTCAGAGAAGATAGTTAAAGAAGTTGCACTGCCCGTCCAAAATATTCCTTCTTTTTGGAGTTCAAATTGGTAACGTGGACGTGATTAAATGCAATAGCATTTGTCGAGATGTTACGGTACAGCTTCCTGGGTTGACAATCACCCAAGATTACTACCCGTTCGCAATTGGTGGTGCTGATCTGGTTCTGGGTATCAAATGGCTTGCCTCCTTAAATACAATACAAGCCGATTGGAACAAGATGTTCCTAATTTTCCATCTGAACGACAAGCGATATAAGCTCCAGGGAGTCCCACACAAAACACAAGCAAAAGCCTCCTTTCAGTATTTTTCAACAGAGAGCGAAATATCAGGTACTAAGCCTATCCCAAATCCTGAAATTTAAAATTTACTTAACAATTTTGAATCTGTTTTTAAGGAACCCAATACCCTACCTCCCTTTCGGACCCACACCCACAATATACCGTTACTCCCAAATTCAAAACCCCCAAATATCAGACCTTACTGACACCCTTACTTTCAAAAATCTGAAATTGTAAATCAAGTTTCTGAGTTATTACGTTTAGGATTTGTTCGCCTTAGTACCAACCCTTTTTCCAGTCCAGTCCTTTTAATCAAGAAAAAGGATAACACTTGGCGTATGTGTGTCGATTACCGAAGCCTCAACAAGATTACCATCCCTGATAAATACCCCATACCCAACATTGATGAGCTTCTCGATGAATTACACGGTGCCACTATTTTTTCCAAAATTGACCTGAGATCGGGTTATCACCAAATGCGGGTCAATCCTGTTGACATTCCTAAAACGGCTTTTCGAACCCATTCTGGCCATTACGAGTTTATTGTCATGTGGTTTGGTCTAACAAATGCCCCTTCTACCTTCCAATCTGCTATGAATGATCTTTTCAAACCCTATCACCCTTCAACTTCTCCGGGACAACCAATTTTTTGCTAAAGCTTCTAAATGCTTGTTTGGCGAAATTCAAATATCTTTTTTGGGTCACGTAGTATCAACTAAGGGTGTTGCAGTAGATCCAGAGAAAATCCAAGCAGTTCTAGATTGGCCCATACCCACCAACGTGAAAGAGTTGCGAGGGTTCTTGGGACTAACTGGTTATTACCGCAAGTTCGTGCGGAATTATGGGGTTCTTGCAAGGCCATTAACATATCTCACCCGGAAAATGGCTTCCACTGATCACCTGTGGCTGAGGCAACTTTCCAAAAGCTCAATCAAGTACTGACTTCAGTTCCTGTTATGCGTTTACCAGATTTTAGTCAACCCTTCACAGTGGAATGTGACACATCTTCTGATGGAATCGGCGCCATACTTATCCAATCTGACCATCCGATTAGTAAGGGATTTTCTTTCTCTAATCGTTTGAAATCTACTTCTTATCGGGAATTGTTAGCTCTTGTACTCGCCCTACAAAAGTGGCGGCATTACTTGTTGGGACATAACTTCTTTGTCAAAACAGACCATTTTAGCCTCAAATACCTTTTGGAACAACGGGTTACAACGAACGAGCAGCAGAGGCTCCTTATGAAGTTGATTCCATTTGACTTTTCAATCATTTACAAAGCTGGAAGAGAAAATAAAGGGGTTGATGCACTTTCCAGGTGTCCACAACATACTGACTTTTTGGCTTTGGCCCTTCCTGTTTCATTGGATTTTTGGATTTGCAGGAAGCTCTTCAAGTGGATCTATACACGAGAAATAATAGCTTCCCTTTCCCAGGATTCTAATTCTTATCTAGCTTTTCAGGTGGTGGATAAAAGCTTTACTTCAAGAATCGTTTAGTGGTCCCTGACAACGCTCCTCTTAAACAAAAGCTTTTGTCTGAATCACATGACTCATTAGTTGCAGGGCACAGGGGATATTTGAACACTTTGAAACGCCTTTCTGCCAACTTTTTCTGGCCGGGTACGAAGCATGATGTCAGGATTGTTGTTCAAAATTGCTTAACTTGTCAACAAAACAAATACCAAGCCTTGGCACCTGCTGGTCTTTTGCAACCCCTATTTATACCTGCAAGAATATGGGAAGATATCTCACTAGATTTCATCGTCGGCCTTCCAAAATCAGGCGGGTTTGATAACCATACTGGTGGTAGTGGATCGCCTCAGCAAATACTCGCATTTTCTTCCCTTATCCCATCCATTTACTGCAAAAACAGTTGCTAATATTTTTTGCAGAGAGATAGTACGCCTCCATGGCATCCCCAGATCAATACTTTGGGACAGGGATGTCATATTTCTCGGTGCTTTTTGGCAGACACTTTTCAAATCCAATAACACTAGTTTTTGAATGGGCACCTCTTACCACCCTCGATCTGATGGCCAAACAGAGGTGGTTAACCGATGTCTGGAAGCTTATCTGCGGTGTTTTGCACATGAATAGCCTCGTGCTTGGCATAAGTTTCTTCCTTGGGCAGAATACTCCTTCAAATTTCATACTTCCACAGGAACTACCCCTTTCAAGATTGTCTGTGGGAGAGACCTACCAGCACTTCATCCATTTATTCCAGGTGAAACACACATTGCAGCACTTGAGGAACTTCTTATTACTCGCAATGAGATGCTGAAACTTTAAGAGCTAATCTCTTAAAGGCCCAATCCCGAATGAAGGCACAGGCTGATTCCAAGAGACGTGAGTTGAGTTTCAATGTCGGTGATTTTGTCTTTTTACGAGTTCAACCCTACCGCCAACACTCTCTTGCTAAGAGAAGGTATGAGAAACTCTCCTCCCGATTTTTTGGCCCTTACAAAATCATTCGACGTGTGGGACCAGTAGCTTATGAATTAGAACTTCCTACTTCCTCCCAAGTACATCCCATCTTTCATGTTTCATTACTACGCCGGGCTATGGGACAAGTTCCAGCTTCACCACCAGCACCACTTCCCATTACTTCTGCCTGGGAAATCAATTTTACTCCTGCCAAAGTGTTAGCTCATCGTTGGGTAAGAGACGGAGGTGTCCTTACTTTAGAGCTGTTGGTTCAATGGGAAAGTCGTCCTCTTGAAGAAGCTAGCTGGGAGGATTATGACCTTGCTAGCCAATTTCCTTTTTTTTCGCCTTGAGGACAAGGCGAGTTTCCAGGAGGGATGTACTGATACAGTACCACCCTTAGGCACCTATTCACGAAAAAGGTGGAGAAAACATGATGATGGTAGAAATCAGTTTCTTGACCCAGTCCAATTTGGCCAGTTGTTGGGACTACAAGTTCAATTTCCTGAAGAAGTGGTTCAAGTCCTGCCATAAAGCATCCCACGACCTCCACCACTCCACTCAAGCCTCTTCAACAACTATCTCCTACTTTCTAGGAGTTTATTTCAGTTTGTTAGCTAAGAATACTCTGGATGTTTAGTATAAATACTCTGGATGTTTTAGAAAGGCATATCAGATTATTGCTATTGTTATCTTTAGGAGCTTTGTCCTCTCCATACGGACAAGTTTATTGGTTGTAATTGTGTATAAGATTCTTGCATGAATTGCTGCCAATATAAGTTTTATCTCTTCCACTCTATTCTGCTCTTTTACCCCAGCCCCTATCAGATTGATAAGGTGACAGTTGAGAATTTTAAACAAATTGAAGATCCAAAGATAACCAACAGTGAACAAGAGGACCATGAGTTTGTTGAGCAGATTGAAGAAATAATTGAAGATCCATAAGAAGCCCAAGTTGAGTAGAAGAACTGAACAATATTGATGAGATATTTATTGAATTTGGAAGCCATAAAGTGAGCCATGAAGCAATCAGTGATCAAGACATCTTTTCTTTGCATCAATGAGAGCTCCTATAATATGCGCGTTGTGTGACGCAGGAGTTGAGGGAGGCCTGTTTGGTGCCGTCGATGAGATTTTTTCTGCTGAGCTGTGAGTGGTGTAGGGTCCAGCGGATGTGGTCAGGGAGTATGAGTTACAAGTTGGGTCTCCATTGCTGATTAAAAAAGGCAGGAACGAATGGAGGAGAGCTTAGGGTAGTAGGTATGATGGAACTAGTGTGGAAGCCTAGAAACTATCGAGGCTTTGTATCTCATTAGGGAGGTAAGAGAGACAGTTGTAGACTACTAGACCAGCAAGGAGGCAAGGAGTCGGGCGAAGAGTAAATTGGCTATGTAACTAATGAAACTGGAAAGCTCCATTAATTATGATGGTGGAGGGAGCAAAGGTGAGAAAAGGGTGCTTTGAATAAGATAAAGAATCTTGATGAGGCAGGCCACAGAGGATGTAGACTTCTTGTCATAGGAATGAGTTAAAAGGGGAAGTTAGTTAGTTTGGTAGGTGAAATTACTTCGAGGTAAAAATCGAGGGCCCTGTGGCTTCAGAAGGGGATGGTAATACCAAGTTTTTCTTCTAGAATAGTGAATGCTCATCGATGGGCTATTTACATTGGGAAAATAGTGATTAATGGACAGAGATTCTTAGACACAGGCGGTACGTGAGATTTTTAAGTTCTATGAAGGCCTGTATGAGGAGAAGCCGTTCCAAGAGAGCAAGTAATGGAAGCTATTCAGACTAGTAGTGGGGAGTGGGGACAAATCACTCGGTCCAGGTGGTCTGTCAATGCTCTTTTTTTCCAATGGTGGTGTGTTAGTGATAGAGATTATTAACGCATATCATAGTCATTTCCTATTAAGAACATAAGGGCGACAACATTCTTATTGTTGCAAAAGTTAGTTAGAAAGTAGTTGTGGTTTAAATGAATTGATTTGTTTTCTCAAATAGAAGGGAGTTTACCAGTTTTTATGTAGTCATCAATGTGCATGTTTTGTTATGAGCTTTTGGGGCGATTAAAGTGCTAACACACCATGGTAATGTGTTTGGCAGCCCAAATGCAGCAGTCCAAACGTAAATGGGCCTGGCGCGCGTGTGGTGTGCATATCTGCTGGAAAAGTAATGCAAAAAATGTTGACAATGCGTTTAAGCTTCAACGCAGCATAAATGCAGTAACTTTGGACTTTAACCCCTGCTTCTTGATGAAACCCTCATCTCTCCCACTTCTCCAAGCATAAGCTAGAAGATTTGATCCAAATTCCAAACCATACGAGCACTCATGGCTCTTAATTTCGTCGTGCTTGATCCCAAATCATTCTAGCATAGTAAAATTTGGCTCACCGAAATTAATTATGCGTATAGCGTGATGAGTGTGTGTGACGTGTCAAAGAGTGAGAGAGAGAGGAAGCTAACTGATGGGGGAATAGGGCTTTTGGGAGGAACGATAATTTCCACGCAAACAATACCCACAAATCTTGAATTCAGTGTATCAAAATATTAAAGTACATCACTATTTATAATATTCCTAGACAACTTTCCTAATCAAAATTGGACTCTAATAAGATAACTACAAATTAAAGAAATTAATTAAAATACAACTTCTAATTCATGGGCTTCCAAAGCCTTTTATATTGTTCTAAACAAATCTCGTGTCCGGCTTGTCCTACATCACTAACTGAGTGCAGAGATAGAGGGACGGTAGACAGTGTACCACCCTGACTCCCATTTCTTATCTTTCTTTTCTCCCAATATCTTCATTATGTTTCTACTCGATTCACCAAGTTTTGTTGCAGGAAAATCATTTGCGCCCTTTGGTCATCAGACACATGCCCATTAAGGTTATTGGACACCATCAATTGTTCCATCAAAATGGAACCATGTCCTACCACATTTCATTTCCTACATAACTCTGCATATACACGTACATAAAATTTCAAAAACAAAATCTCTATTACTTTATAAAACATACTTTAATATATACCATTAATTAAACATACTTTAATAGATACCATTAATTAATTTATGATAATGAATTAAGAAGCTAATTTATTGTAAAAAAAGTTTTAACTTGAAAAATTAATTTGGAAAATGTAAAAAATATAACTTTTTACAGCCACAATTTTAGTCGAACAATAACTATTCTTTCAGCTGCATAAGCTTGTATAAGACCAACAAGATTCTAATTTTTTCAAATGCAGCTCCATTTACATAATGGAGCTACCGCTGCATCAGCTTCAAAAGCCCTGAAAACGAACAAAGCCAATGTTTGCTAGAGAAAAGATGCATTTTTTTGACATAACTTCTTTGTGAGAATCTGTAGACTATCCTGGTATTAAAATTGAAAGCATCCTTTTAATACATGTCTGGCAATTTAGTAGATTTTTTTTCAGGATGAGTTTGCTTGTATCAGAAGGTGCTCCATTTGTAGCATTTTTGTGTTTGTGTGCACATGTGATGGGTTTTTTTTTTCCCCTTATTCTGTTTTCATTTTCCCACGTAGTTTGTCGGTCAAACCAACGATTCTCTTCTCAAAGTCATAGAGATTTTTTTCTAGTTAGACTTCTATCAAGTCATGGAGCCAGGGTCACTGGGTTTGGTTTTTATATTTGAATTGATGGTACTTCTTTTCTTTGTAATGATGTAGTGTCTTGTAATTAGTTGTTCACTCAAATTGAAACAATTTTTTCTTTTTATATTTCTTTTGCTGATGTTTACCAGATGAGCTAATGCCCAGTTCAACAAGAGCAGGTGACCATTAGGAGGCAGCGACTAAAACAGCATTGGGAACTTAGTTCACAACAGTTGAGCTGCAAGATGGAATTTTAACTATATCAAAAAGCTGTTTTTGTTTCAGCTTGTTGCTGCGGGCTGAATGGTGGAATGTTATTTCAGTTTTGGGTATTTTAGTTTCATAGACGTACATAGGAATGGGATGGAATTCTAGTTTTAGTATACAAACATCAGTTCGTATATCCAAAAACAGCAGCTGAAACACTTGTATACATGATGTACCAAGTCTTGGGATCAAACCTTCAACAGAGTTCCAGCTAATATGATTAGATACACTCTACCGTCTTAAATTATAGTTGGTTCAATTTTATATGCTGGACCGGCTTGCACATTCAGGCTGCACTGCTTGCCCTGGTGCGGGTCCTCAAGGATTTGATCATTGATGTCTTAATAACACTATTTTGTTATTTTAACCCTCCACCCAATATTCAATTTCCGGAAGAAAAAAAACTCAATTTTTTTCCCTTTATTCTCTCTCTTCGCCCTTGAACAATTTCGCAGACCCATTTCGCTGTCTGCAAACTTTAGTCCTTTACGCAGATATGAAGTTCTAGCGTAGATCTGAAGTTCCGACAGGTTGTATGCCGAGAATTTGGGTAATACGTTGCGAATGTTCTCTCTCCTCAAAACTAAGGTCACCCATCTCTCCTTCTCACTAATAATCCATGGTTTTTTCTCATAGAAAGTATTCAATCTACACAAAAACCCACAAGGGTTTTGTCCCTTTTCTCGACTGTCTGACTCCTTCGGCTAATCCTCCACACCACCATACAAAAATATCTATCTCCGACGAGCAATTGATAGACCTTCACTTCTAATTGAACATGTCTTCATCCTACAAATCAAAATTGGTTATGATAGAGACTAGATGGGTCATCTATGTAACTCCTTAAAGAGGATTTTCTTTCCCTTGATTCTTTCGGTTCTCTTTCTACAAATCAAATATGCTCTGAACCAAAATCACAATTGTTGTCGATCGGATGCCCGATTTATACGTGCTCTAATCTATTACTTTTTTCTATTTGTTTTTGTTGGCTTGTTGCTTATTTCTCAAGAACACCACATTTGATGATGGAAAAAGGGTTATGATCAATTTGGGCATCTGGAAATCTAAGAGGGAGGGAGAGGAATAGAAAAGTAATTTTGTAATATTGAAAAGGTTATTTCTGTCCAAAAAAAAAACTCGCTCAGACATGCCTTTGGAAGGTTTAATTTTATATTTGTGTATTAACCGATTAAGAGGGGAAAAAAATTTGACCAAACAAATTTTGCCTTTGCCGTCATAGCCTTTTCATCTGTCTCGCTTTCTGAAGAATCAGGTTCAATATTCTCCTCACTTCATTTTTATCTTCTTCATTGTCACTTGAGTTTGACGAGACTATCTTTCTTTTTCCTTTGCTTCTTGACCCCATTCCCGTAAATTCATCTTCTCCTTCATTAATATCAATGAACATAGGAGGTACACCTTCATCGCTTTTGTGTCTTATAAACTTCATCATCTATCTCAGTCTTCCATTGTCTCCTTTTCACAAGCTTGGCGACAGGAGTTTCTGAGACTTCTTCCTCTTTTGAGGTTTTTTCCTCTGAAATATCTTTCTTTTCTGAACTTTCTTGTTCAACAATTTTATGTTCCTGAACAGTCTTTAACGTTTGTTCATTCATCCTTGCCCTTTTTCTTGAATGTGTTACCGGAGAGGATATTGGAGATACAGAATCATTGGACTCAGATGATTCACTCTTCATTTTAGTTGCCTTTCTCTTCCCTTTGCTCGATTTGGAAGCCCTTTTGCTACTACCGCTAGACATCTTTAACTTCTTGTTCTCCATTGGATTCTTTTTCCAAGTTTTAAATAACTTTGGAGACATCACCTTATGAACATTGAGTGAGTCTCATTTATCATCTTCAATGTTTTTTTTCAATTTCTTCTTTAGAATGATGTTTAAGAATCTACCATAGAAGATTTTTGATATAGGCTTATCTAGGGCTCTTTTCCTCTTGATTTCTTCCAATAACTTAATTTGCGATCTAATTAGTTAGTACAACCCCAAAGTTAATTTTCTATTTCATGAATATGATTGTCATTACTTGCATCTATAATTCACTAACAGTGTCATGAGTAGAGTCCTTGAACAGAATGCACTTTTCCACTATCTCTTCCAAGAATTCATACTCTTCAGGAAACTCCTTCATACCCTTCAGATTAGGGTTGTTCTCGTACTTCATCATCCTTCCTTATTTTATATCCACATCTTCGAGGGTAGTTAAACCTTCATTTGAAAGACCTTCGAACTTGTTAATCTCACTTTTTCCTATCTTTAGGTTCGTCCCCTTTACTTTCATGGTAATAGCCCCATTCCTGACCATAACATGAAGAAAAAATTCCTTTACCATATTTGAGTATACTTTGGTGTTGGTATTCCTACCTCTTCCACAATATCTAAGATATCCTTGAACATTTTCCCAGAAGAATCAAATTTATCAAACCCTAGTTGAATGTCGGTAATGACTTGAGCGTCTTCCATAATAAATAGTCTGCTTGTTGATGGCAATCCACTCGAAAGATTTTGGATGGTGTGGAGATGATCTAGTTTCTAGGGTTGTGAAGTTATGAAGAAGTATAAAAGGTTTTGAGAGATATGAAAGCTTTCTGTCTTAAGATAAGATTTGTAGAGAGATTTTAGGATTGAGAGGATTTGACAGTTTGGAGATTTCTGTAAGTAACGTTTGATGAAAGTGATGTGACGTTCCCAAACCCCAAATTCAAACACTCATATCTCGAATTTGGTTCGTCACGTGCTACTCTAATATCATACCAAAAATCATCACAACGGAATAATAGAATAAATTACATTGTTATATAATATAATTATTCTGGTCACAAGGTCTTGCAACCGTTACTGATACATGACAACTTAAATTAAACATAGCTTAATATAACATAGTAAATAGGTTCTTCTACAACATAACAATATTACACTCCTAGTACTATGAAATTAACTATTCCAAAGTCTTCTCTTTACCCTTGTCCTTGCCAGAGGGTTCACCATGTTCTGCCTTAACTGAAAGTTTTAAGGAAAGCAAGGATGAGCAACAATTTTGCCCCAGAAAGTAATATCGCAATTGTAAGACCCCGACTTTTATAAATAAAGATGAATTTTCTATAAATATTATTTTTGAATATTATGGAATAAATTTGATATAATGTTATAGTTGTGGGTAATATTTATAAATTTTGCAAAAGTAAGCAGATTGTTATAAAATATTCGTTTGGTGGGAATATTCTTTTTGTCGGGGAATATTAAATGCGACAACTCGATCATTGGTGGACCCCATGGCGGAAGTATTGTAAAGTAGTTAAAAAGCGACAAAATTATCTTTCTATAAAAATAACTACGGAGGTGTTCTGAATTAAAAGCGTTGAATTACCCTAGTAGTAAAAAATCGATGTCTGGCGTGGTTGCGTAGTAGCACAGTATTGATTATTGATGCTTACGTGAGAAGTCGTTCAATTATACTCAATTATTGCTCTGATAATTCTTTGCATCATATCTCTTATATTATTGATTCAATTATTGTCACAATGATCATCAGATAATATGTTATATTATTAAATCAATAATTGAGACGACAAGTTATAAATGATTAATAATTGTTAAAAGATTAAACATGTGTTGATTAAAAATAAAATGATTTGTGGTAATATTTATTCAATCCTTGATGTATATAAAGAGTCTGCATTATGAGGCGTTTGTGGTAAGTTTGGTTATTTTATGGGGGGCCGTATGTCATCATCTAAGAGTCTCTTCGTCGATAGTAATTACCTTCGTCGATAGTAATTACCTTTACCGGTCGTCGAAACCACTTGCTTGTTTAATATTACGAGCGTCGAACCACTTGTCGTTTCACATTACTGAGTGCCGAACCAATTGTCGTTTCACATTACATGCGTCGAAACCACTTTTCTTTTCTTTTCACATCACTGTCATTCGAGCCACTTGCCTTTTCACATGGCAAGTGTTAAACTAGAAATCTTCTATAAATAGAGGCACGGTGCTTTATTATTTTTCACGAATTCATTCAAGCTATAGAGAGAAAGTATAGAGAATAAGAGAGAAGAAGAAGAGTATACATTACTTCTGTTATTGCGATTATTCAATCTCTTACTAAAGTAAAAGGGTGTTATTCTTTCTTATTCATGAAGAGAGCTGTTGTTATTCCATTGTCCATTACTTATTATTACATTGGAATAACTTTTGTATCTGCGGTTTACCTATACTTGGTGACATTCTTCTATTATTACATTGGAACATCACATGCATGCGTTTCTGTGGGACTGAGTTCCGTTATTTATTATTCTGTTGGAATAACTTTTTGTCATGCGATATCATCGCGTGCGTGGTGATTTCTTTTGTTATTCCATTCTTTATTATACTCGGTTGGTTAAAACTTTGACTTATATACTTCATGAAATTAGTGGAATATCCTTGATATTTGCGGCTTCATCCAAAGATCCTTTCATGAAAATATTCTTCTAAGTATTCTTGAATTTTACTCTACAAAGCGATGATCGTATTGTGATTTGGATGTTATTGGTTCTGGATAAATTAATTCTTGAACTTGTTTTATTGAATTCTTATATCATTGTCATCATCCTCATGTTTATATTATGTTGAAAGTCATACATAGCTGCGGTGCGTAGATGGACTTGGTATGATTATGACCGAGGATTATTGATTGTAATCATGGTAGTAATGTTACAAATGATGTGGTAAAAATCCTCATTGGCTAGTAGTGCATTGATGGATGAGTTGTTGGCATGATCATGACCATTAATGAATACACAATTATTCTTGGCCCATAGTGCATAGATAATTGTGGTCGTGATACTAAAGAATATCCTTGGCCGTAGTGCAGGGATGATTCGATGATGTGAAATATTTATTAAGCTGAGTCTCAGCTATAACAGTGATGAAAAACTTTTTAAATTATAAAAGATAGTAGATTTTATTTTCTACTTGACTCTTTTAATGAATTCTTGGGTTCCATTATGATTAAACTTGATGTTTATTATATTTTATCGGTTTAACATTTGTTGAAGGCTAATGATAATTTATTTTGCATTATCTTAGTCATAATATTTCTTCTTTGGGCTAGTTGAGCTCTCACTTTCTTTCACCGTTCTCTTGAAATAAGAATATAAATTTGGGACGAGTCGGGGAGCGGAGTAATGGTCCGGAGGATAGCATTAGTAGTCCTCACTATTACATGAAATAGTGTGATAATAATTGTAATGAGGACTCCTTTTGAGTTTGTATAATCTCTAGTAGACAATAATTGTATTCAAACTCACAGTTTATGTTTTGTTATATTATACACGACAGTTGTATTAGTAAGTTGTATTTGAATTCTGTACCATGTATCTGGCGACCCAAGATGGGTGATGTATACCTAATTTTGGGGGCGTCACAGCAATAATGAAAAGTCATATATAGAGTTCACTCTTCAAGTGTATGACAGTGAATAATAATTCAGGAATTATCAATGGTTCTCAATAAAAGTCGTTATGGCTTGAAAGATATCAATAATATTCAACGTTTAATCAATTCAAGATTTCAAAGTAATGAATACTGAGCAGTCACTAAGGACTATGAACTTCTACTAGAATTAACAGTAATAAACTGATAATCCATCAAACGAGTACATCGGTGATCGACTAAAAGTACCATATATAAATGCGTAACATTTAATCATACTTTCGTATGCACTTACGTCGGTTTCAAACAAATATATTTCCCCTTCCAAGAGGGTTGTTCAACTCAGTGATTTATAAGAGTCCGCACTAAGTTAATTTGGTTTGGATAACTTTTGACCATATACCAATAGTCTAGCTAGATCAATGGCTTAGACAACTTCTTTTAAAATATACGCATGAGCAATTATCATTCGAAATCAAGGTTCGAAAAATGTAAGCAATTTCATTTCTAAACTACGAAGTATTAAGTCATGAGATATGAATCATACTTTCAAAGATTTACTTGTACTGTGACGCCCCCAAAATAGGTATACATCACCTATTCTGAGTCACCAAATATATGGTCTGAAATCTGATACAATCGTTAATATACAACAACAAGAGAAGTTTGAGTTTTAATACAAATCATCTTACAGGCGATATCCACTCTCAGAATAAGTCCTCGTTACATTTATTGTCACACTATTTAACAGAATAGTGAGGAATAATGGTAACAAGAGAGCTGTGAGTATTACTGTACTTTTACTACCAAGTTGTTCAACAGTATTAATGGTAAAACTTTCGCCGTTATTTTTAATAAAATATTTTTGTCGGTTTCTCAATCCGACAATAATTCCGTTGTGGGGTCCACCAATGATTGTGCCGTTGTATGAATATTCCCTGTTAAAATGAATATTCCCCGATCAATCGAATATTATATAACAACTTGCGTACTTTGCAAAATTTATAAATATTACCCACAACTATAACATTATATCAAATTTACTCCATAATATTCAAAAATGATATTTATAGAAAATTCATCTTTATTTATAAAAGTTGGGGTCTTACATGTACGATCAATAATAACACAAGCTTGAATAATATGGTTAAGAACTTACATCAATAAGATAAGGTTTAGACACTTGCACAATATTCAAAGTTGTGTAAATTAGAATATTTGCTCAATATAAAATAGAGTTCGGATACTTGCCTTACGTGTAGTTTACCAAAGTAAAGCTTAATACCACTCCAATGAATTATAATATCTTATTCATGTATAATCACATTAGTTATACAAGTTCAACATGTGCACCTATTATCTTAATTTGCTATGATACACAAGTGTGGTTCATCAATACTAAACATATATTGCTAGTCTTCTCTTAGTCGCATGCTCTCATACGTATGTCATCATATAACACGAAAATCAGTTTCTAATACACTATGTCATTTAAAGAACATAATTTGAAATCACATTTTGACTTTTAAGGTTATAACACTTATTCAACATAGGATTCTTTACTTAATATGCTTATTGACACATGAATACTGCACTGGACATGTATTACAGATTAAGGTATCAATATAGGTATGCACAAGCCCTCTAATTATCAGTAGAAAACAGAACTCACTGAAGGGTGGCGTGGCCGCACTTAGTTTGTACTAAGGAGTGGCGTGGATGCGTTTCTCCTGGTGCAAACCAAGACATGGTTGCTCCTGCAGAAAGCTAGTGTACACCCGACTTGCACATGTTAGTATGTGGATAACTAAGTTTGACCCTACATCATAACATTAACATAGGTCATTATCCATTCTCATTTAATCAAGACTTTAAGTGTTCAATTCACAAATTCTTTTACGTTTAGCTGTTGTACACATGCTACGTGGTCAATAGATCTCAACTATACATGTTTACATTAGTTAAATCATGTGTATTTCAAGTTATGAAGTTCTACTTCATTCATGCTTGTTCTAAACCACATTTAACTAGTTCCACAATGCATATGACTAACTAGGCATTCATGTTAATCATGTTTACATGCATGACACACCAAATCATGATGTCACATACTAGAATACTTGTAATGTAGTTATTGACAAAACTAGTTTTCAAGGTTTCTTGTGAAAATCTCATGTTAAGCCACCAAGCATGCAAAGCCACTTCACTTACTATACATCATACTCTCATATATACATGTTAGACCACATAAGCATGCTCACAAATTCTTAATTCAAAGTGTATATAGTTATCAAGTTCGTTTTTAAAACTTTAAGTTTCCATTAGTAAAACTTATTTATGCATGCAAGATAAGTCCACATAGTCTAAATCATAAGAACTTAATAGATCACATAAGCATGTTTTGAAGTTTAAAACTTAGTGTATGCATAGTTCATGTACACATAGCTAGTATAGTCTTTCACTTGCATTTTCCTTTAAATCGTACTTGAATAGTCGATGTCATCTCCAACAATATAAACTAGCATATTGATTCACATGTCAAGGTATATCAGAACTTAATACATTTGTACATAAAGTCAGAACATGTATTACACCATGTTTATCAAACTAGTTTCCAAATCTTTAAGCTTTATTCGAACTAAAACAAACTAACATGGCTTACTATATACATAGCAACCTCATTCCACATGTTAAGGTTGTTTATATGCATATTCTAACCAAAGTAGCATGCTCAGAATGGGACAAGATCAACAAATTAGTAACCATGATGGCGGTAAGCCTGACGCACCATGGCCATTATCTATCTGATAGAAGTGACGCCGCGCCACTTGAAAGCATAAGCATAACAAATGATGGCTCTGCTTCTGCAGAGCCTCAATGTAAGACCCCAACTTATTATAAATAAAATCGAATTTCTTCTAATTATTATTGTGAATAATAAGGTGTTAATTTGATATAATGCTTTGGTTATGGGTGAAATGTGCAAATTTTGCAAAAATAAGCAAGTGGTTATAAAATATTCATTGTTGTCGGGGAATATTCGTTTGGTCGTGGAATATTCTTTACGTTTGGGAATATTAGATGTGGCGGCATGAAACCATTTATGGGCCCCATAACTAAAAACTACGCAGTCGAAGAAGAAAACGACAAATTTGAGTTTTATAAATAACAGGAAGTAGTTATTCACAGATTAACCTTTGTTGGAATACCCGATGGTTAAAATACGATGTCTGGCGCTGGTTTCGCAGACAAGAAACACGTGGTTTTGCACGATATTTTTGAATTATTGATTCTTACGTAAAAAAGGCACTTACTCAATAATTATTACAATAAATACTTTTCAATATTTTATTTTATTGGTTCAATAATTGTTGCGTTGATATTTTATATTATTGTTGTTTGATAATTGTCACTTTGCATGATATTTCCCATTATCGGATCAATAATTCATATTATTTTAATAATATTATGAGATAACATTATTAGCGATGTCTAGAAAGTTACATCGAGGAGAGGTTTGGTCACCTAATTGCTTGGCTACCAAGAAAAGAAAATCCTTATCGAAAGCCCCTCTTCACGAGAATGGCTTCGGTTGTCATAATTGTGATTACGTAATATTATTTGTGAAAAATTAATTATTAATTTATATGATAAGAAAATATTTATTTTATGCGGTTATAAATGATGGATATATTTATTTTATGTGGTTACAAATGAAGGAATTAACGCTGAGGTGTTTTATCAGTATTTTGTCAGAATGGAGGTATTAAAAATCATCCGTTTGTGGATTTTGGATATTAGAAAAACTTAAACTTACAAAGTTGTAGAGAATTAAATTTCCTATGGAAAGCACATGAGATTCGAATTTTTCTGATAAAAGGGTCATTTATTATGAATTGTTGAAGTTTCGAAAAATAATATATTTGTATTAAAAATATGGTGGGCCCCACTTTTGGTTGGTGAGTAATGAAATGTGGTATAATTTATTTTCAAAAGTGGTGGGCTTGAATAAGTAGCGAGTAAAAGCATCGGTAGTTAGTGAAGTTAGTCTCTGCATGGCGTTCTAAGTATTTTCTATAAATAGGGTGCTTAATTAGAATTGAAAATCACACCATAAACAAGTTTTCTCTCTTTCTCTCTCTATATTATTGAGCGTATTTTGTGAGTATTTAGATACTTTATGAGTTGTTATTCATCAGTGCAAGTTTCCTTCAGCCTTATACCGATATTCCAATCAGAAGTACTGTTATTTTGAGGTAAGGGATGTTATTTTCTTCGTAAATGATATTATTTCTTTCAATATCATTATGTCGAAATATTGGTCTGAACTTTTTATCAAATTTGGAACTTTTGTGTCGGGGTTACTATTCACATATACGACACTATTCACGAATACGGCATTATTCACCAAAAAATGAAATTTTTCCTTTTTGTCCAAGATGTCTTTTATGGTTACTATCTTTGATTGTATCCATGTTTTGATCTTTATTTTTGAATTTTGCTTTACAATTGGTTATTATGGAGTATTATTGGACTTGGATAAACTGTAATACGAATTCCTAATATTTTTCTTTTATCTCACTAGATTCATTTTTTTAAGATATTTTCATCATCCTCGGTCCCTAAATGATGATATTCTTGAATATCTTTGGTAGGTAGTCAAAAGATGAATGATTAATCGATGAATATCTTTGGCGTGTGGTGCAAAAATGAACAGTGTTGAGATGAACATGACCAACCTGGTGATACAAATGAATATCTTTGATGCAGAAGTGCGAGATGAATATTTGATTCAACATGTATATTAATTGATGTTACAGGGATAAATTGTTGATGATGGACTTTTAAATCTTAGAAGATAGTAGAATTCTTTCTCTACTTGACTCTTCTAATAGATTGTCGTTTCAGCTGCAGTTGTTGATCTAAAACTTGTTGTCTATTATATTTTATCAAATTTTTCCCTGTTGAAGACTAATGATAATTTGTTGTATATTATCTTAGTCATAATATTCTTTACTGGGCTAGTTGAGCTCACCCTTTTTCTTTTTGTTCCATTTTTCTTCCCAGGAGGTGAGAACATAGCAGGAACTAGTCGGGGTATGAAGTGATGGTTCAGGATAGTTGTATTAGTAGTCCTCACTATTTTGTAAAATAGTGTATCAATAATTATAATGAGGACTCTTTTTGAGTTTGTATACTCTCTATTAGACTATATTTGTATTCAAACTCATAGTATATGTGTTGTCGTATTTTGCACAACAATTGTATTACTGAAGTTGTATTTATTTCTAAACCATGTATTTGGCGACTCAGAATAAGGGATGTATACCTATTTTGGGAGCGTCACAGTTGGTATCAGAGCTTAGGGATATGATCCCTGGCTGAGATGTGAGACAAGAACTAGGAGGGGAGAGACGGGGAATTCCTTCGCTAGTATGACCTGACTAAGTTTATTTGGTATTTATTTGGTCGGTCAAAGTATAGGGATAATAAATGACATGACAATTAACCCTTGTTTTATGGCAGTATTTAAGAATGGCAGCTGAGAACATTAATAATGGAGTGAATGAGACCGTGGAGACACCTTTAATCACCACCCAGGGGAACGTGCAACAGAAAGGCAATATTCCTCCTGTAAATAACACTACCGAACAAATGATGAATGATCGGATGTTTAGAAGCTTTTTGCAGTTCATGCAAAATCAGACGAGGAAGACTCGTGCAAAAAATATGGGTGGAAATGATAGCAATGTGCGGCTTGTCACAGCCAAGCAGTTCAAGGAGTTGGGACCACCAGAATTTATTGGAAAGCCGGATCCGATCAAGGCGGAAACGTGGGTCAAACAAATTAACAAGATATTCGATGTCTTAGGATGCACGGAGGAACAAAAGGTTTCATTCGCCAACTTAATGTTCCGCGGTGAGGCAGATTAATGGTGGGAATCTGTGAAGCGTACCCAGCCTGCCGCACTCAACATGTCTTGGGAAACGTTTCAGAAACTATTTAATGACAAGTACTTTTCTAAAAGTATTTGTGACGCCCCCAAAATTAGGTATACGTCACCCATCTTGGGTCGCCACTTACATGGTACATAAATTCAAATACAACTTACTAATATAACTGTCGTGTACAATACGACATAAATCGTGAGTTTGAATACAAATATTGTCTACTAGATATTATACAAACTCAAAAGGAGTCCTCATTACAACTATTATCACACTATTTCACGTAATAGTGAGAACTACTAATCTTATCCTCCTCGACCATTACTTCGCTCCCGACTCGTCCCAAATATATGTTCTCATTTCAAAGAGGACAAGGTGAAAGAAAGGGTGAGCTCAACTAGCCCAAGAAGAAATATTATGACTAAGATAATGCGAATAAATTATCATTAGCCTTCAACAATGTTAAACCGATAAAATATAATAGACAACAAGTTTAATCTGCAATGAATAAGCAATCCATTAACAAGAGTCAAGTAGAGAATAAAGTCTACTATCTTTTAGGTTTTAAAAGGTTTTCATCAATTTTTATCTCCGAGACTCGACTTAATAAATAAACCACCATTATCTAATCATCCTCGTACTACTACCAAGGATTTTCATCAAATTATCAATGGTCACGACTATACCGAATCACCCCGGTCATAATCATACCAAAAACTCCATCCATCATTTGCATTACAGTGTCATCGAGGACTTTTGTCACCTCATTTATATCAAGTCATGATTATACCGAATGATCCTCGGTCATAATCATACTAAGTTCATCTATGCACGTAAGCCAAAGATAACATAATATAACATGAGGATGATGACAATGACATAATAATTCAATAAAACAAGTTCAAGAATTATTTAATCCATGAATTATTAACGTCCAAATTGTCAACATGATCTTTGTTTCAGTAGAGTAAAATTCAAGAATGATCGTAAGAATATTTCCATGAAAAGATATTTGGATGAAACGCAAATATCAAGGATATTCTACTAATTTCATGGAGTATAGAAGTTAAAGTTTTAACCAACCGGGTATAATAAAGAATGGAATAACAAAAGAAATCACCATGCATGCGGTATTGCATAGGCAAAAGTTATTCCAACGAATAATAATAACGGAACCAATTCGTGAAATTCACACCGATGGGATGTTCCAACAGAATAATAAAGATGGAACCATCCTGTGTAAAACACACAGATAGGATATTCCAATGAATGATAAAGACGGAACCGTGTTCTTGTAAAACACACGCATGTGATGTTCCAACAGAATAATAAAAAGCGGAACCAGTCCTGTAAAACACACGACGGGATGTTCCAATGTAATAGTAGAAGAATGTCACCAAGTATAGGTAAAATCACAGATACAAAGTTATTCCAATGTAATAATAAGCAATGGAATAACATAAGGATTTCACCAAGTAGTATAGGGTATCTGGCGTGATACAAGTTATGTATAGGGTATGCCACTTTTTACGGAGTTATTCCAATGAATAATAATGAATGGAATAATGAAGTTCTCTTCAAGAAGAAAGAATAACACCCCTTACCGTAAAAAGAACCTGAATATAGAAGTAGTAAGTAGCGTATACTCTTCTTCTTTCTATAATTTTCTCTATATAGCTTCTCTATAATTTCTCTCTGAGTTTCAATGAATTAAGTAAAGAAAATAATGAAGGAATGAGCTTCTATTTATAGGAAAATGGAATGCATAAGAATTAATCCATGAACGGTCCAGTTGATTTACTTTAATCTGACGGTCCATATTTAAAGAAAAATCTTTTAAATAAAATATAATATATTCTATTTATATAAAAATATTTTACTATGCAAACACTATGCTATACAATACTATGCAAAACACTATGCAACACTGCACGTAATAAAATATAATATATTCTATTTATAGAATAACTTTTAATAAAGTATTCTATTTTATATAAAAGATGTTTCGCTTTTATTACGTTAATAATACTGAATAAAACAAAACGTCATTATCACTATAATAATTCATATTATTAATCGACAATAATGGAATCAAACCGGTGACTTCTCACATAAGCATCAATAATCAATACCGGTAATCTTCTATGCAACCACACTTATTATCGTACTTTTACTACTTAGAAGTAGTTCAACAAGAACTACACGAAAACTTCCGCCGTTATTTCAATAAAATATTTTTGTCGCTTTTCTCAATCCGATAATAATTACATTGTGGGGTCCACCAAATATTGGAGTTATTGTATTTAATATTCCCTGCTAAACCGAATATTCCCCGACTAATCGAATATAATATAACCACTTGCATACTTTGCAAAATTTATAAATACTACCCACAACTATAATATTATCTCAAATTCACACCATAATATTAAAAAATTATTTTGACAAAATTTAAATCTTTATTGATAAAATCTGGGGTCTCACAATCTCCCCTCCTTATGGAATTTCGCCCCTCGAAATTAGGTGCGATACTGATATGATAAAGAGGTGAGGATACCTTGAATACCTTTATCGTTGAAAATATTAAGTTCATCTTTGCAATCCGGCCAAAGATATTCATTAACAATTCATCTTTGCACTACAAGCCAAAGATATATAACTGTAAAACCAATAATACTGAGACTTAGCTTAATAGTATCACGACCATGAATTATCCATGCACTACTGGCTAAGGATATTCGTGTTTTCAATTACTATCATGATTATCTGCGAATAATCCGTGGTCATAATCATACCAAGTCTATCAATGCACTACTACTGACAAAGATGACTTTTACCACATCCATGAATTAATATTTCATTCACGGAGACTCATTCGATAATTAATCCATATCATCGAATCATCCCCGCACTACGTGCCAAGGATATTCATTAAGATCACGACCACGAATTATCCATGCACTACTACCAAAGATAATCGTGTATTCATTAAGTATCACGACCCACAAATTATCCATGCATTACTACGACCAAAGATAATTGTGTATTCATTAAGATCACGACCACAAATTATCCATGCACTACTACCAAAGATAATTGTGTATTCATTAAGATCCGACGACCACAAATTATCCATGGACTACTACCAAAGATAATTGTGTATTCATTAAGATCACGACCACAAATTATCCATGCAAGACTTTACCAAAGATAATTGTGTATTCATTAATATCACGACCACAAATTATCCATGCACTACTACCAAAAGATAATTGTGTATTCATTAAGTATCACGACCACAAATTATCCATGCACTACGGCCAAAGATAATTGTGTTTTCAATTACGAGTTATGATTATCTTAAACAATCCTCATTATAATCATACCAAGTCCATCTATGCACTACAGAGCCACGTATGACTTTCAACATAATATAAGCATGAGGATAATGATATAAAGAATCAATCAAATGAGATAAAGGATAAATATTAAACATTTATAATATAATTTATCCAGATTCAAGAATATCCCCATGTTATCAATCACTTAATAATCTCATAATCTAATAACATTAATATTATAATAATATTTTAATCACTTCTTAAATTTATAAACAATTTATTTCAATTGTTTACGCTTTTTACCATATAATGCATTTAATCATTCAAAAATGCCATACTCATAAAATATCATCACCAATTATCAAATTCCTCATAAAAAATATGCATATATTCTATATAGGATTCTACAGCCATAAAATCCTATTTTCAACTTTGTTACTTCACATAACATATTTAACTCATATGTTCGTAATTAAACTATTTTCATGAAAAATACCAAATTAGTCCCAAAAATATTTCTTTTCTAAGGATTTAGCATAATATAGTCCCATAATGAAAATTTATTTTCTCGGAATTTTTAAAATTCATTTACTATTTTCAAAAATCAATTTCTAATTAATTCCTTAAGAAATTAGCTACCTCAAGTTTAACTCCAAAATTCCCAAATCTTGGCAGGATCTTACACATGTTAACGTGAGCTTCTAGTTTAAATTTCATGGTCATCGGAGTTATAGAACTCCTAAGATAAGCGTTTTTTGTTTAAAAACCTAAATATTGAAATAGTCATAACTTGCTCATTTTAAGTCGAGAATGAGCTCATTTTTGGACAGAGGTACTTTATACCATATACTTTCATGTCCCAAAACCCAGAATTTTTCTCATAATTTAAGTGGTCGAAACAGGTCCCTTAATGTTTCTCAGGCGAGAGCATTTTCAAAATTTACAGCTTTGGCCTCCTTTGCTAAAATCAGTCCACACAAAAATCCACAACACCTTTTCCAAAGAATTCCACTTGGATTAGTTAGGTAACTCGTAGATCTAACTCTAGGACTTGACCACATTCAAAAATTCAAAATATAATAAGAGATATGGTCAATTGAATTTCATGTTACGTTTTCACCAAAATCGATTTTCAACTCTTTGTGATTTCTAAGAAACTTTCATGTTTTTACATACTAACCAACATAACTCATCATAAAACTTACTAATACCACGAATACCCATGATTTTCATTATTCCAATGCTTTTATTATGACTTTCATCATAAACCACGTAAACCTGCTCATTTTAGTTGAAGAAATATTTGAGGGTTTAAGAAATGGGTTTTGTCTTTGGGTCAATACAAAATTCGATTTCACGCTCTAAGTAGGCTAAGAAGTCTTCAAGAATACGCCAGAAATTTATTAATAATAGAAATATCATTCAATCATCGTGACTCTTATCCAAGACTTGGATAAGACGTCACATTGATACCAACCGTGACTTCTATCCCTAACCTAGATAGTACCTCACAATGATACCTATAACCTTGCCATCTTCATTCACGATGTCGCCACTGAAAAGTCCGGCTTGGTGCATTCCACACAAGGAAGTCAACAATGAAAGGTTCGGGGCTCTTTACTTATGGCTTGATATAACAAAGATTAACTTTAGGGTTTGGTTACTTTGAATTCAGATAACGAGTTGGTATAAATATAAAAGCTAACAACCTTACGAAAAGAATAATGAGTAGTTAATCAATCATTTTCTAAAATTACCTCAAAGGCAAGTATTTTCAAAGAGATAATATCGACGAATTAACGTGAAGTGTTTATTTGAAACAACAAGATTAATAAATGATTGGAGGTAACGAAGGTTCCTACTAACGAAGTTCAACCAATAAGTCAAAGTTTAACTTCTTCGGAATCAAATTTAAACGTTGAACACAACTAGGTGAAATAAAAGAGTGGGTAGAACTTGTATTGAATAAAGTATAGACTTCGCATTAATTTATAATTAACTTACCCGTAATAACTTCGTTTGGGTTTCTCGACAAACGCTCTCGCTTAAATTATCGGGTTTGACTTTACTATAGTGTACATTCCACCCTTAAGTGCTTCTTCACATTCCTGATCCATGATTTGAATCATTATTCTCCGATCCATATCGAATTCGGGTTGACCGCTATGCACAAGGTAATTCCAAATTCGATGTTGGGTTCTCCCAATTGCTTGTCCAAAAACCAAAGTCCATTCCATCTATTTTGGCTTTATTGGATCGGACGTCTTTTTCTACACTATCAACGCTTTGTGCGCTTTTACCCATGCATCGCCTATTCTCCTTCGCTCAGCTTGTTTCTTCTTTCAAATGATCCTTGATTTTTAAATTCTCGATTCCAACTTTAATATCTTACACCGCCAAAGCGTGATTTTGTTCGAGCATCACATATCGGGTAACCCAATTTTGAATTGTTGTATCCCTTTGTTCCACGAATCGTTTGCTTGCTTCTTCAACCTCGTTCTTCTAGCTCACGAACACGATTTTGTAATTCTAAGTTTTGATCATAAATTTCTTCTAACCAATTCTCCTCGTGTTCCTCTTCTTCCTCTTCTTCTCGACTTTCACCGCTACCTCTGCAACTAGCTTCTGGGTGCAACAATTAGTTCTTCATTCACTACGTGGATATCTCTAATTTGTTCCTCGTCTCGACACCGCATTAACTCGATTAGTGATTAAAGGTGTCACAACTACACATTCACTCCATCAGGAATATTTTCAATTTCTTATTTCCAAACACCGCCACAACACAAGGTTAATTAATATATCAAATATTATCCCTATACTCCGACGTGACCAATTAAATACCAAATAAACTTAGGTAGGTCATACTAGCGAAGAATTTCCGTCTCTCCCTCCTAGTTCTTATCTCACATCTTAGCCAGGATCATATCCTAAGCTCGATACCAATCGTGACTCGGACACCAACTTATGTCAAGACCTCACATTGGTACTACTCTCATCACTTACCATCGAAAGACGCGGCCCCCTACGGAGAGTCGGCTTTGCATTTCCCCATCAACAGAAGTCACCAAATGAGAGGCTCGGGGCTCTTCACACTTATAGCTCGATACTCAACCGCGACGCCCCAAAATTAGGTATACGTCACCCATCTTGAGTCGCCACTTACATGGTACGTAAATTCAAATACAACTTACTAATATAACTGTCGGTATGCAATACGACATAAACCGTGAGTTTGAATACAAATATTGTCTACTAGATATTATACAAACTCAAAAGGAGTCCTCATTACAACTATTATCACACTATTTCACGTAATAGTGAGGACTACTAATCTTATCCTCTCGGACCATTACTTCGCTCCCCGACTCGTCCAAATTTATGTTCTCATTTCCTCAAGAGAACGGTGAAAAGAAGGGTGAGCTCAAACTAGCCCATAAAGAAATATTATGACTAAGATAATGCGAATAAATTATCATTAGCCTTCAATAGTGTTAAACTGATAAAATACAATAGACAACAAGTTTAATCATAATGGAATAAGCAATCCATTAACAGAGTCAAGTAGAGAATAAAGTCTACTATCTTTTAGGTTTTAAAAGGTTTTCATCAATTTTTATCGCTGAGACTCAGCTTAATAAATAAACCACCACATCTAATCATCCCTGTACCACGGTTAAGGATTTTCATCAAATTATCAATGGTCATGACTATACCGAATCACCCCTGGTCATAATCATACCAAAAACTATCCATCACTGCATTACAGGTCACCGAGGACTTTTGTCACCTCATTTATATCAAGTCATGATTATACCGAATGATCCCTGGTCATAATCATACTAAGTTCATCTATGCACGTAAGCCAAAGATAACATAATATAACATGAGGATGATGACAATGACATAATAATTCAATAAAACAAGTTCAAGAATTATTTAATCCATGAATTATTAACGTCCAAATTGTCAACATGATCTTTGTTTCAGAGAGTAAAATTCAAGAATGATCGGAAGAATATTTCCATGAAAAGATCTTCGGATGAAACGCAAATATCAAGGATATTCTACTAATTTCATGGAGTATAGAAGTTAAAGTTTTAACCAACCGGGTATAATAAAGAATTGAATAACAAAAGAAATCACTATGCATGCGGTGCTTTGATGTAGACAAAGTTATTCCAACAGAATAATAATAATCTAACCAATCGTGTGAAATTCACAACCGACAGATGTTCCAACAGAATAATAAAGATGGAACTGCATCCTGTAAAAACACATGATAGGATATTCCAACAGAATGATAAAGATTTTTAACCAGTCCTGTAAAACACATGCATGGATGTTCCAATGAATAATAAAAAGCGGAACCAGTCCTGTAAAAACACATGACATGTGATGTTCCAATGTAATAGTAGAAGAATGTCACCAAGTATAGGTAAACCACAGTATACAAAAGTTATTCCAATGTAATAATAAGCAATAGAATAACATAAGGATTTCACCAAGTATAGGGTATGCCACATATCACAAAGTTATGTATAGGGTATGCCACTTTTACAAAGTTATTCCAATGTAATAATAATGAATGGAATAATAGAAGTTCTCTTGAAGAAGAAAAGAATAACACCCCTCACCGTAAAAAGAACCTGAATATAGAAGTAGTGAAGTAGCGTAATACTCTTCTTCTTTCTATAATTTTCTCTCTATAGCTTCTCTCTATAATTTCTCTCTCTGAGTTTCAATGAATTCGTAAAAAAAATAATGAAGGAATGAGCTTCTATTTATAGGAAAATGGAATGCATAGTAACTAATCCATGAACTATCTCAGATTGATTTACTTTAATCTGACGGTCCATATTTAAAGAAAAATCTTTTAAATAAAATATAATATATTCTATTTATATAAAAATATTTTACTATATGCAAACACTATGCAATACTATGCAAAACACTACGCAAAACACTACGCAACACTATGCATAATAAAATATAATATATTCTATTTATGTAATAACTTTAATAAAGTATTCTATTTTATATAAAAGATGTTTCGCTTTTATTACGCTAATAATACGAATAAAACAAAACGTCATTATCGCTATAATAATTCATATTATTAATCGACAATAATGGAATCAAACCGAGTGACTTCTCACATAAGCATCAATAATCAATACCGGTATGCTACTTATCAACCACACTTATTACTATACTTTTACTACCGAGTAGTTCAACAAGAACCACGGTAAAACTTCCGCCGTTATTTCAATAAAATATTTTTGTCGTTTTCTCAATCTGACAATAATTATGTTGTGGGGTCCACTAATGATTGAGCCGTTGTACGAATATTCCCTGCTAAACCGAATATTCCCCAACCAATCTAATATAATATAACCACTTGCATACTTTGCAAAATTTATAAATACTACCCACAACTATAATATTATCTCAAATTCACACCATAATATTAAAAAATTATTTTGACAAAATTTAAATCTTTATTGATAAAATCTGGGGTCTCACAGTATTCGTCGTATACGAAGGAGGTGGAGTTTATCGATTTGAACAAAACAACATAATCTGTCCCAAAGACGAAGCGAAGTTCATTTGAGTTATCCGATTCAGACCTCATTTGGTCGAGAATGAGGAACGAATGACGAGGATGTTTCGAGAGGTCTAAACCCAAAGATTCTAAGAATATCTTATCTCTCATAAATTTTCTTTATATTCGGATGTTGTAAACATGGCTCAATTATTAGAGCGAGATAATGAGTATGTTCAACGAAGGACCACAACCGTGGTCATACCAATGGCGGTAGTCCATCTGAAGCAATGAAAACCAAAGCAGAGAGGAAAACATTCTTGGACAAAAGTCAGAACCACTCTGGTGGTAATCGTGGTCGTGATAATAGAAGAAGCGAGTCGGGAGGAGATTTCAAGAAGAAAGGTACAACAATGATAACGTGAAGACGTCAAAGACAAACATCAACTGCTTTTTAGGGAGGAGAACGAGCACCTATCGTTTGTTACAAATGCGGAAAAAAGGACACATCACCCAAACCGCCTGAATAATCCAAGGTGTGTTATAACTGTGGAAAGGAAGGTCATATAGCTAGAGATTGTCTAGTTGCAAAACCAAGTTCAACAGGGATGGTGACTCCAAAGGCTGTCCCAGACAAGTCAAAGTCGGTGGTTATTAGAAAGGCGTTTGTTGTGACTGCCCAAAATGCAAGGAACCCAAACGAGGTGATCACGGGTAAGCTAATCATAAACTATTGTGAGGTTTATACCTTATTAGATACCGGTTCTACCCATTCTTTTATCTCTCCTGCTTGTGCTCAACGTTTAAACTTGACTCCGGAGAAATTAAATCTTGACTTATCTGTTGAGACTCTGTTAGGAGAAACTTTCATTACATCTATTATTTATAAATCTTGCTTGATTCAAGTTGGTACCATCACATTACCTGTTGATCTTATTTCGTTGAAAATTCTTGCATTTGATGTGATTTTAGGGATTGATTGGTTAACCACGCATCATGCTAAAGTTAATTGTTTTCGTAAGGTTGTTAGTTTTCATAATCCTAACCAACCTATTATGTGAATTCAAATAACCAAACCATTAAAGTCAATCACTGTCATATCAAGCCATAAAGCTATTCGTTTATTAAAAAACGGATGTCAAGCTTTCTTAGCCCATGTCACTTGACTTGAACAAAAACACGCCGATTTGAATAAAATTTACATTGTTAGTGAATGTCCCGACGTATTTCATAAGAACTTCCCTTCCTACCCCGAACGTGAAGTTGAATTCTTTATTGACCTTGAACCTGGTACAAAGCCCATTTCTAAAACCCCATATCGAATGGCTCCTATTAAACTTTAGGAGTTAAAGGTCCAACTACAGGAGTTGTTGGACATCGGTTTCATTCGTCCTAGTACATCTCCTTGGGGTGCTCATGTGTTATTCGTATAGAAGAAAGATGGGAGTATGCAACTTTGTATTGACTACCAAGAATTGAACCATGTCACCATCAAGAATAGGTATCCGCTACCTCGCATTGATGACCTGTTTGACCAGTTACAAGGAGCACAATTCTTTTCAAAGATTGATCTTCTTTTTGGATATAATCAGCTGAAGATTAAAACTGAGGATATTCCAAAGACTGTCTTCAGAACTCGGTACGGGCATTATCAATTCTTAGTCATGTCTTTTGGATTGACTAATGTTCATGTTGCTTTCATGGATATGATGAACCATGTATTCAAGGAATAATTGGATCAGTTCGTTGTTGTCTTTATTGATGACATCCTTATCTATTCCAAAAGCCGTGAAGATTATGAGCACCATTTGAAGTTGGTACTGCAAAGGCTTCGTGATAACAAGTTGTATGCCAAGTTGAAGAAATGCGAGTTCTGGCTTGAGGAAGTAGCATTCCTTGGGCACGTGGTGTCAAAACATGGAGTATTTATCGACCCGGCGAAGATTGAAGCCATACAAAGTTGGGAGCAACCAAAGTTGGTGAGCGAAGTGTAAGACCCCAACTTTTAAAAAAAAAATGAATTTTCTATAAATATCATTTTTGAATATTATGGAGTAAATTTGATATAATATTATAGTTGTGGGTAATATTTACAAATTTTGCAAAGTATGCAAGTTGTCATATTATATTCGATTGGTCGGAAAATATTCTTTTTGTCAGGGAATATCCGTACGACGGTACAATCATTGGTGGACCCCACAACAAAAATATTGTCAGATTCAGAAAATGACAAAAATATTTTGTGAAAATAACGGCGGAAGTTTTACCGTTAATACTGTTGAACTACTCGGTAGTAAAAGTACAGTAATACGCGTGGTTGCATAGTAGCACACGGTATTGATTATTGATGCTTACGTGAGAAGTCACCGCTTTTGTTCAATTATTGCTACAAAGAATTGCTTGCGTAATATCTCAAGTTATTTGATTCAATTATTGTCAATATTTTATATCTTATTAAATCAATAATTGAGACGACAAAGTTATAAATATTATTATTTGCAATATTAACGATGTCTAGAAGTTCTATAAAGGAGAGGTAAAATATATTTATATATATAAGTATGTGATGTGTGTATATATATATAATATAATGTGAGTGGAAAGTGGTGGAAAAGGTGGAGTGTATTATATATATTATATGTGTGTGTGTGTGTGTGTTGGAATTTTGAAAAATGAGGGAGGGAAGGAATCTTGCAAAATGTTATTACGGGTGGGAATGGTGTGTGTATATATATATATATGATGTCTAGTGGTGTATATATAAATATATATTAAATATAAACATGATAGTGGGATGGGAAGTGACATGTTAGTCACGGGTGTCATTCTTGGACAGAAAAGAAGAAGAAAGAATTGGCAGGAAGGAGTACAATTATTATTATTATTATATATATATAGGTTTATAACATGTGTGGAATATATATATAGATATGTTTTATAATTTTTGATTATTCTTATTGGTTGGAGGATTGACAATTGCTAGATTTATTTGGCAGATTGTGGGATTCTTTTTCAAACTTAGACATTAATTTACCAAACCCTTGAAAATGTGTACTGATACGTAGGAACCGTGAAGTTGTGTTGTTCATCCGAAAATAATTGTTGCGTCCATTTCTTAACAGTACCCCTTCCATTCTCCTATAAATAGAAGCTCATTCCTTCATTATTTCTTACGAATTCACTGAAACTCTAGAGAGAGAAATTATAGAGAAACTATAGAAAAGTATTCTGCTACTTCCCTACTCTTATATCCAGCTTTTTACTAGTAAGGGGTATTATTTCTTTTGTGTTCATGAAGAGAACTTCATTATTCCATTATTTATTATTCTGTTGAATAACTCAGATATACGCCAACTACCCTATACTTGGTGAAATTCTTCATTATTCCATTCGTTATTATTACATTTGAATATTCCATCATTCTGCATGCGTTTTTACGACCGGACTGATTCTATCTTTTTATTATTCTATTGAATATCATGTCTCATGCGTTTTACTTAATTCTGGTTCCGTTAATTATTATTCTCGTTGGAATAACTTTTCATGCGGCCTATCGCATGCACGGTGATTTCTTTTGTTATTCCATTCCTTATTATACTCAGCTGGTTAAAGTTTTGACTTCTATACTCCATGAAATTAGTGTAATATCCTGGATATTTGCTCTTCATTCAGTATCTTTTCATGGAAATATTCTTCTAAGCATTCTTGAATTTTACTCTACAAAGCAGTATCATGTTGACAATTTGGACGTTATTGGTTCCTGGATAAATTAATTCTTGAACTTGTTTTATTGAATTCTTATATCATTGTCATCATCCTCATGTTTATATTTTGTTGAAAGTCATCTGTGGCCTATAGTGCATAGATGGACTTGGTGTGATTATGACCAGAGATTATTCGGTATAATCATGACCGTAATGTTACAAATAATGTGGTAAAAGTCTTCATTGGCCCATAGTGCATTGATGGACAGTTATTGGCATGATCATGACCATTGATAAATACACGAATATCCTTGGCCCGTAGTGCATGGATAATTTGTGGTCGTGATACTAAATGAATATCCTTGGTCGTAGTAAGTGTGATGATGATGTGATTATTTATTAAGTCGAGTCCCAAATGATAATAGTGATGAAAACCTTTAAATCATAAAAGATAGTAGATTTTATTCTCTACTTGACTCTTTTTTAATGGATTGTTTGTTCCACCGCAGCTTAAACTTGATGTTTGTTATATTGTATCGGTTTAACATTGCTTTAAGGCTAATGATAATTTATTCTGCATTATCTTAGTCATAATATTTCTTCTTGGGCTAGTTGAGCTCACCCTTTCTTTCACCGTTCTCTTCAAAGAAATGAGAACGTAGTGGGGATGAGTCTGGAAACGGAGTGATGGTCCTATGATGATAAGATAACTAGTAGTCCTCACTATTCTCATTAAATAGTGTGACAATTAAATGTAATGAGGACTTATTCGAGAGTGGATATTGTCTGTAAGACAAGATTTGTATTTAAACTCATAGCTCTCTTGTTGTATAAATTAAGATTGTATTTATATTTTGTACCATGTATTTGGCGACTCGTAATAGGTGATGTATACCCTATTTTGGGGCGCCACAAGTTTGGTATCAAAGCTTAGGGATATGATCCTGCTAAGATGTGAGACTAGAACTAGGAGGGGAGAATGGGGAATTCTTCGCTAGTATGACCTACTTAAATTTATTTGGTATTTAATTGGTTGGTCGAGTTTAGAGATAATATGTTACATGTCAACTAACCCTTGTTTTTGGCGCAAGATCTCAAAAATGGCATCCGAGAATGATGAGAATAGCAATGGAGCACAGGAGACCGTTGAGTCTCCACATATCAATAATCAGGAGAATGTGCATCAGGAAGGCGACAATCCTCATGCAAACAACAACACTGACCAAATGATGAATGATGGAATGTTCAGAGGCTTTATGCAATTCATGCAAAATCAGGCTAGAGCGGCTCCTGTACAAAATGTAGGTGGAAACATTGGAAACTCTCGGACGGTCACCGCTAAACAGTTCAACGAGCTGGGACCACCGGAGTTTATTGGAGAGCCAAAACCACTTAAGACGGAAGCATGGACAAAGCAGATCACCAAGATATTTGATGTCTTGGGATGCTCCGAGGAGCAAAAGGTTCCCTTTGCCACCTTTATATTGCGAGGAGATGCAGATTATTGGTGGGAATCGGTAAAGCGTACTCAACTTGCCGCACTGAAGATGACTTGGGAGAAGTTCCAAGAATTGTTCAACGACAAGTACTTTCCCGAATGTATTTGTCACAAGAAAGAAGTAGAATTCATCAAGCTGGAGCAAAACAACATGACCGTATCGCAGTACGAAGCCAAGTTTGCCGAGTTGTCCCGGTTTGCGTCCCACTTGGTGGATATTGAAGAGAGAATGACGCGTATGTTTTTAAGAGGTTTGAAGCCGGAGATACGTCAACATCTTATTTCTCATAAACTGTGTTTATATTCAGATGTTGTAAATAGGGCTCAGTTAGTGGAGCGCGATAACGAGTCAACGCAACCAAAAGAGAGCAGCCGGTAAAATGATAATACCAGTGAGAGCAATCATCGAAGCGGTGACAACAAGCGTGGAGGGAATCAACAGGCCAGAAATGGTAACCACTTCGGTGGTAATCGGGCCACCAAAGTAATAAATGGACATTTCAAGAAGAGGAGATTCAATAATGATGGAAAGACGCCAAGACCAAAGACCCATTGTTAAGGAAGGAGAACGACCACCTATCATATGCTTCAAATGCGAGGGAAGGACACATCATCCAAACTGCGTGATGATGCCCAAAAAGCATGTTATAATTGTGGAAGAGAAGGTCGCTAGCCCAATTTTATCGTTCACCGAAGATAAGTTCACTAGGATGGAGGCACCAAAGGTCATCCCCAAAAAAGTCAAAGCCAGAAAGGCAAGGGAGAGCGTTTGTTGTGACCTCCCAAAAAGTAAGGAACCCGAATAAGATCATCACGGGTAAGCTTATCAGAAACTATAGCGAAGTCTATACTTTATTTGATACCGGTTCTACCCATTCTTTTATTTCTCCTACTTGCGCTCAACGATTAAATTTGACTCCAGAGAAATTAGACGTTGACTTATCTGTGGAAACTCCGTTGGGAGAAACCTTCATTACATCCACGGTTTATAAGTCTTGTTTGGTTCAAATCGGTACCCTCACATTACCTATCGATCTTATTTCATTGAAAATACTTGCATTTGATGTAATTCTAGGGATTGATTGGTTAACTACTCATCATGCAAAAATTGATTGTTTTCGTAAGGTTGTTAGCTTTCATATTCCTAATCAACCTATTATGCGAATTCAAGCAACCAAACCATTAAAATCAATCATCGTCATCTCAAGCCATAAAGCTATTCGCTTATTAAAAACGGATGTCAAGCTTTCTTAGCTCATGTCACGGATCTAAACAAAAATACGCCGCTTTTGAATGATATTTCTATTGTTAATGAATTTCCGACTATTCCCCAAGAACTTCTCGCCTACCCTTGAACGTGAAATTAAATTTTGTATCGACCTTGAACTCCCAGACAAAACCCATTTCCAAAGCCCCATATCGAATGGCTCCTATTGAACTTCGTGAGTTAAAGACCCAACCGCAGGAATTGTTAGACATCGGCTTTATTCGTCCTAGTACTTCTCCTTGGGGTGCTCTGTTCTATTCGTGAAGAAGAAAGATGGGAGTATGTGACTTTGTATTGATTATCGGGAGTTGAATAATGTCACCATCAAAAATAGGTACCCATTGCCACGTATTGATGACCTGTTTGACCAACAGAAGCAAGGCGCCAAATTCTTTTCAAAGATCGATCTTCGTTCTGGATATCACCAATTGAAGATTAGAACAGATGACATTCCAAAGATGGCCTTCGTAACTCGATGACGGCATATGAATTTCTAGTCATGTCTTTTGATCGACTAATGCTCCTCATTTGTCTTCATGGATATGATGAACCGAGTATTCAAGGAATATTTGGATCACTTTGTGGTCGCCTTTTTTTGATGACATCCTTATTTATTCCAAAAGCCGTGAAGATCATGAGCAACACTTGAGGTCGATACTCCAAAAGCTTCGTGAATATAAGCTTTATGCCAAGTTGAAGAAATGCGAGTTACTTCGAGGAAGTAGCATTCCTTGGGCACGTAGTATCAAGTCATGGAATATATATCACCCAAAGAAATATTGAAGTTATTCAAAGTCGGGGCAACCCAAATTAGTGACCGAAGTACGTAGCTTTTTCGGTTTAGCTGGTTATTATCGGAGATTCGTGGAAGAATTTTCTCGAATCGCTGCTCCATTAACTCAGTTGACTCAGAAAGATACAAAATTCGGTTGGAGGAGGAATTTGAGAAGAGTTTTCAAGAACTCAAGAGAAGACTCATTTCATCACTGCTCGACAATACCATCCTGCCCGGAGGGATTTGTCATCTACAAATGATGCTTCTGCAAAAGGGTTAGGATGTGTTCTCATGCAACATGGGAAAGTCATAGCCTTTATGCCTCAAGATAACTCAAAGAATATATGAGAGGAATTATCCTACTCATGATCTAGAGTCAGCAATTGTTATGTCAGTTCGCGCACTTAAAATTTGGAGGCATTACTTGTATGGAGAGAAAGTGGAGATCTTTACGGATCATAAAAGCCTCAAATATTTCTTCACTCAAAAGGAACTCAACATGCGACAACGATGTTGGCTTGAACTGCTGAAAGATTATGATCATACCATCCAATACCATCCTCGAAAAGCGAACGTGGTAGCCGATGATGCATCGAGTAGAAGATCATATGCAAGCACGAAAAGCGATATTGTCAACGTAAAGGCCCATTTTGTGTGACTTGCAAAGGATGGAGATAGAGTTAAAAACTCTGTGGACCCATGTGATGATGGCGAATATACGAGTAGAACCGACTTTAATTGATAAAGTTAAAGTCGCTTCAAACTACGCACTGAGCCGATGCGTATGAGGAAGAAAGTGCAAGAAGGTGTTATCTAAAGCAAGAATCGATGAAGAAGGAATACTTGAGTCAACTCCGCACTTTGTGGTTCCTAACGACCACGATTTAAAGTATAAAATCATGATGGAGGCGCACAACACACCGCTTGCAATCCATCTCGGGAGTACCAAAATGTATCGTGATCTTCGCCATACATTTTGGTGGAGCAATATGAAGAGAGAGATAGGGTTGGTTTATCTCAAGGTTTCTAACTTGTCAACGAGTCAAGGCGGAGCATCAAGTACCAAAAGGTCCATTGCAACCACTTGAAATTCCAGAATGGAAGTGGGAGCACATTACCATGGATTTCGTTCTCGGGTCTTCCCAAGGTTTCTCAAGGCATTGATGCAATTTGGGTCATTGTTGATAGATTGACCAAGTCTGTTCACTTTTTACCAATACAAGAAACTTATACACTTGAACGTCTTGCTCGTATGTACATAAATGAGATTGTAAGACTGCATGGTATGCCAATATCCATAGTTTCTGATCGAGACCCAAGATTCACTTCACGATTTTGGGTTAGTTTACAAAAAGCTATGGGCACGGATTTACGATTTAGTTCGGCATATCATCCTCGAACGGATGGACAATCGAGAGGACTATTCAAACTCTAGAAGATTTATTAAGACTCGTGTCCTCGACTTCAAGGGAAGTTGGGATAAGTTCTTACCATTGGTGGAGTTTTCCTACAACAACAGCTTATCAAGCAAGTATCGACATGGCTCCATTTGAGGCGTTGTATGGAAAAAAGTGTCGCTTCCAAAGATCTTTGGGACGAGGTGGGTGAAGCAACGTTGTTGGGACCGAGTTGGTACGTATGACTACGGAAAGGATTCAAACAATCCAAAACGATAAAAACCTCATAAGATCGACAAAAGAGTTATGCTGATCTTCATCGAAAGGACGTGGAATTCGATATAGGAGATCATATGTTGTTACGTGTTGCTCCATAGAAAGGAGTTACGAGATTTGGAAAGAGAGGAAAGCTCAATCCTCGATTCATCGGCCCATTTTTAATCCTCGATCGAGTAGGAACTGTGGCCTATAGACTTGTTTTACCGCCAAGTATGTCTCGTATTCATAACATTTTTCACATATCTATGTTACGTAAATATATGAAAGACCCGCACCACATTATTATTGAAAGTTAGAACCGAGATTAAATAAATAAAGATTTAACGTATGAAGAGGTTCCTGTTCAAATCTTGGATAAGAAGGAACATATTTTACGCTCCAAGTTTATACCTCAAGTCAAAGTTTTGTGGAGAAACCACGATGTTGAGGAGGATATGACTTGGGAGTTAGAATCTGAAATGAAATCAAGGTATCCTTACCTCTTCGATATACCAGGTGCGTACCCTAATTTCGAGGGAGAAATTTCATAAGAAGGGGAGGTTGTAAGACCCCAACTTTTTTATAAAAAAAAAATTGAATTTTCTATAAATATCATTTTTGAATATTATGGAGTAAATTTGATATAATATTATAGTTGTGGGAAATATTTACAAACTTTGCAAAGTATGCAAGTTGTCATATTATATTCGATTGGTCGGAAATATTCTTTTTGTCGTGGAATATCCGTGACGACTTGCACAATCATCATTGGTGGACCCCACAAATAATAATTATTGTCGATTGAGAAAACGACAAAATATTTTATGAAAATAACTACGGAAGTTTTACTGATAATATCGTTGAACTACTTTAGGTAGTAAAAGTACGAAGAATACGCCATGGGTTGCATAAGTAAGACACGGTATTGATTATTGATGCTTACGTGAGAAGTCACTTTCGATTTTGTCCAATTATTGCTACAAGAATTGTTTGATAATATCTCACGTTATTTGATTCAATTATTGTCAATATTTTATATATTATTAAATAAATAATTGAGACGACAAAAGTTATAAATATTATTATTTGCAATATTAACGATGTCTAGAAGTTCTATCGAGGAGATGTAAAATATATTTATATATATAAGTATGTGATGTGTATATATATATATAATATAATGTGAGTGAAAAGTGGTGGAAAAGGTGGAGTGTATTATATATATATATTATATATGTGTGTGTGTGTGTGTTGGAATTTAGAAAAATGGGGGAGGGAAGGAATCTTGCAAAATGTTATTACGGGTGGGAATGGTGTATAAATGGTGTGTGTGTATATATATATATATATATATAAGATGTCTAGTGGTGTATATATAAATATATATTAAATATAAATATGATAGTGGGATGGGAAGTGACATGTTAGTCACGGGTGTCATTCTTGACGTAAAAGAAGAAGAAAGAATCGGGAAGGAATATTATTATTATTATTATATATATATATATATATGGTTATAACATGTGTGGAATATATATATAGATATGTTTTATAATTTTTGATTATTCTTATTGGTTGGAGGATTGACAATTGCTAGATTTATTTGGCGTGATTGTGGGATGCTTTTTCAAACTTAGACATTAATTGGCCAAACCCTTGAAAATGTGTAATCGATACGTAGGAACCTTGAAGTTGTGTTGTTGTTCATCCGTAAATAATTGTTGCATGGTCCGCTTTCTTAACAAAGATTCTTCCATTCTCCTATAAATAAAGCTCATTCCTTCATTATTTCTTACGATTCACCTAAACTCTAGAGAGAGAAATTATAGAGAAACTATAGAAAAGTATTACATTACTTCCTACTCTTATATCCGCTTTTTATTTCTTATTATTTCTTTTGTATTCATGAAGAGAACTTCATTATTCCATTATTTATTATTATATTGAATAACTCAGATACGCTGCTACCCTATACTTGGTGAAATTCTTCATTATTCCATTTGTTATTATTCTCATTGAATATCCTCGCATGCTCTTTTTCATGCAGGCTTTATTATTACCGCTGGACCGATTCGCCTTTATTATTATTCTGTTGAATATCCTCTCTGCATGCGTTTTACGTGGACCGGTTCCGTTAATTATTATTCTGTTGGAATAACTTTGCTGTGTGCGCTTATCGCATGCCTGGTGATTTCTTTTGTTATTCTATTCCTTATTATACTCAGTTGGTTAAAGTTTTGACTTCTATACTCCATGAAATTAGTGTAATATCTTTGATATTTATGCTTCATCTAGTATCTTTTTATGGAAATATTCTTCTGAGCATTCTTGAATTTTACTCTACAAAGCAGTATCATGTTGACAATTTGAACGTTATTGGTTCCTAGATAAATTAATTCTTGAACTTGTTTTATTGAATTCTTATATCACTGTCATCATCTTCATGTTTATATTTTGTTGAAAGTCATATGTGGCCTATAGTTCATAGATGGACTTGGTGTGATTATGACCAGAGATTATTCGGTATAATCATGACCGTAATGTTATAAATGATGTGGTAAAAGTCTTCATTGGCCCGTAGTGCATTGATGGACAGTTGTTGGCATGATCATGACCATTGATGAATACATGAATATCCTTGGCCCGTAGTGCATGGATAATTTGTGGTCGTGATACTAATGAATATCCTTGGTCGTAGTGCAGGGATGATGTGGATTATTTATTAAGCTGAGTCCCAGAGATAATAGTGATGAAAAACCTTTTAAATCATAAAAGATAGTAGATTTTATTCTCTACTTGACTTTTTAATGGATTGTTTGTTCCGCTGCAGTTAAACTTGATGTTTGTTATATTGTATCAGTTTAACACTGTTTAAGGCTAATGATAATTTATTCTGCATTATCTTAGTTATAATATTTCTTCTTGGGCTAGTTGAGCTCACCTTTCTTTCACCGTTTCTCTTCGTGAAATGATAACGTGGGCTGGGACGAGTCTGGGAACCGGAGTGATGGTCCTGATGATAGTATTAGCTAGTAGTCCTCACTATTCTCGTTAAATAGTGTGACAATTAATGTAATGAAGACTTATTCTCGAGAGTGGATATTGTCTGTAAGACAAGATATATGTATTTAAACTCACAAATTTCTCTTGTCAGTATAATTAAGATTGTATTTATATTTTGTACCATGTATTTGGCGACTCAGAATAGGTGATGTATACCTATTTTGGGGGCGTCACATGAAGTACGTAGCTTTCTGGGCTTAGCTGGTTACTATCGGAGATTCGTGGAAGAATTTTCTCGAATCGCTACTCCGTTAACTCAGATGACTCGTAAAGATATAAAATTCGGTTGGAGCGAGGATTGTGAGAAGAGTTTTCAAGAACTCAAGAGAAGACTCATTTTGACCTGTTCTGACAATACCATCTGGTTCGGATGGATTTGTTATTTACAACGACGCTTCAGGCAAAGGGTTAGGTTGTGTTTTCATGCAACATGGGAAAGCCATAGCCTATGCCTCGCGACAACTCAGAGAATATGAGAGGAATTATCCTACTTATGATTTGGAATTAAGCGTGATCGTTTCACATTAAAGATCCGGAGACACTACCTGTATGGGGAGAAAGTGGAGATCTATACAGATCATAAAAGCCTCAAATATTTCTTCACCCAAAAGGAACTCAATATGCGGCAATGACGTTGGCTTGAGCTGTTGAAAGATTACAATCATACCATCCAATATCATCCTGGAAAATAAAACGTGGTAGCTGACGCATTGAGTAGAAGATCATATGCGGGTACGAATGCAATGTTATTAACACAAAGGTCCATTTTGTATGACTTGCAAAGGATGGAGATAGAGGTAAAGGCTCCAAGTACCCACATGATGATATCAAACATACGAGTTGAACCTACTTTGATCAATAAAGTTAAAGCAGCTCAAACTACGGACATGGAGCTGATACGTATGAAGAAGAAAGTGCAAGAAGGTGCTATTTTAGAAGCGAGAATCGATGAAGAAGGAATACTTCGAGTCAACTCCAGACTTTGTATTCCTAACGATTCTGACTTGAAGCATAGAATCATGATGGAGGCACACAACACAATCGCTTATAATCCATCTCGGGAGTACCAAATGTATCATGATCTTCGACATACTTTTTGGTGGAGCAATATGAAAAGAGAGATCGCAGAGTTTATCTCAAGGTGTTTAACTTGTCAACGTGTAAAAGCCAGTGGCGAAGCCACGTCAATTTTGTGGGGTCAATTGACCCCATTGGAAAAAAAAATTATTTTATAATGTAAGGTAAATTTTAAAAATTTTAAATAATATATATAAATTGACCCCACTAAAATTTTATAAATTTTCTATTATACGGGGTCAAATTGAAAATTTATAATTTTGTCAATCAAATTTTAATCATATATGACTCATATCCTTTCAATATATATATATATATATATATATATATATATATATATATAATATTTTATACTAAATAATAATCTAATTTATATTATTTTTAAAAATAAATAATAAATTACTTACTTATGAACAATTGTGATTAAAAAAGTATATTATGAGTCAATATAATGTATATATACCATATATTGTTACTCATTATATTTTCATTGTAATTATATAGATATATATATATATATATATATATACACCCGGAAGTATAAAGTATTAAAAATTGTGGGCTACGCCTTTAACCCCCATAATTTTTTTATAATTTAGTAATACTTTTGACCCCACTGCTAAAAACTTCTGGCTTCGCCACTAGTAAAACCAGAGCATCAAGTACCAAAGGGTCCATTGCAACCACTTGAGATTCCGAAATGGAAATGGGAACACATTACTATGGATTTCGTTACGGGTCTTCCCAAGGTTTCGCAAGGCATAAATGCGATTTGGGTCATTGTTGATAGATTAATCAAGTCTGCCCATTTCTTGCCTATACGGGAGACTTATTCCCTTGAACATGTTGTTAGTATGTACGTGAATAAGATTGTGAGATTGCATGGCATGCTAGTATCCATAGTTTCGGATCGTGACCCAAGATTCACTTCACGATTTTGGGTTAGCTTGCAGAAAGCTATGGGCACGGATTCTGATTCGGGCTTCGATACCATCCTCAAACGGACGGACAATCAGAGAGGACTATTCAAACTCTTGAAGATCTATTAAGACTCTGTGTCTTATATTTCAAAGGGAGTTGGGATAAGTACTTGTCATTGGTGGAATTCTCCTACAACAACAGTTATCAAGCAAGTATAGGTGTGGCTCCATTCGAGTCGTTGTATGGACAAAAATGTCGTTCTCCAGTATGCTGGGACGAGGTGGGTGAAGCAACGTTGTTGGGACCAGAATTGGTACGTATAACTACAGAAAAGATCCAAACGATTCGACAACGTATACAAAAGGCACAGGATCGACAAAAGAGTTATGCGGATCTTCATCGAAAGGACGTGGAATTTAATATTGGGGATCATGTATTGTTACGTATTGCTCCATGGAAGGGAGTTACGAGATTTGGGAAGAGAGGAAAGCTCAATCCACGATTTATTGGTCCATTTGAGATTCTTGACCGAATAGGAAATATGTCCTATAGACTCGTATTACCTCTAAGCATGTCTCGTGTTCATAATGTTTTTCACATATCTATGCTTCGTAAATATGTGAAAGACCCGAACCATATTATTGAGTTAGAACCAGACGAGATAGCCAAAATTTAACGTCTTTAGGAGGTACTGTTAAGATCTTGGATAGGAAAGAGCATGTCCTACGCACGAAGGTTATACCACAAGTTAAGGTTTTGTGGAGAAACCATGTTATTGAAGAAATGACCTGGGAGTTAGAATCAGAAATGAAAGAGAGGTATCCTCACCTTTTCGAAACACCAAGTACGTACGTCAATTTCGAGGATAAAATTTCATAAAGAGGGGAGGTTGTAAGACCCCAACTTATTATAAATAAAATCGAATTTCCTCTAATTATTATTGTGAATAATAAGGTGTTAATTTGATATAATACTTTGGTTATGGGTGAAATGTGCAAATTTTGCAAAATAAGTAAGTGGTTATAAAATATTTATTGTTGTTGGAGAATATTCGTTTGGTCGTGGAATATTCTTTTACGTAGGAGAATATTCAATGACAGTTGCAACCGTTTATTCAGGGCCCCATAATGGAAAACAGTCGGATGAAGAAAACGACAAATTTAAGTTTTTACAAATAATCTGCAGTAGTTACCGCTAACAACCTTTTTGGAATACCCGGTGGTTAAAATACAAGAATACTCGTGGTTGCACAAATGAAGACATGGTTTTTGCACTATTATTTTGAATTATTGATTCTTACGTAGAAGGCCTTACTCAATAATTGTTACGATTAATTATTGTTCAATATTTTATTTTATTGGTTCAATAATTGTTGCGTTGATATTTTATATTATTGTTGTTTCAATAATTGTCACCGCACAAGATATTTCCATTATCGGATCAATAATTCATATTATTTGAATAATATTATGAGATAACATTATTGGCGATGTCTAGAAAGTTACATCGAGGAGAGGTTTGGTCACCTAATTGCGGCGCCAAGAAGGAGAAATCCTTATCTGAAAGCCCCTCTTTTTCATGAATCTACCGGGTTGTCATAATCATTGATTCGTAATATTATTTGTGAATAATTAATTATTGATTTATATGATAAGAAAATATTTATTTTATGAGGTTATAAATGATGGATATATTTATTTTATGTGGTTACAAATGAAGGAATTAATGCTGAGGTGTTTTATCAGTATTTTGTCGGAATGGAGGTATTAAAAATCATCCGTTTGTGGATTTCGAATATTTTTTATTTGGAATTTAGAAAAACTTAAACTTACAAAGTTGTAGAGAATTAAATTTCCTATGGAAAACACATGAGATTCGAATTTTTCTGATAAAATGGCCATTTATTATGAATTATTGAAGTTTTGAAAAATAATATATTTTTATTAAAAATATGGTGGGCCCCACTTTTGGTTGGTGAGTAATAAAATATGCTAGAATTTATTTTCAAAAGTGGTGGGCTTGAATAAGATGCGAGTAAAAAGCCATCGTGTAAAGTGAGTTAGTCTGCATGGCGTTAAGCATTTTCTATAAATAGGTGCTTAGTTAAAATTGAAAATCACACCATAAACAAGTTTTCTCTCTTTCTCTCTCTATATTATCGAGCGTATTTTGTGAGTATTTAGATACTTTGTGAGTTGCTATTCATCAGTGCAAGTTTCCTTCAGCCTTATATCGATATTCCGATCAGAAGTACTGTTATTTTGAAGTAAGGGATGTTATTTTCTTCGTAAATGATATTATTTCTTTCAATATCATTATGCCAAAATATTGGTCTGAACTTTTTATCAAATTTGGAACTTTTGTGTTGGGGTTACTATTCACTTATACGACACTATTCACGTATACGACACTATTCACGAATACGGCACTATTCACCGAAAAATAAAATTTTTCCTTTTTGTCCAAGATGTCTATTATGGTTACTATCTTTGATTGTATCCTTGTTTTGATCTTTATTTTTGAATTTTGCTTCACAATTGGATATTATGGAGTATTATTGAACTTGGATAAACTGTAATACGAATCCCTAATATTTATTCTTTTATCTCACTGGATTCGTTTTCTTTAAGATATTTTTCATCATCCTCACCCTAAATGATGATATTATGAATATCTTTGGCACATGTAGTGCAAAGATGAATGATTAATGATGAATATCTTTGGCCGTAGTGCAAAGATGAGCAGTGTTGAGATGAACATGACCAACTGGTGATACTGAATGAATATCTTTGGCTGCGATTGCAAAGATGAATATTTGATTCAAGATTTGTATATTGATTGATGTTACAGGGATAAATTGTTGATGATGGACTTTTAAATCTTAGAAGATAGTAGAATTCTTTCTCTACTTGACTCTTTTAATGGATTGTTGTTTCCGCTGCAGTTGTTGATCTAAAACTTGTTGTCTATTATATTTTATCATATTTTTTCCTGTTGAAGACTAATGATAATTTGTTGTATATTAACTTAGTCATAATATTCTTTACTGGGCTAGTTGAGCTCACCCTTTTTCCTTTTTGTTCCATTTTTCTTCCCAGGAGGTGAGAACATAGCAGAAACTAGCCGGGGTATGGAGTGATGGTTCAGGATAGTTGTATTAGTAGTCCTCATTATTGTAAAATAGTGTATAAATAATTGTAATGAGGACTCCTTTTGAGTTTGTATACTCTCTATTAGACTCTATTTGTATTCAAACTCACAGTATATGTCGCATTTTGCACAACAATTGTATTACTGAAGTTGTATTTGTTTCTGTACCATGTATTTGGCGACTCAGAATAGGTGATGTATACCTATTTTGGGGGCGTCACACTCAACATAACCAATGTTAAACCTGTAACCAGACCAACTACAATGCTCCTAAACGTGTATACAAGCTCAGATAACACAATGACATGCTACTCCATACTAATTAACAGAGAATTCAAGCAATTACTAGAATTTGACAAAACTCAAAATGAAGAACACAAAAACAGAATTTATACCTCTTTAAAGCTTAAATTGATTCCTCAATGCACTAATTATACTCTCTCAATGCTTAGCAGATCTCACTCTCTATATGTAACTTATCAGTGAAATTCTAGCAACTGAGAAATGAAGAATTTGGATGCCATTTATAGAGAAATGGCTGCCCAGTTCATAACTTTGTTCTATGGTTTGAATCAATGGAAAATGGAAGGAAACAATGGGTATAAAGGAGTTGGCCAACTGCCAACCTTGTAGCCATCATCACAGCACATTGCTAGGAAGCTGAAGTTTACGCAATGAAGAAGATAGGCTACTGTTTGGCCACTGTTTGGGTAACTAAGGAGTTTTAAATCTCAGCAACGTGATTATAATGCTTAGTTTAGTTCCTTGAACTTCCAAAATATAATTTTAATTTGTTAATGCTACTACATAATGATAAGTTAGGGATTATTTATGTATCAACATCATATAATCCATGTACATTAGTCTAGTTCAATTAATATTTATAACATGTATGGACTCAACTTAATTGGTCAGTAATAATTTATTATCTCCTTAAAACTTTATTATTCCAATTAGATTCACTTATTGAAATAATTTATAATTCTTTGATATAGTACATCTTTAATGTTTCCACACATACTTGTTGTCACATAAGCATTATTTATGTAACTTATAATTTCTTCCATTTTACTATATAGTTTTATATATTAATATTATATAGTTACACTAAAGTGTCAAATTACCATTCCTTTTTAATGTAGGAATTATATCTTATCACATATCTTGCACACATCAATTAAATGAATAATATAATTTTAATTATGTAAATTACTTTGCTCATTTGTATTTTATTATTCACAATAACAATTAATTAATAATTTAATATTAATTAATCATTCACTTATTAATTTATTCATTCCTTAATTAAATTAAACCATTCAAATTTTTATTCTCATGCCACACAAGGCATTTTACAATCTCTCATAAATTTCACATTTTTCTCAATTCTTATAAATTCAATTTGAATTAATTGAATTATTTATCACACAACACATCAATACTTATATTCAAATAAATATTCATTTTCTTATTATATTAAAATAATATTTATTCATGAAATTCACTCAGTTACGTAGTGAGAAGATAGTGTTATCTGTAATATATAGTATTATTTAATATATATATATATATAATAAAATAGAACATAAATTTATATATATATATATATAACACAGAAAATATTAATAAATAAATTCGAGTCCTTTGAATTCACAAAGTCTCCTTAAAACAAATTTATTCCCTCACAGGTGTTAAGGATTAATTGAATAATTGCTTCCCAAGATAAAACGGATTTACAATTCTTAATTAGTAGCACTACAAAATTAAGAATTCAGTGAACGCAAATTCTATGTTATATACTCGAACTTTACTTTTAATAACAATGATGCATGAAAATGGTGCATGAATACACTTGCTCAAAAATAGGAAACGGGAAAATATTTGCAGAACGATGGGAAGGAACGACGGAATCTGCAGAAACGGGATTTTGCAGAACACAGAACGGAACTCTGTTTAAGACTGTGGAAAGGGATTCATTCTGCAGAAACGGAATTTTTGTAGAAGGGAAAGAACGGGATTTTGGGAAGGAACTAACAGACGCCTAAAATGCGAATGGTGTAATCAAACTTATGCCTGAAAATGTAATCCCACATAGTTTATTTATAGAATAATTAGGCAGATTATTATTATCGTTAGAGACGCGTCAACCGCCTTGCGACCCACGAACTAACCCGACCAAGCTACCAATAATTTTCTCATTCAATTCTTAATGGATTTGAACACATAAATATATATTTTATCAAACCCATTTCCAATAATCCCCACATGAATGTAAAATTGACTTTACAATATGTAAAATATGTTATGAATATCTGTACACTAGTTCGAGTACATGAGAAAAGATATTTCATCGAAGTTTAAGTAACTAGTGGCTTTGAACTTCTTAGTAGTAAAATCTATCTGATTTACTTTTGGCTAATCGATGAGACTTGATGTCTTTGAATCGACCTTTTTGTGTAAAACCAAGACAATAGAATTCACAAAATATCTCTTCGGATATAGTTGGTTCTCACGTTTGTGGTTCATTTCGGCCTTGAAACACCTCTTGGTTCCGTGAGTATATTAGAGAATTTAGCCTTCAAAATTCTCACTAAGTAGCCCCTTCTTACTCAATGTGGGTGACTTACTCAAGTATCCCCGCAATACTCCACTTGGACGTATTTCAAGATATAAAAGTCATTAAAAGCATAACTTATCCTAATTCTCGCCGGATGTGCCTTATCTCATTTCAGGAATGGTTAGGAGTAAATATCTCCTCAGTGCTTTACTGAGTACTACATAGTTCAGTTTGCCCATTGAACCTAGATCTTGGGATCTCCATTCGACTAGGTTGGGTTGCCACTATGACGACTCTTATTTAAACAAAGAGGCTTTAAACCCATTCCCTTGATGATTTTTCTACTGCTTCTTGTTAAACCTTTTGTAAGCGGATCGACAATATTATCTTTGACTTTACATAGTCAATTGAGATAATTCCATTTGAGAGCAATTGTCTAAACTATATATTATGTCTACGTCAGATATGGGCGTGACTTACCATTATATAAATGACTCAGTGCTCTTCCAATCATTGATTGGCTATCACAATGTATACATATAAATTTGTACAGTGTCTTGACCAATTTGGAATATCCTCTAAGAAATTACGGCCACAACTTCTTCTTCACTTTGTGCTCTAACGAATGAATTCTCGATTCCATTGTAGACCTTGCAATACACGTTTGTTTTGAGGATTTCCAAGATACTGCAAAGACCTCCAAGGGTAAAGACATATCCACTTGTAGATTTTTTGTAGTCTTTATTATCGATATCCAATTAGCATCACTATATCCTTCCAATACTGTTGGATATCTTTTATAGTGCAGTCCATATTTTTGAGTATGTTTTAAATATCCTAAAACTCTCAAAATTGTTTTCCAGTGATCTTTACCTGGATTACTCGTATACCTACTTAGCTTACTTACCGAATAAGCTATATACGGTCTAAAGATAGATTCATGACATACATTAAACTGCCTATTATACGAGAATATTCTAATTGAGATATGCCATCACCTTCATTTTTAGCTAGATGAAGATTTATATCAACTGGGGTCTTATTTAGAATTATATTATAATTGTTAAATTTTTTCAAGTATTTTCTCAATGTAATGAGATTGAGATAATATAATTTCATCAGAGGTTCTAGAAATCTTGATTCCTAAAATTATATCAGCAACCCCCAAGTCTTTCATATCAAATCTATTTGACAACATACGTTTTGTTGAGTTGATAACTTCATTGTTGCTACCCATGATTAACATATCATCCACATAAAGACAAACAATGACATATTTCTTTTAAGTACTTTTGACATAAACACATTTGTCACATTCATTGATTTTAAATTCATTTGATAACATAACATTATCAAATTTCTCATGCCATTGTTTTGGTGCTTGTTTTAATCCATACAAGGATTTAACAAGTTTGCATACTTTCCTCTCTTGTCCAAGAGCTATGAAACCTTCAGGTTGTTCCATATATATTTCTTCATCTAATTCACCATTTAAGAATGCAGTCTTTACATTCATTTGATGGATTTCAAGTCTATTTGAAGATGTTATTGCTATTAGCATCCGAATAGATGTAATTCTTGTAACAGGTGAATAAATGTCGAAATAATCCAATCCTTCCTTTTGTCTATAGCCTTTAACAACAAGCCTTTCTTTATATTTATGAATTGAGCCATCAGCTTTCATCTTCTTTTTGAAGATCCATTTATACCCTAAGGGTTTTGAACCAGGTGGAAGGTCTACCAGTTCCCATGTATGATTTTGCAAAATGGACTCAATTTTGCTATTTATTGCTTCTTTCTAATGAGAAGCATCTGGAGAGGATACTGCTTCCTTATACGTTCGAGGATCGTTTTTTAACAAAAATGTTAGAAAATTCGGACCAAAAGACGTTGAAGTCCTTGCCCTTTTGCTACGTCTAGGTTCATCCAATACAGACTTTTTGTCTATATTTTCAGGATTATTACTAGTAGCATCTAAAGGTCTTTTGTTTGAATTTGAATCTTTATTTTCATTATATGGAAAAATATTCTCAAAGAATGATGCATCTCTTGATTCAATAAATGTATTAACATGAATATCATTAATTTCAGATTTATGAACAAGAAAGCGATAAGCACTGCTATTATTTGCATAACCAATGAATACAAAATTAATTATTTTTGGTCCTATCTTAACCTTTTTAGGTTTAGGAACCATTACCTTTGCTAGACACCCCCACACTCTTAAGTATTTATAGCAAGGTCTATGACCTTTCCATAATTCATAAGGTGTTTTATGAGTTTTCTTATGAGGCACTTTGTTAAGAATATAATCGACAGAAAGCAAAGCTTCCCCCCATAAATTCTGGGGTGCTCCAGAACTGTTTAACATAGCATTCAACATTTCTTTCAATGTTCGGTTCTTGCGTTCAACCAATACTGATTAGATTGAGTGAATAAGGAGCGATAGTTTGGTGAATAATACCATGAGTAGAGCAAATCTCTTCAAATGGTGATTCATATTCACCACCTCTATCGCTTCTTATTGCTTTAATCTTTTTGCTAAGTTGATTTTCAAATTCATTTTTTATAAAGTTGAAACATTTTCATTGCCGCATCTTTGCTTCTTAGCAAATATACATAACAATATCTTGCGCAATCATCAATAAAGGTAATAAAATATTTTTTTTCCCACCTCTTGTTTGCACAAACTTTAAGTCACATATATCAGTGTGAATTAAATCTAGAGGTTCAGTTTTCCTTTCAATAGAATGAAAGGGTAATCTTATCATTTTTGATTCCACACAAATTTCACATTTATGTTTTTGATTAATATCAAATTTAGGCAGGAATTCTAAATTAATTAATCTACGCAATGTATTATAATTAACACGTCTTAATCTAGCATGTCATTCCTACAAACATATCATTTTTAGTAAGTACATGTAGATATAATAACATAAACAAATTACCTATGATATTGCTGCAGCAGCACCACCCATTTTTTATTTATTCATTGTATTGAGTTTTGGTTAATTTCTAATCTATTTATAGATTAGGTCGTATCCCAATTCCAACAGATTCTAATTTTTTTGGAAACTTTTGGCCCAACTCAATTTTGGCTCCCAAATTTCAATACCCGTTAATATTACCGTTGGAAACTAGCAAATATTACCGTTGGCTCCCAACTTCCAATAACTGATATTACGATTGATTTTCAAATAAAATTTTATTAAAATATATATATTATTAAAAAATATATATATAAATGTTGTTAGCATTACTTGAACTCAAGTCCTTAATATCAACACTTCTCTCTTATCTAACTGAACCAATATTAATTATTGGTTATATGGATGACATATAATATATTTATTATATATTTTTAGATCATGAAAATATCTAACACCAAGCATAACTTAGATCCACCAAAGGATAACCCACGTGATAAGCAAAAATCACGCCTACCCACGCGAATCCGATAAAAAAAAATAATTTCGCAAATATTATATAATCAGAATATATATAAACAGAATAAATATTTTATTTGATAAATAGGCTCAAATATATATAATCAGAATATTATATATATACTAATATGCAAACAGAATATTATGTACGTTAATAATAACATGCATATTCGGAGTGCTCTTTTTTAAAGTAATCAGTGGATTCTAAGTTGAATGATAAGTGGTAGAAATTGAACACCAACACGCCACCAATTATCAAAGTTTGTAAATGTAATCATGCCCCAATTTTTTGTAAACAACTACTATGGTAATTTATTACAATAATTAATAATAAAACAATTTCATATATAATATACCTGAACTAGGAACATGTATGTATTAACAACATGCAGGTATAATAATACTAAGTTGGACAGGTTTTTTCAGTTTTCTGTTTAAATATTTAAACAGAATTAACATGTAATATATTAAAGCAAGATAACATGTAATATATTATCAATATTTACAGATAACATGTAAATATTTAAACAGAATATTAATAAACAGAATATTATAATTTTTAAATGATATTTAAATAACAGAATATATTATATGCAACAAATATTCTGACCGAACGAAAAATTAAAGCATTAAACATATTTTTCAAACAAGAAAATATGTTACCCAATATTAATAACAAGTGTTGTTCTTAATATGAAAATAATGATAATATATAAAAGTCATCTACGTCATACTCTTGCAAGATATTAACAAATGATTGAAACTTTGAGTTCAATTCTTAAAAGAATTCAAATTTTTCTAAGGAATTGAAATCAAACTGCACAAGAACTTGAGAAAATTTATAATACTATGTAATTCTATTTTTGTTTTAATTACTTTATCCACAGAATAATTGTAGTACAGAAAAACAAAACGATTTTCTGGTTTACATAAATAAACAGATAGAATTACACTACAATTACAGAATATATATATAAAATATAAATATATTAATAGAATATATATAAACAGAATATTATATATATATATATATATATATATATATAAACAGAATATTTTGTTATGCAATATATTAATATATTATATTCTGTTATATTAACATGCAAATAATCACAGAATATTCTATATATTAAATAACACTATAATTACATAAAAATAAATTTGCTTTAAGATTGTTATCTCATAATATATAGTATTATTTAATATATATATATATATATATAAAATAAAAGCAGAACATAAATTTATATATATATATAACACAGAAAATATTAATAAATAAATTCGAGTCCTTTGAATTCACAAAGTCTCCTTAAAGCAAATTTATTCCCTCACAGGTGTTAAGGATTAATTGAATAATTGCTTCCCAAGGTAAAACGGATTTGCAATTCTTAATTAGTAATACTACAAAATTAAGAATTCAGTGAACGCAAATTCTATGTTATATACTCGAACTTTACTTTTAATAATAATGATGCATGAAAATGGTGCATGAATACACTTGCTCAAAAATAGGAAACGGGAAAATATTTGCAGAACGATGGGAAGGAATGGCGGAATCTGTAGAAAGCGAGGATTTTGCGTAACAAAACTTAACTCGCATTTAAGACTGTGGAATCAGGATTCATTCTCGCAGTAAACGAGATTTTTTTGCGTAAGGAAAAGAACGGGATTTTTCGGAAGGGAAGGAAGCAGGGCTTACGTTGCAAAGCGAGCAGTGTAATCAAATTTATGCTTGAAAATATAATTCCACATAGTTTATTTATAGAATAATTAGGCAGTTTATTACCGTTAGGACGCGTCAACCGCTCACGACCCACGAACCCCACTCCGATCCGGCCCGTCAATTTTCTCATTTAATTTTTAATAAATTTAAACACATAAATATATATTTTATCAAACCCATTTTCAATATATAGACAATTGATTTGAAAGATAAAGTACTTGTTTTGAAATGATATTGTCTCAATTCCCTCTAATATTGTGAAGTGGAAGACGTGTCAAGTATTCATTCCATGTATGTCTCTTCAATAACTGCATTATCTCATCAGTTATGTAACTGTTCCCAATACTCACAAAGAGCGTGCGTCTCACTGCCTTGAGATATGGCCGTTTTTGACTTCTTTGGTCAACATTTGATTTGTTGACTTAAACTTTAACTCTACGACTTCATCTTTAGCTCATACAACTGAGCATTTTTAGCTATATTTTTTCAATGCACACGCAATAAGATTTTTTTGACTGAAAGTACAAGAATCAAGTTTGGTCTAACTCAATTTTTTAGTCACTTTTATGTGTGCGAATTCATCTCTATTTTTTCAACCATGTTACTAAATTCAAGTCAACATGTACTAATATATACAATTTTTTTTTTAAATAGATGATATGTGACTGTCAAATTTAAAAATTTTGGAGCATAACCAACATAAATAATTAAATTTAAAGAATTATGTGTTAGACGATATGAATTGGCATGTTATATGCCACATTATAAAAAGTTATTCCCTCCATCCTAAAATAATAGACGTTCTAGGGTATTATTTTTTTCCCAAAATATTTGACGTTCTACAATCCAAAGAATATGCCACATGTTAATATTACTATTTGCAATATTAACGATCTTGTAGAGCCTACATCGATGAGAGGTTTGATCACTCTAATCATTTAAGGTCGATAGGAGAAATACTTATTAAAAATCTCTCTTCCTTAGAACGAATTCTATGATTATTAATATTGTGAATTATAATAATGATGATGAGTTTTGTTTTATTAGTATTATTAATGTAATAAAAGCAGAAAAAACTTTTTATATAAAATAGAATACTTTTATAAAATTATTCGTTTTATTAGACTATAAATAGAATATATAATATTCTATTATGCATAATATTTTGCGTAGTAAAATCTTTTTATATAAAATGTAATACTTTTATAAAGTTATTTGTTTTATTAAATAATAATTAGAATATATTATATTTTATTACGATAGTCTTAGCATAATGTTTTCGTATAAGAAAATCTTTTTATATAAAACAAAATCTTTTATAAAGTTATTTCAAGATACACATATGTGTATCTGTTCGACATGTGGTAGCGCAGTGTGAATATTATGTGAATTTTTTTATTTGATAGTAGCATTATTTTATAAAAAAACATTTATTATAATATAGTCTCCCTGAGTTTACACAGTCAATTGGAAATTTGTAAAAGTCTACAAGTTCACATTGCAGGGGTCCAACCGTACGTAGGTTTCTGTCTTTCATGGAAATGGAAATTGGCAGGCTTGTTTGACTAGCTAGTTGGCCTTTCCTTTTATATGTAAAAGTGTATTTCTTCTTTAGGATCACAATTAGAGTGGAAGCCAGAAAATTTATAAGAGGGACTGATATTTAAAAGATTATAAGCCGAAAAAAAATAGTAATAACTAAATAGCTCACAATTAAAATTAGGATTCCAAATTTGCCTAGGCTACACTTGCAACGTCGCAGTTTTTTTTGGTGGAATACTTAAATTTGAACGGAAAAGAATTTTGAGTTTTAGAACCTAATGGGGTGTTTACTAATCTGGTATGGATTTCGTGGTTATGAATATCATACTCATACCTGATATGTATGGCTATGACAAGATATGAGTCTGGTAAGAGAACCCAATATATGGGGCCCACTCGTACCCATACTTTCCAGACTAATACAAACACCGCATAAATGTGTACAGATTAGATGGTTGGATTGGTCAATTTTATTAAAAGATGTTTTTTTGTTTTTTGATACAATATTAAAATATGATTTTTCTTCTCACCCACATGGCCACCTGAGCCAGTTTTGCTTTTGGCCAATGGTTTCAAACTTTCAATATTGAAAAACTCTTTTCTCCTTGTTCTTCCCAGCCACGCGACCTCTTCTTCTTCGCCATTTCCAATCGCATCTTCATCCTTCTTCTTCCCCCAGCCCCACAACTCAGTCTAATTTCTTTATTTCAAGAAATTTCGCTCCTAGGTTTCAGCCACCGTTCCAACTCAGTCCAACTTTCTTCATCCTCCACCAGTGCTCTTCACTCAACCATTTCATCGAGCAGGTGGTATGCATCTTCATCTGGAGCAGGAGAGCAACATCTCAACCTTAGTTTGAAATTCCGGGGAGGGCGGGAGCAGTTGCTAAGAGTTGCTCTCAAGTAGCTCAGCCATTCACAATATTCATATGGTGCTAAGCTCTTTGATTGATTGCAATGAAATTCATGGGTACTGCTGCTGCTCCATTTTTGTTCCTTTTTCTGTCACAATATTTTCTATTGGCATCATCATCATCATCATCAACAATACCAGATAGTTTGAGCATAGGCTCATCTCTGTCAGTCGAAAATCCAATTGATAAGTTGATGTCACCAAATGGCATTTTTTCAGCTGGGTTTTTTCCTGTAGGCGAAAATGCATATACCTTTGCCATATGGTTCACCCAACAAACCTTCCCCATCACCATCAATAATAATCTCACCGCCGTTTGGATGGCCAACCGTGACCACCCAGTCAATGGGAAGCGCTCCAAGCTCTCCCTCCAGCAAAATGGAAATCTTTTTCTCACAGACGCTGGCAAATACATCATTACCATTTGGTCCTCCAACTCTGTCTCAGATTCACCGTCACACTTACGTCTCCACGACAATGGCAATCTTGTTCTGCTCACTCCGGAAGGTCTTTATTTGTGGGAAAGCTTTGGTTTCCCCACAGACACCCTTTTGCCTCAACAGCCACTTACCAGGTACACGAAGCTCGTCTCTTCAACAAGCCCCACCAACTATTCCACTGGCTTCTACTCACTTTTCTTCGACTACGACAACATTCTCCGTCTTCTCTACGACGGTCCCGGTGTTTCAAGTACTTACTGGCCTGCTCCCTGGCTTACCATTTGGGACGCTGGAAGGTCGCCCTTCAACAACACTAGAATTGCAAGTTTTGATCATTTGGGCAATTTCAGCTCTTCCGATTTTTTTACCGCTTTATCCACTGATTACGGCGCCAAGTTGCAGAGAATATTGAAGATGGATCCCGATGGTAATCTTCGATTATACAGTCGAGCACAACCGCAGGAGGATGATTCAATTTCATGGGTTGTTACATGGCAAGCCCTCTCTCAGACCTGCCAAACTCATGGAGTTTGCGGCCTTAATAGTTTCTGTAGCTATGTTCCCGGTTTCGGACGGAATTGCTCGTGTCTTCCAGGCTACGAGATGAGAAATCAAATCGACTGGTCTGATGGTTGTCGACCAGAATTTGATTCCAATCTGTTCTGCAACAATTCTAAGCCTTCCAACCTGGTTGATTTTATGCATCTTCCTCGTGTCGATTTTTACGGGTACGATTACAAGTTCTACCCTAATACAACGCTTTCGGGGTGCAAAGCCTTGTGCTCTGAACTGTGTAACTGTACAGGATTCCTATACAAATTTGACATGGCTACTGGTGTTCATGGTTGTTATCCCAAGGCACAATTAAGAAATGGATACCGCTCGCCTGATTTTCCAGGAGACCTCTATGTGAAACTACCCAAATCCGTCATTTCTCCGTATAATATTAACGCCAGAGAACCCAATATGTGCGCAGGCAAACTTAGAACAAGAGAGATTGACAGAAGGTACGAAACGAGCAGAGCAAAGGGTTCTGTCATTCTCCATTTCGCAGCTGGGCTGGGAGGGGTTGAGATTGTTTGTGTCTTGCTCGTGTGGTATTTTTTGAGTCGAAGAAGTGGCAGAGAGCGAGAAGATTCAGATGTGGTCGTGCAAGGCTACATCCATGCAGCCTCAGGATTCAGAAGATTTAGTTACTCGGAGTTAAAAAAGGCCACGAGGGGTTTCACGCAAGAGATTGGAAGAGGCGGTGGTGGAATCGTGTACAAGGGTTTATTGTGCGATCAAAGAGTTGCAGCAATCAAGCAACTGAATGCTGCTAGTAACCAAGGAGAAGCAGAGTTCCTAGCAGAAGTGAGCCTCATTGGAAAGCTATACCACATGAATTTGATAGAGATGTGGGGATATTGCGTGGAAAAGAAGCACAGACTGCTAGTGTACGAGTACATGGAGCATGGTTCCCTGGCAGAGAAGATATCTTCCAATGTGCTTGATTGGAAGAACAAGTTTGAAATCGCAGTGGGCACAGCAAAAGGCCTAGCCTATTTGCATGAAGAATGCTTGGAATGGGTTTTACATTGCGATATCAAGCCTCAGAACATACTCTTAGACTCGAATTATAATCCAAAAGTAGCAGATTTTGGGTTGTCCAAGCTATTAGACAGAAGTCAGCTGATCAATTCAAACTTCTCAAGGATAAGAGGAACACGAGGTTACATGGCTCCAGAGTGGGTTTACAATATGCCCATCACTTCCAAAGTGGACGTTTACAGCTATGGGATTGTTGTGTTGGAGATGCTGACCGGAAAGAGCCCGGCTGAAATTTTTCAAGCAGTAGAAGGTGGAGCTGAGACACAGAAAAAGATGACTGTTACATGGGTGAGGGAGAAAATGACGAACGGAGAATTTCCAAAGGAAGAGACACAAATGGGGGCCGAATTTGAAAAGGGTAAGCTGGAACTTCTTGTGAGAGTGGCTCTTCAATGTTTAGAGGAAGACAGAGATGCAAGACCCACTATGAGTCAAGTAGTTGAGATACTTGTGCGTCATGAAAACAAGTGATTGGTATCAAGCCGGGGGGGTTATAGCTGCTAATTTCCGTTGTAAATTTCTATTGCGTCATTGTATGCGGATAAGATATAATTTCTACTATAGCAGTAGTACTACATCACCTTTGGGCTGAAATTTTAGTGTCGACACGACATCGGTGCTGATCTAGTCTTGTTTCCTTGATTGGAAATTCCAGTCTATGATCAGATTGATGAAGATCATGGAAACTGATTAAGTTTGGTTTTTGTGTGAACTTACTTTAACTATTTCATTATCGATCTGTTCATACCAGTTAGGATTTTTTTGAAATGTTAAAGGACCCTCGATCAAGGTGCAATTACATACTTGGATTGTTTCTTATTACTATCTCCGTCCCATAATAAGTATTTTTTTTTAGTTTAAATCACATACTGCGTCTGTAATTTAAAATAACAAAAATCTGCTTAATATATTTTCTTTTTTGAAGTTGAAGAGTTAATGAGTGTCGTTTAATTGTAGTGATAGTAAGATCTAATAAATACCATTGAATAAGTAAGGCATATATGAGAAAATATTGCAAAAACTGTATTGGAGTTCTAACACATCACTTATTTTGGAAAAAAATATTAAGCCTAAAAAAACACTTATTGTGGGACGGAGGTAGTACAAAGTAATGCTTTGGTTGTTATAGAAAGGAAAGGAATAACATATTTCTGAGGATAATTGTGGAGACTGGAGAGGAATAACATGTTTATTAGTAGTTATTTTTGTTTTGTGTTTTTTTAATAATTAAACTATTAAAGAGAGAAACAAGAGATGGAGGAGAATTGCCCGATCTGATACTATGATTTATTGGTATTTCTCTTTACTTGTAAATTGTACGTGCGAGGTTTTAAGTTCAATTCTCGGTAATGCCCATGATATGACTTTGTTCAATTATCCCCTCACCCCCTTTAATATAATTAATATCGTTGTATTAAAAAAAAATTTAGTGCATCCAACCTAATATTGGTAAATGAGTGAAGTGGCCTAGCTAGTATCTAATTACGAAGCAAGGCTTGGAATTTCCATCTTGCAACTTTATTTTTGAAATATCTACTTTCTCTTATTTCAACGCTATATAGATACTTCTTCCGTGACTAATTATTTGCCGTTTTAGAGGTGTATATAAAAATTAAACATTAAATATTCAATTGTGTATAATACCCTTAAATTTTTTGTTGGGATAAGGAGAGAGAAAGAGTTTAAAGTATCAAAAAATAAGTATAGTAATGAGGGGTAATTTTGGAAAAATTGTCATTAATTCTCCTAGATTTGAACAAACGTCAAATAATTAGGAATAAATAAAAAACTTTAAAACAACGTCAAATAATTAGGGACAAATGAAAAACTCTAAAACGTCAAATAAGTAGGGTCGGAGGGAGTATTATATAGAGATAATTACATTTAGTATCCTGTGGTTTTACTCAATTCACAGTTTTACAACTATATTTTTATTTTTCACATTTCAGTACCCTAGCTTTTCAAAACTTTTGCAATTGAATTTTTCAATTATTCTGTTCATTAGAATTTCTGTTAAATGCTAATATGATAACTGAGAGACACACACGTTTTGCTTATAAAGAATAAAATAGTAACAAAAATGATTATATAACTTAAAAACAAAACAAAAATTAGAGAAAAAAATTAAAAACCTTTAAGACATCATTATCTCCCCACCTGCCCCGACCCCACTAGTCCTTCACCAAATTGAGTCCCTCAGTCCTCACGCTAATTTTTTAAAAATTTTCTAACGGTCAATTTAACGATAGAACTAGATTGCAACAATTTTGAAATGTTAGGGTACTAAAATAACAAAATTAAAAATGTAGGTGTAAGACTGTGATTTGAGTAAAACCATAAGGTATTAAAATGTACTTTTATCTATTAGATAAATACTTTTGGCCTTTTGATAAGGGAATTGAAAATAAAAAACCAAATGCCAACAAACAGAAACTTCATCAAACGAACCCCTATTTTGGTCTAATCTGTGTTGCTGCTGTTGTGTAATTTAGATTAGTTTGTCCAGTGGATGACTTGTGATAGAATCCAACCCAGCCAACTTTTGTCATTTTTGCATGCATGAGGTAGTGCATGTGCATGCATGTGGTGCATGCACATACACCTCTACACTTCCAGCACGAGCACCCCCTCCCCAGGGCAAACATGCAGCACCCCACCTGGTGATGGTTTTGTTAGCATGCATGGATGAGTTGGCTACCCTTCTTGAGCTAGAGCAGATCCTATGTATCCAAACTCTTGTACCCTTGTATCCCATGAGCTAGAGCAAATTTTTCTTGAGTTAGCATGGATTGATTTCGGTAACTTTGTGTTCTATATTTTGACTTTGAATAAAATTAGTTGGATTGTTTTAATGAATTTAATGCAATTTTGTTATGTTTAATGAATTGTAATAAGGTTTAATGAGGACTTATGTTAGTGCTATGTTAGTGGAGCCCTATGAGACTCATTTGCATTTCCTAATTCATTAGGCCTTATTTCCAAAACAGGGCATCAAGACAGAGACAGAGCACAAACTTATACATTAACTTGCAGCTGCAGCCTAATTGGCAAAAATAGAAAAAGAGACACAAAATAAATCATTACTGCAAAGACAGACATGCAACCATAATACATAATAAGCAGTGGCGAAGCCAGAAACTTTCGTTAGTGGGGTCGAAATTATTACTAAATTACAAATAATTTGGCATGGATTCGAGGGCAGCGCCCGCGAGCCAATTTTTTTAATACTTTATACTTTCGAATATATATATATATATATATATATATATATATATATATATACAATGAAAATATAATGAGTAATAATATATGGTATATATACACTATATTGACTCATAATAGACTTTTTTAATCACAACTGTTCATAAGTAAATAATTCATTATTTATTTTTAAAAATAATATAAATTAGATTATTATTTAGTTTAAAATATTATAGAGAGAGATACATATATTGAGAGGATATGAGTCATATGTGGTTAAAATTTGATTGACAAAGTTATAAATTTTCAATTTGACCCCGTATAATAGAAAATTTATAAAATTTTAGTGGGGTCAATTTATATATAATATTTTAAAATTTACCTTACATTATAAAGCAATTTTTTTTTCAGTGGGGTCGATTGACCCCACAGAATCTATGTGGCTTCGCCACTAATAATAAGCAACAGCTGAAATGGCCATTTAAGGCATCTGCATTAATTTCCTTCAGTTCACAAACTTACACATTAAAATCCAATACAGTGTTCCAAAAATATACCAGCCGTTTCAACCAAAGACAAAATAGTTCATCTATGCCTTTCATACCATATCCATTCCCATAAACAAAATGTATTGTAACGCCCCCAAAATTAGGTATACGTCACCCATCTTGAGTCGCCACTTACATGGTACATAAATTCAAATACAACTTACTATTATAACTGTCGTGTACAATACGACATAAACTATGAGTTTGAATACAAATATTGTCTACTAGATATTATACAAAATCAAAAGGAGTCCTCATTACAATTATTATCACACTATTTCATAGAATAGTGAGGACTACTAATGCTATCCTCTCGACCATTACTTCGTTCCCCACTCGTCGTCCAAATATGTTCTCATTTCTCAAGAGAAACAAAGTGAAAGAAAGGGTGAGCTCAACTAGCCCAAGAAGAAATATTATGACTAAGATAATGCGTAATAAATTATCATTAGCCTTCAACAAAGTCAAAGTTAAACCGATAAAATACAATAGATAAACCAATTTTAATCTGCGGTGGAATAAGCGAATCCATTAAAAGAGTCAAGTAGAGAGAATAAAAGTCTACTATCTTTTAGGTTTTAAAAGGTTTTCATCAATTTTTATCATTTGAGACTCAAATTACAATAATAAACCACCACATCTAATCATCCATGTATACCACGGTCCAAGGATTTTCATCAAATTATCAATGGTCATGACTATACCGAATCACCCTCGTGTCATAATCATACCAAAAAACTATCCATCATCGCATTACACGGCCATTTGAGGACTTTTGTCACATCATTTATATCAAGTCATGATTATCTACCGAATGATCCTCGGTCATAATCATACTAAGTTCATCTATCTTAGCGTAAGCCAAAGATAACATAATATAACATGAGGATGATGACAATGACATAGTAATTCAATAAAATAAGTTCAAGAATTATTTAATCCATGAATTATTAACGTCCAAATTGTCAACATGATCGCTTTCGTGAAGTAAAATTCAAGAATGATCGGAAGAATATTTCCATGAAAAGATCTTTGGATGAAACGCAAATATCAAGTATATTCTACTAATTTCATGGAGTATAGAAGTCAAAGATTTAACCAACCGGGTATAATAAAGAATGGAATAACAAAAGAAATCACCATGCATGCGGTATTTGCATGGCAGGTTATTCCAACGAATAATAATAACGGAACCAGTCGGTGAAATTCACAATCCTGATGGATGTTCAAATGAATAATAAAGATGGAACCAGATCCGGTGTAAAACACATGATAGGATATTCCAATGAATGATAAAGATTTTAACCGTGTCCGGTGTAAAACACACGCATGTGATGTTCCAATGTAATAATAAAAATCTTACCGAATCCTGTAAAACACAGCACGGGATGTTCCAAATGAATAATAGAAGAATGTCACCAAGTATAGGTAAAACACAGATACAAAGTTATTCCAATGAAATAATAAGCGATGGAATAACATAAGGATTTCACCAAGTATAGGGTATCTGCCAGTGTACAAGTTATATGTATAGGGTATGCCACTTTTACAAAGTTATTCCAATGTAATAATAATGAATGGAATAATGAAGTTCTCTTCAAAGAAGAAAGAATAACACCCTTACCGTAAAAGAACCTGAATATAGAAGTAGTGAAGTAGCGTAATACTCTTCTTCTTTCTATAATTTTCTCTATAGCTTCTCTATAATTTCTCTCTCTGGAGTTTCAATGAATTCGTAAGAAAATAATGAAGGAATGAGCTTCATTTATAGGAAAATGGAATGCATAAGAATTAATCCATGAACTATTCGTAGATTGATTTACTTTAATCGATCATCCCATATTTAAAGAAAAATCTTTTAAATAAAATATAATATATTCTATTTATATAAAAACATTTTACTATGCAAACACTATGCAATACTATGCAAACACACTATGCAAAAACACTATCGCAACACTATGCATAATAAAATATAATATATTCTATTTATAGAATAACTTTAATAAAGTATTCTATTTTATATAAAAGATGTTTACTGTTTTATTACGTTAATAATACGAATAAAACAAAAGCGTCATTATCGCTTATAATAATTCATATTATTAATCGTGATAATGGAATCAAACCGAGTGACTTCTCACATAAGCATCGATAATCAATACTGGTGTCTTCTTATTCAACCACACGATTCGCATGTCTTTTACTACTGAAAGTAGTTCAACAAGAACCACGGTAAAACTTCCGCCGTTATTTCAATAAAATATTTTTGTCGTTTTCTCGATCCGGCTGATAATTACGTTATGGGTCCACCAATGATTGGCCGTTGTACGAATATTTCCTGCTAAACCAATATTCCCCGACCAATCGAATATAATATAACCACTTGCATACTTTTGCAAAATTTATAAATACTACCCACAACTATAATATTATCTCAAATTCACACTATAATATTAAAAATTATTTCACTAAATTTAAATCTTTATTGATAAAATCTGGGGTCTCACAATCTCCCTCCTTATGAAATTTTGCCCTCGAAATTAGGGTGCGTGACTGGTATGATAAAGAGGTGAGGATACCTTGAATACCTTTATCGTTGAAAACATTAAATTCATCTTTGCAATCCTACCAAAGATATTCATTAACAATTCAACTTTGCACCTACGTGCCAAAGATATTTATTAACAATTCATCTTTTGCACTACAGAAGCCAAAGATATATAAATCAAAAACCAATATCTGAGACTCACTTAATAATAGTATCACAACCATGAATTATCCATTTACCATCTTGCTAAGGATATTCGTGTTTTTCATTACTGATCGTGATTATACCGAATAATCCGTGGTCATAATCATACCAAGTCTATCAATGCACTACTGACGAAGATGACTTTTACCACATCCATGAATTAATATTTCATTCTTTGAGACTCAAATTTCAATAATTAATCCATATCATCGAATCATCCCCGCACTACGTGCGAGGATATTCATTAAGATCGCGACCACAAATTATCCATGCACTACTACCAAAAGATAATTGTGTATTCATTAAGATCACGACCACAAATTATCCAAGCACTACTACCAAAGATAATTGTGTATTCATTAAGATCACGACCACAAATTATCCATGCACTACTACGAAAGATAATTGTGTATTCATTAAGTATTACGACCACAAATTATCCATGCACTACTACCAAAGATAATTGTGTATTCATTAAGATCACGACCACAAATTATCCATGCGACTACTACCAAAGATAATTGTGTATTCATTAGTATCCGCGACCACAAATTATCCATGCACTACGGCCAAAGATAATTGTGTATTCATTAAGTATCACGATCACAAATTATCCATGCACTACGGCCAAAGATAATTGTGTATTCATTAGTATCACAACCACAAATTATCCATGCACCACTACTGCCAAAGATAATTGTGTTTTCAATTACTGATTATGATTATACCAAAAAATCCACAGTCATAATCATACCAAGTCCATCTATGCACTCACAGAATACAGTATGACTTTCAACATAATATAAGCGTGAGGATAATGATATAAAGAATCAATCAAATGAGATAAAGGATAAATATTAAACATTTATAATATAATTTATCCGAGATTCAAGAATATCCCCATGTTATCAATCACTTAATAATCTCATAATCTAATAACATTAATATTATAACAATATTTTAATCACTTTCTTAAATTTATAAACAATTTATCTTAATTGTTTACGCTTTACCATATAATGCATTTAATCATTCAAAAATGTCATACTCATAAGATATCATCACCAATTATCAAATCTCTCAAAAAATATGCATATACTTTATATAGGATTCTCTAGCCATAAAATCTTATTTTCAACTTTGTTACTTCACATAACATATTTAACTCATATATTTTCGTAATTAAACTATTTTCATGAAAAATACCAAATCAGCCCCAAAATATTTCTTTTATGGGATTTAGCATAATATAGTCCCATGATGAAAATATATTTTTCTCGAATTTTAAAAATTCATTTACTATTTTTCAAAATCAATTTCTAATTAATTTCTTAAGAAATTAGCTACCTCAAGGATAACTCTAAAATTCCCAAATCTTGGCAGAATCTTACACATGTTAACGTGAGGTTCCAGTTTAAATTTCATGGTCATCGGGAGTTATAGAACTCCGGTTATAGCATTTTTTGTCGGAAAAACCTAAATATTGAAATAGTCATAACTTGCTCATTTTAAGTCAGAATGAGCTCATTTTTGGACAGGAGGTACTTTATACCATATACCTTCATGTCCCAAAAGGCCAGAATTTTTCTCATAATTTAAGTGGCCGAAACAGCCCCTTAAAGTTTCTGGGCAGTAGCATTTTCGAAATTTACAGCTTTGGCCTCCTTTGCTAAAATCAGTCCACACAAAAATATACAACACCTTTTCCAGTAATTCTACTTGGATTAGTTAGGTAACTCATAGATCTAACTCTAGGACTTGACCACACTCAAAAATTCAAAATATAATAGGAGATATGGTCAATTGAATTTCATGTTACGTTTTTCACCAAAATCTGATTTTCAACTCTTTGTGATTTCTAAGAAACTTTCATGTTTTCACATAATAACCAACATAAATCATAATAACACTTACTAATACCACGAATACCCATGATTTTCATTAGTCCAATACTTTTATTATGACTTTCATCATAAAGCACGTAAACTGTTCATTTTAGTTGAAGAAATATTTGAGGTTTAAGAATTGGTTTTTATCTTTGGGGTCAATACAAAATTCGATTTCACGCTCTAGGGTAGGCTAGGAAATCTTCAAGAATACGTCAAGAAATTTATTAATGATAGAAATATCATTCAAAATCGCTACTCTTTATCCAAGACTTGGATAATACGTTACATTGATACCAACTGTGACTTCTATCCCTTAACCTAGATAAAGACCTCACAATGATACCTATAAACTTGCCATCTTCATTCATTCATGTCGCCACGTAAAATTCGGCTTGATGCATTCCACACAAGGAAGTCGACAACGAAAGGTTCGGGGCTCTTTACTTATGGCTTGATATCACAGTGATTAACTTTAGGATTTGGTTACTTTGAATTCGTATAACAGGTTGGTTAGGAATATGAAAGCTAACAACCTTACAAAAAGAATAATGAGTAGTTAATCAATCGTTTTCAAAAATTACCTCAAAGGCAAGTATTTTCAAAGAGATAAGATCGACAGGTAACGTGAAAGTGTTTATTTGAATTAAACAAGATTTAAAAATAGTAGCGGTAACGAAGGCTCCTACTAACGAAGTTTCAACCAATAAGTCAAAGTTTAACTTCTTCGGAGTCAAATTCAAACGTTGAACACAACTAGGTGAAATAAAAGAGTGGGTAGAACTTGTATTGAATAAAGTATAGACTTCGCATTAATTTATAATTAACTTACCCGTAATAACTTCGTTCGGGTTTCACGAATAAACGCCTCGCTTAAATTACCGAGTTTGACTTTTTACTATAGGGTACATTCCACCCTTAAGTGCTTCTTCACATTCACGATCCATGATTTGAATCATTATTCTTCGGATCCATATCGAATTCGGGTGTGACCGCTATGCATGTGGTAATTCCGAATTCGATGTTGGTTCTCCCAATCTTTATCAAACAAAGAAAGTCCATTTCATCTATTTTGGCTTTATTGGATCGGACGTCTTTTCTACATTATCAACGCGTTAGTGCACTTTTACCCATGCATCGCCTATTCTCCTTCGTTCGGTTGTTTCTTCTTTTAGGCGATCTTTGATTTTTAAATTCTCGATTCCAACTTTAATATCTTACACCTTGCCAAAGCGTGATTTTGTTCGAGCATCACATATCGGGTAACCAAATTTTGAATTGTTGTATCCCTTTGTTCCACGACCGCTTTCGTTCTTCAACTGTTCTTCTAGCTCACGAACACGATTTTGTAATTCTAAATTTTGATCATAAATTTCTTCTAACCAATTCTCATCGTTCCTTCTTCTTCTTCTTCCTCACTCTCAAATTTCTACCTCTGCAACTAGCTCGGGTGCAACAATTAGTTCTTCATTCACTACGTGGATATCTCAATTTGTTCCTCGTCGACAATTGCATTAACTCCGATTAGTGATTAAAGGTGTCACAACGGTCACATTCACTCCATTGTGAATATTTTCACCGCCATTTCCAAACACCGCCACAAAAACAAGGGTTAATTAATATATCAAATATTATCCTATACTCGACCGATCAATTAAATACCAAATAAACTTAGGTAGGTCATACTAGCGAAGAATTTCCCATCTCTCCCTCCTAGTTCTTATCTCACATCTTAGCCGGGATCATATCCTAAGCTCGATACCAATCATAACGCCCCCAAAATTAGGTATACGTCACCCATCTTGAGTCGCCACTTACATGGTACATAAATTCAAATACAACTTACTAATATAATCGTAGGTAGGTACAATACGACATAAACTATGAAGTTTGAATATAAATATTGTCTACTAGATATTATACAAACTCAAAAGGAGTCCTCATTACAACTATTATCACACTATTTCACAGAATAGTGAGGACTACTAATGCTATCCTCTGGACCATTACTTCGTTCCCGACTCGTCCCAGCTATGTTCTCATTTCCTGAAGAGAACAGTGAAAGAAAGGGTGAGCTCAACTAGCCCAGTAAGAAATATTATGACTAAGATAATGCAGAATAAATTATCATTAGCCTTCAATGCGATGTTAAACCGATAAAATACATAGACAACCAGGTTTAATCTGCAGCGGAATAAGCAATCCATTAAAAGAGTCAAGTAGAGAATAAAGTCTACTATCTTTTAGGTTTTAAAAGGTTTTCATCAATTTTTATCGCTGAGACTCAGCTTAATAATAAACCACCACATCTAATCATCCATGTACCACGGTCAAGGATTTTCATCAAATTATCAATAATTCACGACTATATACTTAATCACCCCAAGTCATAATCATACCAAAAACTATCCATCAACTGCATTCTGACAGACTCGAGGACTTTTGTCACATCATTTATATCAAGTCACGATTATCACCGAATGATCCTCAGGTCATAATCATACTAAGTTCATCTATGCGTAAGCCAAAGATAACATAATATAACATGAGGATGATGATGACGATGACATAGTAATTCAATAAAACAAGTTCAAGAATTATTTAATCCATGAATTATTAACGTCCAAATTGTCAACATGATCTTTGTTTCGTAGAGTAAAATTCAAGAATGATCGGAAGAATATTTCCATGAAAAGATCTTTGGATGAAACGCAAATATCAAGTATATTCTACTAATTTCATGGAGTATAGAAGTCAAAGATTTAACCAACTGGGTATAATAAAGAATGGAATAACAAAAGAAATCACCATGCATGCGGTGCTTCGCGATGACGGAGTTATTCCAATGAAATAATAATAA